>CM065817.1:11885818-12567137 GCA_033398695.1 Orobanche coerulescens
GCGGAAGGTACCTATCGCTCAGTACCTTCTTGACAAAGATGCCGCTAATTGGTGGGAAGCTGTTAAACTTCGTGATCGTGGTGTCACGTGGGCGGAGTTCCAGGTATTTATGGAGGCTGAGTTCTGTCCGAAACTGATTAAAGAGCAGATGATTCGTGAATTTTATTTGGCAAAACCACAAGATATATTGGTTTCGCAGGCTATCATCGATTATAGCAAACAACTCAGTCATGTGCGAGATCGGGTAAGGACCGAGGAAGAGAAGATCCTTCATTTTGACAGACGGATGAAGCCGGATATTCGCCAGTATATGTCGGGATTCACTTGCACTTCGTTGAGAGATTATCAAGATCGAGCCTTAGCCTATGAGCTAGCTTCGATATCGTCGGAACGTGTGCCTGAGTCGAAGAAACAGAGGAAGTCCGATGACCCTATGGGCGGTACAGGAGTTGGTGTTTCTAGGTTGCAGCGTCGTAGTCTTTCTGTTGTGAAGCTCCATCGCTCGATGTATGGGACTGAGAGTTCCAAGTCGTCTTGCTTTGACTCCTGGTAAAGCCAGGAGGTGTTTTAACTGCAATGTGTCGGGGCATGTTCGTGCGCATTGTCCTTCTCCGCCAGTAACGTGTTACAAGTGCGGATTCAAGGGACACCGGGTTCAGTTTTGCGAGTTGGTCACCGAGCCTTCCGAGGCATAGACTGAGCACTGATATCAGGATCGACTCTGAGGAGTACCTGAGGGGTGTAGTCTACCAGTTGTATGTTATGTTATTTCCTTGCCTTGTTGTTTTGAATTTCGGAGACAAACTTCTTTTGTTAGAAGTGGACCGAATGGTTGAACTTCTCTATTTTCAACTCTGTTGACTCGTTTGTGTTTGTTGACATTTTCTAAACTTGTCTTGTCTTTTGCTTTTTGTTGATCGAACGAGTTGTGATATTGTTTCAGAATAATCCGTTTGTCGTTGTGACTTTTTCCGAATGCGACTCCATTCCTGTGAATCTTATCGTCCACCTATTGTCTCGACTCGAGGTGTGAACTTCGGAATTGTTATTTGATTCTTGTTGTTTGTCGTGATTCGAACATGATTATTCGACTATTGTTGTCTCGATTGTTGTGTTTCGATCGTTTGATTGTTCGGTTTTGTTGATCTCGTATAGTGATTATTGAACATTCAGACTCCTTCGTAATTTCCTTAAGTTCGGGAAATTTTCGATCTTCCCACCCTTGGATTGTGGAATTTTGTATTTGTTCAGCGATTAACTCGCGTTTTGATTGATGTACTGTTTGGGTTGGTCAACCATTTTAGTTTTGTTCGTTGCGTTTTGTTATCATTCTGGTATATCGGTATGAGTGGTAGCAGCCACGTGCTACTTGTGATTCGTTGCAGGTCATCATCAATGGATAGCGTGCATTATTGGAGATTGTTTTGCATTGATCGTTCTATATTTTAAGTTTTGGGGACGAAACTTCTTTTAAGGGGATAGAATGTAATAGCCGAGATCTTCGTTCCTATTTCGTTGAATTTTTTTCTTTGGTCGAGCGGATTGTTGTCTTCTGCATTTTTGGAATCGTGTGCTTGCACTGTGGTACGTTGAGTTTTGTAGCCTGCTCGTTATTGTTTTGGATCATAGTCGGTGTGTTTGCGTGATCGAGTCGTCGTCGAGCTTCTAGCCGGGCTGTCGGATGTTGGCTGAGCCGAGTTACGGCCGTAAGGCCTGGCCAATTACGGCCGTAAGGTGTCAGCACATTTCGGGTAGTAGCCCTGGGGGCTCGATTACGCCGGTACAGTTTGTCCTGTTACGGTCGTAATGCTTCTTTACGGCTGCAAGGCTTGGGCCGGTTACGACCATAATGCATCAGTATTTTTGGGCAGTAGCCCCGGGGAATTGGTTACGGCCGTAAGGCTATGCCGAGTACGGCCGTAAGGGGTGCTCGGTATATACGTAAGGCTTCGGCCGGTACGTACGTTACAGGGGTTGACCGAGTTACGGCCGTAATGATCTTCCAGTTACGGCCGTAATGATCTTCCGGTTATGGCCGTAATGCGCTCGGCCATATATAGGCCTGGCGACGGGCTAGACCTCATTTGCACACATTTTTCACTCCCTGTGGCGGCTGTCGGACGGAAGAGACGAGGAGAGGAGTCTTTGGCCGGTTCCACTCGATTTCAAGGCGTTTTGGAAGATTCTTGTGGATTATATCATCATCAAATCCTTGTTCTTCGTCGGATCGAGGTATTTTTTTCCTTAGAACCCTAGTTGTGTAATTTTTGCGGGTTTCTTCGTGATTCTTCGATTTAATCCGTGGTTGATGAATTGTTTATGGAATTCTTGTTGTCTTGGTCGTGATCTTCGGATTTTGTAACCTGTTTATCGATTTTTATCTCCCGGATCATGATTCTTGATTTTTTAGAAGAAACCATCAGATCCTTTTTTTTCGGGTTGATTCGGATTCCGATTAGTGTTATTTATTCGTGGTGATGTTATTTTCATAGTATTCGTGAGGTTATCGAGTTCTTGGTCGTTCTTGGAAGTTTGAGGGCTACCCGACTGTGTCCGTTCGTTGTTCCGTTGCTTGTGGTATAGAGGCAAGTATCTTGCCCATACATTTCATGTTTCATAGACGTAATATTCGGTAGTTGATTATATGTGCAATCCGAATGTTTTAATGAACTTTAAAAAGGATCGGTATATTCTCGATAAAAAGGATTTTCTCCAAAGATACCCGTATGCTTCGTGAATAAATGTGTTTTCGGAATATGCGTGTTAGTTTCGTATGTTGGAAGATGATATAATTATATCTCGTGAATATAGTAGACCGTAATCATTTGTCGAGGATTGTGTATTGATATGTGTACTTGTTCGGTGAATATGTGACGTTGTGTGATATTAGTTATTACTCCTTTGTAAGGAGGTTGTGGTGCTTAGTGTTGTTTGATATTGGTATTGACTTGTTGTGCGTGATTGTTGTAAGTGATGTGCCTCCGGGTAAGATTGTTAAATCTCCGGGATCTGTCCTTGCTAGTACGGATCGGGCGTGACCATAGGGTTGTCCAATCGGGTATGTCTTGTGGGGACTCCGAGGTTTGTGGCTTGCTATCCCGATGCGGGGATAACTTGTGGGGTTATCCAATCCGGGTATGTCTTGCGGGGACTCCGAGGTTCGTGGCTTGTTAGCGCGATGCCGGGATAACTCATGGTTGTGGTTTGGTTGTGTGATGTAAGTGTCATGGGTTGTCCGATCGAGTATGTCTCGTGGAGGCTCTGAGGTTCGTAGATTGCTAGTGTGATGCCGGGATAACTATGAACGTATGTACGATTATGGTTATGTGACTGACGGTGACATGTGATTCAGTATGGTTTCCCATGGTTTATTCACTCAGGTATGTTCTGCGGGAGCATCTGAGGTCCGTGGCTTGTTAGCACGGGACGCGAATAATCCTTGGGAATATGTTGTTATGGACGATTTGGGTCGTGAACCCCGTGTTTCGTGATTTGGGTCGTGGACCCCGTGTTTCGTGATTTGGGTCGTGGACCCCGTGTTTCGTGATTTGGGTCGTGGATCCCGTATTTTGTGATTTGGGTCATGGACCCCGTGTTTCGTGATTTGGGTCGTGGACCCCGTGTTTTGTTACCGGAATTGTATTTTGGAAAAATGATCTTTGGGTCGTGTCCCTGAGTGTTTTCGAAAGACTTGAGAATTCTTAAATCCCAAATGTTTTCAAAACTCCCGAGATCGTAAAATATTTTGTAAGATGTACATTGGGTTTATTTCCTACCTCTCATGATTTGAACTGTTTTGATCAAGTGATTTATCTTGGGAAGCCTGTTCACGATTATTATGTTCTTGGAGTATGTTGTGTATGGCTTGTATTCGTATTTTATACTTGCACTAGCAAAACAATGGAGTCTTGCTAACACCCGAGTATTCGGGGGGTGGATGTCTGTATTGCGTCCAGGTACTTGCAGGTTGTTGGGGAGCGAATCACAGGATCGGTACGAAGGATGATGGAAGACGACGATACTAATCACATGAAGACCAGTCATTGAGTATTTTGGTAGAGTTTTGTTGTTTGTCTCTCCGTTGTGTTATTCTCCCATTTTATGGGAATGTTGATGTACGTTAACCCCTGCATGGGTATGAGTTGTGAGAAAGAGTTATGTATGTTTGATGTGTAGGTTGTGGTATAAGACCAAATCGGTCTAGTATTTCGTTATTGGCCATACTGGCATGTATCGATATGTTGTATTTTCTGTATTTAGCCTGGTAGATCCTCGTGGAGAGAGTTTGAGGCGCTGCAATATTCCCGAGTGGTTTCGGAGTGTTACATCTAGTTTTTAGGGATAACTTTCTTTTCTTTTTTTTAGTTCTTTTATTTTTATTGGGATTTTCAGTTTTATTGGGTGTTCTTAGGGATGAGATCCTCTATCCCACCTTCCATGTCACACTTTTCTTGTCCCATTAATATTTTCATTATTTTAAAAATATTTATTTAAAAATAGAATTTTAGTAATATATAATAAACACTGATTAACATTTATCATAAAAATTTAGAATTTAAAAAATTATATATATATATATATATATTTTTTTTTACATTTACCTTTTTTTTCTAATTTTAAATAATATTTAGTGTTGAATATTCCAAATCTAGGGTATATAATTTTTTCTGTTGGGACATGGAAAGTGGGATTTTCAGAACATTGAGTGATTCGAATGTTTTCAAGTCACTCAAATGTATTCAAGTCACTCGAATAGGTGACTCGGGTGTAACTAGGTGACTCGAATAGATTACTCGAATGCATTTTAGAGGACTCGAATGTAATTTAGGTGACCTGAGTATGTGACTCGAATGTATATTAGGTGATTGATATGTAATTAAGTGACTCGAATATGTGACTCAAATGCAATTTAGATGACTCGAACGTGTTGTGTTAATCGGATAGATGACTCGAATGTATTACTCGAATAAGTAATTCGAATGTCCTTGAGTAAATATCAAATATAACAATTTGAGTATTGTTAAAATTGAATAGAAAAGATATTCTATTATATTTAAAAGTCACTGCATATTTTCTCCCGAATTAAAACCCTCAAACGGAAGGAGATGTAGATCATCCCTATGTTGGGATGATTCGTCAGACTTGATCGGAACAGAACCAGAGTTGATCATACAGACTCGAGAGAAGATAGCCTTGATTCGTGAAAGGCTGTTGACCGCCCAGAGCCGCCAGAAATCTTACGCAGACGTACGCCGTCGCCCTTTGGAGTTCAGTACGGGAGACCACGTACTTTTAAAGGTTTCTCCTACTCGGGGAATCTTTCGTTTTGGAAGGAAAGGAAAGCTGAGTCCGAGATATATCGGACCATTTGAGATCCTCGAGAGAGTTGGGGAGTTGGCATACAGATTGGCATTGCCGCCGTCATTGTGCCATGTTCATAACGTGTTCCACGTATCCCAGTTACGGAGGTATATACCAGATCCCAGTCATATCATTGATTTCGGCGAGATCGAAGTCGCGCAGGATGGGACGTTTGAAGAAAGACCGGTCAAGATACTCGAGAGTCGAGTTAAGCAGTTGAGGAACAAACCAATCGTTTTGGTCAAAGTTCAATGGTCACGTCACGGAGTGGAAGAAGCCACATGGGAAACGGAAGATGGCATGAAGTCTAGATATCCCGAGTTATTTTCGTCTTGAGTTTCGGGACGAAACTCCTTTTTAGTAGGAGAGTATGTAATATCCGGATTTATTACGGTGTACTTCATCTGTATTCAAACCCTGTATTATTCGGATTTTGTGGTTCTGATTATTGGAGTATGATATTTCTTGCATTGATATCTTTGTACATAAGTATAACATGCAAAATTTCTCATGCAAACTCGTGATAGCGCACGCTAAGAATGTAGCTTAACGCGCGCTATCGGGCTACTACTAGCGCACGCTATGCATGTAGGTTGCGTGCGCTAAGAACTCAATTATTGAGCGGGACGGCTAGCACATGCGCCAGCCGGGACATGGGTCCGGATAAGATTCCCGCGGATGAACTCAGACAGCTCAAGTCAACTCTTATTAGCGCGCGCTAAGGAAGCTTAGTAGCGTGCGCTAACTTGTTAAAATGCAGAATATTATAAATGGGACAACAACCCGTTTTGGCTTACATTTCATTCGTCCATTCTTCATCCTTGAGAGGCCAGAGAGCTGTAATAATCCCTCTACACACTTAGAACACATCTTGTTGGTCTTTGTATATTGGTTATCACTTGGGAGTAATCATTGAAGTGGAATAGCACATTGGAGTGGCATACAACCAACCGGAGTCGGATTCTACCTTATGGTTCAGTGATTTTCATCATATTAAGGTATGTTCAACCTATCTCCAGACTTAGAGTTGGATTCTAAAGAATTGGATGATCATATTAACGAGATATTGATTTTCATAAGTGAATTATCCAAAGTACATCATGTTTGGAATATTGAAATGAATAAGCCTTAAGTACCTTGGTTATGATCATCATGATTCGAACCTTATTTCATTAGACAAGTAAAGGAAGCTTCTATCATTGGTAATCCGAATCTAGTAGATGACTTCATAACAATCATGGACTCGACTTTAACATCATTATTGTTAGATGAATCTAAGAGATTGATCATGGAAGGATTTATCTAGTATAGATGGAATGTTAAACAACTACAACATGATAATTTCGATGGATATAAGGTGTTGATATCAACCGTTAAGCCTTTCAAATCGTCATATGAAGAATTGTAGTCGAAATGGAATATGGTTTTAATGGTATGCATATCCTTGAATCTGAAGTTGTTGTTATCCGTAAGATCATTCATAATCGTATGTACATGATATTCATGGAAGTAACATGAATTATCACGAAAGGTTTCATTGTTTTGATCATGATGAGAACAGTTTACTGCCCAGCAGTCAACTGCCATGCACAGATAGCGCACGCTAAGCTATAAAGATTAACGTGCGCTATCGAGCACGAGTTAGCGTACGCTACGTTTGGTACGTAACGTACGCTAGGCCATCGACGAGCACCGATCGATCGGTGAGGTAATCGACCATGCATAGTTAGCGTACGCTAGGCTTTTGCTTATGCGGCGCTTATCGAGCAGACTTAACGCACGCTACACAGAGTACGTAGCGTGCGCTAAGCAAGTCAGGCAGATTACATTTTATGAACTTTTGGCCGTAAATCGAATTGTTAAACATTCGTACGACGTGAGGTAAATCCTATATCATTTCTTTTGTTAAGGTTTGATCTCGTTACGTGATTGATTGAGGAGGACGACCTTCGAGTGTTCATTTTTGTGGAAGTGTTGTTTTTGTCTTCAAATCGAGGCAAGTACCTTATTCGTTTTATGTATTGATGTTATACATATTGTCGTGTATGTATGTCGTTGTTGTATGTCCACCTCATGTTGGTCCGACGGGATCATCGGGGGATCTATGCTAGCGTGCGCTGGATCATCGGACGGGTTTTTCCACCACGGGTTGGTCTGACGGGATCATCGTGGGTTCTAGGCAGTGAACGCTGGATCGTCGGAATTACCATGTGTATGTTGTGATATCATGTTGTGATTATCAGTTGTGTATGTTATGTATGAGTTTCTCGCAGGAGAAGACTCGTTTGACATTTTATCATTTACGTTATTATTATTCTGCGTGTGACGTTGAATAATATGTTGTGGTACTTGTACTAGCATCGTTGTGCTAACCCCTTCGGGGGTGAACATTTTGTTTATGTTCAGGATCCAGGAGAGCAGGAAAACAACCACTGGAGCTGCATGACGACGAGGGTGCAGAGTGATGTTCCGGCCGGGTTTATTTGTCTGTTGTTTATTGGTTATTTCAATAAGTACTCGAGTACGAAGTCAATTATGATGAATTTGAATTTGGTGATGTATTATTAAGTTCCTGTTAGAGCTGTTATTCGAGCCGAGCCGAGCTCGAGTACTTGATGCTCGAGCTCGGCTCGAGCTCTTAACGAGCCGAGCCGAGCTCGGCTCGATAACACTAACGAGTAAAGAGATGAGCTTGACTCGACTCGTAAACGAGTCTAACGAGCCTAACGAGCCTATCGAGCCGAGCCGAGCCCAACGAGCCTAATGTAATTATAAGAAAAATCTTAGTTATCGAGCCTAACAAGTCGAGTTCGAGCCGGCTCGTTAATAAATCGAGCAACAAGTCGAGCTCGAGCTCGGCTCATTTAATATTCGAGTCGAGCTTTAACGAGCCTTAACGAGCCGAGCCGAGCCGAGCTTTCGAGCAGCTCGTTTCGCATAACAGCTCTAGTTCCTGTTGAACAATTGTATTTTCAGTATTTAGTCAGAACTGTTGTATCGTAATTCCGATATTTCCATTCGTTAGTACTTCTTAATGTCTGTTCAATTCTTCAGCCTTGTAAATCCTTATGTAAAGGATTTACGACGCTGTAATATTCCTGAATATATCGGGGGTGTTACAGAATATGGTATCAGAGCTAAGATTTTGGATATCTTGGTCGTTGGGTTAAAATAGGGGTCATTTATGTCTTTTGAGGTAACCGGCCGTGAATGACATCACTGCACTGCCTACATCTTCATGCGAACGGTGGTTGTAAGTTCCTAAACTCTATCTCGTTCTTTACATATTGTATATCTTTATACTCGAATATTAGAACGATGTTGTTTCCTGTATATTGAGTATTTATGCTTACAGTATGTTGAGAGGCGGACGTGGACGTGGTCGCGGTCGTGGACGTGGACGAAGGAATGCTGAAAGGGAGGCGTCGCCTTCTAATCAGGCCAGTCATAGCTCAGGCGAGCCGCAACGATCCATCAATAACGAACCGGAACCTGGTGTACCAGAAATCCTTCGTCAAGTTGTGAACCAGATGACTCAGTTCGCTCAGGTCGTGGACCGAATGCAAGTGGCGGCAGGAATTCAGCAGGGGGATGGACAACAAAGGATTCCAGAAATGGGAAATCGAGGTGACCGATGGTTACAAGAGGTGGCGAAGATGCAACTACCCAAATTTGACGGCTTTTCCGAGACTCTCACTTGGGACCATTGGTTGAAGGAACTGGAGAAAATATTTGCCGGAATTAACTGCCCAGACAACCGGAGAACCTCTATCGCTCAATACTTTCTGATAGGGGAAGCGTCCGAATGGTGGGAAGCCATCCGGCCTGTAGACCATGATGCTGATTGGACAGAGTTTAAATTGATGATGGAAGCTCAGTACTGCCCTCGTCCTGTGAGGGAAGCCAAGGTTCGGGAGTTTTTCTCCGCTCAGCCTTCAGATGTGCCAGTATCTCAGGTAATTAAGACGTTTAATCAGCAGTTAGCATTTGTTCGACATCTAGTCAGAACCGATGCAGAGATGATGATTCACTTTGAAATGAGGATGAAACCAGAAATCCAGAGGTACATGTCCGGTTTTGAATGTACCACTCTCCGCCAATACCAAGATAAGGCGTTGGCGTACGAAATCAAGGAAGCAGCAATGGAAAAATTTACGGAGTCGAAGAAGCAGAAAGTCTCTGGTACTTTTACAGAGCACAAGAACAGTGGGCCCCGCAAGGCCCAGTCATCTTTTCATTCGTTTAAGAAACCTCCGCACCCAGTTAGGAGCGGAAAGAACTTTGGAGCAACATCAACCATGACTGATATTACCAGGAAATGCTTTAACTGCGCCCAGACGGGGCACTATCGACGGAATTGCCCCCTACCTGCCGTGACTTGTTTTGATTGTGGTCGAGAGGGACATCGGGCAGTGTTCTGTGAAGAGGCTGCAAAGTCTTTCAGAGCCCGTACACCCCAGCCAGTCCAGAAGGAAGCCAGTATCCAACAGACGCAGCAAAGTGTTCAGATGCCTCAAAATTTTGGCCGCGGACGAGGCAGAGGACAATGGGACCGGAAGGGGACATCGAGTGCCGGATCTGCTCCCCCACGTCTGTACGAGATGAGGAGGACAGACGATCAGGATGCTACTGTCGCATCAGGTACTGTCCAGATCCTTTCCCAGCCAGTTAGCGTTTTATTCGATACAGGAGCTACGCATTCTTTTATATCCTTGTCTTGTGTAAATCGTTTGAATATTTCTGGTTTTCATACTTGTGAACCTTATGTTGTTGGTTTACCGAGTGGAGAAAGGATTGTTGGGAACTTAGATACTAGAGATTTCCCTGTATCATTTGGGGGTAGGGAGTGGCTCTCAAATCTAATTGTGATAGAAATGCAAGGAGACGACCTGATACTCGGAGACGATTGGCTTAATCGATATGGAGCTATTGTAAACTACCGAAGGAGGAATATTTCATTGATCGACGATGGCTCAAGTCTTGTTTGAAGGATGGAAACCAGGAGCTCAGAAAGTTGATCAAAGCAATGAAAGTCACAAATTATTGAAACAGTGCATCTGATCGGTGTTATGCAATGAAGAGAGAAGACGAAATTGTGAAACTTTCATCCATTCCTGTTGTTAATGAATTTCCAGATGTATTTCCTGACGAGTTACCTGGACTACCTCCACGACGGGATGTAGAATTCACCATTGAGCTGGAACCCGGAGCTACACCAATTTCTAAGGCGCCGTATCGTATGGCACCTACCGAGATGTATGAACTGAAAAAGCAGCTGGAAGAATTACTGGACAAAGGCTATATCCAGCCAAGCGTTTCGCCCTGGGGAGCACCTGTTCTTTTTGTCCGGAAGAAGGATGGATCGCTTCGACTGTGTATCGACTATCGAGAGCTGAACAAGATGACGATTAAGAACAAGTATCCGTTGCCACGGATTGATGATCTGTTTGACCAGTTGCAAGGAGCAACAGTGTTTTCTAAAATCGATCTGAGATCAGGGTATCATCAGCTGAGGATTAAGGAATCTGATGTTCTGAAATCAGCGTTCAGAACTCGCTACGGACATTATGAGTTTGTAGTGATGCCGTTTGGTCTCACTAACACACCTGTTGTATTTATGCAATTGATGAACAGAGTGTTCATTGAATTTTTGGATAAATTTGTGGTCGTGTTCATTGATGACATTCTAGTGTATTCTAAGAGCCCGGAAGAACATGCGCAACATTTGCGGATTGTATTGGAACTTTTGAGAAGCGAGAAATTGTACGCCAAACTTTCTAAGTGTGAATTCTGGCTAAAAGAAGTAATGTTCCTCGGCCATGTGGTGTCAGCTGAAGGAGTCCGAGTAGATCCTCAGAAGATCGAAGCAATTATGGATTAGAAGCCTCCAAAGAACGTGAAAGAAGTCTGAAGCTTCTTAGGACTTGCTGGATATTATCGTCGGTTCATGGAAGGGTTTTACAAAATCTCTCGCCCACTTACTCGACTCCTGCAGAAAACTCAAAAGTTTGAGTGGAACGAGTCGTGTCAGACTAGTTTTGATGAAATGAAGAAGAGATTGACGACGGCACCGATTCTATCACTTCCACAGGGAACTGGAGGATTTATAGTTTACAGTGATGCTTCGAACCAAGGGCTCGGATGCGTATTGATGCAGAATGATAAGGTGATCGCTTATGCGTCGCGACAGCTGAAACCTTATGAAGTGAATTACCCAACACACGATTTGGAGCTAGCAGCAGTAGTTTTTGCTTTAAAGATCTGGAGGCATTATCTGTACGGGACTCACTGTCAGATATTTACGGATCACAAGAGTCTTAAATACATCTTCAGTCAGAAAGAGTTGAACATGCGGCAAAGGATATGGTTAGAGCTGATTAAGGACTACGACTTGGAGATTTTGTATCATCCAGGCAAAGTGAATGTAGTGGCCGACGCACTCAGCCGCAAGCCTGTTTCTATTCAGATGCTGGAGACTCTGACTTCCCAACTTAGCCTTCAACGAGAGATGATTCGAGAAGGAATTGAAGTATGGTTACAAAGAGTCCAAGGACAACTGTGCGTGATGGAAATAACTTCATCATTAACCGAAGAAATCAAATCTAGACAGGTAGATGATTCTCTGATGATTCGGTTACGTGATGAAGTGATCAAGGGGAAAGCCCCCGGATTTGTAATTCATGATGATGGAGTTTTGAGATTTCAGAACCGACTCTACGTACCCGATGTCGATGTTCAAATGCATAATTATGAAGGAAGCTCACGGTCGCCTATTCTATCCACCCGGCACCAAGAAATGTATAAGGACTTGAAGCAGAATTTCTGGTGGGGCAACATGAAGAAAGATGTAGCGGACTATGTTTCGAAATGCTTGACTTGTCAGCAGGTTAAGATCGAGCATCAACGGCCTGCCGGAATGTTGAAGCCACTCCCAATTCCTGAATGGAAGTGGGAGGATATATCGATGGACTTTATCACTAATATGCCGAGAACCAAGACGGGAATGAACATGATTTGGGTGATAGTTGATCGTTTAACCAAATCAGCTCATTTTCTAGGCATTAAGGACACATGGGGACCAGAGAAATTGGCGTGAGTATTTATTTCGGAAATAGTTCGATTGCATGGTACGCCGAAGACCATTGTATCTGATCGAGACGGTCGTTTTGTGTCTCACTTCTGGAAAGCAGTTCATAAGGCCTTGGGGATCGAATTGAACTTCAGCACAGCTTATCACCCGCAGACTGACGGACAATCCGAGAGGACTATACAAACGGTGGAAGACATGCTAAGGGCCTGTGCCTTAGATTGGTCAAACGATTGGGAAGTTCATCTACCATTGATTGAATTTACCTACAACAATAGTTGGCATGCTTCCATTAAGATGGCACCGTTTGAGGCATTATACGGAAGGAGATGTAGATCACCCCTATGTTGGGATGATTCGTCAGACTTGATCGGAACAGAACCAGAGTTGATCATACAGACTCGAGAGAAGATAGCCTTGATTCGTGAAAGGCTGTTGACCGCCCAGAGTCGCCAGAAATCTTACGCAGACGTACGCCGTCGCCCTTTGGAGTTCAGTACGGGAGACCACGTAAGGTTTCTCCTACTCGGGGAATCTTTCGTTTTGGAAGGAAAGGAAAGCTGAGTCCGAGATATATCGGACCATTTGAGATCCTCGAGAGAGTTGGGGAGTTGGCATACAGATTGACATTGCCGCCGTCATTGTGCCATGTTCATAACGTGTTCCACGTATCCCAGTTACGGAGGTATATACCAGATCCCAGTCATATCATTGATTTCGGCGAGATCGAAGTCGCGCAGGATGGGACGTTTGAAGAAAGACCGGTCAAGATACTCGAGAGTCGAGTTAAGCAGTTGAGGAACAAACCAATCGTTTTGGTCAAAGTTCAATGATCACGTCACGGAGTGGAAGAAGCCACATGGGAAACGGAAGATGGCATGAAGTCTAGATATCCCGAGTTATTTTCGTCTTGAGTTTCGGGACGAAACTCCTTTTTAGTAGGAGAGTATGTAATATCCGAATTTATTACGGTGTACTTCATCTGTATTCAAACCCTGTATTATTCGGATTTTGTGGTTCTGATTATTGGAGTATGATATTTCTTGCATTGATATCTTTGTACATAAGTATAACAACATGCAAAATTTCTCATGCAAACTCGTGATAGCGCATGCTAAGAATGTAGCTTAACGCGCGCTATTGGGCTACTACTAGCGCACGCTATGCATGTAGGTTGCGTGCGCTAAGAACTCAATTATTGAGCGGGACGGCTAGCACATGCGCCAGCCGGGACATGGGTCCGGATAAGATTCCCGCGGATGAACCTGGACAGTTCTGAAGTCAACTCTTATTAGCGCGCGCTAAGGAAGCTTAGTAGCGTGCGCTAACGTGTTAAAATGCAGAATATTATAAATGGGACAACAACCCGTTTTGGTTTACATTTCATTCGTCCATTCTTCATCCTTGAGAGGCCAGAGAGCTGTAATAATCCCTCTACACACTTAGAACATATCTTGTTGGTCTTTGTATATTGGTTATCACTTGGGAGTAATCATTGAAGTGGAATAGCACCTTGGAGTGGCATACAACCAACCGGAGTCGGATTCTACCTTACGGTTCAGTGATTTTCATCATATTAAGGTATGTTCAACCTATCTCCAGACTTAGAGTTGGATTCTAAAGAATTGGATGATCATATTAACGAGATATTGATTTTCATAAGTGAATTATCCAAAGTACATCATGTTTGGAATATTTAAATGAATAAGCCTTAAGTACCTTGGTTATGATCATCATGATTCGAACCTTATTTCATTAGACAAGTAAAGGAAGCTTCTATCATTGGTAATCCGAATCTAGTAGATGACTTCATAACAATCATAGACTCGACTTTAACATCATTATTGTTAGATGAATCTAAGAGATTGATCATGGAAGGATTTATCTAGTATAGATGGAATGTTAAACAACTACAGCATGATAATTTCGATGGATATAAGGTGTTGATATCAACCGTTAAGCCTTTCAAATCGTCATATGAAGAATTGTAGTCGAAATGGAATATGGTTTTAATGGTATGCATATCCTTGAATCTGAAGTTGTTGTTATCCGTAAGATCATTCATAATCGTATGTACATGATATTCATGGAAGTAACATGAATTATCACGAAAGGTTTCATTGTTTTGATCATGATGAGAATAGCATCGCCAATGCCAACCGCCATGCATGATAGCGCACGCTAAGCTATAAAGATTAACGTGCGCTATCGAGCACGAGTTAGCGACGCTACGTTTGGTACGTAACGACGCTAGGCCATCGACGAGTCACCGATCGATCGCTGAGGTAATCGACCATGCATAGTTAGCGACGCTAGCTTTGCTGCTTATGCGGCGCTTATCGAAAGCGCACTTAACGCACGCTACACAGAGTACTTAGCGTGCGCTAAGCAAGTCAGGCAGATTACATTTTATGAACTTTTGGCCGTAAATCGAATTGTTAAACATTCGTACGACGTGAGATAAATCCTATATCATTTATTTTGTTATGGTTTGATCTCGTTACATGATTGATTGAGGAGGACGACCTTCGAGTGTTCATTTTCGTGGAAGTGTTGTTTTTGTCTTCAAATCGAGGCAAGTACCTTATTCGTTTTATGTATTGATGTTATACATATTGTCGTGCATGTATGTCGTTGTTGTATGTCCACCTCGTGTTGGTCCGACGGGATCATCGGGGGATCTATGCTAGCGTGCGCTGGATCATCGGACGGGTTTTTCCACCACGGGTTGGTCTGACGGGATCATCGTGGGTTCTAGGCAGTGAACGCTGGATCGTCGGAATTACCATGTGTATGTTGTGATATCATGTTGTGATTATGAGTTGTGTATGTTATGTATGAGTTTCTCGCAGGAGAAGACTCGTTTGACATTTTATCATTTACGTTATTATTATTCTGCGTGTGACGTTGAATAATATGTTGTGGTACTTGTACTAGCATCGTTGTGCTAACCCCTTCGGGGGTGAACATTTTGTTTATGTTCAGGATTCAGGAGAGCAGGAAAACAACCACTGGAGCTGCATGACGATGAGGGTGCAGAGTGATGTTCCGGCCGGGTTTATTTGTCTGTTGTTTATTGGTTATTTCAATAAGTACTCGAGTACGAAGTCAATTATGATGAATTTGAATTTGGTGATGTATTATTAAGTTCCTGTTGAACAATTGTATTTTCAGTATTTGGTCAGAACTGTTGTATCTTAATTCCGATATTTCCATTCGTTAGTACTTCTTAATGTCTGTTCAATTCTTCAGCCTTGTAAATCCTTATGTATAGGATTTACATCGCTGTAATATTCCTGAATATATCGGGGGTGTTACAGTACATCCGGCAGGGGATGCACTACATGGGGTCTCTCCATGGACGGAATCCCTCAAACGTTAAAAATGAGATGGTGGCACAGACTTTAAAGTTACTTTAAAAAACGATGATTTTGACAAAAATATGAAAAGACAAAAATATGAAAAGAAGTACATTGTTTCTTGAGTTTAATAAGAGAAACGTTGATGTAAATGTAAAATAATATTCCATTCCATTTTTTTGTCCGTACATTTGATATTTTTCTGGTCAAACTAATAATACTTTGATTATAAATATTTATAATTTTATAATTATAAAAATTTTAAAATTATAATTTTTTTAAAAATACATTTCATTATAAATCTATTCTTATTAACATCACATCATAATTAAATATATATTTTCACAAATTCATGATCAAAATTAAAAAAATTTGACCAAACAAAAGTCAAATGTCCGACCCAAAAAAATAGGAGGGAGTACAACACTATGACAACATAAAAAGGGATTTATAATAGGACTAGAGTGAGTACAATACTACGACACAAAATTATGTATTATCATATTCAGTTACAATTTGTTATAGCTGAAAATCTATCGGACAATCATTTTGATCAGAAAATCAAAAAAAATGTTTATTGCATTTGGAAGGTAGAAGCATTTCATTTTTCCCAAATATGCTCTCTCATCAATATCGGGGTATTTCAATTAACACTCAGGTGTTATATATATATATGGGTTAAAATAAAAAAGTCTCCTATAATAAAAAGTGTAGGGACAGTTGTGGGAGTGACATGTGTCACTCCCTACCACCCCCCCACCCCACCCCCAACCCCCCCACCCCCGAAAAAAATTTTCTCGCCAAAAAAAAAATATTTTTGAGGGGCATTTTTTTTTTTCCGTCAAAAAATTTCCCGCCAAAAATTATTACTGCATCACAGTTATAAACTTACTGCATCACAATTATGATTTAGTGCATTAAGGTTATAAGTTACTGCATCATACTTGATGCACTTAACTGTTAACTATGATGCAGTAACTTATAACAGTGATGCAGTAAAACTTATTAATGTGATGCACCAAAACTTATAATTGTGATGCACCAAAAAAATAGTGCATCATACTTATAATTTTTGGCAAGAAAAAAAAAATTGGGCCCCCCAAATTTTTTTTTTTTTGGGTGGGAATTTTTTTTTCGTGGGGGGTAGGGGGTGGGGTGAGTGCCACATGATGTGGCATGATGATGTGGCAAGGTGACACATGTCACTCCCACAATCCTTCCTACACTTTTTATTATAAGAGACTTTTTAGAATAACCCCACCATATATATATATATATATATATATATATATGGATCAGTAAATGTTAGTTGTTAGTAGTTAGTTCACCAAGTACCGGATATTCATAGATTTCTTCACCAAATCTCTTTATAACTCTATTTATAATTCGTTCTAAAAAAGAATCGAACTCGGATCTTCCACTAAGAGATGATCCCGATGGCCGAGTTGTGCCTATATATATAATGCAAAATATCAAGTCGGCCAGACTATGTCAAATCCGATAACACAATTCTTCATGTTATAATTTTGGCCCAACCCGGCCCGTTATAAAATTTAAACCCGGCCCATAGCCCTTCGCAGCCCTCCTAATAGGAGTCGTCCGATCGAGATAACTACACCTAATCTCGACCGTCCGATTACTCCTTAAATATCCCTAACCCTACCTCACCCTCATTTCTCTCCTCTGCGCCTCCATCTCTCACCCGTTTCCCTCTTTTTCTTTCTTCTCTCCCGTGAGTTACCCTACCCTTCGGTCAACTCCTCCAAACTCGATTCTGCTCCCGATTCTTTGATCCTTTGTCCCCCCGTGAGCCGATGACCAACAATAGGGAATCCCGTGACATCCTCCGATTCCCCCCTTATGTGTATAAAAGGCGCGGCTGGGGGGCTGGAGAAAGAGAGGAGAAATACACTGAAATATCCGAGTGAATCGAGTGAATAGAAGTACCCTTACTCTTTCTGTGTGATCCGTGAGTCGGGTTGTGAGTAAGGGATTCGGGTTGGTGAGGTTTTGGGTGATTTGAAGGTGCTACCGGGCTTTGTGGCCGGCCGACGGTGGTTTGGCATTCCTCCTATGTGGAAACGTATTCTTGGTGTCAATTGCTAGGGTTTCGGAAGATCTGAGCCTACACATCACGTTCCGAAAAAGGGGTTTTCTTGATCCTAATTTATCTCCGTTTATATTGCTTTTCTTGGTGATTTTGTGCAATATATTATACATACATATATATATATATATATATATTTGTTATATATATATTTTCTGGAGTTTATACATATATATTATATATATATATATATATGTTATATATATAAATATATATCTGCAGTATACTTTATATTATATATATATATATATATATTTGTTATATATATTTTCGATATTTATCTATATATATATTATATATATATTTGTTATATATAAATATACATACGTGCAGTAGCCTATATATATTATATAATATTATATATATATATATATATATTAGTTATATATATATATCTATAATTATATATAATATATACCAGTTTTCGTATTCCGATAGTTTGGTTATTATCATTATCGTTGCTAACCTGGAATCGGATATTTGTGTTTCAGATTTGTTCTAGACGTTGTGATATATATCGGCTGCTTTTGTTCGGGTTTATAGGATACTTATATTGGTTATATTTATAGGTTCATTTGTTGGCCTGTAATCCTTAACTCCTATCCCGTAGAATATAATTGTAATTGTTATATTCGTTTAATCCGCTTGTATTATCGATCCTGGTCTTTTAGCCACAATCATACGACCCGATACCCAACAGTGATATCGGAGCCCGTTTTGTCGGGTGTCGGGTCCTGTGGCGTCTTGGTGATACGGAATAACCATTCGGGTTTTCCGCTCTGGTATTTTGGCTGAACTCCACGCTTTTACTGTTTTCGTGGATACCGCTTGCCGTGGTTGATTATTGTGCATTCTTAATCTGTGTGATTGATCAGTGTGTATTAATCTGTGTGATTAATCTGGACACATTGCTTATTATCGGTTTGCTTGCCGCGGCCTACCTCTGTGTTATCTGGTTGGATTCAGTTTTCGGGCGACTGTTGTTTCCTTATTAATTAAAATTCAAACAAATTAAAACCTTAAAATCCAAAACAGCACTAATCTTGCGCTGCCAGGACCGAAAGTGTCCCTCGGATCTTTGTCAAGAGCTTGAGGATCCCAGTTTTAATTTAAACGGGTTTTAATCTCAAAAATCAAATCGAGTCCCTGAATTTTGATTCTCATCAGCTCTGTGCTTCCTTTTCTTTGTGATTTGTGGTTGTCTTTGTGATTACCTTACACTGTGTATTTTTTCTGCACTCAGAGTTTTTTCTGGGAGGAGTGCTGTACGTTTTTCAACTCCTTGCGTATAAACCCTCCTGCCTGGACCGTTTAGCGTCTTTGGATCTTGTAGGGGCTTGGGGTTGTAATCTACAGACTCGGTTGTGGTATTTTTTTTTACTCCGTTGTATAGTGCAGTGTGATTCTACTGTTTTTTGTACTAGTGCGGTGTGTGCTTTGTGTTGCTGTTGGTTTTACTATTATTGGGTTAAACTTTGTGTTTCCAAAATGGGCATGACTTCTACATTTTACTTGGCCCCGTTTGATGGAAAATCGGATTTTCAAATATGGCAGCAAAAATTGAAAGGTATTTTAATACAGCAAAAAGTTTTTAAAGCCATTGATCAAACTTTTGCCACCGATACTACGACCGACAAAAAGGCTGAATTGGATGAGTTTGCTTACTCGTCTATTATCTTGAACTTGTCTGATTCTGTGATAAGAAAAGTTGATAAGCAAAATTCGGCTAAGGAACTTTGGGAAAAATTAGAAGAATTATATGTTGAAACCTCTTTGCCAAATAAACTTTTTTTGCTTGAAAAATTCTTTGGTTTTCAACTTGATTTGAATAAGAGTCTTGATGAAAACCTTGATGTGTTTACCAAGTTAGTTCAAGATATTAAAAATTCCGGTGATAAACATATTGATGATTACTCGCTATCAGATCGTTAAATGCTATTCCTGAGTCTTATGGTGATGTTAAATCTGCTATTAAGTATGGTAGAGATAACATATCTTTAGATATTGTTGTGTCCGGTCTAAAGAGTAAGGAATTAGACTTAAAAAATAATGTGAGTAATAATTTGAATTTTGATTCAGTTTCGATGGTTAGAAATGAAAATTGCTATGAATATTTCACTAAGAAGGATGGTCAAAATTCTAATTTTCGACAGAACTCAAGGAATTGCTATAGTTGTGGTAAAAAGGGTCATATTGCTAGTAATTGTCCTAATAGGAACAAAAAGGGTAAAAATCAACCTGATGATAAGGCTAACTTAGCTTCGTCTGATATCAATCTTAGTGATGTATATTAGTTGACCCTTGTGGTTTTTTAGTCCTTAGTGAGCTGTAGAGTGTCTTTGTGACTTGTCCTTAGTGGGATGTAGAGTGTCTTTGTGACTTGTCCTTAGTGGGCTGTAGAGTGTCTTTGTGACTTGTCCTTAGTGGGCTGTAGAGTGTCTTTGTGACTTGTCCTTAATGGGCTGTGGAGTGTCTTTGTGACTTGTCCTTAGTGGGCTGTGGAGTGTCTTTGTGACTTGTCCTTAGTGGGCTGTGGAGCGTCTTTGTGACTTGTGTCTGATTTATATGTCTGTGTGACTTATATGAATTACTCGTGGTTCTATTCCTTTGTGGATGTAAGTAGTATAATCTCTGTGATTGTTTTTCCCTTTGAATTTTGTGTTCTTTGTTCTGGCTGTGGTGTTGTGGTTCGGTCGACCAACCTTTTGTGTTTTGCAGCTTTCATGTGTTGGCGGTTTTGTGTAAAACCCCATCCCGTTTTCAGGTGGAGCAACATGCTTAGTACTTTGCATTTGAGGTGGAGTGGTGTCCCCTCAAATCAATGTGTTGCTTATATCGTTCATTTCTCTTAATGTGTTTGTGTTTTTTTGAATATTATGGTATTTGTGTGTTTTGTACAATTTTAGCTTATTGCTAAAATATTTGCTGTGCTAACTGTGTGTTTTTAGGGGATCTCTTTGTGAGTTAGTCTTCTTTGTGAATACTCTACCTTATCTATTGTGTGTGAGTGCAGGTAACCCCGGAGTTAGGCGATGATGAACTTTCTCCGAAACCCGAAAATGCAATTTGACTGGTTGGTCCAAAAAGGTGGAGAATGTTATAATTTTGGCCCAACCCGGCCCGTTATAACATTTAAACCCGACCCATAGCCCTTGGCAGCCCTCCTAATAGGAGCCGTCCGATCGAGATAACTACACCTAATCTCGACCGTCCGATTACTCCTTAAATATCCCTAACCCTATCTCACCCTCATTTCTCTCCTCTGCGCCTCCATCTCTCACCCGTCTCCCTCTTTTTCTTTCTTCTCTCCCGTGAGTTACCCTATCCTTCGGTCAACTCCTCCAAACTCGATTATGCTCCCGATTCTTTGATCCTTTGTCCCCCCGTGAACCGATGACCAACAATAGGGAATCCCGTGCATCCTCCGATTCCCCCCTTGTGTGGATAAAAGGCGCGGCTGGGGGGCTAGAGAAAGAGAGGAGAAATACACCGAAATATCCGAGTGAATCGAGTGAATAGAAGTATCCTTACTCTTTCTGTGTGAGCCGTGAGTCGGGTTGTGAGTAAGGGATTCGGGTTCGTGAGGTTTTTGGTGATTTGAAGGTGCTACCGGGCTTTGTGGCCGGCCGGCGGTGGTTTGGCATTCCTCCTATGTGGAAACGTATTCTTGGTGTCAATTGCTAGGGTTTCGGAAGATCTGAGCCTACACATCACGTTCCGAAAAAAGGGTTTTCTTGATCCTAATTTATCTCCGTTTATATTGCTTTTCTTGGTGATTTTGTGCAATATATTATACATATATATATATATTTGTTATATATATATTTTCTGGAGTTTATACATATATATTATATATATTTGTTATATATATAAATGTATATCTGCAGTATACTTTATATTAT
Organism: Orobanche coerulescens; assembly: GCA_033398695.1. Classification (NCBI taxonomy): domain Eukaryota; kingdom Viridiplantae; phylum Streptophyta; class Magnoliopsida; order Lamiales; family Orobanchaceae; genus Orobanche; species Orobanche coerulescens. The sequence goes on from CM065817.1 coordinate 11,907,635, forward strand.
ATATATATATATTTGTTATATATATTTTCGATATTTATCTATATATATATATTATATATATATTTGTTATATATATATATATATATATATACACATACGTGCAGTAGCCTATATATATTATATATATTATATATATATTAGTTATATATATATCTATAATTATATATAATATATACCAGTTTTCGTATTTCGATAGTTTGGTTATTATCATTATCGTTGCTAACCTGGAATCGGATATTTGTGTTTCAGATTTGTTCTGGACGTTGTGATATATATCGGCTGCTTTTGTTCGGGTTTATAGGATACTTATATTGGTTATATTTATAGGTTCATTTGTTGGCCTGTAATCCTTAACCCCTATCCCGTAGAATATAATTGTAATTGTTATATTCGTTTAATCCGCTTGTATTATCGATCCTGGTCTTTTAGCCACAATCATACGACCCGATACCCAACACTTCATGATCTAATAAGGGCGATATAGTTGTTAGGCACAAGGCACCAAAATTTGTGGTTTTTTAATAGAAAATATATATATTTCTCCTTAATTTTGGGTACCAATCTTGCAATGAATTGCTATTAATTTTCAAGGTACTACGAGTCCTGGAAAAGTGTTAAAATTTAAGTTTTCAGACTCAACATAGAATTAAATGCTGACGGACCAACGCTCTAAGCGTGAAGCCCTGCCAGATTATTATTTGAAGAATTTAATGCATAAAGACCATGAATATATTAAATGTATTGAACCTTTTAGGTATTAAAATAGAGATTGTCCTATAAACAATTTAGTAAAAGTTATCGGTTGATAATTTTTTACCAATTTATATATTGGTATTATGTAATCAATTTTCTTCTGGTGCGACGCACAAGCAAATGATTAGTATTACGGTATCGATTTGATAATAATTTATATTTAATTTAAATAATTTAGTCTTGTACTAGAAAATTTATATCTATTTGAAATATATATTTTAATATTTTCTAAAAAATTGGATCCAGACGGAATTATAACAAAATCGGCTGAATCAAGACGATAAAAAACCTTCTGGAAATTAATATTGATGGCAACTTTTAGAAGACTCAGTATTTAGCATAATTGCGTGCATATAACTTTGCATAATCTTAACTTGCACATCGAATATTGGGTTAAATGGCTAGTTCGTTAGATGAACTTACACGGCTCAATAATAGTTTAGTCGCATCCTTTGATTGGGCCCTTCTTTGTTTGATACTCCAGTTGCCTCTTTCCGGGACCGGTCCCAGGGTTTCTCATGCCCTGGGCGAAAAGGTCAAAAAATGCCCCCATATTTAAACACTACAAAACAAAAAAGCATATTATTTTTAAGGACCAATTTTTGTTACTGTTATTAAATGATAATGTGTTCTTCGTAATACATATCTTATAATTATATAGTATCATAATGTTATATCAAGTTAAATGATCTTTAGAGACTTGCATATAATGACAGTTGTGCTCAGACTAAAAGTATACAACTATATATGATGTTTAAGTCATCTTAAAACATAGAAAAACTTAATACTATATTTGTATCATATTTTTAATAATCTAAACATACTTAAATAGCGAGTGTTATGTAGTTTAAACAGTCCTATACAGCTTTAGGCAACGGACCACACTATGGGTGACAACAAAACTGGATTCACAAGATTCTATATTTAAAAATATATATAAAAAAATAATAACCTCCAATAATCATATTTTATGACTATGGAAATCACAAAAATTAGTTGAAACTATGTAGTAATTTAAAATTATTTCATACATGACTTGATTTTAGAAAGTATAACAAAAGATATTTGTGGTTTCGAGTTGAAGTTAGTTAGTAATCTAAATTGTTTCATGTAGAGTTTAAATATTATCACAAGATTTTTCAAAGCAAAAATATATAAGAAGTATTAATTGTTGAATATGACTAATTTTATTTTATTTTTTATTTTATTTCAGATAAATAAGTGTTGTCATCAAAACAAGACAAATATTTTAAAAAAAAGAATTATAGAAAAATAATGAATCGGCAACAATAGTAATACAATTAACTAAAAGAAAAACATTCACGAGCATCATTATCCTAGTGGTAAAGAAGTGTTTATCTATTCTAAAGGTCCATGGTTCAAGTCTTGTTGGCAACACTATAATTCTTTTTTTGCTAGTAATAACATCAACAGTCACAAAATTGATGCTTTGATGCCCTGGGCCGTCGCCCGGCCCGCCCACCCATAGGGCCGGCCCTGCCTCTTTCACTCAAAAGCCCCGATCGTCTCCTTCGAATGAATAGAAAAGAATCTATCTATGGCCGTTAAAACGAAGCCCAATCCGTGGATCGACCTGACCAACCCGATATATATTATACTATCTCTGTTTTCTTATAATTGCAACGTTTAAACTTTCATACTTGCTAATACACAACTTTGACTAGTAATACATTTAATTATATATTTATAAGAATTATAAAAAGTTGATCAGTATATTCGGAGACGAGTCTAACAAGATTTTATATGACTATTTTTTTCATACGTATAAAATCACAAACGACGGTCAAAAGAGAATGTGTGAACTGTGAACAGTGTAAAGTCAACATGTTGCAATAATAAGAGAACGAGAGAAGTATATATATATACACACACTGTAGCTTTCAAAAGATATTTATTTAAATTGTATTTATGCACATAAATTTGCACCAATTATTTGTTGCTCAATTTACAAATTAAAAATCTAGATGTTTTGATGCTTTAAAATGTATTGATTGAATATTTGTGACAACATTCCCATAATATATAATTTTATAATATAACTATATTTTTTGCATTAATTCAGCGAATCTGAACACATTTAAATTTAATTATTAATTAATGGAAATAAAATATTTATATTTGTACATAATATTAAGATTAAAAAAAGAATATAATAGAATATCTATTTTACTGTACTTTTGTATAATCTATTGGAGATGCATTACTAATTTCTATATTTTTGTGTAAATTGTTGAAGATATATTGTTGATTTTATGTATTTTTGTGTCGTACTTTTGTATAAATTATTCAAGATGGCCTAAGTAGAAATATTTAACGGAATCTGTTAAAAGTCAAATTCATTTAAGTGTCTTGAAAGTTTTTTCACGATTAATTAAGAATATAAAGGCAGACCGAGGAGGACATGGGAGGAGCAGCTGAGATTAAATTTGAAGGCCTTAAACCTTTCCACGATTGATAGGTGCGCTTGGCTGAGGCGGATCGAGTTGATTCTTTAATTGAGAGTGGTCTTTGTAGTTGAGAGCCTCATGGTTGGGTTCTTGCTAGCTTTGACCTAGAGCATTGCATTTTTATATTTATTGTATATTTTATCCTATTGCCTTTTGCGTGTGGTGTATTTTTGACAAGGAGCTATGCGCGGAGTCGACCTCTCTTCTGTTTGAGCAGCGTTCATCGGGAGTGATGTAGCCAAATTCCTCTTAGGTAAGTCCCATGTGGATTAAGCCATGGGCTCAGGTATGGTATAGAGTTTTTTTTCGTATCATATGCTTCCCTTTATATTTTTCACTCAATATGTTGTTGTGCACTGTTCAAGGTCTTCACGAATGTACCTCCTACCGTAATAGGTAGGGGCATGATCTGCGTACATCTTATCCTCTCCAGATCCTGTTCTGAACGGGATATACTGGGTATGTTTGGTTTGGTTTGTTTAGTTTAATTATTATAATTATAAATGTTTTTGAGTTGTATGACCCATTTGTCAATTGAGCAATGAGTAGCTATTTCCAAAATCGGCCCAATTCAAAGTGGTCCATCGGAATAAGAAAATGTCCCACCGGCCTTCCTCGGTCATCTGAAACTAAAATAGACGGCGATTTCTGAGCGTTGGTTGAGCCAGCAAGTCATCGGCGCCGACGCAGATCGAAACGACGACGTGATCGCCGCCCTCGCACGCACACACACGTGTATTTTTACTTCGTATGAATTTGTTGAAGTTGGGGAATCCATAGTGCGTCGGATATAATCGCGGCAGAGATGAATGTGAGCCAGGCGTCGGTGCATCCTGTGGATGCGCCGCCGTTGCAGACGGAGGGCGCGGGAGCCGTTCCAATGCCGCGCCTGAGGATGAAGGATCTTCAAGGCATGCCGGGGACAGTCGGCGGCCTGACTTTGGGCGTGGCTCAAGTGTTGTTCGCGGTTGTGGCGCTCGCCGTCATGGCAACCACCGGTGACTTCCCTTCTGTCACCGCCTTCTGGTAAAGCAATCATCCTTTAATCACTTTATATATTAATTCAATCATTGAATGAAGAGTTCGACAAAGTATGGTTTCGATTAACAAACACACACACATATATATAATAATATAATTTTACTGTTGTATGTGTGCTACTTTGACGAGGTTGGCTCGGATATAGGTGTCAATCCAGCTCATAGTAGTTGTCTATACGAGTGGAAAAGCATTTGTGAATTACCAGAAGATAGATTTGAAACTCAAACTCACTGTACTCGATCTAATGTATTGGTGCATTAATGGTTTTTAGAGGTTCTGGATAGAATAAATTGCAGTGGAATACTTGTCGAGTTCTCGGGATTTTTCTGTTTATATCAGTGTATCAAAATCTTAGGTTTTCATTTTGGAGGTATGAAGTTTCCTACTGTAAATTATAGTTTTAAAAATTTGAAGCCATAATCCATTTATGTAGTTCACTCATTATATAGAGCAATTGGTTTCTATGGGCCTGTGGAAAATGATGGTCGGATCGGAGGAAGTTGTTTTTTGATAAATACCTTTGCAGTAGTTCGGCATCATATGCTATTTATGTTATTTACTCCGTTACCCAGTCTCGATTTGTCGGACTCCTTTGGTAACGTAATGAAGGGGTGCAAAATTTAGGTTTTGAAGCCTAGTTTTATTAATTAGTCCTCCAGGAAAGGCCTGGAATGCCATATAAAATTTCTTCAGCAGGCAGTGAGTCTCAGGGATATATATTTATTAGACCTGACTGAATTACAAAAGATGCTCATAAAAAAATTCATTCTTTGTACACATTCAGCTAGATGTATAATAGGACATTCTGCTGTATTCTGTTTGGGAAATTTATTTTAATTCTTCCTTTTCTATATTGTTGAGGTGTGTATTCTGGATGCTGACCTCCAGGTTTATCTATGTGGATGGAGCTGTTTTCATATTGTATTCTTGTTTTTGCCTTATACTTGACTCATTCCACCTAGTTACACCTATATAATGGAAAAGTGTTGATAGACTCAACTGGAAAGTGTAATCTCTACCTCCTTATCTATCACCATGTGTGGAAAAGGTTCACAAGGCTTTTCATGAGTTTAGATTTCATGGATGTATGTAAAATACTTCTATGGGGGCTTGTTCATGGCTGAAGACAATGTTCATTCATTAATATAAATACATTAGTTTGGTTAATCTTATGTTGCACCGAGTCGATTCTCCTTTTTCATTTCTTCTTTTTTAGCTACCTTGTTGCTGCAGCTGGTCTCCAGAGCCTGTGGAGCCTTGTATTAGCACTTCTTGATGCTTATGCACTTCTTGTAGGACGTCGTCTGCAGAATCCTCGAGTCATTAGTTTATTTGCTGTTGGTGATGGGGTAAGTTTGTTAATAAGCCAAAATGATCACATATTCATTGAGCACTCTTTCTGGTAGACTATATAGATTTAAATTATTATTGATCTTGATTTCTCACCATGTCAGAGGATTCCTTTAAGTTGCATTTAAGTTGTTATATTTTATTGCCAAAGGCTCTCATATCTTTCGTTCAGATATTTTATGTATTTTGTTTTTTCAATGAAAGAGGAAAATAATTTAGCTTGTCCATTAATAATATAGTTTGAATATCCCCTATTTACCTGATGTTTAGTTATGAGTACTATTGATGCGATTGTGACATCTCCAAACGAAGTAAGAATTGACGTAGGTGGCGATACCACGTTGCATGCACATGCACCTACGTACTTCGGTGAGAAAACAAATGCGGAAATGGGAACGATCTTAATAATCGGAACCGGGATAATTTAGACGTATCAAAACATGCATACGTATGCATGTTCATGCATACAAAATCGGCCATATTAGGGGAGATTTCGGCCGATTGTGATGGGTGATTCATGAAGGATTTTGTCCCCACTACTTTCAAAGTTTGCTTTCTTTTTTTCAAAGTCCACCATAATAAGATCAAGGTAGAGATTTGGCTCACTCCAACCTTTCTCCAAATCGGCCGAACATGCAAGGAAGAAGATGCCAAGATGTTGCTTTCATTAAGAAGTTGCCAAGATGTTGCTTTCATTTCCTATCCTTGTCAAAGTCTTACAAAAGGATCACATGAGGAAAATGTCATCTACTCCTTGATGCTTACCCCACGGCCGAATTTGCAAGGAAAACCCAAGCATGTTGTTGTTTTCTTCTCTTTGTCAAAGTTGATAGATTCGTTTAATATTTGCTTGTTTTTTTTAACTTGATCTTGTTTGATATTGTTTGTAGTTGTAATGGCTATATATTAGCCTCATATTCAACCTTTCAAATCACTTTGAAGCTCAAGAAAAACGAAATACATTGTATGTATTCTTGTTGAATGATTTTCAGCACAACTTGATTATAATTCGACGCGTCTTCGAGTTGTAATTTAATCAATTCTCAATAGGTCTTGAGGAGAGATTGTCTTATCAAACTATAGGTCTAGTTTGATAAATTACTTTCATATTATCTTGTTTACGTAAGCCGAATTGCCCTACTTTCGGTTAATTCTTGCGAGTGTTACACATATACGAGCGTTGTGAGGTAAAAGATATATCCGCTGCATTTTCCGACGAATTTACGTTCATCTTAATACGTAATTCGTATCATTAGTGGCATCGGAGACCAAGGTTATTTCCTTGTCGAAATTCTCTTGGCGATTTTCTTGTCAAAGCTATCTTATCATGGATTTTTTCGACGATTTCATGGAGAAACTACGTGAAGCACTACACAACTTACAAGAACCACGTTTTCAAGCTAGAAGAGGAGGCTATGACGCACATTCACCGCGTCATGTGGATGAATTCAAAGTAAATGAACTTCCGGAATTTGTCGGAGGTACCAATCCCGAAGTTTACTTGGAGTGGGAGAGGAAGATTGAACGTATGTTCGACTTCAAGAACCTTAACGATGAGAAACGTTGCAAATATGCGATTCTCAAGTTAGGAAAGGGCGCTTCCCTATGGTTCGAGGGTGTGAAAACACAACGAGCTCGTGCGGGAAAGGAGAAAATCCGTTCTTGGGATTCTTTGAAGAAAAAAATACGTAAAAGGTATGTCCCGACATCACATCGGTTAACCTTATACCGAAAAATTGCGGAGTTCGTGCAAGGAAAACTAAGTGTGGGAGAATACATTGAAGAATTTGAAGGCTTGGCCTTAATGGGAGAACTCGAAGAAAATGAAGAACAAAGAATGTCACATTTCTTACGTGGCCTAAACCGAAACATTGCAAATACGGTGGAATTATACCCCTGCGGAGATTTTGACACTTCATGCGGACTATGCATAAAAATAGAAGCTCAAAACAAGTTGAAGTTTGCCAAACCCGAATTCCCATACAAATTCGGAAATGCAAGTGCCGGCTCAAGTTCGACGACGAAACCTATCGTGCCTTTTCAAGTCCCTACCCCGGCACCGAAGGTTCCCCACGTTTCCAAGGAAACGAGCTTGGCTAAAGTACGATGCTTTAAATGTCAAGGCTTTGGTCACTATCAAAATGCATGGCCAAATAAACGGGTGGTCACTTTAAGAGAAGCTCTTGCGGTCCGAGACGAACTTTTAGTCGAGGACGAGAAGGAAGGCCTTGGTGACGTATTTAACATGGAGGCCGAGGAAGAGAACGAGGAATGCGAGACTTATGACGCTTCGGAATATGATACTGCTTTAGTGCTTCGAGCACTACATACCAAAATCATTCCAAGTGATACGGAGCAAAGAGACCAAATCTTTCATTCCAAATGCAAAGTCGGAGAAAAGTGGTGTAGTTTGATAATAGACGGAGGGAGTTGCACGAATGTAGCTTCAAACGAAATGGTTACCAAACTCGGTCTAACTACTACAGTCCATCCGAGACCGTATGCTTTACACTGGCTCGATGACGGAAGCAAAGTGAAGGTGTCGAGACAAGTACGGGTCAACTTAACCATGGGACCATACGGGGATGATGTGTTGTGTGACGTACTCCCGATGGACGCATGCCACGTACTTTTGGGACGACCATGGATGTTCGACCGAGATGTTTTACATCGAGGTCGGAGTAATGAATATGAATTACGAGACAAAGGAAAGAAGATTGTACTCAAACCAATGTCCCCGCAAGCTATCCGTTCGATGAGTTCTAGTCGAGTGGAGAAACCGAAACTTACCATGCTTGCTAGCGAAAGAGAAATGGAACATGCCATTAATGACGGGGAGCGAGTATATTTGGTGATGTTTAAAGAGACACGGGACGAGAACATGGGAGTACAAAACGGAGGAGAGTTAGATGTGTTGTTACACGAATTTGAGGATGTTTTTCCCGAAGAATTACCGTCGGGTTTACCACCTACTCGTGGTATCGAACACCAAATCGATCTTATACCGGGAGCACCACTTCCTAATAAAGCCGCTTATAGATGTAATCCCGAGGAGACAAAGGAGTTACAAAGACAAGTCGAAGAGCTTTTGGACCGCGGATATGTCCGGGAGAGTTTGAGTCCGTGTGCGGTTCCGGTCTTACTTGTCCCTAAGAAAGATGGTTCTTGGCGGATGTGTGTGGATAGTCGGGCCGTGAACAATATCACTGTCAAGTATCGGTTCCCTATCCCGAGACTTGATGACATGTTAGACGAACTACATGGTTCGGTGATCTTTTCAAAGGTGGATTTACGAAGCGGATATCATCAAATTCGAATGCGAGAAGGTGACGAGTGGAAGACGGCCTTCGAAACGAAAAATGGATTATATAAATGGACCGTTATGCCGTTCGGTCTTACAAATGCGCCTAGTACCTTCATGAGGTTAATGAACGAAGTGCTTAAACCATTTCTGGGGAAGTTCGTGGTTGTATATCTGGATGACATCCTAATCTATAGTCAATCACTACAAGAACATTTCGGGCACTTAAGACAAATCTTCGAAACTTTGAGGGACCGAAAATTATATGGAAAAAAAGAGAAGTGTTCGTTCCTAGTCGAAAGTATAGTCTTTCTTGGCTATGTCGTTTCGAAGGACGGAGTGGCGGTTGATCAAACAAAAATCGAAGCAATTAAATCTTGGCCGACCCCTACGACCGTAACGGAAGTGAGATCATTTCACGAACTTGTTTTTTTTTACCGGAGGTTTATTCGAGACTTTAGCACCATTTCAAGTCCGATAACAGAGTGTTTAAAAAAGGGACCATTCGTATGGAACGGGGCTGCCCAAGGAGCATTCGAGAAGTTAAAAGCCAAATTATGCGAAGCACCGATCCTAACACTACCCGATTTTACTCAACCCTTCGAAGTTGAATGTGATGCTAGTGGAGTTGGAATTGGAGCGGTTCTTATTCAAGGTAAACTGCCCATCGCTTACTTTTTGGAGAAATTGAACGGAGCTCGGTTGAATTATTGCACTTACGATAAAGAATTCTATGCTATCGTACGGGCCCTTGATCATTGGAGTCATTACCTACGTCCGAAACATTTTACTCTACACTCGGACCACGAATCATTGAAGTACATTAACGGACAACATAAACTGAGTCCGAGGCATGCAAGTGGGTGGAATTCCTACAATCATTTCACTTTTCATCCAAGTACAAAGACGGTAAAAGCAATGTCGTTGCGGATGCGTTATCTAGGAGGTATGCTTTACTTTCTACTCTGGAGGTTCGGTTACTTGGTTTCGAAATGTTGAAGGAGTGTTATGAAAATGATGCGGATTTTGGAGAAATTTTTACTAGTTGCAAATCTGGTCCGTTCGGGGAGTTCATGCTACAAGATGATTTCCTATTTAAAGGGAATAGGCTATGTGTTCCAAAACAGGCGGTTCGGGAATTATTGGTCCGGGAGGCTCACGGAGGAGGTTTAGCAGGACATTTTGGCACGGCTAAAACATTGGAAGTACTAAAAGAACATTTCTTTTGGCCTAAAATGCTAAAAGACGTTTACAATGTTTTAAGTAAATGCGTAACATGTCACATCTCGAAGAGTTCGTTCAAACCGGGATCGTATATGCCTCTACCAGTTCCAGAAAGACCGTGGGAAGATGTATCAATGGATTTTATCGCCGCTTTACCCCGTACTCAACGAGGTAAAGATGCTATTATGGTGGTTGTTGATCGGTTCTCAAAAATGGCTCATTTCGTGGCTTGCCACAAAACCGACGACGCAAGCAACGTGGCCGACTTATACTTCCGAGAGGTGGTTCGTTTACATGGAATTCCGAAGACTATTGTTTCGGACCGGGATTCGAAATTCCTTAGCTATTTTTGGAATACTTTATGGAGGAAAGTGGGAACAAAGCTTTTGTTTAGCACTTCGCACCATCCTCAAACCGATGGTCAAACCGAAGTCACGAATCAAACGCTAGGAACGTTGTTGCGAGGACTTTTGAATAAAACGCAAAAGGATTGGGACATGAAACTTGCTCATGCGGAATTTGCCTATAATCGATCCCCTACACATGCTACGGCACATTCTCCCTTTGAAGTCATTTACGGGTTAAATCCTTATATACCCTTAGACTTGATTCTGTTGCCGAAGGACGAGTTGGTACACAAAGATGCGGAATCTAAACTTAAATCGATGATCAAGTTGCACGGGCAAATACATGATCGAATCAAAGAGGTGAAGCATACAAAAGGAAATCCAACAATCACAGAAAACCGAGACTATTCGAAGTAGGCGACTTAGTTTGGGTACACTTAAGAAAAGAGAGATTTCCTAGCAAACGCAAGAACAAGCTAATGCTGAGGGCCGAGGGACCTTACAAAATCGTGGGTAAGGTGAACGATAATGCGTATAAAGTAGAACTTCCGGGCGATTATGGGGTACACGCCACTTTTAACGTGGGCGATCTATCTCCTTACCTTGACGACGAGGGAATCACTGAATTGAGGTCAATTCCTTTCAAAGGGGGAGGAGATGATGCGATTGTGACATCTCCAAACGAAGTAAGAATTGACGTAGGTGACGATACCACGTTGCATGCACATGCACCTACGTACTTCGGTGAGAAAACAAATGCGGAAATGGGAACGATCTTAATAATCGGAACCGGGATAACTTAGACGTATCAAAACATGCATACGTATGCATGTTCATGCATACAAAATCGGCCATATTAGGGGAGATTTCGGCCGATTGTGATGGGTGATTCATGAAGGATTTTGTCCCCACTACTTTCAAAGTTTGCTTTCTTTTTTCAAAGTCCACCATAATAAGATCAAGGTAGAGATTTGGCTCACTTCAACCTTTCTCCAAATCGGCCGAACATGCAAGGAAGAAGATGCCAAGATGTTGCTTTCATTAAGAAGATGCCAAGATGTTGCTTTCATTTCCTATCCCTGTCAAAGTCTTACAAAAGGATATCACATGAGGAAAATGTCATCTACTCCTTGATGCTTACCCCACGGCCGAATTTGCAAGGAAAAACCAAGCATGTTGTTGTTTTCTTCTCTTTGTCAAAGTTGATAGATTAGTTTAATATTTGCTTGTTTTTTTTAACTTGATCTTGTTTGATATTGTTTGTAGTTGTAATGGCTATATATTAGCCTCATATTCAACCTTTCAAATCACTTTGAAGCTCAAGAAAAACGAAATACATTGTATGTATTCTTGTTGAATGATTTTCAGCACAACTTGATTATAATTCGACGCGTCTTCGAGTTGTAATTTAATCAATTCTCAATAGGTCTTGAGGAGAGATTGTCTTATCAAACTATAGGTCTAGTTTGATAAATTACTTTCATATTATCTTGTTTACGTAAGCCGAATTGCCCTACTTTCGGTTAATTCTTACGAGTGTTACACATATACGAGCGTTGTGAGGTAAAAGATATATCCGCTGCATTTTCCGGCGAATTTACGTTCATCTTAATACGTAATTCGTATCAACTATTACATAAGCTCAAATGCTATATTTGGTTATCCATTTGGACTACATTCGATCTGGTGTTTATACTGACCCGCAAGGGGGTTACAAAATATCCAAGAAGGCGAAATCTCAGTGCTTGGTAAGAATGTAACAGTAGGGGATCTAATGCTAAGGTGGCGGTGGCCATGGCGTCCCTTTTAATTTTGCAGCATATATTCGCTTTATCTGTTAGATGCAATAATACTGGAAAGCTTCATGTATTGGCAGTTTGTTCATATATATATATCACTTAACTAACTTTTGTATAGTGAGTCAGTGACATATATATCACTATATTTTATGTATTTGCAATAGGTTCACATATTATGTTGCTTTTTCATCATATTCGTCCTTTTCTTTTCTTTATCTTCCTCTCTTTGATCAATTCTCTCATTTCTTATCTATCAAGGACCATATTTTCGTTTTTAAGTTGAATTTTAAGTGTGACTATTAGTTTTGCTAAATGTTTTGTTTCTACAGGACCTACGAGATTTTTCTTCATACCAAGGCTGTGTTTGTTTGTGAACTGTCTAATACGATCTCGTTCTCAATTCATTATCCCTAAACACATACTACATTTTCCCATATTTTTTTTTTTCAAATGAATTTATAATATATTTATCTTCCAACACCTTGAACACACCAAACATTTCTCAGATATCTGTGCTTGGCCCTTTTCAAAATGATGTCTTGATGCTTTCATGGATGTACTCGGATATAATTCTGGAACAGGCATACTGAGACATGAAATAAGATATAGCGGCCGAGACTAAGATAAGATCCCGTTAGTCACATCTCAGAACTTTACCTGATAGCACCCATGTATTGAATAAACCCCAGGTGCATAAATTTGACTAGAGATGAAAATATCATCAGTAATCACTTCATTCCAGATGGGACTTTGCAATAATTTCCATCAGGTACTACACCCAGTCTCGCATTTGGACCTGATTCTAGTGCTGTAAAGAAAATGGAAAGATGAGTGAATTAACCTGAAATATTGCTAGTACCTTTTACCAAAACCATCCTGTTCTTGATTGTGATTTAAGGTAACAAAACTGGTGCTTCAGCCCTGTTTTTGCAAGGGGGGCTGCAAGTGCAAGGTTGTTTAGTAGGAAAACAGAACTCAGCTAATTTTAGTACATAAGATACTTTATTTAAGAAATTGAAAAGTAAGAAGAATGCCCATAAAAAAGCAAGAAGAATGACACAAGTTCTTTTCTTTGTAGGTTAGAATAATAGCGAAAATCAATATGAATATCGAACCAATTCCAAATTGACATTTTTTGATCCTACTGTAGTTATCTATTTATTGATATATGAATATCAAACAAAGTCGAATTCCTTGAGTCCACACTTTTTGATGAAGTTCCAAATACATTTCGTGTGCGTACGGAGTACTGTGACTTGTTGAGCTGGCATAAGCCTGTTGGGCCAATGTAGAAATTGCGGATCGCCATTTGCTTCTCCCAACCCAGCCCAAATTCCATTTTTATGCCTAAATCATGTCGGCCAGTCAGGCTGCTCGGGCTTCCGGGGCAGACAAAAGTAAAATCGATTCGTTACAGACCTGTAAAAATGTACCTGGTCCAGCCAAATCCTCGGGTCAGTGGGCTGGACCATGGTCCGGGCTGAATATTGGCAGCTCTAGTGCATTGTAGCATTCCATGTTAGAACAGTAGCCGGTACCTTAAAGTTTGCGTCTGTTTGACTTGATAATCGCTTTTGTTGGTTGTCCTCGCTAGTCATGCTTATATCAAATCATTCAACCATGTTGCTTGTCCAAACCATTTGTTGCTTATCTGAACCTTCATTTTATTATTTTGCAAGTGAGCAAGTCGTCAGAGATTTGTTCCTTTTCTGATTTTTACTGTAATGCGTTCGTCCAATTTGGCTTGAGAGCCCTTGGTATTAACACGCTTATGACTTTCTTTTGGTGTTGAAAATTTGGGTTAGTTACAAAAAATATCCTTGAGGTTTGACCTAATTACGAAAAAAAAACTCAGCTAACTATAAATACAAAAAATACGCCTGAGATTTTATCTTGTCTTACAATTGTTGTACAGTTAGCCCTTCAATTTTAACACTCATTCAAACCTCAGGGTGGTTTTGTACTTTTGAATGTTATTATTTTTTTTTTAGTAATTAGATTAAACCTCTAGAAGTATCCCTAAAATGTTAACACCCAAGTCTTAAATTGTTCATCGGAAGCCTGATATATTGACATATTTTAAGTATACTTGTAATTCTTTGTAAATTCTTTTTAAGTATACTTGTAAACCCAAGTGCAATGTTTTCGTCATGCCTTTGTTCTGGATATGAAACACTCGTCTTTTTTTATTGGACTTAACCTTTGTTTTCGAATCTTGCAGGTAACTTCTACCCTTACATTTGCTGCAGCCTGTGCATCTGCAGGGATTACTGTTCTGATCGGAAACGATTTGGGGTCCTGTGGACGGAATCACTGCACAGACTTTGAAACTGCTACAGCTATGGCTTTCCTGAGCTGGTTCACTGCAATGCCTTCCTTTTTGTTAAATTTTTGGTCATTAGCATCGAGATGACGAACTTGTCTTCAATCATCGAAATCTAATGTATATTCCGGTTGAAGGATTGTTTGTACTTCTGTACGAGTTCATGTGATCTTCTTACTGGTGTCATTAGATATACAAAAATCGGAAGTTCGTGATGTCATGTGTATATACTACATACAGTGTAAATTCAGTATTACTTTGTGCAAGGATTGGTTTCGGCACTATGTAATCTGAAACTGTAAATGACAATATTATAGGCAGACATGGCAAAGTTGCATTGCCCCCATATTTTATCATAGCACAATGCTGTGAACTCCTTTCATCTTAATGTCCCAACATCTCGTATCCTCTCTCAAGGCTGTGTTAATATTAAGGATTTGGAACTTGAAGGTGATAGTTTCCATTCTATAATAACAAATCAACTAAGCCTATATTTGGTAAAAACACGCAAGTTTTTCCTAGCTTATTTGAAAAGCCTAGTTTAGTACTCCCATTAAGCTATCAGTTAGTTTATCATTTAAACCGCCAAACACACCCTAAATTTATCTGGATAATACCAAAATAGATTGGATTTTAAATCCTTAAATTTTTGAACTAATTTTCGACACCTGTTCCCTTCACTCCAGATACAACCTAAAATCATTTAATTAATAACAAGAGACAACACAAAGGAACTGACAATGATCTCTGTTCTTGAACAAGTGAAAGAAGAATTTGTTCGATAGACAAGAATTTACATTGGAAGATCGAACTTTTAGCATACATGTGAAAAATTATAACTGAAATGCACAACTCAGTACAACATTAAGAAAAAAATTTTTTTGCTTCCTCCTTTCATATTCTATCTTGTTCTTCTGGATGCCCTTATATTAAAAACAGGGATTATCACGAAATGATTCCAAAAAAAAAAAAAAAAAATCAAACCAAAAACCATTTGCTGAAAGAAGGAAAACTACCATGCATGAACGAAATAGAACAGTTCAATGAAGACCTTGATCGACAAGGAAAACATTCTGATCAAACGTACAAAAATATCATTTTAAGCATTATATGTGATAAATGTTACTCATTCCGTTCCACTTAAAAAAATATTTCAGCTAAGATATAACTTCTTAATTTTGATTATTTTAATGAAAAGTACAACTCTTTTTAAATCATCTACGCTCTCTTCCGTGTTAATTTCCCCCAATCAACTGATATTGAAATTTATATAACAAAAAACTATAAGTTTACGAAATATTATATAAATTTTAATTAGATATTAAGATTCTATTATGAAAATATACTTTTATACTGGGATAAAATCATGTTCTGAAAGTACCGTAATCAAGTGGAACATGGAGTATGTTAAATCACATGTCAATAAATCATTAAATTTGAGATGATCAGTGTCCAACATGAAAATGACTATATCTAAACGTAATCCAACGTCATCTGTAAAAGGATGATTATAAAGATTAGCATTCTGGATTAGTGGAAGTCATGTAAAGGCCACTGGATAATCAAGATGGTGATTTGTCCCTCTTTTCCGGTAGAAATATCTGTTGGAACCCCTCGATAAGTAGGATTGAAGGAAATAAAAGTCATGCTTAATTGAAGAGCATTTGATTCAATCAATATACTTTGGATCGAAAAATTATTTGAACATAAATAATATGACATTAACCATGACTTTGTTCAAACATGATATCGGGAGACAAATCACACCAAATTAAGGACTTTAGCTGATACCCCGGTAAAAATGTCCGACCACAAGGCCAAGCCATTGGCTAAAACATACAAAACAACCGACGAGTGTTCCTATCGTTGTCTAAGGTACTTTAGCCGACGACTACGGGTTGTGTCATCTCCTAAAACATGATAATTCGTAAGCTAAAGTCTACAATTTAGCCGACGATTATGTCCTGCTTTAGCCGACGACTATTTCCTACTTTAGCAGACGACCTTTTCAGTTTATTCGGCTAAACCTAAAAAACTGTATAAACTCAATTTATGCAAAAACTAACCATTTTGAAGTCATTTCTTTCACAAGTCTAAAGAAAATTTCGAAATAAAATGAGAAAAATCAAAATCTATCTGGATTGCACTCGTGAATCTAGTTTCACAAAATATGGGTATGCTATGTATGTTAGTTAAATTATATTGTATGTAATTATTTATATCTGGTGTAGTGTGATTGAATATGATGAATGCTGAAAAGATGATTAACTATTTTGAAACTATGTTGAAATGTATGAATTGTGATTAAATATGATGAATTTCAATCAAGTTGTTGGATTTGATGATTTGCTTGTAACAACCCCAAAATTTCCCGGGACATTACAGTGCCGTGAATCCCATGTGGGACCCACAAGGCTATTTTAGGAAATTGATATATTAAATAAGGTATTATAAAACGGATGAGTCCACGGTTACATAGCATGAAACAGAATATCTTGAAAGAAGCATAATTCAAAACACGATTATTACATAAACAGAGTTTTCGGAAATCAAATTAAAACATGCGGTAGCAGAATTTTATCCCAACACCGTTCAAGCCTGACCGGAACCTTCGGGGATATCCTGCACATATTCAACAAATTTACCTGGCACGACGAATCATGCCAGACAAATCGGGGTCAGAGAATGATAATCAATAACAGTGCTTCACAACAAAATACACGATTTATCAACACCATACCACATAATATATAGATGATAATTCACAGTATAGCCGACGTTGTCTTTCTCTTTTAACACATAAACCCCAAGGTCGCAACCAAGGGTCATGGAAGAATCTATACAGAAATACTCCGGAACGTGGGTGCCATTTAGGTCTTATCCCTCAACACATTTTCACACGGGTACCATTCAGGTTTTACCCCAACACATTGGCCCATTCATAATATATTTTCTAGAGAAAGACAATCGTTCGGCATTCGTCACACAACGGCACATTCATGTATTCCAAATAATGTAAATCAAACTAACACTTCTCGAGCAAGATTTTACTTGCCTTAAATCCGATGGTAATTGCCTTACAACAACTTGAACTTCCACGACCGATCGAATTCAACCTAATCGCATAATCTTTGATTAATATTTCGTAAGGATAACGGCGAATAAAACTAGTTTCCCATTCCATTTCCTAACCGAACTCTTAACCTAGTTTGATTTTTCAAAACTAGTACCGTGATTCAAAACTTAACAGCAACACTCATTATTACATGGTTTAATCCTTTGATCAACGACTGTTATAACAATTTGCTCAACAAGGTTATCCCCCACATTATTTCGGTTGACGAAAATCGAGTATCGCATTATTGAACACCATAACCTACTAATTAAATTCTCTACTCCGAGTTCTCTATTCGGTGGGTTTCCGTTTCACACAATGATTTCAATGGTCGATTCTTTAGTGATGGTAATACTACCAAGATTGACTCCATCTAGTTAATTAAAATTCGATAATTACATAATCAAGGTGGATTTCAATGAGTTTAGTATAAGGTGAATGGATTCTTAACACGATTTCCCCTACAATTGATTCGTTAAGTTCATGTTTCCAAAGTTGATTGAAATGGGAATTTCGCATATGATTATTACAACAAGATACATGAATTACAGCTCGGGAACAAAATATACTTACAACGATAGTTTTGATTACTACAAGTTCATCCGATTAGATTGTCTATGGGAGTTAACAAAACTACCCAAATACCCGTAATCCCATAGGCATAATGTTGGGCTTTTGTCCAGAATCCTGCCTACATGAGCTTAAAAATTCGCGAGGCGCCGCTTGAAACTCGACCTGTGAGATCTGCACTAGAAAGTGGTTAAATGAATTGATTTGGACTACTCATACCAACAAGATGCATCTTTTTTTCTGGTAGCCATCTCATAGAAACTCCAAATTTAAGCGTGCTTGGCCTGGAGTAGTTATGGGATGGGTGACCCCCTAGAAAGTTTCTCAGGTGTGCGTGAGTGAGGACAAAGCGCGCTAGAAAAGACTCATGTTGGTACAGTGAGGACAGTCTTCATCATTCTGGGTACCAACACATAACAATGATATCGAAGAGATGACCTCAAGGATTGGTAGACTTACCTTAATAGAGGAAGAACAATGAGGAACGATGACGAACCAACAAAGAACAACAAGGAGGAACGAAGAAAGGATCAATCGACCTAGATAACCTCCTCCGGAGCTTGAGTAATCCTCTCCTTGATGTCAACACAAGTGTTTGGAAGGCTAAAAATCGGGGGCTGGGGAAGGTTTTTCAAGAGGTTGCACAAGTGTTTCGCCCGAGGGAAATGAAGGAGGGAGTGTTGATTTATAACACACGATTGAATTTACGTACGTTAGCACTCATAGTTTAATGTACGTAAAGCACATTATGTACGTAGTGTTCCCTCTATAGCGTACGTAATGGCCGCCCAGAAGCTACTGCCTGGAATGTCCCTACTCATTACGTACGTAAGGGAATTAATGTACGTAAGCTGCCCTGCCATAGCGTACGTTAGGCTTGACGGATAACATACGTTACGTGCAGTTGACTCATTTGTCTTCTATCCCACCTAAAGTACCCCATCCGCGTCAAAAGGAAAGATTCTGGTCGGAAGACCAATTCTCCCTTTACATACGTAACCAAGTCGGGTTAACATATGTAATACTCCGAAGCTAACGTACGTTATGCATGTCATCTAGCGTACGTTAGTCATTCAGTCTCTTAGTCATCTATCACATTATAACCATCTCGGAGTGACCCATTTCACTCGTCAAACAATTACTCGGGGAACAAGATGTTGTCCACCGTCATATTCGCACCGACAATTGTCCAACAGCGTCAAGGTACGTCACCTCCGTTTCATTCACGTCAAACAATTATATCGCAATAGCACTTTAATGAAACCACATAATATATGAAGACAACATCGCAAATGATCGAAATTGCATTTTAATTTATGAAGTACACGGTAATTAAAGCATGAATACCCATGGTATTATATACCATCCCCCTTAAAATAGTTTCGTCCCGAAACTAAGAAAATAACTCGGGATGATTTTCCCTCATGCTCGACTCGGTCTCCCAAGTTGCTTCCTCCATGCCGTGGTGCGACCACTGAACTTTCACAAGGGGTATGGCTTCATTTCGTAACGTTTTCATACGCCGATCCAAGATAGCGATCGGTACTTCTCTAAAAGCAGCATCATCAGAAATTTCCACTTCTTCAAAATTGAGTTTGTGACTCGGATCATAGACATACTTCCTTAACTGGGAGATGTGAAAGACATTATGCACCCCATCTAAATGCAGCGGCAGGGCTAACCGATACGCAAGTTTTCCAACTCGGTCCAACATCTCGAACGGGCCTATGAACCTTGGGCTTAACTTGCCCTTGTTGGCCACTTAGTATACAGAATACAACTTGGAAAGAGTTTAAAAAACAAGCTGTGTGTTTATCAAATCTAAGTGCATAGCGGAAGTCTTGTGAAAATAAGTTGCTGAGGATACAGCAACTCGGTATGCAATGTATACTAAAATAATCACAGTTAATTTAAAACAGTAAATAGCAGAAGGTAAATAACATGGTAATTTAAAGTGGTTCGAGGTAAACCCCTCTACGTCCACTGGTCCTCCACACAGGAGTGAAAATGTTTATTATAAATACTACGTACACAACTACGTATTTATAATCAAACCTAATCAATATATCGTTCACACAGATTGATATAATGATCTTAGCCTTCAACCGTTCACACAGATTGGTTTAAGCTTTCACTTGACTTTCTTCTTCACACACAGTTCCGAAGCTTCGTCTCTTCAATGCAAGTCCGTCACACACAGTTCGGGAAGAGCAAGGTTTTCTTAGTCCACACAGGGTTGATGGGTTTGTTCAAGAGTTAGAGCAATATATGAACAACAGCTTTGACTTTCTGAGCTTTTAGCTGATGATATGTTGTTCACGGTTTGAGCACTGTATATCTCTTCTTTCAGAATAGCAGGATGCTTTGGGAGATACGTTTGGTCAGATGTATATGATAATAACTTCGTTGTTGTCAGCGTGTTTGGGTAACTAATCTTCAAACTCTTGAGGAGATAAATATAGCTTTCTGAAATATATCCGTTGAGATAAATCCGTTGAGCAAGATTCCGTTCCAACGGGATGATGTGTTTGAATAAAACACGATCCGGATTTTGCGCTTGATTGAAGATCTCTGACGTCTTGATATTTAAATACTTTATCCTTTAGTATTTAAATATATCTTCTTAAACAGGAGTTTGACTTTCGCGAATAACAAAGATCCCTTCTTGTCCTGTTTGATATTGTATGGAATGATAGCTATATTGTCGATTCGAGACAGCTTCCATACTTGGCACTTTAGATTTTGTTGTTGTATCTTGGAAACGCGAAGGCTCGCTGTATGCTGGCGCTATGAGAAGTCTTCGATACAGGTTGACACTTTTTGATCAGCTTTTCGATGCAGTTCCTTGCTGTATGCTGGATTGGCATATTGTCAAAACATTCTATCACCACTTTTCGATACAGGGATTGTTTATCCCAACAGTTTCGATACCGGGATTTGTTATCCTAACAATTTCCCCCTTTTTGATAATTTGCCAAGTCTTTCCAAGTCTTTCTTTTGATGTTATCCAAGCATCCTTGATGATGCCAAAACTTTGATACTTAGCATCTTGAAGAAAGACAGACTTCTTGGTCTTCTGTTCGAATGTTCTGGCTTTCAGCAACTTAGTCTAATATTATGAACTGCTCGCAGTTGAGTTCTATTTAGATACAGTTTAAGAGTATTTACAACTTAAGCTTATGATTGGCTCGCAGGCACAATCTTACAATGTATTCTATATACATACAACTGAATCTATGAACTGTTCGCAGACAAGTTCGTACAACTTAATTTTAAAACAAGTTTCTATACACATGTTAATTCAGCAAATGAATTGAATTACGTAATCATATAAGATCATAGTAGATTACGAGTTGTAATCTTTCACGAGAAAAATATTTTATTGATATAGAGCAAAGATTACAAGTTATCTTAAAAATAAATGAAAATACAGGATAAGAAAGCATGATTTCAGAATACATGATGGAATCTAACTCCTATAATCTGAATGCCTCCAAGGCCTTTTATCAGGATCGTTCTCGGTTCCACACCACCAGTGCTATAAGGAATCATTTCCTCAATCTAAGTAGATTGCTCTACCTTCGTATGATTATCAAAGGCGAGAATCCAGTCCTCTGGGTGGGTGATTCGATCTCCTCTTCTATGCTTGGACTTCATATCGAGTTGAAGAGGTAGCTTTCCTTCTTCTAACATCTTTGTGAATTTATCCGCAGCCTCCGCCAAGGTTTTATATCCTTTGAAGATGGCGGATTCCCTGACAAGTTTTGCAAAATACCTCATCAGTTCATTTTTCCTCCATTGCTTCACTTCGTCAGCTTTGGGATGGCGGTTGGTTGGCAGACGGATTTTTGAAGGCCTTTGAATGTTGTTTTGCCACGGGATATTGGGATCATGGAACTCTGGTCGAGAACCTGAAATCCTGTATCCTTGAGCAAGTGCGGCCAGTCGGTTTAATTTAGCAGTAATACTGTCTTGAGCAGCATTAAATTCTCTTTCTTGTTGCAGTCTTGTTCTCCCTGCGGCTTCCTTAGCTTCTTCCCCCTTTTTGGCGTCATCAAGGTATGACACCTTCTCATCAAGGCGTTCCAGGATTTGCATAGCAGTATCCTGCTTCGTCTCAATACTTGTCATTCTATTAACAAGGGAAGTGAGCACCTGTGACATGTCTTTAATATTCTTGTCATGGGCTCTAAGCTGGGAACTGGTTTCAATCATAGCTGATGCTGTCTTGGCCTCGGACACGCGTAGCTTAGATTGCCGTCTCTCAGGATTTGCTCCTACTTTTCTTGCAATTGACTCAGGGCCTGCTTGAAGACGTGTGGCAAAATTCTGAAGGCTTCTTCCACTCAAGAGACTTCGTGCCTTAGACCTGTCATCTCTTCAACAGCTGATGTGTGTCGCCAATCAAGAGCTTTTTCAACAGAATATAGAGCGTTGACGGCGTCCTGGATAAAAACTGTTTGAAGACCGAGAGCATGTAATCGCTCTTTCCTTGTAGCTGATCTAGGAGAATCTGGCTGAGCGAAATCGTCAACTCCATTCAACCGTCTCAAGTTCACATTGGGACGTGAAGTGAGTTGGACATCCTCAGGTATTATACCATCACCGGATTCCAAGACGGTTGAGGGTGCGGGAGCTTCAGATTCGGGCACGGCGACAGGGGGTGCTGTATCCTCATGTGTTGAAGTGGGTTCTGTAGACATGGATACAGGAGGGACTGATTCCTCCTGCTGTCTCTCAGCTTCCGCCTGCTCCGGCAGAGGGACTGATTCCTCGTGCGGGATGGTGCTGGACTAGTCGGGCTCGGTAGTGGCGACAGGATCGGGTGCCTGTGGCGAAGTTTGTTGATCCTCGGTGATAGGTCCGGGTGCCTGTTCTGAAACTGATGATTGTTCCTCCGCGACAGGAGGGACTGAATCCTCGTTGTCGGGAACAATTTCTGGCTGTTGCGAAGGGGGCTAATTGCGGCTATATGACCCTTCACCATTTTGTTGGGCTTGCGAGAATTCTGATTCGCAAGCTTCCTCACGACTCATTCTCAAACCTGACTGTAAGGCATCATCGTCGTCGTCTGAGTCATGATCTGATTTTGGACTTTTGGGAGATTCCTCGGACTTATCTTTTCCTTTCTTCCTGGCCTCAGCTTTGTACAAAAGATCGCTCTAAATTAACTCTTTACAGCATAGATTGTCCCATTGGATCAGGACTTCAACATCTTTGGAGTCCGTCACTTCCAACACGAATCTTTCTTGATTGCTCCATTCGCTCCAGTTGTACAGGGTATCGTACGGAGCTAGCCTGTAGCTTTTCCATTGAAGAAATCGTTCATAAGCCTGTTCAATTTGCACATAAAGAAGGGTTTTATTAATTATTGTGTCTGGGGAGGGACTGCGTACAACGTTTGGGTACGCTGTAGCCATTGGTTCCTCTACAGGTGTGGGATCCTGTATCGGAGAGGGATCCCTAACAGGGGTTGGGGCCCTGGTGGGAGATGGATCCTTAACGGGTGTGGAATCCCGTATAGGAGAAATAGCTTTTGGCTCCAAAGGGGCAGTCGACTCACCAGAGTCTTGTAGGTTGGCAGATGGCTGATCATCCGTCATAGCTGCCAAAGGCTCGGGATCTACTGTCGCGACAGTAGCAGGCATCTCTTCCACAGGGGTTGCGCCCTAGGGTGTAGAAACAGTGGGTTGGGCCACAGAAGGTTTCTTCAAAAACTTCTTTAGCTTTTTCTTCGGCATCTCACTCGCAACAGGAGTCTTGCTGTGAGAACGCTTACTCTTCTTCGAAGGGCCCTTGCTACCGGGCGTCGAAGAAACGTCCCTTGGGTCAGATGAAAGGGGCAGAGTTTGGATAAAGGGTCTGTTTGCAATCAGGGTTGATTTGTTGAGAGCTGTTGGCCTGATACTTCCCAAGAATATCCTAGAATTGATTTTCTTTGCCTCTGGGGCTTGCGGAACTCCGCATTTGGTCAAAAGATAGTTTAGAAACAGACCAAAAGATTTCTTTTGAGAGGGAGGCTTTGAAACTTCTTATTTTAGCCTCTTAAGAACAATTTGACACCAATTGACCTTTTCACAGGTCATGAATGCAACCATCATTCTAAATCGCAAGTTTGTGCACATTTCAAACGCTCATGTTCTATTTTCAATAATGCGGCAGCAAAAATCATGTAAATAGACAAAAGGTAAACAAAAAGATTTCTTGTGACAGGTAGTATGAACATTTTCATCTGTTTTAGAACCAGTAAACAGTCTCCAATACTTGGTCAAAATTTCTTGAGACCCAAACATCTCAAGATCCTCCAGGGATAGGCCGTCAGCAGGTAGCCTATAAACATTCTTCAGCAAATCTTGGTCAACGCAGACCTGTACTCCTCGAATGACAGAAGTTATATCAGCAACGTTTCCTCCCTGCGCAAGAGAAAAGAAACGAACAGCAGCGTTGAGGTAGAAATCCTCAACCATTTGAACATCAAAACGTTCAGTGCTGTGACTTCCAAGGCGATAGAGGCCTTGTTGATGAAGCCTTAAGATGATGAACTCCATCGCTACGATGTCATCTGTCTCAGAATGGACATGTTCAATGACGACAGATCTTGCAAAAATCCTTCCGTCAATGATGTTACAGTTCTTCTTCAGAGATTGAGAAGTAGACTTAGATGATGCCATATTAAAAAAATGAAGTGAAATACACAGAGATTTGCAGTAAGGTTTTTAGAATGGTGTAGGCTGTTTTGCACAGAGACTCGTATAATTGCCAGAAAGCGTAAAGGGTCTCGAATGGCATTTACAGTCCCTTTATAGTTGGGCAGTCGGGGAGACTTTTAGGGTTTTGCAGACATCGAATGGTCAGATTTAAGGGATGAGAATCATTGTTTAAAATGGACGATCATGATGGACTGAGTGTAACCGGTACAACTTATCCATCTATTTTAAAATGAGAACGGTCCCACTTATGACGTATCGTTTTTCCCTTATTGCCCGAATTGGCGGTGTTAAATTAATAAAATAATTTGAGTCATCACGGCTTTTGAGATTCTGATGTCCAGATGTCGTGTAAAGCATTTAATGCAAACGGCGTTTTAATTATGACAGGGCACGTGGACAGAAAAATAGGTTTATATAAATTGAATATAATATATATGAATTGATTTTCCCATTGTATGTGCTGTATCCACGAAAATACAGCGTTCCCCCTTAAAAGGTACAAACGGGTTTCAATCCGATACAACAACTTTCGGATTCCTGCTATATCCAAAGTTATACTGTATTCCCCCTTAATTATTGCACACGTAAGCTGTAGGATAATTCATATCACTTTGTTCCTACAGTGCTGTATTGATAGTCTCTGAGTGTACATATAATTAATGTTGGGTACTGTATTCTCAGGTCTTACAGCATTCCCCCTCAATTACTGAGTAAAAGCATTAAAAACTTACAGGGAGTCGGGCTGTAGCAAACCTAATTCATTTCGACGAATGTAGAATCGTGCTGTGCCAAGAGATTTGGTGAAGATGTCGGATAACTAGATGTCTGTATGGATTTTCTCGATCCGAACATCTTTATTATCGACATGATTCCTTATGAAGTGATGCTTCATATTAATATGCTTAGTACGCGAGTGCGATACAGGATTGTGAGTTATTGAAATTGCACTCGTGCTATCACACATAATCGGCGTTTATTTCGCTTCTATTCCATAGTCTGACAGCTATTGCTGCATCCAAAGGATCTGCATACAGCAACTACCAGCAGCATAGTATTCTGATTCCGTCGTGGAAAACGAGTTTGCAATTGTTTCTTGCTAAATCAAGATACAAGTCTAGGTCCAAGAAAGTGACAAGTACCGCTTGTACTCTTCCTATCTAGCTTGCAACCTCCGAGATCCGAGTCGCTGTAGCCAACTAAATCAAATCCGCCTTCTTTAGGATACCACAGTCCTACATCGACTGTTCCTTTGACATATTTAAGGATTCGTTTAGCTATTGCGAAGTGTGATTCTTTAGGTGATACTTGATATCGCGCACACACTCCCACAGCAAACTGTATATCAGGCCTGCTAGCCGTTAGGTACAAGAGTGAGCCAATAAGCTTCCTGTAGAGTGATTGATCAACCGGCTTTCCGTCTTCATCAGCACTAATTTGCACGGAAGTGCTCATGAGGGTTGATGATGATTTGGAAGTATTCATTCCAAACTTGTTGAGAAGCTCCTTGCTGTATTTTTCTTGATTGATGAATATTCCTGTAGGCAACTGCTTGACCTGCAAACCTAGGAAATAACTAAGTTCTCCCATCATACTCATTTCAAATTTACTTTGCATGAGATGTGAGAACCTTTGACACAAAGCAAGGTTAGTTGAACCAAAAATAATATCATCTACATAGATTTGAACCATCAGGAGGTCATCACCTTCCTGTATTTTGAATAAGGTTTTGTCCACAACACCTTTCTCAAATCCATTATCGATTAGATACTGGGACAGGGTCTCATACCATGCTCTAGGGGCTTGTTTAAGTCCATACAGCGCTTTCCTTAGCCTGTATACTAGGTCTTCTCCTTCTGCATTGACAAACCCTGATGGTTGTTCAACATATACTTCTTCGGCAAGGTCTCCATTCAGGAATGCACTCTTGACGTCTATTTGGTATATAATAAAGCTCTTATAGGCGGCAAAGGCTAAAAATATCCTAATAGCTTCTAGTCTGGCTACAGGGGCAAAGGTTTCATCGTAGTCTATGCCTTCTTCCTGTCGGTAGGCTTGTGCGACTAGACGGGATTTATTCCTGATAATGAGTCCATTTCTATCTTTCTTGTTTCTAAACACCCATTTGGTACCAATTACGGATTGATGAGTAGGTTTAGGTACAAGATACCATACATTGTTTCTTTCGAAACCGTTAAGCTATTCTTCCATAGATGAAATCCAATGAGAGTTGTTAAGAGCTTCCTTGGTAGAAACAGGTTCGGATTGTGCTAAGAATACAACAATAGTGCACGTGTTGAGTCTTCTAAGTTCAGATTTAGATTTCCATTCAGGAAATGGAGATATCTCAGATTCTGGTTCTTTTTGCGCACATAGTACATTTCCTTGTGTACCCTGTATTCTCCTACGGGTAGATACACCAGCATCGATATTTCCTATTATCAATTCCTGTGGGTGATCTCTCAACCATCTTCTGTCGGGTTCTAATTCGGGATCCCGTACTGTATCGTGAGTTGCTATAGTTTCAGCTTTAGCTTGTACAGCATCGGCTTCATCTACTTCAATTCTTACAGCTGTGGGGTGACAGGATCTATAGGACTTGGTGGATCTATGATGGAAAGTTGTTGGATGTTCTCAGTAATATCCTCTACTCATGTAGTGTCATGGTGAGGTTCGTCGAACACTACGTGAACTGATTCCTCAATTGTTAGCTTCCTTTTATTAAAGATCCTGTAAGCTTTGCTAACAGAGGAATATCCTACAAATATTTCATCCGATTTCTCATCGAAGGTTCTAAGTTGATCTTTCCCGTTGTTCAAAATGTAACACCTGCATCCAAATATATGAAAATACGAAACTAGTGGAGTTTTGTTGTTCCATACCTCATAAGTTGTTTTGTTGTGGTGTTTGTTGATGATACAACGGTTTTGTGTATAGCACGCTGTATTGGTGGCCTCGCCCCAGAAACGCTGTGGCAACTTTCTTGCGGCAATCATTGTACTTGTCGCTTCTTTCAGCGTCCTATTCTTTCGCTCGGCGACACCATTTTGTTGAGGTGTGCGGGCAGCTGAGTATTCGTACTATATCCCATTTTCCGAACAGTATTGCTCTATAAAGCAGTTTGTGAATTCTGTACCTCTGTCGGAACGAATGGACACGATACTCAACCCTTTTTCATTCTGAAGCTTTCTCAGGTGCTCGGGCAACTTTGATGTTGTTTCCTTCTTCTTGCTTAGGAAGATAGTCCAAGCATACCTGGAAAAGTCATCAATAATAACGAGACAATATTTCTTACCTCCCAAACTTACCGGGTCTATAGGACCATAGAGATCCATGTGTAGCATTTCCAAAACTCTGTGAGCGGAAAGGTAGGATTTGCTCTTCAGGATGGACTTGATTTGCTTGCCTTTCTGACAGGGTCCACAGACGCTGTCCTTTTTGAATAACACATTTGGCAATCCTTTTACCATTCCCTGTTTGGAGAGCTTGTTGATCGTCTTGAAATTGACATGTGACAACCTCTTGTGCCATAGCCAGCTTAGATGTGCATTGCCTTTGGCAGCAAAACATGGAATTGAGGAGCTCATAGGCTTCCAGTCAGCTATATACATGTTACCTGATCTACTTCATGTGAGCACAACTTCTTTGGTCTGGATGTTCTTGACTCTACAATGATCTATATAGAATTTCACTGAGAACTGTTTGTCACAGAACTGGCTAATACTAAGTAGATTGAACTGTAAGCCTTCAACATATGCAACATCGGCGACTTTGAATTTTTCAACAAGAAGGTTTCCTTTCCCTCTTGTTCGTCCTTTAGATTTATCACCGAAGCACACTTTTGGACCGCGACCTTCTACAAAATCTGACAGCTTGCTTTTATCTCCTGTCATGTGCCGAGAACATCCACTATCGAAATACCAGATATCCTCTTCTAGGATGTCCTGTAGGCAAATAAATTAAGTAGATTTAGGTCCCCGTTGATTTTTGGGTCCATAGATGTTAGTGCCTTTAGGTACCCAGATTTTCCTGACAGCAATGGGTTTACTGTAGGATGTTTTAGGTCCGTAGTTGCGATGTCTACGTGGGGCATTTACGTAGTCGCTATAACCATGATAATTATTATGCATGTAAAATTCAGGGTTATTATTATTAATCCAGTACGAATGCCGTCTTGGAGGTGGAGCCATTTTCTTTGGCCTAACAGCTTGCCTTCTGGGTCTCCAGTTGGATTCCTAATGCTGTTGCTGATACTGTGTGGAAACTTGCTATCGCGAAGAATAACAGGGCTCCTATATCCAATATCTGGCGTGCTGTACTGAAAGTACTGCCTTGCGAGCCTTTGATATTTGGATACAGCCTTCCTTCTGAATGACTGTTGGCACTGTTGATATGCTCGGGGAGCATGCTGTTAGATGCGCCTTACAGGTCTGAATGGCTAAGGATTCCGCTGTCTGGAATATGATTGAGGAGGCGGAATGTCAGCCTTTGCTGTTCGCGGTGCAACAGGTTCCTTCACAGGACTCAGAATTTCTTCCGATACAGGAATGGGTTCCACACCCCTGATGAACACAGTACTAGTTTTCCCTTTGTTGGAAAATGAGCCGTATCCTAAGCCATTTTTATCATGAGCATTTTGCCCAGTGCTTAGAATTTCTTCCATTCTTTTGGATGATTTCTCGAAAGATTTCAGAATGGTCTCAAGTTCACCTTCTTGTTTTTCGAGAGTTTTTACTTTGGCTTGAAGCAGAACAAAGCCTTCACTGTGAGATTTAGCCTCACTTAGTTCATGAGCAAGTTGATGATTGCTCTCCATGAGTTTTTCATGGTCGACTTTGCTGTTTTCACAATCAATAAACATGTTTTCGTAATTTACTTTCAGCAAGTCATTTTCTTCTTTCAGATATAAGTTAGAAAGTTGGAGCTGTATATTCTCATTTTTCAGTGTATCATGGGCCTTTTGAATGTTCTTAAACTCATTCATCATGTTTTCAAAAGTATGAGATGCATTGGAAGGAATAATTGAGGTTGAGCTTACCTCATCGTCGCTATCTTCATCTTCCGGAATGTCTTTGGCCATAAAGCACATATAGGCTTTATCATCGAATTCGTCATCAGATGAATCACTGTCAGTGATTACCTGACGACATTCTTCGGACTTTGATGGTGCGGGGGAGGCTTCTGATTCTCCAATCAGGGCCTTGAGCTTGTTTTTCCAAGCACATCTTCTTTCATCTTTTTCTTGTTGCTCGGCTTCCGGCAACCTTTGAACTTTAGGATGAGGACATTTATTTTCATAATATCCTGGTTTCCTGCAATTATAACACAGGTTAGCATCACCAGATGAAGTTTCGGTACTTACCTTTTAGGCAGGCTTGGGCCTGTATGGAGTTTTTCCTGATTGCTTGATGAACTTTTTGAACTTATGCATGAGCAACACCATTTCGTCTTGTGACAGGATGTCGTCGTTGCTGTCAGCATTCTTGTGACGAGGCTTTGATGAGCTAGGCATGCTGTGTCGTCGGCTCGATACAGCGGCTAATGCTGTGACCTTTGAAGGAGATTCTTCAGCTTTCTCTCTTCTGTCAATATCATACTCAAATGCTTTAAGGTTAGAGAAGAGATCAAAAGTATATATTTCATTTAGATTACACGACACACGCATAGCTGTGGTCTTAATGTCCCATCGGGCAGGGAGAGATCTGAAAATTTTTAGATTCTTCTCCTTTTGGGTATAAATTTTGCCCAAAGCTTCAAGTTCACCGACAATACCAGTGAATCTGAGGTCAAGTTCCTCAAGTGTCTCATTTGGTTTCATTTCAAAAGATTCAAATTGGTGAGTCAGTTTTGAAATTTTGTTTTCTTTTGAGAGCTCACTTCCCTCACAAATCAACTTGAGTTTATCCCAGATATCCTTGGCTGATTTACAGCTCTTTACCTTCGAGAATGTGCCTTTGTCAAGAGTGACAAATAACGCGTTCTTAGCAACATTATCGAGATTGGCGCGCTTTCGATCATCAGACGTCCATTGTTCACGCTCTTTCTCGAGCATCTCAGCATGAGCTTGGCCTTGAATCCTTGGGGCCGGATTTACCTTCATGATCTTTATTGGGCCATCCTGTATAACAAAAATCATCTCTTCATGCATTGCTGCAAGATGAGACTCCATCATAATTCTCCAATCGTCAAACTCGTTAATAGAGAACATAGGAACTTTATTGATCATTGATGTATCCATATGAGAATGTAGGAAAGAAAAAGACTGTTTTACAAAAGTAAGTGATTTTTGGATCTGATTCGGTTAAAAATACGACTGATTCTTTTTAGAATCAACCGCTCCGATACCACTTGTTTTCCACTTAGTATACATAATACAGCTTGGAAAGAGTTTAAACAACAAGCTGTGCGTTTATCAAATCTAAGTGCGTAGCGGAAGTCTTGTGAAAATAAGTTGATGAGGATACAGCAACTCGGTATGCAATGTATACTAAAATAATCATAGTTAATTTAAAACAGTAAATAGCAGAAGGTAAATAACACGGTAATTTAAAGTGGTTCGAGGTAAACTCCTCTACGTCCACTGGTCCTCCACACATGAGTGAAAATGTTTATTATAAATACTACGCACACAACTACGTATTTATAATCAAACCTTCAACCGTTCACACAGATTGGTTTAAGCTTTCACTTAACTTGCTTCTTCACACACAGTTCCGAAGCTTCGTCTCTTCAATGCAAGTCCGTCACACACAGTTCAGAAAGAGCAAGGTTTTCTTAGTCCACACAGGGCTGATGGGTTTGTTCAAGAGTTAGAACAATATATGAACAACAGCTTTGACTTTCTGAGCTTTTAGCTGATGATATGTTGTTCACGGTTTGAGCATTGTATATCTCTTCTTTCAGAATAGCAGGATGCTTTGGGAGATACGTTTTCTCAGATATATGATAATAACTTCATTATTGTCAGCGTGTTTGGGTAACTAATCTTCAAACTCTTGAGGAGATAAATATAGCTTTCTGAAATATATCCATTGAGATAAATCCGTTGAGCAAGATTCCGTTCCAACGGGATGATGTGTTTGAACAAAACACGATCCGGATTTTGCGCTTGATTGAAGATCTCTGACGTCTTGATATTTAAATATTTTATCTTTTAGTATTTAAATATATCTTCTTAAACTGGAGTTTGACTTTTGCGAATAACAAAGATTCTTTCTTGTCCTGTGTGATACTGTATGGAATGATAGATATATTGTCGATTCGAGACATGGCGTTATAGACTTTGTTGATGTATCTTGGAAACGCGAAGGCTCGCTGTATGCTGGCGCTATGAGAAGTCTTCGATACAGGTTGACACCTTTTGATCAGCTTTTCGATACAGTTGCTTGCTGTATGCTGGATTGGCATATTGTCAAACATTCTATCACCACTTTTCGATACAGGGATTGTTTATCCCAACAGTTTCGGTACCGGGATTTGTTATCCTAACAGCCCTTCTGGCCGAAATGCCGGATATTTCTCATAGGCGATACTTTGACCCAAACATGATCCCCGACCGTAAATTCCAGCGGTCGCTGCCGGTTCTCGACATATGATTTCTGCCGGCTTTGCGCTGCTAACATGTGTTTTCGAACAACAGAGATCTTATAAATGGATTCCTGGACCAGATCTAACTCGGTATCCACGGTGTTAGAAGCATCATCCCAGCATAACGACGACTTGTATCTTCATCCATACAGAGCCTCAAATGGTGCCATGCCTATGCTCGCATGCCAGCTGTTGGTGTACGAAAACTATACTAACCCGAGATGCTTAACCCAATCTTTTCCCTAATCAAGCACACATGCCCTCAACATATCTTCCAGGATTTGTATCGTACGCTCGGTCTGTCCATCCGTCTGAGGGTGATAGACTGTGCTAAAATGCAACTGGGTTCCCATAACTTTATGGACGTCTTTCCAAAAACGGGACACGTACCTGGTGTCCCTATCCGAAATGATGGATGAGGGAACGTCGTGCAATCTCACAACTTCCTGGATGAAAATAGTGGTTAATTGCTCTGTTCCAGTCATCTCCTGAATTGGGATAAAATGTGCTGATTTCGTCGATCGATCAACGATAACCCAAATTGTGTCCTTCTCTCACACCGCCGTTGGTAACTTAATGACAAAATCCATTGATATGCTTTCCTATTTCCACTCCATAATGGGTAAGGGTTGCATGATTCCGGCTGGTTTGCGGTGTTCTATTTTAACTTGTTGGCACGTCATACATCGGGTAACGAATCTAGCCACTTCCTGTTTCATATTTTTCCACCAAAAACTCTGTCGCAGATCCTTGTACATTTTGCTTGCTCCGGGGTGAATGGAGTAGGGAGTGGAGTGTGCTTCTCTCAGTATAGTTTGCTTCATCTCATAATTCAGCGGAATACAGATCCTATTCTTGAATCTCACCAAGTCTCCCTGGATTTTTTAGTCGGAAACATTTCCCCCTTCGATTCCTGCACCGATTGCACGTAGTTCGGGATCTTCCATATGTGCAAGATGTATCTCGTGTAATAAGGACGACTGTATATTGATTTAGCACAATTGTCCCTGACTGTGTTGTACCCATACTTCAATACCACTCCTCCTGATGGCTTGCTGTAGTTCTGGTTGAACCGTTAGGCTGGATAACATTACTCCTGTGTAGTTTTCCGACTGAGTGCATTAGCTACGACATTAGCTTTCCCGGGGTGGTATGAGATTTCCACATCGTAGTCCTTGATTAGCTCCAACCAGCGCCTCTGCCTCATGTTTAATTCCCTCTGGGTGAAGATATATTTCAAACTCTTATGGTCCGTGAAAATCTTACAAGTAACTCTATAAAGATAATGCCTCCAAATCTTGAGGGCATGTACCACTGGGGCTAGCTCTAAGTCATGCGTCGGGTAATTCATTTCGTACGGATTCAGTTGTCGAGATGCGTACGCAATAACTCTATCGTTCTGCATGAAAACACACCCCAGCCCATGCTTAGATGCGTCCGTATATATAACGAATCCTTCCGTGCCCTGCGGTAGTACTAACACTGGAGCAGTAGTCAACCTCCTCTTGAGTTCATCAAAACTCTTCTGACAATCCGTAGTCCAAATAAACTTGGTATTTTTTCTTAGCAGGTTCGTTAATGGTCGAGCGATACAGGGAAAAGCCTCGACGAATCTTCGGTAATAACCTGCCAAGCTTAGAAAACTCCTTACCTCCTTGACGTTCTTCGGCAGTTCTTAACTCATTATCGTTTCAATCTTCCGTGGATCGACCTTAACGCCTTCCGCCGAGACAATATATCCGAGGAAAATTACTTCCGGCATCCAAAATTCACACTTGGCAAGCTTTGCATAAAGTTGGTGTTGCCTCAACACGCTCAGCACCTGTCTCAAATGTTCTTCGTGTTCCTATCGGCTTTGAGAATAAATTAGGATGTCGTCAATAAAAACCACGGCGCACTTATCGACGAAATCGATTAAAACTCTGTTCATCAACTCCATGAAAATGGATGGGGCATTGGTCAAACCAAATGATACCACGATGTACTCATAATGTCCATACCTCGATCGAAATGCAGTCTTGGGTATATCTTCCTCTCGAATCCTCAATTGGTGATATCCGGACCATAGATCGATCTTTGAAAACACAACCCGCCCCTCTAATTGATCTAGAAGATCATCAATCCTAGGAAGTGGATGATGATTCTTGACAGTGACCTTGTTTAATTCTCTATAGTCAATGCACAAGCGTATAGAGTTATCCTTCTTTTTAACAAAGGGTACTGGCGCGTCCCACGGCGAGGTGCTCGGGCGGATCAATCCCTTCGCCAGCAGATCTTCGAGCTGTATCTTCAATTCCTTCATCTCGGATGGTGCTATCTTGTAAGGAGCTTTGGAAATAGGTCTCGTTCCCAGCTCAAGTTCAATGGAGAGATCAACTTCTCGGTGCGGCGGCAGCCCTGGTAGTTCATCGGGAAAGACATCTGGAAATTCATTCACCACTGGGATGTTCACGACCGAAAGTTGTGATGTATCCTCTTGGAGGACATAACACTAATAGTACATTTCTCGAGAATTGCAGGAGACTTCCAGTGCAAGAAGGCTGAGAGATCCTTTCGAGCTGAAGTGTTGTCGACCCTTGATAACATGCGTGGTACCATCCCAAGCCATGATGGAAATAGTCAAGTGGTAGGTATTCAATATCGTCCTGTGCAAGGGCATCCGGTACATACCTAAAATGATATCTTCATTCTGGAGTGGGAAAACCATAAGATTTGCAGTCCAGCCACGATCATTGATGCGGATATGGCACTCTCGAACTTCTAGATTGCCGCCTACTCTACTACCCTCGGGTAGTTTAACAGTAAAGGATTCACAAGGCACATAAGCAAGATTCAAACGCTCAACACATTCCACAGATATAAATGAATGTGTGACTCTGGTATCAAATAGTACATAAACAGGCTGGGAGTTAACAAGAAGTGTACCTGAGATAGCTGGTGCGGACTGACCATCCGTAGTTCAAATACACGGGATGACAATGACTCAGAAAAGGATGCAGTACCACCGCCGCGCCCACGGCCTCGGCCGGCACCGTGTGGTGGTTGAGTCTGATGGGGTGGAGCTCAGTAGTTATAAACAACAAGTGTCCTGGAGGATTGCACAGAGCCTTGTTGACTCTGATGAGGAGCTGAGTTCTGTGTAGGATTGGCTCGCCAGCAGTAACGAGACATGTGTCCACTCTTTCTGTAAGAGAAACATTTGGTAGCCGACTTGTGACACCAGTCCTTGGTATGTCTGGGTACGCCACAATTAAAGCAGTCTTTACGGTAAGGCCGATCAGATGCACCCTTCTGTTGGTACGAAGCTGATGACTTAAAGGAAGACACGGACCCTGAGTTCGTCTTGTTGGTACTCCCTGATTGATTAGATGTCTTCTGCTTCTTCGAATTGTTTCCAGTGTCAGTGTTAATAACAGTACCAGCAAATGCTGTGACTGTGTCCTCGTACGCCCTCAGAGTCGTACAGTGGAATCCGGCGGTGTAGCATGGTACATCTTCCGGCAATCTCTGCGCAAGGTGACAAATTCGTTGATCTTCTGATGGAACCATCTGTGAGACGTAACTTAACTCAGTACGGCCGAATGATCTCCGGTACTGGAAAATTCTATGGTCCGGCACTGAAAAAGTCTCATGCACGAGCGGTTTGGGCTGATCTTGGACAGTACTCGTTCCTCAATAGCCGGGCAAATTCGGCCCACCCGACTACTCGGTTTTACGGTTTGTAAGTTCTCCACCAGCGGGCAACAGTGTCGCGGAGCTGATTAAGCCCGAGCGGCACCTTTCGGTTCTCTGGACAACCGATCAATTCGAAGGTTGTCTCCATTTCGGAAATCCAGTCATCCACGTGTTTCTCCCCTGCTCCGTCAAACAGTGGCGGCCTAGCTTTCAGTATCTAACCCAGCCGTCGGTCTCTCCCTGCATTTTCCTCCACGTTGATGACCGGTATCCGTTCTGCTTGGTTGACTTGAGCGATCCCCATGGCAATAGCCTGGGCAAGGGCCTGAACGAAAGATGGGTCCATGCCTTCAGGGTTGTTATTCTGGCGCTCTGCCTCCGGATCATTTTGATTAATTGGCGGCGGCTGATTTCCAGCTGGAACGGTCTCGACAGTGTTCCTGTCCTCGTTCTGGTTCACGGCGGAACCCTGAGCATCGTGTACTATCCTCCTAGCTCCACGGCGTGCCATTACAGACAATATTAATCTAAGGACCAATTCAACACACACTTATCTTATGCAATATAAGTGTTGCACCCAAACAGAAAACACATACACCACTTACTTTGCATTCCCCTGAAGAGTTACGGCCGCTTGGGGCGTTGAGCTTGGATAAAATTTTTGAAAATAAAAATTTGCTCTGATACCATTTTCTGTAATACCCCCAAAATTTGCCGGGGCATTACAGTGTCTTGAATCCCGTGTGGGACCCACAAGGCTATTTTAGGAAATTGATATTTTAAATAAGTTATTATAAAACGGATAAGTCCATGGTTACATAACATGAAATGGAATGTCTTGAAAGAAGCATAATTCAAAACACGATATTACACAAACAGAGTTTTCAGAAATCAAATTAAAACATGCGGTAGCAGAATTTTATCCCAGCACCGTTCAAGCCTGACCGGAACCTTTGGGGATGTCCTGCACATATTCAACAAATTTACCTGGCACGACAAATCATGCCAGACAAACCGAGGTCAGAGAATGATAATCAATAACAGTGCTTCACAACGAAATACACGATTTATCAACACCGTACCACATAATATATAGATGATAATTCACAGTATAGCCGACATTGTATTTCTATTTTAACACATAAATCCCAAGGTCGCAATCAAGGGTCACGGAAGTATCTACAGAGAACTACTCCGGAACGTGGGTGCCATTTAGGTCTTATCCCTCAACACATTTCCACATGGGTACCATTCAGGTTTTACCCCCAACACATCGGCCCATTCATAATATATTTTCTAGAGAAAGACAATCGTTCGGCATTCATCACACAACGGCACATTCATGTATTCCAAATATTGTAAATATAACTAACACTTCTCGAGGAAGATTTTACTTGCCTTAAATCCGATGGTAAGTGCCTTACAACAACTTGACCTTCCACGACCAATCGAATTCAACCTAATCACATAATCTTTGATTCTTTACTGATGGTAATACTACCAAGCTTGACTCCATCTAGTTAATTAACATTCGATAATTACATAATCAAGGTGGATTTCAATGAGTTTAGCATAGGGTGAATGGATTCTTAACACGATTACCCCTACAATTGATTCGTTAAGTTCATGTTTCCGAGGTTGATTGAAATGGGAATTTCGCATATGATTATTACAACAAGATACGTGAATTAAAGCTCGGGAACGAAATATACTTACAACTAGGGGTGGACTCGGTTACATTCGGTTCGGTTTTTGACCGAAACCGAGAATCGAACCAAATATTCGGTTTCTGTTTGGTTCAGTTCTTTTTGAAGTTCGGTTCGGTTAAGTTCGGTTTTATAATTATTCAGTTCGGTTTCGATTTGATTTGATGTTTTTTCGGTTCTTCACAATATAAATTCAAATATTATATGCAATAGAATAAGTTATATATAACAACAAGCTAACAAGAGTTATATATATGTTCAAGATAAAAGCTAGAGTTGCATAGCAATTCACAAATATCTCAAAACATATAACAATTGTAAATCACAGTAGCTCATTCTCTCAATCTAAATTAATTGAATTACAAATTACATGAGCATATTATCAGTCCTCTTTGGACCCATGAGGGTCTTGCAAAAGGAAAACTGTTAGGCGTATTTTTATGCGCTTATTTATCATGATTTTATATACATCTTGAGCCTAATTCAGCATAAATGAGATTTTAATGCACTATTCTTATATATTTTGCAGGAAATCGGAGTCCGGAAGCCAAAACGATGAAAAACGGGCGAAAACAGCAGTTTTTGGTCATGAGCCGCGGCACAAACCAAGTGAGCCGCGGCACACGAAGACAACAACCGGCCCGAGCACATCATCTTGTGAGCCGCGACACAGCCTAAGTGAGCCGCGGCCCAGGAGGAAAAAGGGCGCCCAGGCATGGGGCGCTGAACTTGTGAGCCGCGGCACAGATTAAGTGAGCCGCGGCCCACCGGGCGGTTTTGCTGAATATTCCGCGTTCCTGGGCCGTTTTGGAGCCTGTTCTCGATCTAATCACACGGACGCATTTTGGAGGCTGAGGACGGCTATAAATAAGCATTGAAGGGCTGAAGAACGGGGAGGGGGGAGATCAGGAGGAAGATCGATAGCTAGAGCAAAGAACACAAGGAGGAGATTTGTGGGCGACGACAAGACCACGGATCCCTACGGTTTTTCTTAATTTTTCCGCATCTTAGTTCCTAGATCTATTCGAGTAGGATTTTGATTGTAGCCGATTACATGACGGTTTGATTTATTTATTATTATTTCAATTCATTCGTTATTCTATTGAATTGGATTTTTCTCATTGTTCTTAATTCTTTTTAATTGTCTGGCCAACAGTTGAATTGTTTTGAATGTCTTTATGGATTCGGGAGATGAAATTTAGGCATAGTTCTTGTGAGAATAATCATGATTTTCGTGAGATAGGGATATACTCATGGGAATTGTGAAGCCTATTTATTGTGGAAATTCTTGAACTGTTTTAGCTATTAATTATCTAATTCGAATAGGGATATATCGAGTTAATCATTCGTAGTATTTTGTATCGACCTTGGGAAAGACTTTAGAATAATTTAGGAATTCCTGGCTTACAATAAATTGAATAAAAGTGAATTGAATTGAATAAATATCATTCCTGATTGTTTGAGGTGAAAATCATAATCCTACGTCCTTATTAGTATTATTATTATTAGTAGTACTATTATTTATTTTCTGCAATTAGTTTAGGTATAAATTCCATATAATTGTCCTTCAAATAAAATTACGAGTTGACTATATTTTGGTACTTAGTGAAATCAGTCCTCGAGGGAACGATATCTTACTCATCACTTTATTACTTGTTGACACCGTGCACTTGCGGCATAGTGTGAGGGATTTCCTCACAACAAGTTTTTGGCGCCGTTGCCGGGGACTGATTTTTCGCTAATATCAATACCAAGCGACTCTAATTTTAATTTGAAGTTTTTTTTTCTTTAGTCTCTATATTTTTATTTTCTTCATTATGTTTTCCTTTGAGTATCGTGGCCCTTGGCATTTCATAAATTTCGATGTTCTTAATAATTTGCCAAATAGGGTCAGTCAGCCCCCTCCCTCAAAACAAAAGACCATGCTTGAACAATGTGTAGACGTTCTCAAAAATCCTGATAGTACCCTTTTTGAGCGAGAATGTGCAAGTCGTGGTCTTGAGATTCACTATGGTTATTTTCCAGCTCATATATTTAGTAGTGAAGTTGAGGGGGAGGTTGAGAAGAAAAACATGCTAAGTTTTAGGGTCGATCCCCCAGCACCTGATAATTACATAAAGTGTGATGAGCCTGTAGAAGAAGTTACCATTGATGATGTTTCCAAAGAAATTTCATTAAATTGTCATCAAACTTCGACTAATAAGGTGAACACTTTTGTGCCAAAAATTTTATTAACGGTGCCACGAATAATTTTTCCTAAATCCATAATGGGAGAGATTGACCCCATTACTTTTGATTTTGTTGAGGCTGATACCATGAGTTCTAATGAGGTTGTTCATGATATGTCTTTATTATCTACCCATTCGAACTCTGCTTATTTTTTCATGCCTTATCATTATTATATTCTTTCATCATTTTTTGGTTGTCCGCATAATTATTCTTACTCATTATTTGTGGCAACCGGGCATGAACCAAAGCCTCCCCTATGGAATAAGAGGCTTATAGATTGCAAGAAGGGGGCATTTGGCAATCTCCCCAGAAAGAAGCCACGTTAAATCTTTTTGCCAACCCATCATTTTTACTTGCTTTCTAGTTAGTTGTTTTTATTTGTTTTTTAGTTATTAATTTTTTCTTTGTTTTGTTATTTTTTTTGGATTCGTATTCTTGTTGGCCCTTATCTCTCTAATATTTTAACCCCAAATGAGTTATTATTCTTCATATTCTAGTCTTTCTTGATTTAATGTCTATTGTTATCTCATGACTAGAGACTAAGTTTGGGGGTCCCTCGTGATGTTGAGCATTATTTGAAGTATGGATTGACAGTCGATTCCACTCAGACATGTGCTGGCTTTCAGAAAGATGTTTGGAATAAGTTTCACTTTTCCTTATCTCTTTTATTTTCACATGAGTTGTATTGTTGATGATGTTAGGTGTAGTGGAATAAATTGAAGCATGCGATAACTTTCTTAATTTTTCTTTGGTATAAATTGCGATTGCTTTATTGTCCTTGCATGCTGTTGATGATTTTGTTCAAAAACGTGAATTTTTCGTGCTTCCGTGTGTAAAACTGATGTTACGATACTGATGTCTCTTGGAAGAAACGGTTGAATTTTAGTCGATTTGCAGTCAGCGATATCTACTTCTGTTGAATATTCAATTAGGTCCGAAATTTTATCGTTTTTGTAGAAATTTTAGCAGATAAGAAAGGAGACATACATGTTTTCAAATCACCGTTTATACGTTTGGTTAAACTTTTCGCGTAGCTAATCGTCCAGTAATATGAGTCTTGTTGGCACTTGGATTGAGTTTAGAGTCGGACAGTTTTTCCAAAAAGTCGAGATATTAGTTGTTCTATGATGGGAAATCTAGTAACCGGGGGTATTCACGTGACCCGTTGTTTACTCTCGCGTAAAACGACGATCCTGAATAGATTTATAATTTAGAAATATCGCATTTCCGATGATGGGAAGCCTAGTAACCGGGGGTATTGACGTGACCCGTTGTTTACTCTCGCGTAAAACAGCAACCTTGACATGCGGGAATTGCTATTCGAGTTTTTTCTCCGCTGTAGAGGGGGGCTTAGTAACTAGAAGCATCCATGTGCCCTATGAGTGTCTTTTACGTCAAACGGTTCCCCTATACATGAGAATGGAATTCTACCCTAGGATTATCCCGATGAAACATCCCGAGATCCAAACCTAGTGGTTAACTCGAATCTATATTATTGATCATACATAAGGGAATGCTGTCCGAGGAGTAATGTCGATAATGAAACTCTTGAATTTTGCCACTAGACTGTGGGACTGGGCGAATTAGCTTGTTTAATCTAACTCTTCATATTGACGGTCGGTTAAATTCACGCTTGTTAATCTTTGAGCTTGATTTTCTTCATGAACGATTGATTAGGACTGAAATTGGTTACTTAGTGGAATCAGTGTCCTGGATGTGACTCGCTATTACGATACTTGTACTATTCTTTGAGATTTTCAGGGTAGTATTGATTAAGTTGAGCACTATGGACTTGCATGATTATTCACGATACATTTTATTTAAAATTGATAATTTTTGCTTGAGGACAAGCAAAGGCTCAAGTTTGGGGGTATTTGTTAGGCGTATTTTTATGCACTTATTTATCATTATTTTATATACATCTTGAGCCTAATTCAGCATAAATGAGCTTTTAATGCACTATTCTTATATGTTTTGCAGGAAATCGGAGTCCGAAAGCCAAAACGATGAAAAACGGGCGAAAACAGCAGTTTTTGGTCATGAGCCGCGGCACAAACCAAGTGAGCCGCGGCACACGAAGACAACCAGCGAGCGCTGAGCACACTATACTGTGAGCCGTGGCACAGCCTAAGTGAGCCGCGGCCCAGGAGGAAAAAGGGCGCCCAGGCATGGGGCGCTGAACGTGTGAGCCTCGGCACAGATTAAGTGAGTCGCGGCCCACCGAGCGGTTTTGCTGAATATTCCGCGTTCCTGGGCCGTTTTGGAGCCTGTTCTCGACCTAATCACACGGACGCGTTTTGGAGGCTGAGGACGGCTATAAATAAGCATTGAAGGGCTGAAGAACGGGGAGGGGGGAGATCAGGAGGAAGATCGATAGCTAGAGCAAAGAACACAAGGAGGAGATTTGTGGGCGACGACAAGACCACGGATCCCTACAATTTTTCTTAATTTTTCCGCATCTTAGTTCCTAGATCTATTCGAGTAGGATTTTGATTGTAGCCGATTACATGACAGTTTGATTTATTTATATTTCAATTCATTCGTTATTCTATTGAATTGGATTTTTCTCATTGTTCTTAATGCTTTTTAATTGTCTGGCCAACAGTTGAATTGTTTTGAATGTCTTTATGGATTCGGGAGATGAAATCTAGGCATAGTTCTTGTGAGAATAATCATGATTTTCGTGACATAGGATATACTCATGGGAATTGTGAAGCCTATTTATTGTGGGAATTCTTGAACTGTTTTAGCTATTAATTATCTAATTCGAATAGGGATATATCGAGTTAATCATTCGTAGTATTTTCTATCGACCTTGGGAAAGGCTTTAGAATAATTTAGGAATTCCTGGCTTACAATAAATTGAATAAAAGTGAATTGAATTGAATAAATATCATTCCTGATTGTTTGAGGTGAAAATCATAATCCTACGTCCTTATTAGTATTATTATTATTAGTACTATTATTTATTTTCTGCAATTAGTTTAGGTATAAATTCCATATAATTGTCCTTCAAATAAAATTACGAGTTGACTACATTTTGGTACTTAGTGAAATCAGTCCTCGAGGGAACGATATCTTACTCATCACTTTATTACTTGTTGACACCGTGCACTTGCGGCATAGTGTGAGGGATTTCCTCACAACAAAAACGAATTATACTAAAATTTGAAACACACCAAAATCACAAAAACAAGGTCATTTTAGTATGTTGAAATTTGACTTCGGTCCATTTCGGTCCGGTTCAGTTCCGCCCGACCCCGAACTGAGAACCGAACCAAATTAGTTCGGTTCGGTTCTATTTTTTTTGTTTTTCGGTTCGGTCTTCTTCGGTTTCGTTTTTCGGTTCTTTTTTCGGGGTTTTCGGTTCGGTTTTCGATTTTCAGTTCCGAAATGCCACCCCTACTTACGATGATAGTTTTGATTACTACAAGTTCATCCGATTAGATTGTCTACGGGAGTTAACAAAACTACCCAAATACCCATAATCCCATAGGCATAACAACAATATCGAAGAGATGACCTCAAGGATTGATAGACTTACCTTAATAGAGGCAGAACAATGAGGAATGATGACGAACCAACAAAGAACTACAAGGAGGAACGAAAAATGGATCGATCGACCTAGATAACCTCCTCCGGAGCTTGAGTAATCCTATCCTTTATGTCAACACAAGTGTTTGGAAGGCCAGAAATCGTCTAAGGGGGCTGGAGAAGGTTTTTCAAGAGGTTGCAAAGTGTTTTGGCCGAG
Source organism: Orobanche coerulescens (assembly GCA_033398695.1). Classification (NCBI taxonomy): domain Eukaryota; kingdom Viridiplantae; phylum Streptophyta; class Magnoliopsida; order Lamiales; family Orobanchaceae; genus Orobanche; species Orobanche coerulescens. Next base: position 11,951,581 of record CM065817.1, read on the forward strand.
GGAAATGAAGGAGGGAGTATTAATTTATAACACACGATTAAATTTATGTACGTTAACACTCATGGTTTAACGTACGTAAAGCACATTACGTACGTAGTGTTCCTTGGATAGCGTACGTAATGGCCGCCCAGAGGCTAATGCGTGGAATGTCCCTACTCATTACGTACGTAAGGGTATTAACCTACGTAAGCTGCCCTGCCATAGCGTACGTTAGGCTTGACGGATAACGTACATTATGAGCAGTTGACTCTTTTGTCTTCTAGCCCAACGAAAGTACCCCATCCGCGTCAAAAGGAAAGATTCTGGTCGGAAGACCAATTCTCTTTTTACGTACGTAACCAAGTCGGGTTAACGTACGTAATACTTCGAAGCTAACGTACGTTATGCATGTCATCTAGCGTACGTTAGTCATTCAGTCCCTTAGTCATCTATCACATTATAACCATCTCGGAGTGACCCTTTTCACTCATAAAACAATTACTCAGGGAACAAGACGTTGGCCACTGTCATATTCGCACCGACAATTGTCCAACGGCGTCAAGGTACGTCACCTCCATTCCATTCACGTCACACAATTATATCGCAATAGCACTTTAATAAAACCACATAATATATGAAGACAACATCACAAATGATAGAAATTGCATTTTAATTTATGAAGTACACGGTAATTAAAGCATGAAATACCTATGTACCTATGGTATTACAGTGATGAAACTGTGAAGAAACAGTGAGGAAAATGTGCTGAATTGAGTTAGTGTACCTATATCTTTATGATGATGGACAAAAGTTGGATTGAGTTACAAAAATGGGATGCTAAAGTAAACGGTTGGGATTTGGGGCCGTCTTAGCCGACCTATGGCAGGTCAACACCTGGCTTCGGCTATCGATGCGACGTCTGGGAGGTAGGAAAAGGAAAAGACGGGACGATCTGGAGCGTCCGATGCCCTATCCGAAGGAACGGCTGGGATTTGGCACCGTCTTAGCCGACCTATGGCAGGTCGACACCTGGCTTCGGCTATCGATGCGACGTCTTGGAGGCAGGGAAAGGAAAAGACAGGTTAATTATAGCGCACAAAGTACGAAGAGCCTCGTTATCTGGGTTCTCCAGTCCCAAGGATAATTGCGTCAAGGTCGTCCGGTTGTAAACAAATCTTACTCTACTCGGTCTTACAGCTCGACTAGAGTAGGGGGGACTGGTTGATAGGACGTCGAATGTACGCTCACTGAAAACCCGGTTTAAAATATGGACCAATAAAAGTCCGACCTAGGTTCTTAGGTAAAGAGATTCCAACCCCAAGGTCCTTTAGAAGGTCGCCGACCTCGGAGGCCCCATCTAGCTGTGATATCTGTTAGAAGGGCGCCGACCTCGGACATTTAGCTGTGACCTCTGTTGGAGGGGCGCCGACCTCGGAGGCCCCCGCTGACCTATGATGACCTATAACAGGTCGCCGACCTCAAAGGTCTCAAGATACTGATTTGAATAGGGATGAGTCGACCTAAAAACCACCGAACTCCGGAAGGTCGAACTCTTGGGAAAGAAGATCCTGACTCACCTGACAGAATCCCTAAGATCCAGGGGTTGAGAGCCCATACCTTGTCAATCCCGGAGATCCAGGGATTAAGAGCCCATACCTCGCAATCCCGGAAATCCAGGGATGGGAAATCGCAGCTTGAATCCCTGGATATCCGGGATTCTCTCTGGGAATCAGGAATTATCTCAGATAGCAAGGCATCCTCCCTCCTATAAAAGGGAGAGAGGGGGTTCCTCAAAAAGGATTCAGACTTTGAGAATATAGCATTTTTTAGAGAGAGAAAGAAAAGAGAAGTACTTCATATATCTTGGGTTTTCTTAGCTAAACTTCTAAGATTAACCCGGTTCTTGGTGACCGATCAGCTCGGTTCCATCAGGTGGAATAAAAAAGTTCATGCAATTTGTGAAGGAGCACGACAAAGGAGTACATTGCACTATTATCCATGCAATAAACCTAGATATCGCGGCGATATGTCGCTTTTCATTAGATGACATATTAATACTACTTAATGGACTATGGACTTTTATTAGTTGGAGAATCATAATGTATTTATAGGGACCAATTATAATTTATTATTTAATATGATATTAAATAATTGTTAACATAAATCTATTGTTTCACAGGTATGACAATTAAAAACAACAACACCTGGGCTCTAATCCAAAAATGATTTACTATCTGGTAACGTGAATCAGCATGTTAAAGACAATTAAAGACAAGCAAGAAAATTATTTTGGAGTAAAAAATATAATACTTGATATTATGTTTAATTAAATAATGAGTAATATGTAATATTAAAGACAACAACAACAACGCGAGAGTTTTTTACTCTATGGATTGTTTAGTATATATAGGGAATCCATGACAAATCACTAGAAGATAAACTTCCTACAACAAAAAACGCCCCCTAGACTGTTGAAGCCATCACCTCTTCTGCTGTAGAAGATCTTGATCGGCCATCCACTAGTTCTTCTCTCGGTTGATTTTGATCAACAGTAAATCCTTCAGACAATGAATTAATTGTTGCACCATTAATCAAAATTTTCCGTGAAGATCTAGAAACGAAACTTGTACGAAATGTTGGTGCATGGATCACCAACAAAAGGAAGGTGATTTCATGAGCTTCTAGTCAGCGGCTAAACATGTTTTTCAGATTAAGGTAATTCAAATAACTATTATTTAATATATCAGTTAAAATACTTTGTGAGATCCTTCATTGGATTTTTTTTATTTATTAACTTTTCGTTTTATTCCAATTTTATGTATGAGATGCATAGAAAATTCAACAGTGATATCAGAGCTAAATTGTAAGTAACATAATTATTTTGTAAGAGCATATGCTCTTATGTTTTGAATGTATTCATGTGTTCTCCATCATATTAAATTAGGATTTTATAAATATATTTTTATGATTAAACTTGATTGAATCAAACTATCAAAAATCAATTTTAGGAACTGTTTCTGCAATTCTTTTGTCGAGAGGAAATATTTTGGAATAGACCTATTTCTGTTGGACCCTTATGGTCCATCATGGCTAGGGTTCTCGCGGACTAGTCGGTCCGACGGAGTGCATAAGTGGTCCACATGCTTGCGCCCAAATTAAACTAGGCGAGCCTGAAAACTTCTTATATAATTAGCAAAGAAAAATGCAAAAGCACAATGCTTTTGCGAGGTATCCAGAGCCGGCCCATCTATTAATGAGGCTCAAAGCGAGTTTAAAAATGATGTCTTTAATATTTAAACAATAATATGTTATAAAAATATTATTTTATATAAATTTTTTAGATCTTCTTGTAATAAAAAGTAATTTATCAAATTACATTAAAAATTGAATGTTTTGGAAAAATTTAAATAATATACTATTTTTTTAACTTTTTGTGACGCGCATGCAAAATATCGACGTCGTGAGTAAATTTTAGTAATAAACTATTTTTATATATAAAATTTTAAAAGAATTTTTTACTAGAAAAAGAATTTCAATTGCATTTTATACGAATAAAATCATCTTAATATAATTATTTAAATTTTTTTGGGTACTAAAAAGAAGAAAATTAGAAACTAAACTAACATATATTGTCATTTTTTGTAGGCCAACGTCAATAATGAATGATATATTTCCTTTGAAAAAATCAATGACATATATTGGACCAATAAGTAATCAAATAATTCAAAAATAATATCAAAATGTTACTTTCAAAGATCGAACCTGTGACATTGTGGAAATTGAGGCCCCTGCCTACCAACAAGCTACCTTAACTTCAATAATGTAATTCGAAATTCCTTTTACATGACAATTAATTTGTGGCCCTTTTTTTAAAAAAAAATGTGAGGCCCAAAACCCTTGCTTTGGTGGCTTGGGCCTTGAGCCGACCCTGCAGGTATGGAACATATAATACCCCAATATGTACAAGACTATTACACACCGTAAAATCTTTTACAAATATGTACCAGGCTAACACACATCATGATTCAGGGAATACCCCAGACTAACATGACACGAATACACAGGCGATGCCCCAAATTGAAGTGTAGCAAATATACAAATACCAACAATTAACCATAATACAACCAAATGCGCACATAGGAGTCTTAAACGACACACAAGAATAAAACGTACTCGAGTAATTAATATTCAAAGAAACTATAATGAAATAAATAAGATGACAAGACATGAGTTTTACATCACAGCTGCTCGTAGCATCCATGCATGCCTCATGCTTTCTAGTTTAACGATTGCCTCACCAAAAATAACATAAAATATATTCATTCCCAAATGGATTAGTGGTGGAGTTGCTAGTGTAAGTACATAATCACAATTATATTCAAGTATTTCAATCAAGTCACTTTCATTTTTCAAAAAGTTTTAACAATATTGTGAAATATTTAATCTCAACAAACCCACATAATAATTCATAAAAACATAACACTCGGGGGTAATTTCATGACTAGGAACCTTAGCAAGGTCTCAGGAGGTCTGGTCGAACCGTCTCCAGTGGAAAAACCACGTATGCGATAAGTCCCCTCAGCAAGGTCCCAGAGGTTTCGCCGAACCCATTCTCGGATGGATTATAAACTCATAACAGTCATCACATAATCACATTGCACAATTCACAAACAAAATAACATGAGTTATAATAAAATGTAACTAACACTACTACAAAAACACCTTTTACTGACACTTTTGTTCTGACACTTTACCAAAAGTGTCAGTAACTTCCGACATTTAATCTATTTTTTGACTTTAATATAAATGTGTCAAAATTCACTGACACTAAAATATCAGTAATTTAAATATCAAAATTGCTAATATTTTAATATCAAAAATTAAAAAAAACGCTAAATCATGATTTGAAACTAAAAAAGACCGTCTCATTTCATTTCTTACACATCCAAACCCTAGTAGTCGACTCTGCACCTCATCCTGGTAGTCTCATTTCCTTTTCAGCACTCATTTCAGCTCGCTGACTACAACATCCAGAAGGAGTCCACTCTCCACCTCGTCCTTCGCCTTCGCGGTGGCGCTAAGAAACGTAAGAAGAAGACCTACACCAAGCCGAAGAAGACCTTCACCTCGTAGTTTCTAATTTTTTTCGCTCGCGGTATTTTCGAACGGAAGTCAGGTTGCCGGCCCTCCGGTGCTTGTCTGAGTGAGCGGCGCCTCTCTGGAGACTACTGGGAGTCCCGCGTCACCTTCCCCTCATTTTATTTTCGATTTACTGTTGTGAATTTTGTGTTTTTTTATTTCCCCTGAAAATAGGGTTCGTCGCCAGTTTCATATCTGATTTGTAGTCTTTCTGGTTGTGTGTTTTTAGGAGTTTCATTTGGCTTGTCATGGCTAACCCCACTGAGCTACCGGATTTGGTCCTCCGTCCAGTTCTGGGCCACCACCGACCGAAGTCTCCAAAGCCATTGGACATCCAAATACGAAGAAGTGATGGCATCTCTAAGGTATGCTATATTTCCCTGCATCTACTTGACCATTGTTCTCCAAAGAGTTATATAGACTCTCATCACGTAAATATGCAAAGTGATTTTTGATGGCTAAAGTATAGACAATAGTTGACATGTGATGGTGTTTATGAGAAAGCTGAATATTTTTTCCCATTAATCATATTGTTTTATGCAGAATTTGATAAAGTGTTCCATGTAGTCATGTAGTCTAAATAAATGTCACTGTGTTTATTAAGTTATTGAAGTGGTGGATGCTGGGCAATTTCCGGGACTTCTCTCGTTGCTGGTCCAACAGTATGTTCCAAGCTCGCCTAACCCAAAAATGTGCTTTTTTCAATAATTTTTCCCCTTTTTTGCTGTATTGTTTGAATAGGATCTACATATGTTATCTGTTTTAGTCCAGCTGCTCATGGTGGTGATTCTTTATCTACACAAATTTTGTTGTTTAGGATGTAAAACCGAAATAACTGATTTTTAGTAATGTGAATGTTTATTTTTGTTTTTCATATGTTTGTAGACTGTGATCGTCATGATTAATCAGGCCACAGGAGCCTCTGGTGTTCTTAGCCGAGAATGCAAGTCCGTGGTTGACCAATACGGTCAAAATATTATGGATCTTCTCTTGACGACGGTAGGAACCAACTATATATTTACAAATGTTTTCTTTTTGTCGTGCACGATCTTTTTTTGCCGTGTGCGATTTTTCTTGTTTCGCTCTTATGTTTATTTTCTTGTTGGGCCGAATTGTGATTCAATTTGTCCAGGTAAAGCCACAGAAAATATGCTCCGAGGTCGGGTTATGTACATTTTGATGGAGCTCGTGGTGTGAGGTCAGACATGATTTGCTCATATTTGCAAAGTCGTAAATCTGAATAAGAAATCAGTTTAATTATATTAATGACCGAGAATAAGCCTACTTCCCTGCATCCAAATACGAAGAAGTGATGGCATCTCTAAGGTATGCTCTATTTCCCTGCATCTACTTGACCATTGTTCTCCAAAGAGTTACATAAACTCTCATCACGTAAATATGCAAAGTGATTTTTGATGGCTAAAGTATAGACAATAGTTGACATGTGATGGTGTTTTTGCCTTGTTCTCAGTTTTCAATTGTCAAAGACTGCAAATATTGTTATCAAAGAAAATGACTGTATGTCATCCAAATATTTACTTGCATTTCTTACTTCAATTAATTAGATATTCTAACATTTACTGTGCTGATTTTTGTGGGCAGGGTTCTTATCAAGTTACTAAATGGAATGGCACAAAAGTTTCCGTAAAGATACTTGACAAGGATGGTCATGCAGACCCCGACTCTATGTATATGTGTTTCCGTTCCATTGCTGTGCTCTTTTACTAAGATTCTGTAGTGCTTTGATTTCGTTCTAGTAGTAGTTTAATAAGATTTTGAATTTTGTATTCTCTGCTCTTTTTTTTTTCGAGACTAAAACGTCATCGACTAATGTTGATTATTCAATTTAACAATGCATTTGGAATGTTTTACAAATGAATTGTCTGTTTGACAATTTTAATTTATGGTAATTTTTTTCATGTAATTAAACAAAAAAATGTAGTTAAGATAAAAATAGAATTGAGATAAAAATAGATTTTTTTTTCACAAATCTGAACATATACTGACACTCAGTAATGCTAAAGCGTAACATCTTGTGACAATGTTTAGTGTCGATAAAAATTACGACACTAATTTAGTGTCAGTAAAAATAATTACGATACTATTTTAGTGTCGATTTCTCGACATTGTATTCATGACACTAAAAATTAGTGTCAGTATTTTCTGGCTTTAGCATTACTGACACAATTATAAAGTGTCAGTAAAAATAATTACTGACACGATTTTAGTGTCAGTAAAAGGGATATTTATACTAGTGTAAGTATTTGCCTTTGTATCGCAAAACTCGAAAAAATTGATGGAATAGGGAGCACGAGTGGTGAATCATGATCCCTCACCCTAAATTAAACAATAACATTCTATCACCACTAACATAATCGATTAATATAAAAAAAAAACTAGAAACACCACTAAAACCCATGGCGACATTTACTCAAACACCCTAAAGGGAATAAATTGATCCAAGCTTAAACTTGATTCTCCTCCAAATTCCACATTTACATCAACAGCGATACAACTTCCTATGAAAGTTAACACAAATTACAACACGACAACACATGCCAAAATGAAATTAATAAAAAAATTTCTGCACAAACCTCCCGAGAAATGATTTGAAAGCCTATTGTAAACCTTGGGTTGGGTATGATCTTTGTTGGAGATTTGTAAGGAGCCCTTTCTCGTGGAAACTCATCAATACTTAGCAATACCGAGTTAGTACTATGGGTGAAATATTTAGGATTGCTCAAGATATTATTATTTCTGCTCTTGCTCTTATTTATGTTGTTCGGCCTGAGGCAACTATTGATTTTGAAACCCATTAATTCTTGTTTATTTCTTTTCGTTCTTTTTTTCATCAACCTTAACTTTGAAGAACCACGTTCAAGAAAGTATTCCTCACTCAAATCAGTTGATAAGAGTTTTTTGTTCTCCAACTTAACAACTTCTCTTAATTTGTATCTTTAGATCTTAGCTCTTAACGATGCTTAGTATTCTTAGAGTATAGCTTGCTTTCTTTATTTGCTTGAAAGTGTTATTTTGATATTGCTTTCTCAATGAACTTATTAGCTAGATTTAGTCCAGGAGCAACACAACATCATTGGAATGGTGTCAAGAATATATTTCGATACATTAAAGGAACCACAGACATGGGCATGTTCTTTTCTTACAAAGAGAAAAATGTAATACCCGAGATTTTTGTTTCCGGTTATTTTGAATTTTTTCCGTTTGTGTCGATTATTTTGTTCAGTTGATGTTTATTCGGAATTTCTCTTTATTATGGGCGGTATGATGGACCGTGTCATGGTATTCGTCGGATATGACTTGATGTTGTGTAGGTCGTACAGGTCGTGTATATGCATGTGTGACATGGCATATTGTACTCCATTGTCTTTTCGCCTCTTTGAGGAGGTTGTGACCCCTTGTTATCACCCCCTCTCGAGTTGGTTATGCTCTGGGTGCTTTCGGAGCCGTGTCGGGCTCGATATTGGTCCCTTAGTGTAGCACACGAGCAGTCCACACGAACAGATGCTCGTGCGCATCGAGTGCACCAGACAGAGTAGTCTGGCCAAGGACAGGGACGCACGAGCAAGCCACACGAGCAGATGCTCGTGCGTGCTGCTCGTGCGTGTTGTTTGATGTTGGGCAGTGGCCTAACGCACGACTAGACGCACGAGCATTGGTCGTGCGTGATGGTCGTGCGTCCATGTTAGTATAAAATGGGACAGACGGGTTTTCTCACCTCATTTCACCCATTTCTTCACTTCTTCTCGCGGCGGGCGATCAGGTGAACTAGGGTTCGAGGTATTGGTCGATACTGCTCCATACTAATGTGTTTTGTGAAGGCTCTAGGTTATCATATCAACGTCTAATTCTTACTCTTCGTTGAATCGAGGTAAATTCTTGATTTTTCTTCGGGTTGACTTTTTGGAGATTTGTGTTTGATTTCGATCCTAGTCCGATTTTGATGAATCGGTTGGTGTAGTATGATGTTATTAATTGTATTATATAGATTGTTTATCCATATCTCGAGTTTTTCTAACTCGATTGATGATTCGAGTGTTCTTGGGAATTATTGAACATTTAATGTTCGATTAAATGTTCCAATGAGTTTTCCACGATAGTTGGCGTGATTTCAGTTGTTGTTGGTCTTGAACCTCGTTGTGATCATGTTTTCATTGTGTCTTGTGGAGGTTGTAGGTTTCAGGGCTGTTTCGGGTGAGCCATGTTCGTCGGAGTTTCGTTAACGATTATCGAGACAAGTATTCTTGTCTATACGATTTATATCATGCGAATTAAAGTTGAGTATTATAATTATAACAATTTGGTTGTCCTAGTTGATTATGCATTTTGTGAATTGCCGTCGTGGATGTCTAGTTATGTGTTGATTGTATTCGACCGTCCCTTGTTGTGATATTATATCGATTGTGATGATCTAATTAGTTTATTATACTTTTGATATGTACTGTGACGAGTTGGGGTTGATGAATATACTATGTGTTTGATTGTTTCGGTCATGAATACGTGTTTATGGTGAAGTTGTTTTCATTGGATAATACACATGTCCGACGGGGCGTATAGGGTTTCGTGCCTTGAGGGGCGAAACACGGATAATCATTGTTTGTTGCGGAAATGAATGTTGAGTTGAGATTATCCACCTAGGGATGTCCGACGAGGCATATAGGGTTTCGTACCTTGAGGGGCGAAACACGGATAATCATCGATCGAAGTGAAACTATTTTTGGGTTGGTGAACCCTAGCGATTTATGGACTGATATGGAAGTTAATTTGGAATACTAATCCATTTTGAAGTCAAGTGTTTCGAAAGGTTGTTTTACGGAAGATGGCTTAGGACCGAGAACCAATGGACTTGAAATGGTTTTGTAACTAAGGACGCGACGTCCAAAAAGGTTTTCCATTTTATAGGCTTTTGTAATGTGAAACGAGATTCGGGTTGAGACCCTAATGTTTTGAAAAGGGTTTACAATTTCGGACTTGAGGTCCTAAAAGGGTTCTTTACTTTCAACGTCGCCCGATAAGATGATTCGTTTTTAAAGAATTGAGTTTGTTTTCTAAACATTAAAATCTCTCGGGAATGTTTTGACAATTTATTGTCGTACTTGATTCGTGATTGCTTTTACTTGATACATTTCATATACTATTATACTTGCACTAGTAAAACAATAGAGTTTTACTAACCCTCGAGTAATCGGGAGGTGGATGTCTGTTTTGCGTCTAGGTACAGGCAGGTTCAGGGGAGCAGTCACATGATCGGCACAGGAAGTGACGAGCTACGATACTAATCAAGAGTTGAGAGTTTGGTCGAGTTATGTTGTATCGACCGAGTTGTAGTCAAACTTCCGCTATTTTGTATATCTACCCCTGCGTGGGTATTCATTGTAAAGAGTTGTATTTTTCTGTTTGTGTCAGTCGTACGACCTCACAGGTCCGTGTATTTGTTTATAATTGACCTTAACGGTCCGTATCATTGTATCGTTTGCCCCGACCGGGTAAACACTTGGTCGTTTTGTGATGTTCAGCCTGGTAGATCCTTGTGAGAAGGATCTAAGGCATGTAACATTCCCTTACAGTTTTGGGGGTGTTACATTTATGGTATCGGAGCTTAGGTTGTGGAAACCTAGGCTGTCGGGTTGAGTCGAGTAGTGTGTTGTCGTGCCATTCGAGTTGTCGGGTGATAAGTTGAGTTGTGCGTAGTCACAACGTTCAGATGTGCTGTTGGTTGAGATTAGTATCGTGGGCAACCGTGATCTTCGTGCGACCTGTGGATGTAAGTCTCCTCTTGTATGTGCGATATTTGTGGTTCGTAGTTTTGTTTATACGGTGTTGTGAGATGGAATCCATGTTGACATTTGTGGTATATTATGTGTGTAACGATTGAGATATATTGACGGATTAAATTCTGAGTGATGTAATGTGTTGCAAATTGCTGAATGTTGATGTGTTTTAGAAAGTGTGTTAGTGATAGAGTTCGTTGAGAACCGAAGCAGGTTATGCCGACTTTTGTTTGCATCTGGTGTTATGAAGTTGTGTTGTTGAAACTAATAATTTTGAATGCCGGATAAGCATATGTTTGAGAGTTGAATGCTTTTGGTTAATTGTGGTTATTTATTGCTAATGTGTCCTTACTAGTAGTTTTACCCGTTGCGTATGTATGTTTGATAATGGTTTCTGAAAATTCATCGACTTGAGTATGTTGTTGAAAAATCAATTTTCAAAATGTTTTATCAGTGCGGTTAAATGGCGGCTTTGTGTGGATTTTGAAAAATGATTTAAATTTTTGGTAAGCCGACCTCGTATTTTCGGGAGAGACCTGGTGACGGTATTTGAAAGAAATGTTTCGAGGTATTTTGATCATTCTGTAAAAATATTACCGTCGGGAATTTTCTTTGTCGTGGATGGGAGAATTTTTGAAAATGATTTTTTACGTAGTGGTCTTATTTTCAAATGACTCGAGTATACAATTTTTAAAAAAATCTTTCACACCATAAAACTTTTGTATTTTAAAATAACGATGTGATTTTCATTTTTAAAAATAAAAGTGAAAGATGAAAAATCTGACTCGACTTAGACTTTAAAATTTGGATTTGGAAAGATTTTCTGAATTGAGTGAGTTAACGCACGTTAAACGTAGGTCAAGCGCGCGTTAAGTTACAGTGTATGTATGATCTGGATTATCGCTTAAGGCGATAGACTAGAGTTGGGACTAATGTGATTGTGTGTGAGGCCAAGTTGCCTTGATATACTTGTTGTGTTGGCACTCTCGCTAGCGAATTTCGGTTGTACACCTAAATGTTGTGAGTACATGGGTTGATTTGCTTGTAACTTCTATGATGTTATTCCGACGTGATCGTGGATTCGTGGAAATGATTAGTGCGAGTATGAGTGGTTTCCCACCCGGGGATGGTTCGGCGGAACCTCTGGGAGTGCGGGTTACTTGTGCGATGATATTTGTGTGTTTGGTGTTATGTGGTAACATGTGGTTGCCCTGTGTGTTGCTAATGATGATGATGATGATGATACGTGGTGAAATAGTTATATTGAGGAAACTATTTTCGAGGAATTTGATATCCCAAAATATTGTTTAGCAAATGATTTCAGAACGAAACGATTACGATATATATGATTTATGGTCTTGATAAAACAGCCGAGGTATCAAAAGTGTTTTGGAATTTTTTTTGGAAAATCAAACGAATTCAAGAATTTGTTAATGATATTATTCAGACTAATACCTCACGGAGTTTTAAAGAAATACTGTTACGATTGATTGACTACGATAAAGTGTAGTTTGTTACGATCGTGTTTGTATCGGTAATGTCGTAAGCTTTCTGTGGATATGGTTATGTGATTTGTCTATGACTATAAGTTATAATTGTTGCGACAATAGTTCTTGTATTTGTGTAATTACACGGAATGGATATTTTTGTCGTGTTGTTGTTTGTTGCCATGTTGTGCTGAGTTGGTATTTTGGTATGTTGTTTTGCGATGTCATGTTTTGTTGTATCTGGCGGTTGTATGTTCGGTGTGCCGAAGAAACGAGATTGTGGTCGTGGTAGTAGACATAAACGTGGTAAGGTGACTCGTTCGTTATCGAGCACCGATCAACCCAGTGCATACGGTCGTGAAGACCAGTCGCGTGATCAAAACAAGTAGTTGGAGATAATATCGATGATAGCGGAGATCCAGCGTTCAAGATGGCTAACGTTGATGGAGTTTACGTCCGTGGCAAGGAAACATAAGACTTCTCGAGATTCATCGTGAGGTAAAGGAACTGGAGTTCCTAAACTTCGACCCTCGTGTCAATCAATTGTGGGACCTTCGCCATCGATCGGAGGATCAAAGGGTTCCAAGTCGGTATCATTGACTTTCGTTGGTGTGTCGAGGTGTTTCAACTGTAACGTTCCGAACCATGTTTGTGCGAATTGTAAGAAGCCTCAGGTGTCTTGCTATAATTGTGGACACGAAGTGCATCGAGTCCAGTACTGGGAGGCAGTATTTGGTGCGTTTCGGACTCAGGCTTCCACACTGATGTCGAGATTGACTAGTGAAGATCCTTGACAATTTTTTTTCTTGCTACTTGCTTGTTTTCTTCTTGTTGGCCTTTATTTTAAGTTTCGGTATGAAACTTATTTTTAGTGGGGTAGAGTGTAATACCCAAGATTTTCGTTTCCTGTTATTTTGAATTTTTGTCATTTGTGTTGATTATTTTGTTCCGTTGATGATTATTCGGAATTTCTCTTTATTATGGGCGGTATGATGGACCGTGTCGTGGTGTTCGTCGGATACGACTTGATGTTGTGTAGGTCGTGCAGGTCATGTATATGCATGTTTGACATGGCATATTGTACTCCGTTGTCTTTTCGCCTCCTTGAAGACGTTGTGGCCCCTTGTTATCGTCCCCTCTCGATTTGGTTATGTTCTGTGTGCTTTCGGAGCCGTGTCGGGCTCGATATTGGTCCCTTAGTATAGCACACGAGCAGTCCACACGAGCAGATGCTCGTGCGCATCCAGTACACCCGACAGTGTAGTCTGGACAAGGTCAGGGATGCACGAGCAAGCCATACGAGCAGGTGCTCGTGCGTGCTGTTTGATGTTGGGCAGTGGCCTAATGCCCGACCTTGTTATTTGGATCCACCTTGTTTGTTGACAAGAGTGGTAACCGGATTAGGCCGTCCTGCATATTGGAGGTGAGGGACGGTATGGATACGACCGGCCAGTATTCATGGGGTTCGGCCGCATTTGCTTTCATGTACCGTCAGCTCGGTATCGCTAGTAGCGACGACTCCATGGGTATTTGTGGATGTCTTACCCTCGTTCAGGCTTGGATTTATGAGTATTTTCCCTGCTTTCGACCTCATCGAGAGCGTATTATTGTTGACTCCACGCAGCCTCGAGCTTCTACATGGAGTGTCGGCTGAGAGGGTAAGGACGAGCAAACTCCGATCTTTGCGTCGCCACATTGATCAGTTGACAGCCGCAGAGGTATAACGATTCCTTCTAACAATCTCACAATTCATTTAAAAATAACTTGTATAATTTGTTGATTACATGTACGCAGATACAGTGGTTGCCTTATGGCCCTGATCCAGTGAGGGATGTCCCAAGGACCACATTCATTGGATGGCTATGATATCGGGATATTATCGAGTCATACATGCCTGGTTGGGCATTACGGCAGCTCGGTTATGTGCAGACCATCCCTTTCCCGATCACCAGACCGGAGAAAGCGGTTCGGGCGTGGTCGAGCAGATTGTACCGAGTTGACTATCCCATTCGTATGTCATCTGATGCTTAGATGATGTTTTGGGGCGCATACAGGCTTCCTCTCGCTGACTATCAGGCTCCTACTCATGATCAGGCTACATGCGCCGATGATTACATTGAGTGGTATTATCGGTATTCGCACCCTCAGCTACTGAACGACGGTGCAGAACCTGGATCAGTGATACCTTCTCGTCCCAGCAGCGATTACGTATGTTCTTTAACTTTGCACTTTGTTTGATTTCATCATACATTACTCATTGTATTATATTGTCTATATTTTTTACAGTGGGTGAGTCTATTGGCCGGTATTACCCAGCACTGTATCAGACACCTTCCTCCAGACCAGGCGGAAGAAGCGATGACGATGCTTGAGGAGTACATGAGGGATTGGCATTTGGCCAACTAATTTTGTATTTTGTTTGTTTTGTGTAAGACGGTATTTTGATTGGCACTTTCGTTTTTTTTTGTATTTTGTATTTTGATTGGCACTTTCGTTTTGCATTTGGCACTGTACTTTTGTTTGTTTTTTTCTCTTCTGCATACAAAAACGAAAATTTTTCTGTCAACTATCATGATCAACAAAAAAGAAAATAAACTATAAAGATCAACAAAAACGAGAATTTTAATAATTAAGTAACATACAACAAATTCATTTTTACATCATACCGACTAATCTATTCCATTTTTCTGTCCTGCTCGTATACAAATTCTCCCAGCAACCAAGATGGCACACGGCTTGGCTTGAGCAGCACTCATCTCACGAACAACTTGTTTGGCCGATTTACTCAGTCCACTCATTTGACGATGCCCCTCCGGATATACAATAAATGAGTGATTGTGTAACACCCCAAACTAGGCGGATATTACAGTGCCGTGAATCCCCGACTGGGACCCACCAGGCAATGAAAATGATGAATTAAATAATATAATTGTAGTACCGAACCACATTATATTACCAAGTACTCCGATGAGGAGTTTAAGTACAACACACCAGGACAATACCGAATACTAGTATATTTTATATGAAGATAAAATACACCACCCTGAATAAATAAACATCTCAAACGGAATTTGCAGCGGAAAATACAAATGACGGAATAACTAAAATGACTGGAGATGACTGAGCAAACAGAATGACTGGGCCCCCCTACTAGTATCACTGGGACTCGTCGCCGTCAACATGCTCTTCCCGTGCCTTTGCCTTGCCGTGACCTGAAAACAAAATCCCCCAACGGGGTCAGTTACACAGAACAACAATCCTCAAGAGTTGAAATTACACAATCATGAATTAACTGAAGTTATGAAATATTCTTAATTATGAATTACGCTGAAGAGGAGTATCATACTACGCCCGTAATGTTCTGTGCAAGTGTACAAGACGAATGACCGGACACACCCGTCCTTGTACCTAATTAGTCTCACGGAGGTAAGCGTTACCGTGTGCACGGTCCGATGTATCGGTGAACCCAATACATGACCATCGTGTGCCCGACTAAAAATTCCACACAGCCACACCCGGCCACGCAATATGAACCCGGAAGGTCACATGAACGAGAATGACCATGATGAATATCAATGAATAATAATTAGACAAGGCCAAGATGACTCACCGATATGAAAGTAATAGTGACATGATTGATAACCCAATGAAATGATTTGGAACCGTCGTTCCTCGTGAATGAAATGATTATTCGACAATTACAAGTCTCAAAATGATTATTATTATGATGAATGAATTATGATTATGAGCAATCAACAACAAAAGGAATGAGTATCCTTTTAACCAAGTAAGATTTAACTTACACAATACCGATGAAGAATGTCCGTCCACGAACAACGTCCTAACCAAGATACCGGTCGCTCGAACAACCTTGAATAACAATAATTACCAACAATCGTTTAATACACGCATCAAGCAATAAAACACGACTAACCCAAAGGTCGAAACAACGATAATCAAACTCATAGGGCATTCCAACGAATACATAACCAATCACACAACTTCGGAAATATCCAATCCCGAATATGTCGAAACTGTTGCGATATTTCCTACACGCAAGTGCACGTCATCGTTTACAAGTAATAAAGTGATAAGTAGAGTATCGTTCCCACGAGGATTGAATCTCTAACTACCGATTTTTTCGTATTCCAATTTTATCTGAACAATCGAATTTGGGTTTGTGCAATTAATAACTAAAGGAATTACTAAAAGGCTAAGCAGTAGAAAACAATATCTTGGATAAAAGAAATCAAATGATGAATAAGTCTAGGGTTCTGAATCCACCTTAGTTTATCCGAATTTACTCTAGATTATCCGTAATAAATAATTTTCCCAATTGATTGAAGGCGGAGATTGCTAATATATTCTACCGCCTCTCCCGAGGTCAATAGATTTATCTAAAGGCGAATAACGCACTCTATCCCTAGGTGAATTAATTCGTCGATAGGCAAAAAGCATGAAATCTCCTAAAGGCCACGTAGTTCCTATGAGTATATTCCTATCTCACAGAATAAAACGGTCCTCACCAATAGTTCCTCACCAAATCTCCTCTCCCGATTCGAAGTGAATGATTAAATCAATACAACTATTGGCCAGATAATTGCAAGCATTAAACATAATTGGGAAAACTCAATAAAAAGGTAATAAATTGGATAATCTCAATCAATTCGTCAAAACAAAGGTTTCATCAAAACCCTAGATTAGGGCTTTAGCCTGACATACTAAAAACTGAAAATACAGAATAAATAAACAAAAACATAAAATTCAAACGCAGATGAAGCTCGGATTCCTCCGTTCTTCAGCTTCCGCCTTCTGCCCTTGAATTCTTCTGCTTCCCTCTTCTTCTGCCGTCTTCAAGCTTAAGCTCTCAAAGGTTAAAGATCCCAAGATTCTAAGATGATTTAATTAGGGTCTTAAACCCTATTTATAGCTCACATATCCTCCAAATCGCGTCCGTATTAGTCGGTCGAAAACTGGCTTCGAAACAGCTCAAAATCCGCGCGGGCATACAAAAACCGCCAAGTGTGCCGCGGCTCACTAAACCTGTGCCGCGGCACATCGCCTTCAGCTGAATGCCTGGGCGTTAATTAATTCTTCTGTGCCGCGGCTCACCTGGGCTGTGCCGCGGCACAGAGTACAGGTTACTCTGCCCTTCGGCTGGTGTCTTCCTGTGCCGCGGCTCAGCTTCCTTGTGCCGCGGCTCAGAGTCCAGTTTTGCCGTTTTCGCCCGTTTTGCCTCGTTTTAGCTTCCGGACTTCAATTTCCTGTCAATCATACAAAATTAAGGCATTAAAAGCTCATTTAGACGATTTCACTCACCAAAACACTACAAAATAATGATAAATAAGCGTATAAAAATACGCCTAACAAATACCCCCAAACTTAAGCCTTTGCTTGTCCTCAAGCAAAAAGAATTAAATTCAATAAAAGAATGTCGTGAATCATCGTGCAACTCATAGTGTTCAACCTAATCAATACTATCCTGTAATTCTCTCTAAATAATACGAGTGTCATAAAAGCGAGCTGCACTCAGAATAATGATTCCGCAAAGTAATCAAGTTCAGTCCTAATCACTCATTCATGAAGAAAATCCAGCTCAAAGATTAACAAAACGTGAGTCAAATCGACCGTCAATATGAAAGGCTAACACAACCAAGCTAGTTCGTCCCGTCCCACAGTTGTAAGGCACAATTTTCACGAGTTTCATAACAATTAAACCTCGGACAGTATTCCCTTATATATATACGCTCAAGAATTTGATTCGAGTTGACCACTAGGTTAGGATCTCAGGATGTTTCATCGGGATAATCCTAGGGTGGAAACTCCATTCTCATGTATTGGAAAACCGTTTGACGTAAAAGACACTCATGGGGCACATGGATGCTTCTAGTTACTAAGTTCCCGTCTACAGCGGAGAAACAACTCGAATACATAATTTCCGCATGTCCGAATCAAGGTTGCCGTTTTACGCGAGAGTAAACAGCGGGTCACGCGAATACCCCCGGTTACTAGGCTCCCTATCATTGGCACATGTGAAATATCTAAATCACTAGTCTAATCAGGGTCGTCGTTTTACGCGAGAGTAAACAACGGGTCACGCGAATACCCCCGGTTACTAGACTTCCCTTCATAGAACACATTATCTCGACTTTTAGGGAAAAACTGATCGACTCTAAACTCAATCTAAGTGCCAACACGACTAAAGAAACAGTACGACTCACTATCCGGAAAATGTAGCCAAACGTATTGATGGGGATTTAAAAACAAGTATGTATCGTCTCTTATCTGCCAAGACCTCTACAATCACGAAAAATTTCGGACCTAATTGAATACTAAGCAGAACAGAAATAACTGACTACAACTCGACTAAGACTCGACCGTTTCTTCAGAGAGAAAAACAGTGTCGTAACATCAGTATCACACAAATAGAAGCACGAAAATTCACGAATAAAGAAAAACTATGACAAGCAAGGCTATCTAAAATTTTTTTTTTACGCAAAGTAATGAAAAGTGCAACGAAATAAAGTACAACAAGAAAATAAAATCCAGCAATGAATGTAGCAACTGAAAGTAAATCCCCCCCCAAACTTAGGACGTACATTGACCTCAATGGACAAAAATGATATGCAAAAAAAGTAAAAGGTCAAGTACTCCCCTCCAGTCTGCTCAGGAGCTGGTGCCTACCTCGTCCGGTGAGGTTGCACGCTTCTTGACTTCATCATGCAGAGTGTGAATAAATGAGCTTGCAACATCAAGTAGGAAGTTAAGTACGAGCTCTCAATTTTAACATGATGTAAGGGTTGGGGATAATGTAATTCGATAACATGATTCATTGCATATAATTTTGAAAATGCCTAGCTTACCAATTTTCCATTGCTGCAATTTATCAAACACCTTGTGTGCACAAGTTAAAATGAAGAACAAGAATTTTGATGGTTAATTCCAAATCCCAAAAATAATAATACAGATTATAACCCTGAATCACGACAACTATCATCAACAATTCGTTCATAAACATCAATTCCATCACAATATCAAATTCCCCATATTCCAACTCCATTTTAGAAACAACAATGAAGAACAACTAGCAATATAAAACTCCAAATCTTTTCACATCAAGAATCACTTATGATTTAGAAATCAAAAATTACCTGGAGAATTTGAGAAGGAGACTAATAGAATGGAATCAACTAACCTCATTGTGTGCAGGAAGGAAGGAAGGGAAGAGAAGGAAGAAGATACCTTGTGCATGCCGAACGATTTAATGAGCCCAACCTGGTTGCTCTTATTTTGCGACGGGGGCCGCGGCACAGTAAAAGTGAGCCGCGGCCCAAAGTACAGTCGGACTGGGACGTTTTGTTATGTCATCGGGTGCCGCGGATCAGTTTTCGGGTGCCGCGGCTCAGTGTGTTATTGTGCCGCGGCTCAGGTTTAGTGTGCCGCGGCACAAAGTACAGGCTCCCTGGGCGTTTCTTGACCATTTAGTGTGCCGCGGCTCAGTTTTCGTGTGCCGCGGCTCAGCGACCTGGTGTGCCCCAGCTCAGTAAGATCATGCCGCGGCACAGGGTACAGTTTGATCGGCCATTTTTCATCAGCTGGTGTGTGCCGCGGCTCACCTGGACTGTGCCGCGGCTCATCATTGAATTCCTCCCCTTTGCTGATTCCTGCACAAAATTTTTACACGAAAACATCAAGACGAGAGGGAAGGATGGATCAAAGAAGAAAGAAGACAAAGAGAGACTCTAAAAATGCAAGAAAACAACAAAGAATCTACAACTAATACTCGGGTTGCCTCCCGAGGAGCGCTAAGTTTATAGTCTTCAGCCGGACTTTTCTCGCATTCATCCGGCGGTGGATAAGGTGACGCTCGTTTTCTGCGTGTCGATTGGATTTCCCAAGTATGCCTTCAACCGTTGTCCATTAACTTTGAATTTTCGGCCATCTCTTTGAACTTCTACTGCACCATGTGGAAACACTTGAACTACGGTGAACGGTCCCGACCATCGTGAATGCAATTTCCCGGGAAATAACTTTAAGCGTGAGTTAAATATCAACACCTCTTGACCCGGGACAAATTCTCTCTGCGTGATGTGCTTATCATGCCAAATTTTTGTCCGCTCCTTATAAAGTTTTGCATTTTCGTATGAGTTGTGGCGAATTTCTTCCAACTCGTTCAGCTGCAAACAACGCTTTTCCCCAGCGGATTTTAGATCAAAGTTTAGTTTCTTTATCGCCCAGTAAGCACGGTGTTCCATCTCTACGGGTAGATGGCAACCTTTTCCATAGACCAATCTGTAGGGCGACATTCCGATAGGTGTTTTATATGCAGTCCGGTACGCCCAAAGTGCATCATCGAGTTTAAATGCCCAATCTTTTCGAGACGAGCTGACCGTCTTTTCTAGAATCCACTTCAGCTCTCGATTTGATATCTCGACTTGACCACTCGTTTGCGGATGGTATGCTGTGGCAACACGATGAGTGACTCCGTATTTTCTCAAAACCGCATCAAGAAATTTGTTGTCGAAGTGTGACCCACCATCACTTATAATAGCACGTGGAGTCCCAAAGCGTGAGAAGATATGTTGTTTAATAAACTTGATTACGACATTGGACCCATTCATAGGTAGTGCCACCGCTTCAACCCATTTTGAGACATAATCTACGGCCACCAAAATGTAGAGATTCTTGTTTGATGGGGGAAATGGACCCATGAAGTCGATCCCCCATACATCAAATAATTCGACTTCAAGTATGGTGTTCAGCGGCATTTCGTGTCGTCTTGAGATGTTTCCTGTTCGTTGACATCGATCACATGTAGACACAAAGGAGTGAGCATCTTTGAATAAGGACGGCCAATAAAATCCCGACTGTAAGACCTTCGCTGCTGTTCTATTTCCACTAAAATGTCCACCGTAGGGTGATGCATGGTAATGGTTCAGCACACTGTGGATTTCCTCATCCGGAATGCATCTACGGATAATTTGATCGGGGCATCGCTTGAAGAGAAAAGGATCGTCCCACAAATAGTACTTAGCGTCCGAGATTAGCTTCTTCTTTTGATGACGTGAGAGGTCGTTCGGAATTGTTTTACTTGCTAAGTAGTTCACTAGATCAGCATACCAAGGCGCATGTGTTGAATCCAACTTGTAGAGCTGCTCGTCGGGGAAGGTTTCTATAATTTGTGGCTGACTTTCTTCCTTCTCGAGGGAACTCTCTAATCGTGAAAGGTGATCGGCTATAACATTTTCTGTCCCTTTCTTGTCCCGAATCTCCAAGTTGAATTCTTGAAGGAGTAGCACCCACCGAATCAACCTTGGTTTGGCATCCTTCTTCTCCAAAAGGTATTTTATTGCCGAATGATCGGTCCACACTATCACTTTCGTTCCTAGTAGATAAGCCCGAAATTTATCAAATGCAAAGATCACCGCCAACAATTCCTTCTCCGTTGTGGCATAATTTCTTTGGGCGTCATCGAGTGTTCGGCTCGCATAGTATATGACATGGAACACCTTCCCTCGTCTCTGCCCCAAAACAGCCCCAATGGCAAAGTCGCTAGCATCGCACATTAGTTCGAACGGAAGGTCCCAATCCGGAGCGACTATCACCGGTGCCGTGCTTAGAGCTTTCTTCAGCAACTCGAAACTTTCTTTACAAGACTCGTCGAAAGTAAATGGGACATCTTTCATGAGTAAATTGCACAACGGCTTCGTGATCTTTGAAAAATCCTTAATAAATCGGCGATAGAAACCGGCATGTCCCAAAAAACTCCTAATCCCCTTGACCGAAGTGGGTGGAGGCATCTTCTCAATTGTCTCGATTTTCGCTCGGTCGACTTCAATTCCGTGTGAGGATATTCGATGGCCAAGCACAATGCCCTCCTGCACCATAAAATGACACTTCTCCCAATTCAAGACTAAATTGGTCTCTTCGCATCTTCGCAAGACTTTCTGCAAATTTTCCAAACAAATGTCAAATGAATCTCCAAAAACAGAAAAATCATCCATAAAAATCTCAATACACTGCTCTACCATGTCAGAAAAAATAGCCATCATACACCGTTGAAAAGTAGCCGGCGCATTACACAATCCAAAAGGCATGCGCCTATAAGCGAAAATGCCATAAGGACATGTAAACGTCGTTTTCTCTTGGTCTTCGGGGGCTATGTAAATCTGATTATACCCCGAATAACCATCGAGAAAGCAATAGAAATCGTGTCCGGCTAATCTATCTAACATCTGATCAATAAAAGGCAAGGGGAAATGATCTTTTCTAGTGGCCTTATTTAATTTCCTATAATCTATGCACATACGCCACCCCGTAACAATCCTGGTGGGAATTAATTCATTATTATCGTTTTGAACAACTGTTATCCCACCCTTTTTCGACACAACTTGAACCGGACTTACCCACTTACTATCAGAAATTGGAAAGATCATACCTGCGTCGAGGAGTTTTAAAACCTCGACTTTTACCACCTCCTTCATGTTAGGATTCAGCCGGCGTTGATGCTCCACGGATGGTTTGTAGTCTTCCTCCATCAAAATCTTGTGCATGCAAATCGATGGGCTGATCCCCTTAATATCCGCAATAGACCATCCAAGAGCAGATTTGTACTCCCTCAAAACTCTTAATAATTTTTCCTCTTGATCTCTGCTAAAGTGGCCGAAAGAATAATGGAAGGGAGTTGTCGGGCCCCAGAATGCATATTTCAAATGAGGTGGCAGCTTTTGAGTTCCAACTTTGGAGGTTTTTCAATCGATGGGGTCGGTCGAGTTAGTGAACTTCCTAGCTCCTCGAATGGTTTACGAATAAAAATTGGCGGGAAGCATCCATGTGTCGTCGTAGGTGCATGCTCTCCATTTGGTTCTAAATTGACCCAATCAAACGGATTCCAATGGATCGGGTGGATAATTTTCTCGAAAAGTTCTACTCACGCACGAGTCAATGACGTCAATTTGGAAACAATTTTCAGCGTCACTTGGATATTTTACGGATCGAAAAATATTGAATGTTACTTGCTCCTCTTGAACACGCAAAGTCAGCTTTCCCTTTTCCACATCAATCAACGTTCGGCCTGTCGCCAAAAATGGTCTTTCCAAAATAATTGGGATATCTTGGTCTTCTTCCATGTCAAGTACGATGAAGTCGGCCGGAAAGATGAACTTATCAACTTTGACTAAAACGTCCTCTATCACACCCCTCGGATATTTGATGGATCTATCGGCCAATTGTAGAGAGACTGTCGTCGGCTTGGCTTCCCCAATCTCCAGCTTTTTAAAAATAGAAAGGGGCATAAGATTTATACTGGCCCCGAGATCGCATAGGGCTCTTTCAAAAGATGAATTTCCGATGATGCAAGGGATGGTGAAACTTTCCGGATCTCTCAATTTAGGTGGGAGCTTCTTTTGTAAAATAGCGCTGCACTCCTCCGTTAAAGCGATCGTCTCATATTCCTCGAGCTTTCGTTTATTGGACAAGATCTCTTTCATGAACTTGACGTAACTCGGCATCTGTTCCAATGCGTCGGCGAACGGAATGTTTATGTGCAATTTCTTGAAAACGTCGAGGAATTTTGAAAACTGCTTGTCCAGTTTTTGCTTTTGGAAACGCTGTGGGAATGGAATTTGAGGAGTGGGCTGAGTAGTCGATACTTACTTTGGCTTAGGCATCTCATCCTTTTCCTTCTCGTTCTGCTCGATCGGCTGCTCTTTGTCATTAATAGGCTGCCCTTTCAATTCCTTTCCGCTTCGTAATTCGATCGCTTGCACATTTTCCTTGGATTTCACTTCGGCTGCGCTGGGGGATGCACCTTGAGACCGAGAAGACAATAAATTAGCAATCTGCCACATTTGTGTTTCTAGATTTCGGATGGAGGTCGAATGATTTTGGAGGGTCGTCTCGGTGCGGGTCATGAATTGGCTTGTGTTAGCCGCCAATTGAGCAAGAGCATCTTCCAAATATACCTTTGGTGATTGAGGGGGCTGCGCGAAGTGAGGTTGTGGAGGCTTCATAGCTTGCCCATTTCTCCATGGAAAATTTTGTTGATTCCGCCACCCTTGATTATAAGTGCTGGGGTAAAAATTGTTTTGTCGATTTCCATTGGCCACAAATTGAGCTTGCTCCATCTGATGTTGCTCGAACGGATTTCCAACTTGACATTCCGCGCTCGGGTGTGATCCGTTACACCAATTGCATGTCTCTATGGTAACGGGGGCTGGTGCGTGCGAAAATGCCTGGAGCTGTTGTGTCAAAGCGGCGACTTGAGCTGACAAAGTGGAAATCGGGTCATTGCTTGAAACTTCCATGACTCTCTTCGGTGTCAATCTTTCTGATGGCCATTGGTATGCATTTTCGGCCATATCTTCCAAAAGCACATGTGCCTCGGCCATAGATTTTCCCATGAAGGTCCCACCAGAGGCCGCATCCACGAGGGTGCGTGTAGAAGCACTCAAACCATTATAGAACGTATGAAGCTGAAGCCAATCAGGAATGCCGTGATGAGGGCATCTTCGTAGCAATTCTTTATATCGCTCCCACGCCTCGTGGAGTGATTCCATATCATACTGGACAAAAGTGGTTATTTCGTTTCTCAACCTCTCCGTCTTAGCAGGTGGGAAGAATTTGGCAAGGAAGGCTTGCGCTAACCTCTCCCATGTTGTAATCGACCCCGGCGGTAAGGAATTTAACCAAAACTTTGCTTTATCCCTCAAAGAGAAAGGGAAAAGCCTCAATCGGATGGCATCGTCGGTGACACCATTAGTTTTAAATGTGTCGCATATCTCAAGGAAAGAAGCAATATAGGCATTCGGGTCGTCATTCGGCAGTCTACAGAATTGGCTCGCCTGCACCATCTGAATAATAGCAGGCTTGATCTCAAAATTATTAGCTTGGATAGTGGGACGCCGAATTCCCGAAAAATTAGCGTTGACCTGCGGCATGGCATAATCTCGAAGAGCTAGTTCCGGTTGAACTTGCCGCACTTGGTTGTCTCCTCCTTGGATTTCGATATTCTCGTCCATGTTGACCGTCGTCTGCAACTCTCTTTTCTCCTTTTTGTTCCTTCTTAGAGTGCGCTCGAGCTCGGTATCCAAAGGTAGTAGGACTTCGTTACCGAGTCTTCTCATGCACTACACGAAAGGTCCTGAAAGGAAAAACAAATAAACGAAATTAAATACACAAAAATAAAAATAAAACGTTCAAATTAAGACTGGAAATACTTAAATCGATATTAGAAAATTTCAATCCCCGGCAACGGCGCCAAAAACTTGTTGCGATATTTCCTACACGCAAGTGCACGTCATCGTTTACAAGTAATAAAGTGATAAGTAGAGTATCGTTCCCACGAGGATTGAATCTCTAACTACCGATTTTTTCGTATTCCAATTTTATCTGAACAATCGAATTTGGGTTTGTGCAATTAATAACTAAAGGAATTACTAAAAGGCTAAGCAGTAGAAAACAATATCTTGGATAAAAGAAATCAAATGATGAATAAGTATAGGGTTCTGAATCCACCTTAGTTTATCCGAATTTACTCTAGATTATCCATAATAAATAATTTTCCCAATTTATTGAAGGCGGAGATTGCTAATATATTCTACCGCCTCTCCCGAGGTCAATAGATTTATCTAAAGGCGAATAACGCACTCTATCCCTAGGTGAATTAATTCGTCGATAGGCAAAAAGCATGAAATCTCCTAAAGGCCACGTAGTTCCTATGAGTATATTCCTATCTCACAGAATAAAACGGTCCTCACCAATAGCTCCTCACCAAATCTCCTCTCCCGATTCGAAGTGAATGATTAAATCAATACAACTATTGGCCAGATAATTGCAAGCATTAAACATAATTGGGAAAACTCAATAAAAAGGTAATAAATTGGATAATCTCAATCAATTCGTCAAAACAAAGGTTTCATCAAAACCCTAGATTAGGGCTTTAGCCTGACATACTAAAAACTGAAAATACAGAATAAATAAACGAAAACATAAAATTCAAACGCAGATGAAGCTCGAATTCCTCCGTTCTTCAGCTTCCGCCTTCTGCCCTTGAATTCTTCTGCTTCCCTCTTCTTCTGCCGTCTTCAAGCTTAAGCTCTCAAAGGTTAAAGATCCCAAGATTCTAAGATGATTTAATTAGGGTCTTAAACCCTATTTATAGCTCACATATCCTCCAAATCGCGTCCGTATTAGTCGGTCGAAAACTGGCTTCGAAACAGCTCAAAATCCTCACGGGCATACAAAAACCGCCAAGTGTGCCGCGGCTCACTAAACCTGTGCCGCGGCACATCGCCTTCAGCTGAATGCCTGGGCGTTAATTAATTCTTCTGTGCCGCGGCACAGAGTACAGGTTACTCTGCCCTTCGGCTGGTGTCTTCCTGTGCCGCGGCTCAGCTTCCTTGTGCCGCGGCTCAGAGTCCAGTTTTGCCATTTTCGCCCGTTTTGCCTCGTTTTAGCTTCCGGACTTCAATTTCCTGTCAATCATACAAAATTAAGGCATTAAAAGCTCATTTAGACGATTTCACTCACCAAAACACTACAAAATAATGATAAATAAGCGTATAAAAATACGCCTAACAGAAACCAACATCAAATTGAGCATTTCGAACCAACAAAACACTTCAATGATATCAACAATCCATTAGGAATCCATAATTCATGATTACAACAACATCAATCGGAAAATCCCCAATTAACCGAAGTCAACCCCAAGGGTTCTTGAAATAATTCCGAAAATAACCATTAAATTCGTAGGAATATATTTATCCAAGGTAGATAATCCATATCTAACATATTCCAATGATAATCCAAGCTTATACGAAGAAATCGGAAGGAAAACCCAAAAATCCGAAATTCTAGATCCAAGAAATTAATACCTTTGATTTGATGTTAAGGAGATGATAGAGTGATGATAATCCAACTCAAAGCCTTGAATATGATGATGGATGATAGAAGCTCGAAGAGAACACTCCAAGTCGCCCAAAATCGCCCGAAGTCGCACCAAAAACGAAAGGAAGTGAGAAATGACGAAACTCAGGCCAACTGTCCATTATATAGTCGCTCCAGGTTAGCGTGTGCTAGTCCTAATGCGTAGCGTGCGCTAACGGGAAATTTGGGTATTCCAGTACCCACTGTCCGAAAACGGTAGCGCGCGCTACGTACCTTTTTGTAGCGTGTGCTATGGCCATATCAATAGCGTGCGTTAATACTCATAGTTAGCGTGCGCTAACGAATAATTTGATGCCCAGAACTGGAATCCAGAAACTGCCTGTCCTCTGATCTGACCTCGATAGCGTGCGCTACAACCATTATTTAGCGTGCGCTATAATATCGATTGCGTACGCTAAAAACAACACATAACGTGCGCTAAGAATTAATCCAGTGCAGTCCAGTAGCCACTGGACTCAACCTGATCTGTACTTAGCGCGCGCTACACCACATAATAGCGTGCGCTACTACAACTCGCTAGCGCGCGCTACTTACCATTCGTAGCGTGCGCTACTTATAACTCACCTGCAGTCCAGTACCTTCTGGACTGCCGCCAGGGCAACCTTAGCGTGCGCTAAAGCTGAGTGGTAGCGTGCGCTACCTATACCCAATTAGCGTACGCTAAAAAGGAGTACGTAGCGTGCGCTACCCCTCACGCACAGCTCGCAACGAAAATGACAATGATGATAAACACGTCACGAAACTCCAATCAGATTAGTGATGAATGACGATTGATACACGATACAATTACTCTGAATGATGAATACCATGACTGAATCTGAGTGACAAATGATTAATAATGAGTGAAAATTACTGAGTAACAATTACTGAATGATAAATACTGAATGATAATTACTGAATTACAACCGGGTATTACATACACCCCCCCTTAAAAGAGTTTCGTCCCAGAAACTAAGGGTCAAACAACTCGGGATAACTCTCCCGCATACTAACCTCGGTTTCCCAAGTAGCCTCTTCGACTCCGTGTCTAGACCACTGAATTTTAACCAAAGGAATCGTCTTATTCCTCAACTGTTTGATTCGTCGTTCTAAAACTCGCATAGGACGCTCCTCATATGAATGATCGTCGGCAATCTCGATTTCGTCGAACTGAAGTATGTGACTCGGGTCGGCAACATACTTCCGCAGCTGAGAGACATGAAACACATTATGAATTCGGCTCAACGCCGGAGGTAAAGCCAATCGATAAGCTAACTCGCCTACTCGATCCAAAATCTCAAACGGTCCAATGAATCTCGGACTCAACTTTCCCCTCTTCCCAAAACGGAAGATACCACGACTCGGGGATACCTTGACCAACACATTTTCACCAGCCTCGAACTCTAATGGTCGACGACGGTTATCTGCATATGATTTCTGTCGACTCTGAGCTGTCAACAAACGACTCCTGATCAAAGTTACCTTCTCACGGGTGGCTATAAGCATATCGGGCTCGGTGCCGATTGATTCTGATAAGTCGTCCCAACACAACGGAGATCGACAACGACGACCATACAAGGCCTCGTAAGGTGCCATCTTGATCGAAGCATGCCAACTATTATTATACGTGAACTCGATCAATGGTAGTTGGGCTTCCCAATCGTCTTTCCAATCGAGGACGCATGCCCTCAACATGTCCTCTAATGTCTGAATGGTCCTCTCTGATTGTCCGTCGGACTGAGGATGAAAATCGGTACTGAGATTAAGCTGGGTTCCCATAGCGCGATGAACTGATTTCCAAAAATGAGACACAAACCGTCCGTCACGATCGGAAACGATACTTTTAGGAGTACCGTGCAGTCTGACTATCTCTTTGATGAACAGTTGAGCAAGTCTCTCGGGACCCCACGTCTCCTTGATCTCAAGGAAATGAGCTGATTTAGTTAAGCGGTCCACGATCACCTAGATCGTATTCATGCCACGACGACTCGTCGGCAAACTCGTGATGAAATCCATAGAAATGTCTTCCCACTTCCATTCGGGAATAGGAAGAGGTTTCAGCATACCCACGGCCGCCGATGTTCAATCTTAACTTGTTGTGACAGTTAAGCATCTCGAAACAAATTCTGCGACTTCTCGCTTCATATTACTCCACCGGTAATTTTGTTTCAAGTCCTTGTACATCTTGCTAGACCGGATGAACAGAATAAGGGTAGCATGAGCTTCTTTGAAAATCGAGTTTTCAACTCGACATTCGCCAGACGCACAACCGATTCTTAAACCTCAAAAGTCCATCCTCGTGGACCACAAATCCAGGGGCTTTCGCCTGAGCCACATCCTCTCGGATGCGCAACAATGATGGGTCCGAACCCTGATTCTCTCGGATCGCCTCCTCGAGTGACGATGAAATCTCTAACAAACAAAGCTGCCCCTGAACTCGCCAAGCTGCACCTCGATCTCGGGTCTAAAGAATTCTCAAGCTCCTTCAATCAAAACGGGCAAGCATCTGCTCCTGAACGGACTTACGACTCAAGGCGTCGGCGACAACGTTCGCCTTGCCCGGGTGGTAGAGGATCTCGATATCATAATCTTTGATTAATTCCAACCACCGTCTCTGACGCATATTTAACTCCTTCTGAGTAAATATATACTTTAAACTCTTATGATCGGTGAATATCTGACATGTAACGCCATAAAGATAATGACGCCAAATTTTCAAAGCGAACACCACGGCTGCTAGCTCCAGGTCGTGGGTCGGATAATTAACCTCGTAAGGTCTCAATTGCCGTGAAGCATAGGCAATAACTTTCCCGTTCTGCATGAGTACACATCTGAGACCCTGTCCGGACGCATCACTATAAACCACAAATCCTTCCGTCCCCTGCGGCAAGGAAAGTACAGGTGCTGACATTAACCGGCTCTTGAGTTCCTCAAAACTCCGTTGACACGCGTCGAACCACGTGTATTTCTTATCCTTCCGCAAAAGATTCGTTAAGGGTTGAGCGATTCTAGAAAATCCATCTACAAATCGCCGATAATAACCCGCTAATCCGAGGAAACTTCGGATTTCCTTAACGTTCTTCAGAGGTATCCAATCTCGAATAGCCTCCGTCTTCTGAGGGTCAACACGAACTCCGTCTGATGAAATTACATGTCCGAGAAAAGTCACTTCGGACATCCAGAACTCACATTTGGAAAACTTCCCATAAAGTTGTTCTCGTCTCAACACGTCGAGCACTTGATGAAGGTGAAACTCGTGTTCCTCTCGGTCACGAGAATAAATCAAAATGTCATCGATGAAGACAACAACAAACTGATCCAAAAAGTCGATGAAAACCCGATTCATTAACTCCATGAATACCGCAGGTGCATTAGTCAATCCGAACGGCATAACCACAAACTCATAATGACCATAGCGTGTCCGAAACGCCGTCCTCGCGATGTCCGACTCTCGGATCCGCAACTGATGATATCCAGACCTTAAGTCGATCTTGGAAAATACTGAAGCTCCCTGAAGTTGGTCTAAGAGATCATCAATACGGGGTAAGGGATACTTATTCTTGACCGTCACCCTGTTCAACTCCCGATAATCAATACATAAGCGGAATGAACCATCCTTCTTCTTGACAAACAACACTGGTGCTCCCCACGGGGACGCACTCGGTCGGATATAACCTTTCTCGAACAACTCCTCAAGTTGGTTCTTTAATTCCTGCATTTCGGTCGGGGCCATCCGGTACGGTGCCTTCGATATCGGGGACGTACCAGGCTCCAACTCGATCGTGAATTCCACATCCCTCTGTGGAGGCAAACCAGGTAACTCGTCTGGAAAAACATCGGCATATTCCCTCACCACCGGAATATCCGTCAACATTACTGATGACTTCTCGGTTTTGGCCATATAGCACCAATAACCGACACATCCTGATTGAGTAATCTTACCGCTTTCATCAAATTAATGACCTTACGAGCAGTAGGGATTACCTCCACGAAACACACATTCAACCCCATCGTGCGAAATGATAGTGACCATACGCTTACGGACACTAATGATGGCATCATGACGATCCATCCAATCAATACCCAAGATGATGTCGTCCCTCGGCAAATCTACCACGATTAGGTCCGCTGCCATACACGACCATGAAATCAATCGGATAATTCAATCTCACGATTACCGATAATTCGTCTACCATCAGGTAGGCCAATGACATAAGGCTCACAACTAGTAGCACTACCCAGACGTAGTCTACTCAAACATGACTCGGAAATGAATGAATGCGATGCACCAGTATCAAAAAGGGTACACACAGTTTGAGATAGAATATCGAGTGTACCTGAGATCATCCCGGCCTCCGGATCGTCGGTCTTCTTCATCTCATAAATCCGGGGCTTGCTAGTCCCGGCACCGGACGCTCCCGTCTGCTGGCTAAAAGCTCCACCTTTAGTCGCTCCTGTCATTTTAAACGACGCTGATTGGGTGGACTGATTCTGAACGGCTGACTTCTTAGGTGCCTGAGATGACGTCTGAGTAGGTTTGGAGTCCCTACGGCAAAAACGGGCCTTATGCCCAGCAATCCCACAATTATGACATGTGATAGTCTGTCTTGGACACTTGGTACTGAGATGACCAAGATCCCCACAGTTAAAACAGGTGATGGCCGAACTGGCTGCTCGAGACTGAGATTCCCCGGGTTTAGACGACACAGGAGGTCGCTCAGAAAAAGCAGAGCCCGCACGGGGTTTCTTGAAAGTTGTCTGACCGCCTTCAGACTGATTACGATTCTTCGATTTCTTGCTAGCAGACGAAGGTTGCTGCTTAGCAATTTCCTTAGCGAAGCTCGTAGGTGAGAGCTTTCTCAATGAATTCGCCAACGTGGTGCAATTATGATTAAGTCAAGTCTCATACGGGGTTTTCACCTCTTCTTTGAAATACTTGATCTTATCCGCCTCTGAATGAATGATGGATGAGGCGAAAGGAAGAAGTTCCTAAAATTTCTCGGCAATGGCGAGAACATCCTCGTCTGTTGAGGGGTCGGGGTGAGCAATTCGACAGCTTGGCCTCTCCGAGTGGGGCCGGATAATACCTCTCCATCATGAGAGTCTTGAATCGATCCCAAGTACAAGATCCTTCGGTGGGCTTCAATGATAACCACTAAGAATGTGCGCTCTTACCTGTAGTAAGCCGCAACAAACTTTGTGTCCCTCGGGACACTCTACCATAGCAAACAATTTCTCGAAATGCTCGAGCCAATGAATGATATCTGCCGGCTCGACGAGCCCTCAAAAGTAGGTGGCCTCTCGCGAGAGATATCGCCGATGAGATTACTCACATTCCTCTCTTGCCTCTGAGGTGGCGGCGGAGGAGCCTGCGGCTTTTGATTGACGGAGTTATGCATCGTCTCCATCAACTGAGCCATCTGGGTCATTTGGGCCATCATGCCCTGCATAAAAGCGAGTGGGTCAACCCGACACCCTCTGACCGAGCCGTGTCCCGGCACGACTCCCCGATAGTGAATGATCGCGTCCAGGTGAATGAGTGGCAGCGTCGCTGCTCGATGAATTAGCATTATTCCTCGCGTTTGCACGTGTATTCACACGAGCTCTCGGGATTCGGCCCACTCCACGGCCTCGTCCTCCACGTCCTCTGCCAGCCCTTTCCATACTAAAGTGGAAAGTCATATGATGATTATATATCTCGCATGAATAATACGTTATGATTATGACATGAGATGATAAAAATGAGCATACGCGCTCTAACACAGTGATTACATGAATGATCAACTGAGGTGACATGATTATCTTGAACATGATTAATGATTTGATCTTCCTGATCAACAACTGAATAATGAGATGAATCGAGTTATTAATGAGTTAACCTGACCGTCCTGGTCAAAATGACAATGATGATTGAGGATTGTTAACTGATGAATTATGAATGAATGATTAATGCCAGAAATTATACCATGGCATTAGAAATCTTACAGTTCTTGGTCTGATTGGCTCGGCATTTGCACAGGTCACACGTGACGCGAAAGTCCAATGATACTAGTCCAATGACGATGATTTCAAACGAGACATGACTTGGAGGGTAGTATTCAAAACCACGCTCCGATACCAACTCTGTAACACCCCAAACTAGGCGGATATTACGGTCCGTGAATCCCCGATGGGACCCACCGTGCAATGAAAATGATGAATTAAATAATATAATTGTAGTACCGAACCACATTATATTACCAAGTACTCCGATGAGGAGTTTAAGTACAACACACCAGACAATATCAATACTAGTATATTTTATATGAAGATAAAATACACCACCCCGAATAAATAAACATCTCAAACGGAATTTGCGTGGAAAATACAAATGACGGAATAACTAAAATGATCAAGATGACCGAGCAAACGGAATGACTGGGCCCCCTACTAGTATCACGGGACTCGCCGTCAACATGCTCTTCCGTGCCTTTGCCTTGCCGTGACACGAAAACAAAATCCCCAACGGTCGATACGTAACAACAATCCTCAAGAGTTGAAATTACACAATCATGAATTAACCGAAGTTATGAAATATTCTTAATTATGAATTATGTCAAGAGGAGTATCATAAGACGCCCGTAATGTTACGTGCAAGTGTACAAGACGAATGACCGGACACACCCGTCCTTGTACCTAATTAGTCTCACGGAGGTAAGCGTTACCGTGTGCGGTCCGATGTATCGGTGAACCCAATACATGACCATCGTGTGCCCGACTAAAAATTCCACCATGCCACACCCGTCCACGCAATATGAACCCTAAGGTCACATGAACGAATGACCATGATGAATATCAATGAATAATAATTAGACAAGGCCAAGATGACTCACCGATATGAAAGTAATAGTGACGTGATTGATAACCCAATGAAATGATTTGGAACCGTCGTTCCTCGTGAATGAAATGATTATTCGACAATTACAAGTCTCAAAATGATTATTATTATGATGTATGAATTATGATTATGAGCAATCAACAACAAAAGGAATGAGTATCCTTTTAACCGAGTAAGATTTAACTTACACAATACCGATGAAGAATGTCCGTCCACGAACAACGTCCTAACCAAGATACCGGTCGCTCGAACAACCTTGAATAACAATAATTACCAACAATCGTTCAATACACGCATCAAGCAATAAAACACGACTAACCCAAAGGTCGAAACAACGATAATCAAACTCATAGGGCATTCCAACGAATACATAACCAATCACACAACTTCAGAAATATCCAATCCCGAATATGTCGAAACCAACATCAAATTGAGCATTTCGAACCAACAAAACACTTCAATGATATCAACAATCCATTAGGAATCCATAATTCATGATTACAACAACATCAATCGGAAAATCCCCAATTAACCGAAGTCAACCCCAAGGGTTCTTGAAATAATTCCGAAAATAACCATTAAATCCGTAGGAATATATTTATCCAAGGTAGATAATCCATATCTAACATATTCCAATGATAATCTAAGCTTATACGAAGAAATCGGAAGGAAAACCCAAAAATCCGATATTCTAGATCCAAGAAATTAATACCTTTGATTTGATGTTAAGGAGATGATAGAGTGATGATAATCCAACTCAAAGCCTTGAATATGATGATGGATGATAGAAGCTCGAAGAGAACACTCCAAGTCGCCCAAAATCGCCCGAAGTCGCACCAAAAACGAAAGGAAGTGAGAAATGACGAAACTCGTGCCAATCGTCCATTATATAGTCGCTCCAGTTAGCGTGCGCTAGTCCTAATGCGTAGCGTGCGCTAACGGGAAATTTGGGTATTCCAGTACCCACTGTCCGAAAACGGTAGCGCGCGCTACGTACCTTTTTGTAGCGTGCGCTACGGCCATATCAATAGCGTGCGTTAATACTCATAGTTAGCGTGCGCTAACGAATAATTTGATGCCCGTAATCGGAATCGAAGCTGTCCTCCGATCGACTCGATAGCGTGCGCTTCAACCATTATTTTGCTTGCGATATAATATCGATTGCGTACGCTATAAACAAGACATAGCGTGCGCTAAGAATTAATCGGTGCGATCCAAAGAGCCACCGACTCAACTCGATCTGTACTTAGCGCGCGCTACACCACATAATAGCGTGCGCTACTACAACTTCGCTAGCGCGCTACTTACCATTCGTAGCGTGCGCTGCCTTATAACTCACCGAGTCCAAGACCTTCGGATCCGCCAGGGCAACCTTAGCGTGCGCTAAAGCTGAGTGGTAGCGTGCGCTACCTATACCCAATTAGCGTACGCTAAAAAGGAGTACGTAGCGTGCGCTACCCCTCACGCACAGCTCGCAACGAAAATGACAATGATGATAAACACGGCACGAAACTCCAATCAGATTAGTGATGAATGACGATTGATACACGATATAATTACTCTGAATGATGAATACCATGACTGAATCTGAGTGACAAATGATTAATAATGAGTGAAAATTACTGAGTAACAATTACTGAATGATAAATACTGAATGATAATTACTGAATTACAACCGGGTATTACAGATTGTGCATACCCTTACTCCCAGACATCGGTGTGATAATCCAACCACTCAAGTCATGCAATTGTTCGGCCTTTATCTGAAATGTACACTTGCATGCTTTCGTCTTTGTGTTCTTTCGAACAGCGACATCCAAATCTCTTAATACCCCTCTGTACTGTTCACCACGGTTACATCTCAATAGCTTTGTCTTTCCTTTATTCTTGTACGACGAAATGATCAACTCGAAACCAATTTGAAGAGCAATTTTTTTCGCCCAACCAATCGCATCACAATCACTAGCGAATATTTCATCATTAACGAAATAACCACTATAATCAACGCCGTCACCTTCAAATTCTTCCAATATAACCTGAAATTTTTAATTGACAGAATGTTAATAATAATACCAATAATATTATTATTAAAATTTAAAATCATGCAGAAAAAGCGTCCAGGCGTCCAAAAATTGCGCCTGGACCATGGCCGAGGCGTCGCATGGGACGCCGCCACGCGACAGCGCTCAATCGGACGCCTAGCCATGGCACAGGCATCTGAATCGGACGTCCAGACCATGGTTCAGGCGTTTGGTTTAGACGCCTAGACCTAGGACGGAGTGTCCGTAGCAGACGCCTGTACCATGGTCTAGGCGTAATCTGTGGATGCCTGTACCATGGAACAGGTGGAATATTCAGACGCCTGCATCAATTTCTCCGAAAAATTACCTCCAGATGTGAATTCTCGTCTATTTTCGTAGTTGTCGATGATATTGCCGATATATATTTGATTGTGTGTTCTGTAGAATAAATGAAAAATTGTTTCTAGATTTAGTAATAAAAAACTTGTGTGTTGGTATGTTGGGTAGAAATAATGAAATATTGTCAAATGGACAAAAAGGTAATATTATAGGGCGGTTTCTAGTAATTTAGGGCGGTGTTTAGTAATACCCTTTTTTTATGTGTATAATAATTATATAGTATTACCCAGAAATAAATACTATACCTATTTAATATTTAAATTAACGAGGCATTGACCCGTGCGATGCACCGGTTTTGTTTTTCGATAAAAGTTTGAACTTTTGCTTATGTTTAAAACTCAATATTTTATTTGATATTATAATTTAGAACGGCTTCAAGGGTCCACCATTCCTGTGTCATGTACAATGACTTCTTCGAGGGTTGCTGATTTGAGCTTATTCTCAATTAGCTCAACTTGCTTTCTGTACTCAACAGTAGATTCATCAAATACAACATGCGGTGTTTCCTCCACAACTAAGGTTCTTTCGTTAAAGACTCTATATGCCTTGCTTCTTTGTGAGTATCCCATAAAGAGACCATCATCTGTTTTAGCATCGAAGCTATTTAGTTGTGTTTTACCGTTGTTGTGGATGAAACACTTACAACCAAAAATATGAAAGTAAGCAACAGTAGGAGTTCTGTTATTCCAAACTTCATAGGGAGTTTTGCCATGTCTCCCTACTATCATACTCCTGTTCTGAGTATGGCAAGCTGTGTTGGACTTCAGCCCGAAACCTCTTGGGCGTGTCTGCTTCGCAATCATGGACTGCCGCTTCCTTCAGGGTTCTGTTTCTTCTTTCAGCAACACCATTCCGCTGGGGGGTCCTGGCTGCAGAGAGCTCATGCTGGATTCCATTCTGATCGCTGTAATCAGTGATCGCCTTGTTGAGAAATTCTCCTCCTATGTCTGATCTGATCTTGATGATTGAGATGGATTTCTCATTCTGAATCCTTCTCAGCAGCTCAGGTAGCTTGGTCAAGGTTTCACTTTTCTTGTACAAGAAGATAATCCATGTGTACCTTTAATAGTCATCCACTATTAATAGTGCATGCTTTCTGCCACTTAGAGTCCTTGGCTTGATAGGACCAAATAGATCCATATGGAGTAGATCTAAGATCCTTGTTGTGAGGGTCGTAGGCTGAACTGGCTTGAATGATGCTCTGGTCTGCTTTCCTTTCTGACATGCATCACAAAGAGCTTCCTTCTTGAATGCTTCCTCGGGTAGTCCTCTGACCGCTTCTGAGAACTAATCTTGTTGATGGCTTTGAAGTTCACGTGACATAATATTTTGTGCCACAGCCATCCGTTCTCAGCTATTGTTTTAGATAGAAAACAGGTATTGGGAGTTCCTGTGTTCCAATCTATCATGTAGACATCTCTCCTTCTGAATCCTTGTAGCTTCACCTCTCCAGATAGGATATCGATCACCATATACTTCCAAATGGTGAAGACTACTAGATTCTTCTCATCGCAAAACTGGTTTATGCTCAGGAGATTGTACTTGAGCCCTTTGACATCGTGAACTTTGGATATAATGATGTTTCCTCGGTGCATCTCCACAAAGCCCTTTGTTTGTCCTCTAGAGCTATCTCCAAAGGTTACATCTGGACCTCTTTCTCTGGTGTATTTTGTCAGCATCTTCTTGTTCCCGGTCATGTGCCTCGAGCATCCTGAATCTACAAACCATTCTTCACCTCCAAAGTTTGAATTTGTGGAGATGTGGTAGTAGTCCTTCCACCTTTTCTGCAATCATACAAGCAGAGATTTAGGTACCCAGATCTGTGTGGGTCCTTTAGGGTTAGCTGGTTTCCTGGAGAATTGATTTCTCCTTGGATTGTGAAAATTGTTATTATTATAACCCTTATAAGGTGTGTAAGGTCTGGGTCTGTATCCCCTGTTAGGATTGTATACCGGATATTTCTCAAAATATTGGTATTGTGGGCCATTTCTAAACCTTGGCTGAGACCATTTATTAAATCTTTGAGGTCTCCACACTTGTTCATTTTGAAAATTAGGATAACCTTGAGGTTTCCATCTGCCCCTCCCATTTTGAAATCTGTTTTTGGGGAGTTTTTGATAATAATGGGCATGTTGTCTGGGCTGCTACTTTTGCCTGGGCCATTGCCTAGTCGCTTGTCTAGGTGGCTGCCTTGTGAACCCTGACTGCAGCCTAGACTTGTGACTTGGTTGTTGCCTATTTTTAAATATTGGTTTGTATGTAGGCTCAGCAGTCGAGACAATTGTTTCTCCCTTGATGAAGTTGGTTTTAGAACTAGAGGGAGTGTGAGGATCATATCCAAGGCCTGATCTGGAATATAATGGCCTTTTATTAGTACACAATTCGTCCAGAGTTAGAGACGCTTTCAGGGAGGTTATTTCCTGTGCTGAGTTTTACTTACCTGAGTCAGTTTAGTAAATTCGGCCTTCACATGAGCAAGTGCAGCTGATTTTTCACTATTTAGAACAGTTAATCATTTTATCTCAGCTGTAGTGACGTCAGCCTGTTTTTTCAAGTTAACTGCAGCCTGGTTTTCAAGATCAGTTTGGACTTTATTTAATTCTAGGCTGAGTTTTTCAAAATCATTTTTCAGCTGCCTATTCTCATCTTGAAGCTGAGTCTTCTCGGCTGATACAGATAGGTGTGCAGATTTTAATGTCTCACAATCCTTAAGTAGCTGATTTATGGATTCGTGCAAGTCCATATCTTGTGACATGGCTGAACTATTATTTGAAACAGAGGGTTTTGAAGTTACCTCTTCATCAGCTAGGTTGGCCATCAGACAATCATACTCTTCATCATCATCAGAGAAGAATCCGATGTTTGATCCTACACGCTCTTGATCTTCTCCGATGAGGGCCTTCCTTCTGTCTTCTTTTATGCTCACCTCCTTCTTGCTCTCGTCCTTCTTAAGATCAGGACAGTCGATTTGAATGTGTCCTGTCTTATGACAGTTGTAGCACTCCACCTTCCAGCTTTCTGGTTTCTTCTGGAATTCTCCTTATAATTCTTCTTGTATTTGGAGCAGTTTTTCCGGAAGTTGCTGAACCTCTGCATTATGAACGCCATATCTTCCTCAAAATCTAATGGATTTGGAGGCTTTACATCAGATAAGCTCTTGGAGGGGGACTCGGCTGTAAAGACTATTCCCTTCTCTGCAGGCTCGGTTGAGGATGAACTTGGGAGTTCGAACTCATAAGCCTTCAGGTCGGAGAACAGCTCTTGGATCTTTATTTTATTAAGATCCTTGGATTCTCTCATGGCCACTGCCTTCATACTCCATTCAGGATTTAGAGATCTTAGTACCTTCAGTGCCATTTCCCTGTTGCCATAAGATTTACCGAGGGAGTTGATCTCATTGATGATCTCAGTGAACCTTGTGTCCACTTGGTCTATTGATTCGCCATTCTTCATTTTGAAGTTGTCAAACTTTTGAGTAGCAATTGACAACTCGTTCTTTTTGATCAGCTCCGTTCCCTCACACATTAAGGCTAATGTGTCCCAGATTTCCTTGGCATTTTTGCAGTTTTTGATCTTGACCATTGTTGATTTGTCAAGAGTTTGATACAGCACGTCTCTGGCCCGGTTGTCAAGGTTGGCCAGCTTTCTTTCTTCGGGGGTCAGCTCTGTCCTCTTCTTTGGGATCTTCTCTGGCTCCCCTGCTGCGATCTCCTCGGGAGTGTTGTCCTTCTCAAAGGTGAATGGATCGTCTTCTATGATGCACCACATGTCATCATGGATTGAAGATAAGTGTGCCTGCATCCTTATCTTCCAAAGATCATACTCGTCAACTGAAAACACAGGTAGTCTAGAATACATGTGTTCCATTATATAATGAGAGTAAAAATATATCTCTGATATAGATGTGGTTCTTGAAATAAATGAACCAACCTCTCCGATACCACTTGTAGGTCACAAGTCGTCCAGGAATAAGTCTAGAGGGGGGGTCAATAGACTTGTTCAAACTCTTAAACTCTTTTTTGAAAGAGTAAGTTTCTTCAGCTGATAGATATGCAAATGACTTAGAGTCGTTTGTGCTCAATACGTGCGGAAGTCAGCTGATGACGAATGCAAAACAACTAATGAAACACTTAACAATGAATGCAGCAGTTAAAGTATGATGCTATAAAACAGTAAAATACGCAGGCAGTTATAGTGGTCTCATAGGTGGGGTATTCCTCTACTAATCCACTTTTCTCCAAACCAGTTGGAGATGAATTCACCATAATTGTCAACTAGTGATAAAGATTACAGTGATTCAACCAAATTACAACAGCTTCCAACCAGTGGAAATCCTTGCCGTTGCAACTCCCTTGACTGCCTTGCACCTCTTGATCCGCGATCCTTGGATGCCTTTACAGTCTTGAACTTCAACCAGTGAAGTACTCCGAACTCAGGATTAAAGACACGAGTTTTTGTATTCTCCAACTAAGAGCTTCTTCAAGTATGAACTTTTGAGAACTGCTCTTTTCACGATGCTATAGTTCGCTTTTAGATTGCTTTGAATGCTTTGATTGCTTGAGATTATGTTCGCACCGGTAGTTGCTCAACTTCAAATCTTCGGATATATATATGTGTTGATCCTTGAGCATTCTTCACAGCCATTGCAAATCTTGTAACAAATCCGTCCGTTGGAGAAAGACTTCTTTGTTTATTCTTTTCTAAACGTTGCAAGACTGGATTCCCATATTTTAATCCATCGATCGACCGTTGTGAAGACTTTGCATGTGAGGCGCCGAATCTTTTGAATATAATAAGATTAACGTCTTCAGTGGTAGGCCTGGATGAATTATTTAATTCATATCCTTTGCGGGAATCTCTCAAATATGTCTCTTCACCCTTGCATGTGACTTTCCGTAATATTTGACTTTTCAACACATGCTGACGTGGACTTTGGAGTACTTGGCTGATCTCAAGTTGGCTGATGTACAGTCATCTTCTCTGTAGTTTTGGACTTCTCTGATGGTGGCTGTTTGGGACTCGCCTGATCAGATGACTTTGTCTAGAGTCACTTGACTGCAGTCTGGTCAAACATCTCTGATGATTTTTGTTGACTAGAACTTCTCTGACTAGACTCGGCTGTACATCTCTGATGAACTCAGCTGTACTTTTGTACTTAGCCGAGTAGAGCCTAACTTATTTTGGCCTATAGAAGATACTCATTTGGTTCTTCTTTACATTTTGCCAAGTATTAAACTTAACATAATTTGGCCTATGGAAGATACTCATTTGGTTCTTCCTTACATTTTTGCCAAGTAATAAGTATATGAATTACATTAATGACATCATCAAAATCTAACAAGTATTCCTAACAGTACGTACGAAATGGTTATTGCAAATTTTTTATTTAAAGTGTTGCATTTATCTTTCAGTTATTTTTGCATATTCTCAAATTAGTGTTGCATATAACAATTATATTACTGTTGGATATAAGAATAGTGTTGTATTATGTCTGATGGGACCCACTCATGATGTGGCTGAAGTGGGATCCACTGCTGACATGGTAAAAGGGCCCACTGCTGATCTGGAAAAAGGGCCCACCACTGACATGGATGAAGTGGGACCCATTGTTGATGTGGCCAAAGGAGCCACTGCTGATGTGTCATTAGTTTGGACCCCACTTTTCTGAACTGTATTCTCCTCTAAGCCAACATTATTTTCTGTTGCATATATTTTGTTTTGTGTTGCACTATGTACATAATGCAATACTTTCCCTCTGTTGCATTAGAAAGGAAAAGTGTTGGATTGGAGGTCAAATGCCACGCGATCAGATGCAACACCCACAAAATGTTGGATATATCAATTTCTGGCCTAAGGCAACAGAAAATGGGGCATAATGCAACAATAGGAAGCGTTGCATATGAACACTTATGGCGTAGTGATGGTACAATTCTTTGTTAATCAAGCCACGAGTTTGTTCTTTTTGATTTGTTCTCCTCTTCTTGGCTGGTAGAGCAGCTGGGTCTTAAGGATTAGGTTGGGCAGACATTTTGATTAAAGTTCCTGCTGGATCAGCTTGGTGCACATTAGGTTGGGAGAGTTGTGCAGTTGGAACCACAACTAGGGAGACTTCTCTAGTTTTTAGTTTTTCTTCCTCTTCCCATTTTTTGCCAGCATCAATTAGCTGAGCAAGCTGAATCTCCACCCTGGACACGAGATCCTGCATGCCTAGTGGCATCCTGACTGCTGCAAGTGCACGTCCATCTTTTCATTCAGCTATTTCAAGTAAGGTTCAACCTTACTGGCCAGTATTCCTTCAGTTACTTCTTCAATCATATTCCTGGTGACTTCAGGCAAGACCTGAGAAGTTGTTGGCTGAGCAGTTGGGAGGGGCTCAGCTGGGATGGGCTCAACTGATAAGGGCTCTGCTGGGGACTTAGCTGATGAGGGCTCAACTGGGGATTTAGCTGATTCATCCTTAGCAGGTTCCTCAGAGTGAGGTTGTTCCATGTGCTCCCCTTGAATCTCATTCCTCATTCACATCTTCTTGTTTTTCATCCTCAACTCCTTTCTCTCCTTCCATCCTGTTTGGTATATTTTTGTTAGTATTTTTATTAGTATTTTATATATATTTATGTGTTTTATGTGATAATTTATGATATTTTATCGTGTGTTTGTATTATTTTACTTCCGTATAATTCTAAGTAATCCTGTGCAATTTTTTTTACATAATTAATTGGAATTAAATTTTATCTGCAGGATAACAAACCGGTACAACACACACACACACACACACACACACACATATATATATATATCGTTCCGAGACCAATTATATTCATGGGTGGTCTCATCTTATTCGCCTTGTCTAGGCGATCGTTTTGAAAAAAATGTTATTCAAATCCGAGTTCATATGAAGAAGTTATGATCGTTCGAAGTTTGTAGGACATTTAAAATATACGGACCAATAATATCAAGACAAGTGGCGGCATCAGATTGAAGATGAATGATGTTAGTATGACATCAGCGATAATGTGGCTGATCAGATTGCATTATTGAGTAGGAGATTTCATCTGTACTTTCTTGGCATTTCGGACGATTTCAACAGCCATCATGAGGACAATTCATAAAGATAAGATGATAAGATGTATTATTGCTGATGATTTTTTCCCTTCTTCTTTCCACTGCTATAAATAGCAGTGTCACACACACAATTCACACACATTTACATACACACACAATTTCCACACACATGGCACCCACACAGGGTGCGCATACATTTACGTACACACGCACACACTTTCGCACACATGGCACTTTATTTATTTTTTTACTGAATTACTAAACACCGCCCTAAATTATTAGACACCGCCCTATAATATTACATTTTTGCCCTTAATTCATATTAAGCAGATTTGTAATCCTAATTTCTAATACTTTTCTCTCTCGACCTATTGTAAAAACTCCACCAGCCGCAGCCGCACCGCCGCCGCACAGCCGCCGTCCGCCGCCGCACCGCCACCGTCCGCCGCCATGACCGAAAACGGAAAAGCTCCGGTAACTAATTTTTTTCGTTGTACTGGTACTCTGGCCGCGGCCGCCGTGTCGGAATGCACGACAGAGGCCGCGACCGATATTTTGTCACAGGCGTCCGACGATGACGCCATGGCACAGCGTCGCCGATTCCGCCGCCCATGGCGCAGCGCCCGTGACGGCAATGGGCAGTACAGACGTTTAAGTCGGACGTCCAAACCGTACACAGGCGTCCAAATCGGA
Organism: Orobanche coerulescens; assembly: GCA_033398695.1. Lineage (NCBI taxonomy): Eukaryota > Viridiplantae > Streptophyta > Magnoliopsida > Lamiales > Orobanchaceae > Orobanche > Orobanche coerulescens. The sequence goes on from CM065817.1 coordinate 11,995,955, forward strand.
TGCCTAGCTGCTGGAATAGGCGTCTGGGACAGATGCTTGAACCATGGTTGTGGCGTCTGCACTGCACGCCTCGCTTGTTCAGCGCCCTGGCGGACGCCCTGCCATTTTTTCTAAAAAATAAAATTTTTAATTAATAATTAATAATGTGTATTGTTTGTATGATTATTACTTATTAGTTGTATTGTTTGCTAAATGCAGATGAGAGGAGGAGCGGGCAAATCTATGCGGCGTACTTATGGACTTGATTTTCAGGTCATGCCGCGATGGAGGTCGAGTGGAGGGCACCCAGGCCGCAGCTTGGATGTGGTTGTTATTTGGATCCACCTTGTTTGTTGACAAGAGTGGTAACCGGATTAGGCCGTCCTGCATATTGGAGGTGAGGGACGGTATGGATATGACCGGTCAGTATTCATGGGGTTCGGCCGTATTGGCTTTCATGTACCGTCAGCTCGGTATCGCTAGTCGCGGCGACTCCATGGGTATTTGTGGATGTCTTACCCTCGTTCAGGCTTGGATTTATGAGTATTTTCCCTACTTTCGACCTCATCGAGAGCGTATGATTGTTGACTCCACGCAGCCTCGAGCTTCTACATGGAGTGTCCAGCCAGAGGGTAAGGACGAGCACCGACTCCAATCTTTGCATCGCCGCATTGATCAGTTGACAGCCGCAGAGGTATAACGATTCCTTCTAACAATCTCACAATTCATTTAAAAATAACTTGTATAATTTGTTGATTACATGTACGCAGATACAGTGGTTGCCTTATGGCCCTGATCCAGTGAGGGATGTCACGAGGACCACATTCATTGGATGGATACGGGATATTATCGAGTCATACATGCCTGGTTGGTCATTACGGCAGCTCGGTTATGTGCAGACCATCCCTTTCCCGATCACCAGACCGGAGAAAGCGGTTCGGGCGTGGTCGAGCAGATTGTACCGAGTTGACTATCCCATTCGGATGTCATCTGATGCTTAGATGATGTTTCCGGGCGCATACAGGCTTCCTCTCGCTGACTATCAGGCTCCTACTCATGATCAGGCTACATGCGCCGATGATTACATTGAGTGGTATTATCGGTATTCGCACCCTCAGCTACTGAACGACGGTGCAGAACCTGGATCAGTGATCCCTTCTCGTTCCAGCAGCGATTACGTATGTTCTTTAACTTTGCACTTTGTTTGATTTCATCATACATTACTCATTGTATTATATTGTCTATATTTTTTACAGTGGGTGAGTCTATTGGCAGATTACTCAAAGATCAGATTACACCTTCCTCCGCACTGTGCGGAAGAAGCGATGACGATGCTTGAGGAGTACATGAGGGATTGGCATTTGGCCAACTAATTTTGTATTTTGTTTGTTTTGTGTAAGACGGTATTTTGATTGGCACTTTCGTTTTTTTTTTTGTATTTTGTATTTTGATTGGCACTTTTGTTTTGCATTTGGCACTGTACTTTTGTTTGTTTTTTTCTCTTCTGCATACAAAAACAAAAATTTTTCTGTCAACTATCATGATCAACAAAAAAGAAAATAAACTATAAAGATCAACAAAAATGAGAATTTTAATAATTAAGTAACATACAACAAATTCATTTTTACATCATACCGACTGATGAGTCGATTCTTGATCGACTCATTCTGTTCTTTCTAGTCGTGTTTTTGTTTGCTTTTTAGTATTTTTGTTCTCTTTTATGCGTGGTATGTGTGTTTTTAATTTATAGGTAGCCAAACGAAGATTGAGGTGAAATATGCGCTTTCATAGCTAATATTGGAGTCCATGACGATCAAAAGCTAAAACGGGGCTTAAAACGACGAAAGATTTAAGCAGTATCGGTCAAATCTCCTAAATCCCAGAATCTCCACTCTGAATCGAGATGTATTCTCCCTTGATATAAATTCCTCGTGAAATTAGCTTCGAAACGGTATATCATATGCTAAAATCCGAGGTGAATTGATACAAGAACGAAGGATCTAGCCGAAGAAGACCAAAAACCGGACTAGCCGCACTGCATTTACTCAACTAGGCCGCACAGCGACTCGAGCCACATCGTAACTCGGCCGTGCCACAGACACGGCCGGGTCTCATTCCAAAGCAAGAAATTCATTTTCCGGAAGGAACGACTCGACCGCGTTTTGGGACACTACCGAGTCACTATCGGCCATTTACACTCCCGGCGCAAGATAACACGGCCGTGTCATAGACACGGCCGGGTCTCAAAACAGATTACCTTTTTCATTTTTTCAGCAGAGTCGCACGGCCGTGTCCCAGACACGGGCCGTGCCACTTTTATTTCATGTCACTTTCCTTGACATCTTTTGCATATTTTAAGCCTTTTGTCTTGATTTTTGGCTATAAAACAAAGTGGAGTGACCCCTTGAGGGATGTACTTGTCTTGTGAAGAAGATATTTTTGTGGAAAACACAAGATTAGGGAGGAAAACACCAAAAGAGTGGGAAAGAAAGAGATTTTCATCATCTTCCTTGTGTGTTCTTGGAGTGAGAAAAATACTTGAGTGAGATATAATAATTCCTTGTATAAATTTGTTGTGAGTTCTTGTAAGAAGATCATCAAACCTTCATCGGGAATTCGATTTCGCATTTACAAGGGAAGTTTTTACCATGTTTTGTTCTTCAATTTCCATTATTATTGTTGAATTAATCATGTGTGGCTAAACACTTTATATGGGTTTTTAGATATAGCCACACACATGTTTTTGATTGTTAGTTCCTTTTGATTTTCCGGATAAAGTTTGGGATTATTCCTCTTGTTCGTTCTTCGTTTAAGAACTTTTGAATTAGATCATCAAACCTTTTTCATTGTTGTTATTATTATTCGAATTGAGGGTTTTTATCGGTGTTCGCCATCAAACGACCCGAAAGAAACGATTGTGAATGTTCTCGGGCTTTTTCGCGCGATCTTTTAACGATTTACCTCATCAAAAGTAGTCGGTTAATTGATTGTTAGCTAGGGTTTCGTCCCCATCAAAAGAGTATCCCTTAATTTTCGTTGAGAACAATCGTGATTTTAGAATTTCCGCCATCAAACGGATTTCTTTTAATCGTGAGCAATCGATAATTCCTAACCTTATTTATTTGAGTATCGGAACTAATAATTGATTACATGTGTGTCGGTGACTCTAAATTCCCATATTAATCTCATTATTGTTAATCTCTCATTTATCCGACCATCAAATTGGTGTTGCTATCACTTAGTTCAATTTAAATTTTGTGCATTAGTAATTGCAATCATAATCAACGAATGATGTATTTTAATTTAATTTATTTTTGTTCATTCGACTATTTGCCGAACATCATCGAATTTTAAACCGTTTCCAATTCCTCGTGAGATCGACCTCGGAGTTACTTGCCGCTCACTACAAGAGCGATTCGTACACTTGCGAGTATTTAATTTGAATCCATCAAGTTTTTGGCGCCGTTGCCGGGGAATTGGCGTTTAATTTTTAATCTTGTTTTAATGATAGTTGAATTGCTATTCTTGATCAATACTATTTCGATAAAATTCGCTCTTACTTTCTTTGTTTATGTTTGGTAGGAGATCGTTGGGTAACCCGATTCTTCCACCGATAGACGAAGTTCAAAGAATTAGAGCACCAAAAATAATGGCCACAACATCAATGGCAAACGACGAGGTGAATCCGGACTTTGAAGAGCGACTTTTGATCCAAGAAGAAAACACTCACAACCAAGGGTTGAGAATGTTGCACAAAATATAGATGAGGAAGAAATTCACAACCAAGGTTTCCGAGATATGATAATGTTGGGCGCAATCAAGGGATGCCTAAGCTCAACAAGGGAGGTACTTTTATCCGAGACAACCACCCGTCGGAATGCAATATGGAGCGAATTATTATCCCGGACCTCAATATGGGATGGAGGCGAACTATAACATGCCGCAACAACCTCCGGTCGAACATCTTATGAGGGACTATGCAAAGCCCGTAGTGAATACCGCCATTTCATGCATCCAATTAGCACCAGCCGCAAGGAACTACCACATAAGCGGATTTAACATCGAGCAATTGCCCTCATTTCACGGATTAGCACGAGAGGATCCGTTATCATTCATCCGAGATTTCTATGTGGCGATTGATAACTTCCCATTGAATGGGTTGAGCGAGGATCAACTACGAATGAAGTGTTTCCCTTATACACTCAAAGACGGGGCGAAACAATGGTTGATGACTTTGGCGCCCGGATCACTAAGAACATGGGATGAAGTTTACGATAAATTCATTACCAAGTACTTCTCCCATTCAAAAACGACGCAATTGAGAACTCAAATCTCAACTTTCGGACAACAAGACGGAGAGGCATTTCACGAAGCGTGGGACCGATTCAAAATGCTACTCATTCAATGCCCACACCATCACTATCCGCTTCAACTACTCAATCAATTCTTCTATGACGGATTGACTCAATATTGCCAAGGAGCGGTAGATAATGCAAATGGTGGTTCGTTTTGGGGTTTGACGGAGAGACAAGCATATGACGTGTATGAAACATTGGGAGCAAATTCTCAACAAAAAGTGTACGTGTTCGTAGGGGAGCCGTGCACCAAGTGAGCGAGAAGGACGAGATGCAATCTAAAATCGATGAGTTGACAAATGAAATAAGACAACTCAAGACTCAAAATAAACCTTCTAGCTCACGACTTTGCGAGATTTGCGGAGCACCCGGACATGATGCCAATTCATGCCCTCATACTTTTCCGGGAGAACAAACCGAACAAGTTAATTGGGCTAGGGGGCAAAGCACGGGAAGGCCCGAATGGGAAGAGAGGAGAAATAATTATGGCGGAAACGCAAGAAATGTACCTCTCCCAAATACTTATCATCCTGGGCTAAGAAACCATCCGAATTTCTCATGGAGAAACAACAACCCGGTGCCATACGACACAAACGCCCAAGCTCAATACAATGGAGGAAACCGAGCCCAACAACCAACGCAAGTGAACCACCTCCACAACAAAGGAACTCTCTTGAGGAGAGTATAGCGGCATTCATTAAGGAGAGCAAGGAAAACCGAGAGGAGAACAATAAAAGGTTCGAATCTTTAGAAGCTTCGATGAAGAAAATGGAGGTCCAAATTGGGCAACTTGCTACCGAGGCACGTAGACAAGAAAGGGGTAAACTACCGAGTCAACCCGAGCAAGCTCAAGCCATTACCACTCTCCGAAGTGGTAAAGTGATTAATAAAGAAGTTAATTCCGAAGTAAAAGAAAGAGGCGATGAGAAAGAAGACGAGTCGGGAAATCAAGAAGAGAAAATAGACGAAGCAACTTCAACTTCCAAGCTTCACAAATCCGCTCAACCATATAAGCCACCAATTCCTTTCCCGAGCCGTCTGAGAAAAGCAAAGCAAGATGAGCAATTTTCCGAAATCTACGACATGCTTTCGAAGGTTCATGTCAACTTACCTCTTTTGGATGTTGTGAAGAACATTCCCGCTTATACAAAATTTTTCAAAGAGTTGACCTCGAACAAAAGAAGATACAATGGGAACGAGAAAGTAGTGCTCTACGAGGTAGAAGCAAGGGGTCAAAAGAAAGGCGATCCCGGAAGTTTTATGATCGACATTACTATGGGAGACAAGAGAGTTGCTCGTGGGATGCTAGATTTGGGGGCAAGTGTGAATCTCATGCCATACTCGACCTATTTGAGGCTTGGACTCGGGAATAAAACCGACAAGAATGACTCTTCAAATGGCGGATAGGTCGGTGAAATACCCCAAAGGAGTCATTGAAGACCTATTAGTGCAAGTGGACAAGTTGGTGATTCCGCCGATTTTGTTATCTTGGAGATGAGCGATTTCGGGACAAGCGAAAATGAAGGGACAATACTTCTAGGACGGCCGTTCATGCGTACAACAAAAACAATCGTCGATGTTGATGAAGGAAAGGTCACCATGACCGTCTTGGGCGAAACCGTGAAATCAACGTGTTCGGTTCATCTCCTATCCCTTCTCATATTTATGCTTCCCATGATGTGAATTTTGTTGATTGCATTGATTCTTTGGTTGATGATATATATTTTCATGATGATGTAGGTGACACGTTGCATGATGCTCTAACCGTTGAGCATGATATGGGGCTTAATAATCCTGAAATTGAAAGATATGTTGCGTTATTAGATAATTCCGAAATAATTGATGAAGTTGACGGTTTTAAGCTTCCGTTGGAATTAAAATTTGAGGAGCCCGTTGAAATCACCCCACCCCAACTTGAATTGAAAGAACTTCCGACACATCTTAAATATGTTTTCTTAGGCAAAAGTGACACTTATCCTGTAATTATCTCTTCCGAATTAACTCCCTTGCAAGAAAACAAATTAGTAGAAGTTCTAACTAAGTTAAAAGAAGCAATTGGGTGGAGTATTTCCGATATCAAGGGAATAAGTCCGGTTAGGTGCATGCATAAAATAATTCTTGAGGAAAATGTTAAACCGGTTAGGCAACCTCAAAGGCGTTTGAATCCGAACATGCAGGAAGTTGTGAAAAAGGAAGTTTTAAAATTGCTAGATGTCGGAGTCATCTACCCGATATCCGACAGTAAGTGGGTGAGTCCTGTGCATGTAGTGCCTAAGAAATCTGGAATAACGGTGGTTCGTAACGATAAAAATGAATTGGTGCCCACTAGAACGGTAACCGGTTGGAGGATGTGCATTGATTACCGGAAACTAAATGCCGTAACAAAAAAGGATCATTTTCCTCTACCTTTCATTGATCAAATGTTGGAACGTTTAGCTGGGCATGATTATTACTGTTTTCTAGATGGTCTTTCAGGTTTCTATCAAATTCCTATTGCTCCGGAAGATCAAGAGAAGACCACTTTCACTTGCCCTTTTGGCACTTTTGCCTTTAGGAGGATGCCGTTTGGTCTTTGCAATGCCCCCGCCACTTTTCAAAGGTGCATGCTATCTATATTCTCCGACTTGTTAGAAAGATCCATCGAGGTATTCATGGACGACTTCTCTGTATTTGGAACCACTTTCGATGATTGTTTAAGTAATTTGACTATTGTGCTAGAACGATGTATTGAGTGTAATCTTACACTTAGTTGGGAAAAGAGTCATTTTATGGTAAAACAAGGTCTTGTTCTAGGTCATATGGTTTCCAATAAAGGAATGGAGGTTGATAAGGCTAAAGTCGATTTGATTGTTAAATTACCTCCACCTTCTTGTGTCAAAGAGGTTCAAGCTTTTAGGGCATGCCGGGTTTTATAGGCGTTTTATTAAAGATTTTTCAAAAATTGCCCGCCCTTTGAGTAACCTTTTGTGCAAAGATGCTAAATTTGATTTTCGAGGAATGTTTAGTCGGTTTCAACGCTTTGAAAGAAAAGTTAACTTCAACACCGATTGTTGTAGCTCCCGATTGGTCTCTCCCTTTTGAAATTATGTGTGACGTCGACTTTGCTATAGGTGCCGTTTTGGGGCAAAGAGTGAATAAATTCTTCCACGTGATTTACTATGCGAGTAAAACGCTCGATGAAGCTCAAAGCTAATTACACCACCACCGAAAAGAATTTTTAGCCGTTGTATTTTCTTTAGACAAATTTCGATCCTACTTGGTTGGCTCAAAGGTGATTGTGCATACGGATCACGCAGCATTGAAATATTTACTAAAAATCCGATGCAAAACCAAGATTGATTCGGTGGGTTCTTTTCTTTGCAAGAATTTGATTTGGAATTCAAAGATAAAAAGGGGTCGGAAAACGTTGTGGCCGACCATCTGTCTAGGCTAACCGAGGGTGATAATTTTAAGCTTGATAATCATTTGCCAATTGTTGAAACTTTCCCCGATGAGCAATTATTCGATGTAACAAGGACACCTTGGTATGCTGATATTGTCAATTACATTGTTAGTGGTGTTTTGCAGCCCGACTTAACCTATCAAGGGAAGAAGAGATTCGTTTCCATGTGCAGGCATTACTTTTGGGACGAGCCCTATTTATTCAGGCTGGGGCCTGATCAGATATTCCGACGTTGTGTCCCGGAGGAAGAGCACGAGAGCATATTGTTATTTTGCCATGAGTTGCACTGTGGAGGACATTTTAGCGCAAAGAAAACGGCTCACAAGGTCCTTCAATCGGGATTCTACTGGCCAACATTGTTTAAGGATGCCTATTTCCATTGCAAGAGTTGCGATCGTTGTCAACGAACGGGGAATATTAGCAAAAGGAATGAGATGCCGTTGACAAACAACCTTGTTGTGGAACTTTTCGATGTTTGGGGAGTGGATTTTATGGGTCCTTTTCCAATTTCCCATGGTTTTGAGTATATTCTAGTTGCTGTAGACTACGTCTCTAAATGGGTGGAAGCAATTCCAACCCGAACTAACGATGCTAACGTGGTTTGCAATTTTTAGAGATGTGATTTTTGCAGGTTTGGGACGCCTAGGGCCGTAATCGGCGACAGAGGCACGCATTTTTGCAATAAACAACTTGCGGGCTTGCTTAAGAAGTACAATGTAATGCATAAGGTCGCAACAGTATCATCCACAAACTTAGGGCAAGTAGAAGTAAGCAATCGGCAAATAAAGGCAGTGCTCGAAAAGACGGTGAAACCAACAAGAAAAGATTGGGCATTAAAGTTGAATGACGCTTTATGGGCATACCGCACGGCCTACAAAACTCCAATCGGAATGAGTCCGTATCGCCTTGTATTTGGGAAAGCATGTCATCTACCCGTTGAGCTAGAACACAAGGCGTATTGGGCAATCAAAGCGCTCAATTTAGATCAAGAAAAGGCGGGCGAGGAACGACTATTGCATTTAAACGAGCTTGATGAGATGCGATATGAGGCGTACGAAAACGCTAAACTCTACAAAGAACGGACGAAACGGTATCATGATAAGCGTATCGTTCGTAAATCTCTCGAACCCGGTATGGATGTTTTGCTACATAACTCCCGTCTCAAACTTATGCCCGGAAAATTGGTATCGCGATGGGGCGGACCATTCAAAGTCGTTAAAGTATGGCCGCAGGCAGTTGAACTTCTTGATCCTCGGAAGAATGAGCATTTTAAAGTAAATGGGCATAGAGTGAAGCCGTATTTTGGACGAACCGAAGAAATCAATGCGTTCGAGTGCATAGAGGTGGACGACGTTGAAGCTTGAGCAGTGGGAAGAAGTCGAGCTAAAGACTATAAAAAAGCGCTACTTGGGAGGCAACCCAACGTTTTAGTTAGATTTTTTTTGTCTTTTATTTTTCGCATTTATTTTCCTTGTTTGTTTTTATCCGATTCAAAACTGACCGGTTCGACTGTGGGTACTAAAATGGCAGGAAACCAGTACATTTTCAGAAACTAATAATCTGGAGAGGAAGGACACGGCCGAGTTGCCACAGGACACGGCCGGGCCGCAAAACAGTGGGAATTTGATTATTTAGAACAGGACGACACGGCCGTGTCACAGGACACGGTCGGGCCTCAATACAGCAAGAGTTGGATTTCCGTGATAGTACGACACGACCGTGTCGTAGGACACGGCCGAGTCAGCCGACAGAAGGTTTTGAGCTATTCCGCATAAGACGCGACACGGCCGTGTCATATTCAACACGGCCGTGTCGATCGTCAAGATAAAAATGAAACACGGCCGTTTCCCCATTTTACCTTCTCCAACTTTTATTTTCTCCCTCCTCGCGAACCTCCTAGCCGCCAAAATTGATTTTTCTCTTCCTTTTTAAAGAAATTTTATGCAAAATCGAGAAGAGATACAAGAATCAACTTTATAATCATCATCTTTCAACCGATTTCATTCATCTGAGGAGCAACTCGGACGAATTTGGACCAGGGTTTAATTTTCTTTCTTTCTTCAAATTATCCGATATCAAGAAATGGCACGCGGAAGAGGACGTGGAAATGCTCAACGCGGAAGGGGTAGGAATAGCGGGGAACAAGTGCAGCCGGTAAGAAGGACTATTCAAAGGGCTGTGGAAACCCCGGAATCCTACGGAATCAATCTACCGGAAACGCAAAATGAGAGGTTGGAAATGCTTGGACAGAAAAAAATGCTCCCTACAAGATGGCCCGATGACGAATGCATGGATGCAATGGGGATAAGGGAAGATGTAATGAAATTCCTTGGGAGAATACATTGGGCGTGGATGATGACTCAACGATGGCCGACATATAGGTGTCTAACGATGGAATTTCTAAGCACTCTAACTGTAAGAAGAGATCCGGTAACCAGAGAACCGTCCGAAATGACATTCCGGATCAACAACAACGAAGAGACACTGACTATCGTCCAGTTGGAGGAAATATATCATGCAAGACACGAGGGCTATTACCCGATAAATCGATTTGCTTGTGAAACTTACTGGAGGGCCATGGTAGAATACCCGGGTAGTGAGGCGCGATATTACGTGGCAAGATCGGCAAAAGGATCGAGTATTCGCAATCCCGTGCTCAGATACTTACACAAGGTGGTTGCGAATACAATATATGGCCGAAAGGAAACCGGGCCGATTTCATTGCGGGAGTTGTATATCCTGACTCATATGCTCGACGACTCGATTCCTAAGAACCGGCCATGGTAGCGGAGCATTTTGAGGATGTCGCAACAAAACCCAAGGGGGAGATATGGATAGGGGGTTTGATTACCCCTATCGCACTACACTTCGGTGTTTCATTAGCCCAGAGGACCCCCCTTCCTGGAAATATGCTTCTCTCAATCTCCGTAATGAAAGTGATGAATATGCTGGACTACGAACATCGGATGGTCTTCATGCAGACGGATAACGACCATTTCCTCCTCCCAAATCCACCTTTGACGACCATAAACAACATTCGGGATATGGGAAATCTTCAAATGGCTACAGAGGCACACCGTCGGGCACGATGGGCGGCTTAGCTCCCAGGTCACAAGCTGTCGGCCAAATGTTCGACCTAGGCGCATTACGGATGATGAGGATAGAGCCGAGAGGATGGAGGAGGAGGAGGCTTATGAAAGAGGCCGGATGACGAGGAAGAAGAGAGTGAAGAAGAAGAGGAAGAAATCACGAGAGATCGGCCCGAGACGTCAAGGCGAGCCGAAATTGGGCGAGCCTCATCACGCCCATCATTGAGGAGGAATTCGAAGCCTACCGAGAGGAGGCTAGACGGGACCGAGAGGAGGCTAGACAGAGCGACGCGAGATATTGTCTCTTGTGAGACAAATGGTCGATTGGCATGTCGGCAAGGCCACTTCCCTCGCCCGAGCGATGGCAAGTCGTAAGTATTTCTTGACCAATGAAATTCTTTTCTTTAAATACTATACCCCCTTAGTTCGTATATTCTTTAATTCAAGTTTGGGGGGGGTCGGTCAAGAAATACTTCATTACTCTCGATTTTTTTTATTTTGCTTGTTTGATTATTTTTGGTGTGTTTTGAACATTTTGCACTTTTTTGTGGTGTTTTTACTTGGTGTGTTTTTACTTGGAGTGTTTATCTTGCAAACTTGAAGAAAACTTTGAAGTGTGTATTTTTTTTTTGGAATGCCTCGGGATTTATTTCGTTGTTCTGATATACAAATCAAGAATAATTTGTTGAAAAAAAAAAAAAATTGTTGATAATCAAAACGGGTGTGAAATTGAGTAAGTGGTTTTAATATCTTGGAAGTATGAGCAAACCTACTTGTGAGCCATTGAGCCTTCATGCATTTTCTTAAATGCAAGTTTCATTGTCGAGTGTTTCATTCTTGATTTAAAACTCTAGAACTTGCCTTGGTATCTTGTTTAAAACCACTGGTGTGTGTGTGCAAATTGAGTGAAAATGATTTTTGGCGCCTTTGATCTTTACCCTTCGATTTTGGCCAACCCGACATTTGATCATTTATTAAATAAACCCAATTGAGGTCATTGTCTATTTCATCGTTAAACCACATATCGAGCTTTCATTTACTATAATCCTTCGATCCCTACTTGAACAATTAGAAATATTTTTTCTGACGAGGATGCAAAGATTGTGGTGACATTGGGTGCCATTTATATTGTCGGGAGTGTTGAATTGGTGAAAATAATTACTCCGCTATTTTTGGGAACCTAGTAACCGGGTGTATTCATGTGACCCATCGTTTACATTCGCGTAAAACGGATCCCTTAGATATGAGTATGCTTGGAAGTAGTTGCGTATATTTTGATCCTAGTAACCGGGTGTATTCATGTGACCCATCGTTTACATTCGCGTAAAACGGATCATTAAACAACCCAAGCGAGAAAAAAAAAAAATCGGAGCAATAAGGAGGGTATGACTGCGTTTTCACTTTTGATAGTGCTTGTTACAAGTGGTTCATAATTAAGGGGATGAAAGAAGCAAATCTCAAAGCTTGAGCTTCTAAAGCGACTATGGTGATTCAAATTCTAAAAATTGCTCGAGTCAAGTTACTTTAGCCATATATATCCCGATCAGACCAAAGCCTACATTTCAAGCCGAGTAATGCCCATTTTGATTCACAAAATCTTTGCATAAACAAAACAGTGGTAGAGATTAAGACGATTGGCAAGCTTATGGGGTTCCTTATTTCATTGAATAATTTCCGAGCGTATACTTATCCATATCACTTTGAGAGTGAGCGAATACACTTGACCAGTGAGGTTTATATTGCCAAGTATGGACTATGATTTTAAGGAAGCACCCCGGAGGTTTGAAAACTTTGTAAAACTCGACTTATTTTACTTGTGAGAATTGACGAAATTTTCGAAGAGATCCTTTGAGGTATTTTAACAGTTGAGTTCCCCTTTTCAGAATGGTTATTTTAATGCGATTTGCTCGGGACGATCAAAGTTCAAGTTTGGGGGGGTTTGATGAGTCGATTCTTGATCGACTCATTCTGTTCTTTCTAGTCGTGTTTTTGTTTGCTTTTTAGTATTTTTGTTCTCTTTTATGCGTGGTATGTGTGTTTTTAATTTATAGGTAGCCAAACGAAGATTGAGGTGAAATATGCGCTTTCATAGCTAATATTGGAGTCCATGACGATCAAAAGCTAAAACGGGGCTTAAAACGACGAAAGATTTAAGCAGTATCGGTCAAATCTCCTAAATCCTAGAATCTCCACTCTGAATCGAGATGTATTCTCCTTGATATAAATTCCTCGTGAAATTAGCTTCAAACGGTATATCATATGCTAAAATCCGAGGTGAATTGATACAAGAACGAAGGATCTAGCCAAGAAGACCAAAACCGGACTAGCCGCACTGCACGACTCAACTAGCCGCACAGCGACTCGAGCCACATCAGTAACTCGGCCGTGCCACAGACACGGCCGGGTCTCATTCCAGCAAGAAATTCATTTTCCGGAAAGGAACGACTCGACTGCCTTTTGGGACACGGCCGAGTCACTATCGGCCATTTACACTCCCGGCGCAAGATAACACCGTGTCATAGGACACGGCCGGTCTCAAAACAGTTACCTTTTTCATTTTTTCAGCGTAGTACCGCACGGCCGTGTCCCAGACACGGCCGTGCCACTTTTTATTTCATGTCACTTTCCTTGACATCTTTTGCATATTTTAAGCCTTTTGTCTTGATTTTTGGCTATAAAACAAAGTGGAGTGACCCTTGAGGGATGTACTTGTCTTGTGAAGAAGATATTTTTGTGGAAAAACACAAGATTAGGGAGGAAAACACCAAAGAGTGGGAAAGAAAGAGATTTTCATCATCTTCCTTGTGTGTTCTTGGAGTGAGAAAAATACTTGAGTGAGATATAATAATTCCTTGTATAAATTTGTTGTGAGTTCTTGTAAGAAGATCATCAAACCTTCATCGGAATTCGATTTCGGCATTTACAAGGGAAGTTTTACCATGTTTTGTTCTTCAATTTCCATTATTATTGTTGAATTAATCATGTGTGGCTAAACACTTTATATGGGTTTTTAGATATAGCCACACACATGTTTTTGATTGTTAGTTCCTTTTGATTTTCCGGATAAAGTTTGGGATTATTCCTCTTGTTCGTTCTTCGTTTAAGAACTTTTGAATTAGATCATCAAACCTTTTTCATTGTTGTTATTATTATTCGAATTGAGGGTTTTTATCGGTGTTCGCCATCAAACGACCCGAAAGAAACGATTGTGAATGTTCTCGGGCTTTTTCGCGCGATCTTTTAACGATTTACCTCATCAAAAGTAGTCGGTTAATTGATTGTTAGCTAGGGTTTCGTCCCCATCAAAAGAGTATCCCTTAATTTTCGTTGAGAACAATCGTGATTTTAGAATTTCCGCCATCAAACGGATTTCTTTTAATCGTGAGCAATCGATAATTCCTAACCTTATTTATTTGAGTATCGGAACTAATAATTGATTACATGTGTGTCGGTGACTCTAAATTCCCATATTAATCTCATTATTGTTAATCTCTCATTTATCCGACCATCAAATTGGTGTTGCTATCACTTAGTTCAATTTAAATTTTGTGCATTAGTAATTGCAATCATAATCAACGAATGATGTATTTTAATTTAATTTATTTTTGTTCATTCGACTATTTGCCGAACATCATCGAATTTTAAACCGTTTCCAATTCCTCGTGAGATCGACCTCGGAGTTACTTGCCGCTCACTACAAGAGCGATTCGTACACTTGCGAGTATTTAATTTGAATCCATCACCGACTAATCTATTCTATTTTTCTGTCCTGCTCGTATACAAATTCTCCCAGCAACCAAGATGGCACACGGCTTGGCTTGAGCAGCACTCATCTCACGAACAACTTGTTTGGCCGATTTACTCAGTCCACTCATTTGACGATGCCCCTCCGGATATACAATAAATGAGTGATTGTGCATACCCTTACTCCCAGACATCGGTCTGATAATCCAACCACTCAAGTCATGCAATTGTTTGGCCTTTATCTGAAATGTACACTTGCATGCTTTCGTCTTTGTGTCCTTTCGAACAGCGACATCCAAATCTCTTAATACTCCTCTGTACCGTTCACCACGGTTACATCTCAATAGCTTTGTCTTTCCTTTATTCTTGTACGATGAAATGATCAACTCGAAACCAATTTGAAGAGCAATTTTTTTCGCCCAACCAATCGCATCACAATCACTAGCGAATATTTCGTCATTAACGAAATAACCACTATAATCAACGCCGTCACCTTCAAATTCTTCCAATATAACCTGAAATTTTTAATTGACAGAATGTTAATAATAATACCAATAATATTATTATTAAAATTTAAAATCATGCAAAAAAAGCGTCCAGGTGTCCAAAAATTGCGCCTGGACCATGGCCGAGGCGTCTGGCATGGACGTCTGGCCACGGTACAGGCGTCTGAATCGGACGCCTAGCCATGGCACAGGCGTCTGAATCGGACGTCCAGACCATGGTTCAGGCGTTTGGTTTAGACGCATAGACCTAGGACGGAGCGTTCGTAGAAGACGCCTGTACCATGGTCTAGGCGGAATCTGTGGACGCCTGTACCATGGAACATGCGGAATATTCAGACGCCTGCGTCATTTTCTCCGAAAAATTACCTCCAGATGTGAATTCTCGTCCATTTTCGTAGTTGTCGATGATATTGACGATATATATTTAATTTTGTGTTCTGTAGAATAAATGAAAAATTGTTTATAGATTTAGTAATGAAAAACTTGTGTGTTGGTATGTTGGGTAGAAATAATGAAAGATTGTCAAATGGACAAAAATGTAATATTATAGGGCGATGTCTAGTAATTTAGGGCGGTGTTTAGTAATACCCTTTTCTTATGTGTATAATAATTATATAGTATTACCCAAAAATAAAAACTATACCTATTTAATATTTAAATTAACGAGGCATCAATTCGCAAGTGATGCACCAGTTTTGTTTTTCGATAAAAGTTTGAACTTTTGCTTATGTTTATAACTCAATATTTTATTTGATATTATAATTTAGAACGGCTTCAAGTCAAAATTATGTATTTTTTCCTTTCGATTCATTACTCAAGGCGATATTTTTAATATGTTGTATTTTATTAATATAGCAAACTCATCTAATTTATCTGTTCAAATCGGATGTACTACAAAAAACGAAAACACATAGTAATCATAAGATGCGCAAAATACATAGTAATAACCTACATGAATATTTTGAACGTGTGATTTCATAGTAATAATAACATGACCTTTGTAATTCCATAGTAATAACCTATATGAATATTTTGAAACGTGTGATTTCATAGTAATAATAATATGATCTTTGTAATTCCATAGTAATAACATACATAAATGTTCTGAAACGTGTGATTTTATAGTAATAATAACGTGACATTTGTAATTCCATAGTAATAACCTACATGAATATTATTATTATTACTTATAGATCGATGATTTGTAACCAAATTTAGAGTCATTTATACTCACCTAAAAACTCAATTAATATAGTGTCATTAAATAAAAATTAAAGTCATTAACACTTAACATTTATAGCACATGACTGAATATTTTTATATATAATATATTAATATTATTGGACATTTGATATTAATATTAAATTCAATATACAGAGAGAGAAGCGATAAAATAGTCAAGTGACGACTAACAAAAAAACTACATAATCCCTTATTGTTACGGAAATATTAACAAATGAAAGAATACAACAAATGATTAAACGAACATGTTGACGGACAAAAAGGAATAAGTTTCATCGTTTCATTTTTATATTTTTTGATAATAATATCAATAAACATACGTTACCCACATTGAGAGTTGGGGAATAGTACGTGTTGGATATTGCTATTGATTTACTGGCCAGTGGCCACCCACCCCCACCACCACCCATCCCCCTTTTTCTTCAGTTCTTTTTTCTTTTGTATATATCCCTGTCGTTGAAATGGACCCCCTTCTCTTTCCTAACACACCACCACCACCACCCCCGTGGCTGTGCCTTTCCTTCTTCCGGAAACAAAAACAGCCGAAACACATTACCTAATTTGCTTTGACTGTTGGCTAAAACTTTCCCACGTTTAGTAACTTTCTTCTCTCTCTCACTTTCTGTTGCTTAATATCTAGTATAAATCACGACCTCCTTTTTATCTCTTTCATTACATAATCGGTTACGTCTGGGCGGCAAAGAGGGTGTTGTTGGTGACTGTTGGTAACCGTAAGGTGGGATAGGATAGTGGATGGGATTTTGTTGTAGTCTGTAAAAAACATACTACGAAAATTGATCAACTGTGAGTCAAAATGCAAGCATACCGAGAACACCACAATATGGATGTTGATGACCAAGGAAGGTGTTATTTATAGTTAAATTATTTGTGTAACTTGCGGATATGAAAGGACTATTCATATGAAGAGACTTTTCAAATTATTAAGAGATTTTTCAAATGATTAAGAAGAGACTTTTCAAATTATTAAGCTTGAGATTTTATAATTTTTTAGATAAAAATTGAATTCATTAAGACTCTACATTAAATAATAGGACTGAACCTTTTAATATATATGATGTATAGATGATCTTATTTTTATCAGATAAAGTTCTTCTTTATGTTTTTATTTATTACTGTAATTGGGTAATTTAAGTTGATACATTACCTTCAATCTGTTTGGATCATTTGGAGCACTGGAATAAATCTCTCTATCAGTTTCAACACTTTCTTTTTAATTTAATTTACCGTATTACTACACCAAGCAAGTTCTTTTAATTTCTGCTGTATTTATTATGTATATGTTAATATTTATCTGTCTCATATTTTTATCTGTTAATATGAATATGGGCTAAATTTTATATTCTAGGGTTAGGATGATTTAAATTAAATACTCAAGTTTATATTAAAATTATTAATGTACCTTCTTTAATTTAAATTAATTTAATTCACAAATTAAAAACAGAGACGAGAATGAAATATTTTCACAAATCTAAATTTAATTAAAAAGGCTAATTATTAATCTGAAAGACACTATTTAGCCCAAGGGATTAAATATGAATCCGAAAGGTATTATTTAGTTGGATAAAGTAATTAGATTAAATATAAGCTTCTGTTAAAGTAATTTGTGAATACAGAAGTTATCAAATCATTTTTCCTGAAGATATAATATCTATCCAATTATTAAATTTTATATTGCTCGAGATATTTATTTAATAGTCCGAATCTCCAGAATCTTTATTATCAAAAGACATTATAATTCTACATCAAGATGTTTTTATTCTTATTGCCTCGTCTATTAAAATCATTGTATCTAAAATTCTTGTTTAAAGTTTATTTCTTGTACTTGTATTCTTACAAACTATCTAAAATAAAAAACCAAATTATTTAGAATATCTAGGAATTATTCGTGAAATTATTGTAATTTTAACAAACAAAAAAATGATCTTCAAGTGAAACGACCTTTGATAAACTCATCAACACTACAAATGCCTCGTACACTGGCGAGTCGCTAATCTATTTACAAGTACATTTTGAGCGAACAAGTTTTTGATGCTGTTGCCGGGGATCGTTGTTAAAATTATGATTTTTATGATATTATTTTATGTGTTTCTTTTTTTACTAGTTTTATTACTCTCGTACATGTGTTTGTTTCTTTAAATGCAAAGATGTAGATCTCTTAAACAAGATCTCCAACCATATATGATAACATTAATCAAATTCAACTGGGATCGAGAGAGGAACCAAAAATAGAAGAAAATAAAAAAGTACCTCTCGAAGTAGTACCTGAAGAACTTGATATGGCGAACGAACCACAACCAAGAGTAACCTGTTGGAGCACTATTGGTCGGAATCGCTGTTTGGAGATAGAGTTGTAAAACTCTTTCGCGTTGCGGAAGCGATTTAAAACAAGGTGCGGAAACTAAACGACACAAGGATTTATAGAGGTTCGGCCAAACGTGCCTACGTCCTCTCTCGGTATCTTTTTCTATAGGCTAAAGATAAACCTCTGCACCTCTCTTCTATCGGTCGAGGGATAACCATTACAACCTCGTCTTCTATCGGTCCGAGTAAACCGTTCAATTACTTATCTTTATGTCGGTCCACGTTAAACCATTTTTCTTTTCTATTGGACAAGGAATCAACCAATCTAGCCTTCTATGGGTACTAGATAAACCTCACTTAGATATTGATTGCGATTCTAACAATGCCGGATCCTTGATCCTTATAACACCGAATCTAATCGTATCCTTTCTTTTTCTCTCTTAGTATGATTTCGTGTATAACACTCAATCACTATCAATTCAAGCTCAAGTACAACAAATAGGATGTTTACAATGATATAACAAGTATATATGTTTTGCTCAAGGTTGTTGTGTGGTTTGATACCAAGTGGTTTGGTATTTATAGCCATTTCCATCCAACTAGCTGTTAGCTCCTTTTGACTTGCTAGCGTGCGCTAGCCTTTCTTCATAGCGTAGCGTACGTTAACCATGCTTCATAGCGTGCGTTAACTCATATATCCGTTGCCTTCATTTTGTCAAACTATCCATTTGATATGCTGACTTTGACCAGATTCTTTCCAACGTTCATCTGATTTGAAATCTTATTACGTACGTTAACCTGTATGAGTTACGTACGTTAAATTGCTTCGATAGCGTGCGTTAATCATCA
This sequence comes from Orobanche coerulescens, assembly GCA_033398695.1. Classification (NCBI taxonomy): domain Eukaryota; kingdom Viridiplantae; phylum Streptophyta; class Magnoliopsida; order Lamiales; family Orobanchaceae; genus Orobanche; species Orobanche coerulescens. The sequence goes on from CM065817.1 coordinate 12,015,483, forward strand.
GCTTTAGCGTGCGCTATCTTCATCAGGTAAGTCGCCTGACCTGCAGGTAGGTCCTTGTTACGTACGTTATGCTGCGTATGTTACATACGTTATCTTTGATTGATTGCGTGCGCTATACAATGTATATAGCGTGCGTTATCCATGCAGTTTGGGCTACTTTTTGCGTCTTCGACTTTTTCGTAGCTTTGCTTCGCTTTTTTGTTGTTTTGCTTTGTTTAGCAACTTAATCATCAAAATTCTATTAATGAATGTATGGAATAAAATATTCCAACAATCTCCCCCTTTTTGATGATTACAAAACAACGTCTTGAATGGATAAATCCTGCAAAAATTAAATATATATATTTGAACGAATCAAAGTTTTCGGCTTTGATCGTTTCGTTAGTTCTTCCAACTTTTCTTTTTTCTGCCCTTTTCTACTTCTTCGTTGTCATTTTTGATTTTTCGACTTTTCTCTCCCCTTTTTGTTTTTCACGGGATCTATATTTTTCGACTTCTTCGTCTTTTTCTTTTCTCCCCCTTTTTGCATTTTAATTTTCTCGTCATTCTTCCATGACGCTTTTTATCTCATTCATCGCTTTTCTCCCCCTTTTTGTCATCAGCAGAAAGTGTAAATAATATAAATGAATAAAAATACCAATTGATGTATATAAAAATATGTAAGATACGGGTATAACTCCCCCTGACAAAAATATTCTCTTTAAAAATATTCCCCCCCCTTAGTAAAATAAAATTTGCTGAAAATCAAATTTTGGGGACCCAACCGAGAGTTGGTTTTTGTTGTGATACATGGATGATGTTAGGAATAATGGTTCTTTTTGGAATCCAAATCTTTTTTATTTTAACCGTCCATCGTGGGCTTTTGTAACCCGTAAAATGATGCCCAATTTTTAAACATTTTTCACATCGGGGTATATTGAAATTTAAGGATTCGTTTTTAGTATACGGTTTGAATCCTAATCCCTATTTATTCAAAGTATATTTTTGAACACAAAGCATTTGTTCAAATTTATTATTTCCGCATGAAAATTTCTTTGTCAAAATTTTAAGTTCATCTTGAAATTTTAAAAGATCATTCTTTAAGACATTTTCATTTTCAACACATTTTGAATGATCGGTCTCGACTACTTTTCCCTTTTCAAGAATTTTGGAATTTTCAATTTCCAATGATTTATTTTTAGATTTAAGGGATTTTATTTCCGATAAAGCATTTTTTCATCGTCGCTATCGTCGAATGAACTTCGGGCCATAAGAGCAAGATTATTTTGATTGATGAAATCTTCATCTTCGTCTTCATCGCTCCATGTTGCTATTAAAACCTCCTTCTTGGGTTTTGTTCGGCAATTCTTCACAAAGTGGCCTGGTTTACCACATAATCGACAATTGTTGTCGAATTTCTTAGATTCGCCCTTTTGGATGTCCTGCTTTTTCCAGTTTAATAAGTGTTGGAACTTATTAATATTCTTGGCATAATATGCCGATTCTTCGTCGCTTTCATCAACAGAGATTTCTTCCTTTCTTGACATCTTAGCCTTCTTGGCTATCGATTTTTCCTTCAGCTTCGGTTTGGCATTCCGAGATTTTAGAACTATCTCGTAGTTTATAAGTGAACCAAGGAGAGTACTAAAATCAAGATTGTTTAAATCTTTAGATTCTATTATAGCCGTCACCGTACCGTCTCATTCTCGAGGTAGTGATCGTAGGATCTTTTTAACTTTTTCACTACTCGAAAGTGGTTTTCCAAAACATGCTAATCCATTCGTAATGACCTAGAATCTGTCTAGCATGATTGTAATGGATTCTTCTTCTTTCATTTGGAATAGCTCATAATCGTGAAGGAGCATGTTTGTTTTCATCTCATTGACTTGAGACGTTCCCTCATGTGTGACTTCAAGCACTTTCAAAATCTATTTGGCACTGTCACACGAAGATATACGGTTGTGTTCTTCCGGATTTAAGACACAATATAGGAGTTGTGTTGCCTTACAATTGTAATGATCATTTTTCCAATCCGCGTCATCATATTCTTCGAAAGATTTAAGCGTACCGTCGGATTTAAGAGGAATTTTTGGACCAAGACATATCACTTTCCAAAGCTCGATGTCATACGCTCGGATGAATATTGACATCTTTTTCTTCCACGTCATGAAATTTGATCCGTCAAAGAATGGTGTCGGTTAAGATCAAGACCTTCGACTGGAGCAATTTGAAATGCCATTTGGATCGAATCCTTGGATGTTAAGCCACTTATTGGAGGTACCACTCCAATACCAATTGTTGGATCACTATTGGTTGGAATCGCCGTTTGGAGATAGAGTTGTAGAACTCTTTCGCGTTGCGTAAGTGATTTAAAAAAAGGTGCGGAAATTAAACGACACAAGGATTTATACAGGTTCGGCCTACGTCCTCTCTGTATCTTTTTATATAGGCTAAAGATAAACCTATACACCTCTCTTATATCGGTCGAGGGATAACCATTACAAGCTCGTCTTCTATCGGTCCGAGTAAACCATTCAATTACTTGTCTTTATGTCGGTCCAAGTTAAACCGTTTTCCTTTTCTATTGGACAAGGAATCAACCAATCTAGCTTTCTATGGGTACTAGATAAACCTCACTTAGATATCGATTGCGATTCTAACAATGCCGGATCCTTGATCCTAATAACACCGAATCCAATCGTATCCATTCTTTTTCCTCTCTTGTATGATTTGGTGTATAACACTCAATCACTACCAATTCAAGCTCAAGTACAACAACTAGGATGTTTACAATGATATAACAAGTATATATGTTTTGCTCAAGGTTGTTGTGTGGTTTGATACCAAGTGGTTTGGTATTTATAGCCATTTCCATCCAACTAGCCGTTAGCTCTTTTTGACTTGCTAGCGTGAGCTAGCCTTTCTTCATAGCGTAGCGTACGTTAACCATGCTTTGTAGCGTGCGTTAACTCATATATCCGTTGCCTTCATTTTTTCAAACTATCCGTTTGATATGCTGGCTTTGACCAGATTCTTTCCAATGTTCATCTGATTTGAAATCTTATTACGTACGTTAACCTGTATGAGTTACGTACGTTAAATTGCTTCGATAGCGTGCGTTAATCATCAGCTTTAGCGTGCGCTATCTTCATCAGGTAAGTCGCCTGACCTGCAGGTAGGTCCTTGTTACGTACGTTATGCTGCGTATGTTACGTACGTTATCTTTGATTGATTGCGTGTGCTATACAATGTATATAGTGTGCGTTATCCATGCAGTTTGGGCTACTTTTTGCGTCTTCAACTCCTTTGTAGCTTTGCTTCGCTTTTTTATTGTTTTGCTTTGTTTAGCAACTTAATCATCAAAACTCTATTAATGAATGTATGGAATAAAATATTCCAACATAACCTATATGTGTGATTTTGCACGGCCAGTAATAGGTACATCTACATCTTGTATTGTATTAGGAGAAGCTGCTAGAAATTGTAAATTGAAACATCTTCACTTTAATCAGTTGCCCTCATTTTAGGGAATACCAAATAAAGATCCTTTGAACTTCATTCGCGAATTGCATTCCATAATTCAAACTTTGCCTTTACAAAATCTAAATGAGGATCAATTGAGAATGCGTTGCTTCTCATATACTCTAAAAGATCGAGCTAAACTTGGTTGATGTCCTTGACACCTACCTGGGAGGCCGTATATAATAAATTTATGGGAAAATAATATTTTAATCAGAAGACTAAAGATTTTCGAACTAAAATTGCATCATTTAATCAAATAGACGGAGAACCTTTTCATGAAGCTTGGGAAAGATTCAAAGGTCTTCTACACAATGTCCTCATCATCATTATTCACCTGAACTATTAAACCAGTTCTATGATGGATTGGGACAAATTTTCCAATACATGATAGACAAATACTGTGGGTGGATATGTTGGTACACTTACTGCACAAGAAGTATATGATCTATTTAAAATGATTGGGAACAATCCACAATAGAAAAGTGCACAAGCTAAAAAGACTCCGTAAAATAAAATTATCCCTAATAGCAATTTTTCACAAAAATTAGAAGATTTGACCAGGGAAATTCAACTTCTTAGAAATAATTCTTCTACCAAATTATCTGCTGAAACATGTGGTATATGTGGTGTCTACGGTCATGGAACTAATATGTGTAATATAATCTTTGAATTAACACGACCTGTTGAATAGGAAAAATGTTATTCAAACTACCAGCCTCGCCAACCTCCCCGAAATAATCCTTATTCAAACATTATAATTCTGGATGGAAAAAATCATCCAAATTTTGGATGGCCAACACTAATGCTCCTCCACTTAAACTAAATTCTCAGTTTTTATTAAGGCCTAATTATCATTCAAATCAAGCACTAAACCAAATTATGTATCCAATGGATCAAGTCCCTAAGTCACCAACTTATAAAATGAACCAACCTTCAAAACCACCACATCAACCATCTCTTGAAGAAACTTTGAACAGCTTTCTGCAATCTACATCCGACGTTTTGAAATGATAGAACCAAACTCGACCAAATGCTTTGAGGGATTAGATACACCAGTGAGATGATTAGAAATTTCAATAGGACAATTGACAACACATGTTGGAGATTTAACTAGAAAAATTGAAATAGGAAAACTTCCAAGTCAACCAGAACAAACTCATGCCATCACAATGTTAAGAAGTGGAAAAGAAATTAGTAATAAAGTAGAATATCCAGAACAACTGGATGACCAAGCTAAGCTTCCTGTTGATAATCTAGAAAAAAATATTTTAAAAATAAATATTTCTCTTCATAAATCTCCCAATCCTTACAAACCACCAATTCCTTTTCCTAGTCGACTACGAATTGAAAAACAAGAAAAACAATGCTTTGTATCAAATGCTTTCAAAAGTAACTGTCAATTTACCTTTAATTGATGTTATACAAAATGTTCCTACCTTTATAAATTTCTTTGAGGAACTATGTTCCAAAAAATGGAACTATATTGAAAAATAAAAGGTAATTGTTTCAGAAATTGCAAGCAAAATTCTTCAACCCAACTTTCCCCCAAAAGGAAATGATCCAGGAAGTTTTATTATAAAAATAACTTTGGGGAATGGTAAAGACATATACGGATTACTCGATCTTGGAGCAGGAATTAACTTAATGTCATATTCGATTTTTAAACAATTGGAACTTGGAGACTTAAAACCTATTAGAATGTGTTTACAAGTTGAAGACATCTATTAGATATCCCAAGGGAATCATTGAAGACATTTTAGTAAAAGTAGGTGGTTTAATAGTTCCACTTGATTTTGTTGTACTTGAAGTTGGTAAAGTACATAATTGTAATAAAGAACATACAATTCTATTAGGAAGACCATTTATATCTTCCACAAATACATTAATATATGTAAGAAAAGGGCGTGTTATTATGGAGGTTTTAGGTGAAACGGTTATTTTTCCACATGAGACATTAATCATATACATACCACCTCCTTCACTGAAAACTGTTCTTTCATCGATACTATTATTAGGAATACCTGTTAGATTTTGATGATGTCATCCCTGTATTTGTTATTTATTCAAATGTATGCACTAGGTACTTGGCATTATAAAGAACCAAATGAGTATCTTCTATAGGCCTTAAAAATTAGGCTAAGTCTTGATCAAGTGTTGACCAGTACAAAATCGACTAAGTCTAGAATTGCCATTTATCAGAGAAGTTTACAGGCAAGTTCATTATCAGAGAAGTTTTTGTCAAACGCAAAACATCAGAGAGGTTTGACCAAAACCAAGCTGCAGTGAAGTTCTGAAGAAAGCGTTACATCAGACAAGTTTTGATCAACGCAGAATATCAGAGAGATTTGACCAAAAACCATCTACAGTCGAGTTATCAGACGAGATCTAGTCAACATATATCAGCTGAAGTTTGACCATCAGATCAGAGAACATTCATCAGGTTAGAGAACTTCAGAGCAGAGAACTTTATCTCAGAGAACTTCATAGCAGAGAACTTTATCTTAGAGAATTGTATCTCAGAGAACTTTATCTCAGAGAACTTCTACAAAGATATATCAGAGAAGTTTTACATCAGAGAAGGTTGACCGCACATCAGATAGGTTTGACCAAGAAATATCAGATAAGTTCTCAGTCAAGATATCAGCCAAGTTCAAGATACTCAGTCCACGTTAGCAAGAGTTAAAAGTTAACAATCACGGAAAGCCGCATGCAGACATAAGGAGACAAGCCGAAAAGATTCTCGGAAAGTTAGAAATAAAATATTCATAGAGATCCATGTTCTGAAGACTTATGATTATTCTAATCAAGAACAACGGCGCTAACAGAGGAAGTCTTTCAAACGGTCGGAAATGAAAAGGGGATCAAGCCGTGCAATGGAATGATTGTAAGACCCCTAGAATTCGACCGGGAATATCACATACCGTAGACCCTTATCACAAGGATCTACCAGGCTAAACTCCAAAAGACTACTCAATGATTGACCGACCGGGATCAAATTAATTAAAAATCAGACCGACAAGGTCGTTAAACAATTCAGAAACTAATGAAATTCACATCTCAATGACAATAATAAACTTGAACACAGAAAGGAATGACAACTTAGTTTAATAAATGAAAACTATACCCTTGCAAGGGTGGATACTCGATCGAAAGAGAAATACCGACCAAAATGAAACAAAAGAAAAAAGACTCTGACTCTTGTGTGATTAGCATCGTCGTCTTCCATCTCATCCTAAGCCAATCCCGTGACTGCTTCCGAGCTGCCAAAACCTGAGCGCATAACAGGCACCCACCCCCCGAAAACTCGGGGGTTAGCAAACTGGAATTTTGCTAGTACAAGTACATAATATACAAGATATACGAACAATATCAACACAAAACTCAACAGCCCCGAAGCCTTAATACAAACCACGCATTCCCATATTCAACACAGAAAATTACTCGCTTACAACAAGGTGAAAGATAATCACATAGCCATATTCTCTTTACGGGTCATAACACCAATGAAACTTTAAACAAGCCCAATGAGTCAAAAGATCTAGTTTGAAAAACCCCCTTTTAAAAGGAAAATGTTTTGATAAGATAGTTTGAAAACGTTATTATTGACTCGGGTTGTCTTGGGGTTTTAAAAATTGAATGGGAATACTTTTGGAAAATAACTTCAAAAGCTCTCGGGTCCCTGACCCTGCATATGGAAAACAATTTACAAGAAAACCATTTCAACGTTTTTCGGGGTCCTCGACCCAATTTATAGAAACACTATCACAAGCGAATCATTACAACATCTCATGGGGTTCTCGACCCAATCCAAAGAATAATACCACAAGATCAAATATCTCAACATCTCACGGGGTCCTCGACCCAATACACAGAATAACACTACAAGATCAAATATCTCAATTGTTAGGAATATGCCCTCGAATGCCACTCAGAGGATGAGAGAGTGAGAGCGATTGTATTGTAATTATGAATATTATATTTAATAAGGCAATTATTATTTCTATATTATTGTGTATCACTGGCATTGTGATTTGGTATATAGAATAGTAGTCCTTGCATTTGAGAGTGAACATTCTACTCCTTATAGAGATAAGGAGATAGGCACTAGAAGTGTTTAGAGCTCGAATGCTTAACTAGTTCGCAAGTCGATAAAACTTAACAGGACATTAAGTTTTAATAAGACTTGTATAACTGATGCTAGGACGTGTGCACGTCTTGATAGCATAGTTATAAGTATATTGGTGGGACCAGTATACTCGAACACGACTCATACTCGATTCAGTCACACGGTATTCACTCTCGGAGAGTCGATGACGAATCGAAAGGTTGTGATAGTATACGTGGACCTTTGACTTGAGGGTTCAGTAGAAGATGTGTCTGTGACGTTTAGTTTGTCATTAGAGTAGTTAGACTCATTTACTTAATTGCTGAGTCGACCTCGAAGTGCGGACTATACGGGCAGGTAGCGATCTTTCAGTACGCCAAGAAAGGATTCTATCTCCTGTTAGTGAGCAGGCGAATGTCCTATACGGTTAATGGTAAATAAGATCATAAGTCTTTGGCCAAAGCATTCTGATATAGTCGTATTAGATACACTATTAATCAGTCGGTCTTGATTTGCATTAACACATGTATAGAGTTTAGTCAACAGTAGGGTTTGACTTTACCGTGACCCGAAGACTTGACCGGGACATCTGATGAAGGGTCTATACGTATATAGTATTCACGACATAATGGTTCTGGAATGATTCGTTCATTCGTTCTCAGTCGGGGTTTACAAAGGCGGCCCGCCAGTGGCTAAGTGTCTTGCTGCACTCATTGGTTCCTCCCAATGCCGGTTGAGACGAACCTACGGAGTCGCGCAATAGGATCATTTATGGATAAATATGAATTAATAATCTCTCTTATAATATTAGATATTAGTGATTTATCGGATAAATCAAATAGCGGTCTTATGAATTGTAAGTAGGTTACTGGGTGATTACTTTAATTCATAAATTATATTTCTTAGAGAAATGTATATATGTGTTTGATATAAATAATTAATTGGATTAATTAATTAGTATAAACACATTGGAAATAAAACGGATTCGTTTGACGGACATCCGATTCACGAGGGATTCGTTTGACGAACATCCAATACACGAGCCGAATTAACTCGACCCGTTTCTTGGAAGATTCCCTATAAGGCCCCCCCCCTCAACTCTACTTTATCTCTCTCATTAAATTATACACTTGTGGGGTTATGTGAGGTGTAGAGATGCTTTTAAAAGCATCTTCTACATGTGAGGCTAGTAATAATGGTGAAAAGAAAGTCTTTTCAATTATAAAGTCTCCTTCTTCCTTCCTCAAGTGTTTAATTTCGTTTTTTAGAGAGTTTCAAGAGTGAGAAAAATTTTCTACAGCATATGCTTGATCTTAGAGACAAGTTATTAGTAGAAAAGATCGAGAGAAAAAAATTCTTACAAGCTTCCCTAGCCGCATTCTTAGAGAAAGGAAGTTTGCTGATTTTTCCGTCAAGTTCCGGCGTGTGAAGTAGAGGCACCTTGCTTTAGGTGCTTGGAACGAAGGGCTCTTCATCATCATCATCATCATACGAAGGTTTTTCAGAGACATCATAGGTATGAGACTTTGATTCCTTGATCTTCGTATTTTTCTTTTCGTATATACGTTACTTGATCGATCCTCTTAGGGATTCCGTTTATTCTTCCGCTGCGTTTATTTTCTGTGGAATCCCAACAGTGGTATCGGAGAAAGGTCAAATATATCGTATATATGATCATCTTTGCATTTGGAATGTTATTTGATGATGTTTATGATTTAGAATCATAATAGATATAATCGAAGAAATTTAATCGTTCGTAGTAAGTCAAGTTTCGACTATTTTATGTGAATTATGAATCTGAAAAATTTGATTTTTTTTGATTTATAAGTTCTTCATGAAGTTAAGAAACTTTTTCGTTTTGGAAGCGAGTCGAAAAAATGAGAAAAACTGGGGTTAAACACGAATACCGCACGAAGACGCAGCTGCCGGCAGCAGCTTACTGGACTGCTGCCTAGCCGGCCGAGAGTGAATCGGTAGGCTCATCGTAGCTGCTCGCCACTGCCGGGCGATGGGACGAGAGTGACTTGGTCCGGCGGTTTTCGAGTTTTCGCCCGATTTTGAATCGGGCCGTGGGCCTCGATAGGATTTTCCGGACTCCATTTTTGTGTTTATATTTCGTTGTAATAATTTCCGAAATTTAAATTGGATTTAAATAGATTTAATAAAATATTTGGAATTTTTTTTTTAGGGAAATTATTATACTAGAATAATATTTTGTCCGGATTACTATGAACGGATAAAAATGAGGAATATAAATATTAATTTGATTAAAATTTTAGAAATTAAATAAATTAATTTTTATATTAATTGGATTAATATATTAATTGATTATTTAATTTCATTTACCGTTACATGTTGTATGGAATGCCTTATGTGATGGTGATATAGCTCGTGGACTTAGTTGTTGATTTGTTCGATTCGATATGGTTGTAAAGGCCATTTTGAGCCTATTTATTTTTACTAGAAAATATGTATAAAAGGACGTATTGTTCAATGATGTAATTATTCATATGGCTATGACGAAGACCGAAGACGACCGACGGAAGACGAAGAATCAATATCAATTTTTCTTTTCGTTATTTGGCTTGGCCCAATACTTAGGAAAAAGTCCATGAGCTATATGTTGGTAGTAACTAGGTTGCTATTTATTGTTTTTCATTTTGAATGATTGACAAACCACAAACCGCGCTTATAAACGGATTAATGTGCAAAGTGTAACATATAATCGCGTTAATACTCCCACTTACAAACACTAAGTTATAAAGGTTACGAGGTTTCCTACCCTCCGTCAAACTCATGGAAAATTGAAATTTAAACCGGAATATTATTCGTCCGAGTATGTCGGGGTAATATTTTTGGGGAAAGTTGATAAATTCCTAGAGTGCATTAGATGCCTTTGGTTGTGACAAATCAAACCCCTATAAACCGTATGGGTTGCCGGGTAAGATTCAATTGTCAGACTAATAGGAGTTGACGGTTTAAACTTAGATAGTTCAGCGAGCCATAGAAACCGAATGGGTTGAGGGCAAGTGAACTAGGGGTAAAAGAAGATCGAATCATCCATTAGATGGGTTGGTATTAGACACCACTTTATAAAGAATAATAGAATATAAACCGTATGGGTTGCCCTCTATTAAACTTTGTAAAGAAATCGATCACCACTATGAAGTCACCCAAGACTTCCGGATTTAACATGGGAGTGTGTAAATGCCGATAAAATAGTGGGAGCCGAGTTATGAATAAAGAAAGTCCTTAAATTCTTTACTCGGATCATAATTAAACAATCACTAACGAATCTCAAATTATTCTCTGCAGTTAACAAAACTCTCAATATGACAATGAACCCACTCGCTATACTACTTGAAAAGAACGTCCTGACTGGTCCGAACTATGTGGGTGGCTTCGGAACTTGAGGATTGTCCTAACTATGGAAATGCTGGGATACGTCTTGGAGGCGGACATCCCAGCGGCTCCTGCAAGAACCCGAGCCAATCAGGAAGATGTCGATGCCCATGAGAAATGGGTAAAAGACGACATAAGAGTGCGAGGGTACATGTTAGGCTCAATGACCAATGAGCTTCAACGTGCCCATGAAAAGATGACGTCTTCACGAGCCATCTTAGCGCACCTGGCTGAGCTCTATGGAGAGCATAGCCGAACTGCTAGATATGAGATATCAAAGCAATTATTCGGCACCAGGATGAAGGAAGGAGAGAAGGTTGGGGACCATGTCCTCAAGATGATCTCGATGATTGAGAGATTGGAAGCTCTTGATTTTCAGATGCATGCATCTCTCCAAACTGACCTTATCCTCGTCACTTCGACTCCTTTTCCCAATTTGTCATGAACTTCAACTGCAATGAGATTGCATGTAACTTAGCTGGGCTAATGAACAAACTGACGACTGCCCAGTCTCAGATGAAGACAAAGGGAAAGGAAGCTGCACTTGTGATTTCTTCTAAGACTTGGAAGTCTAAGAATAAGAAGAAAAAGAACAAGAAGCAGTTAGGTCCGATAGCCAAGATCGACAAGGGAAGGGGCAAGGACCCAATGGTTCAAAAGAGCAAAGGGGCCAAGAAAACGGATGTATGCCTCAACTGCGGTGAGCTAGGCCACTGGAAGAGGTATTGTCCAAAGCTTGACCGTAATGCGCCTTCAGTGCGGAACTATTGGTTTTAGAAGCAGTTGTTCTCAGAATCGTATATTCTACTTCTTGGATACTTGATTCCGGTGCGAGTTCTCACATTTGTACAATGAATCAGGATCTGGAACGAAGTAGGAAGCTGGATTCAGAGGAGGTGATGGTCACCGTCGGAAGTGGGCATAGTGTCGAGGCTTCTGATATCGGATCCCTTATGTTGGATTTAGAATCTGGTTTTATTCTCACTTTAGATGATGTACTTGTTTTGCCCAAGGGGCACAAGAATATTGTATCAATTCCGGTCATGGACCGAAAGGGATTTCACTTCTTTATTGGAGATGGGTCCTGTCGTATTTATTTCAGAAATAAATTGGTTGGTACTGCTACATTATTAAATAGTTTATACCATTTAAATTTAAAAGACAATTGTGAACACTATAACTAGGAAGCGTGGTAGGGATGAAACGAACCAAGCACTTAAGTGGCATCTTAGACTTGGTCATATCGGTCAGACCAAGGTTCATAAAATGGAGAAAGATGGGCTTACGGGTCCATTGGGATCAGATCCCTATCCAACTTGTGAATCTTTCCTTCAAGGCAAAATGACTAAGTTACCCTTCGCAGGGACTTTTTAAAGAGTCTTGAAAAACTCGATTGATCCATACCGACGCGTCATGGCCCTTTTGAAGTGGCACGAGACGGCTTTCAATATTTCATTACATTCACCGATGACCATACCGGTATGGATTCGTACTTAATGAAACATAAGTCCAAGCTTTTGATAAATTCAAGGAATTTAAAGCCCTAGTTGAAAATCAAACAGTAACCGTGTTAAGACTCTTCGGTCGACCGGGTGGTGAGTACATGAGTACCGAATTTGATGAGTTCTTAAAAGAACTAGGAATAGTGTCACAATTCACTCCTCCGGCTACTCCACAATTAAATGGTGTATCGAAAGAAGGAACCGAACCTTGTTGGACATGGTTCGCTCCATGCTTAACTATACCGATCTACCGATTTATCTCGTGGGGTTACGCGCTCCTTATCTTTGTGCATATCTTGAACAGATGTCCTTCCAAATCCGTTTCCTAAGACTCCCATGAGATGTGGAGAGGTAGGAAACCAAGTCTTAATCACATTAGGATTTGGGGATGCCCCGCTTATGTCAAGAAGACTAAAGTAGAGAAATGGAAACTAGGTGCGTGAAAGGTCGTTTCATAGGATATCCAGGATTCCATGGGATATCTATTCTACATGCACGAAGATCATAGGATCATCGTTGCTATACAAGCACACTTCCTGGAAGATCGGTTTATTCGAGAAGGAGGGGCGGGTAGAAATATTTCTTTGGAAGAAATAAAAGAAACACCAAATGAGACACCTATGCAAGATACAAGAACCGAACCTTCAAATACAAATACAACCTCGCAAGTCTAGTAGAATTTCTCAATTACCCGAGAGGTATGGCTATCTCGCATCAAGAGGAACCAGGTGTCCATGAGATGACAGAAAGTAGTCAAGAGAATGATCCTTCTACATACGACCAAGCGATGGTAGACGTTGACTCCACCAAGTGGCAAGAAGCTATGGAAGCCGAGATAGACTCAATGCATGCTAATCAGTCTGGACTTTAGTAGATCGTCCTAAAGGCATAGTGCCTATTGGAAACAAATGGATCTATAAGAGAAAGACTGATGGAGATGGCAAGGTTGATACCTATAAGGCCGGGCTTGTGGCAAAGGGTTATTCCCAAAGAGAAGGAATCGATTACTTGAGACCTTCTACTTTGTAGCTATGATTAAGTCTATTCGCATGATGCTTGCTATAGCAGCCCACTTAGATTATGAAATATGGCAAATGGTTGTGAAAACGGCATTCCTAAATGGATTCCTCGAGGAGGAGATTTATATGGAATGACTAAGGGATTCATATCTCAAACCAATATTCATAAAGTTTGCAAACTTCAGCGTGCCATTTATGGATCAAGCAAGCTTCACGGAGTTGGAATCTTCGTTTTAACGAGGCAGTCAAAGAGTTTGATTTTGTCCAAAACGAAGAAGAGCCTGTATTTACAAGAAGGTTAGTGGGAGCAAAATTGCGTTCTTAATACTATATGTAGATGACATTCTACTTATAGGAAACGACGTAGGAATGCTCGATTCTGAGAGCTTGGCTTTCTAAAGAGTTCTCAATGAAAGACTTGGGAGAAGCTACCTATATTCAGGTATTCGTCTCTACCGGATAGAGCGAAAAGAATGTTAGGTCTTTCCCAAGCCCTCTACATAGAAAAGATCCTAAAGCGATTTAGGATGGAAGATTCTAAAAGAGGGTTTCTACCTATGCAACATGGTGCAAAACTTTCCTTAGAGATGTGTCCTCAAAGTGAGGAAGATAGAAAGGAAATGAGCAAGGTACCTTATGCTTCAGCAGAGGTAGCCTTATGTATGCAATGATTTGCACTAGACCGGACATTGCCTATGTCGTGAGCGTAGTAAGCCGGTTTGATCAAATCCAGGCGGGAACATTGGACTCTGTAAAGAACATTCTAAAGTACCTAAGGAGGACTAAAGACTTGGTTCTTACATACGGCGGTGGAGAACTAAGAGTGATGGGTTATACAGACTCGATTTTTCGAGGGACATGGATGCTCGATGTCCACATCGGGGTATATCTTTACTCCGAATGGTGGGGCGATTTCTTGGAGAAGTGCCAAGCAAAGTTCGATTGCTATCTCCACATGTCAAGCCGAATATCGGGCAACACGGAGGTCGCTAAAGAAGCTTTTGGATAAAGAATTTCACCGAGGAACTTCAAGTGGTTCCTAACGCAGAGAAGCCCGTGACCTTGTTTTGTGACAATGACGGAGTTTTGCACGAGGCTAAGGAGCCTAGGGCTCACCACAACACCAAACATATTGCGAGAAAATATCATTTTGTTAGAGAAATGGTTCGGGATGGGAATGTTACACTGCAGAGTAGACACAAGAAATAACGTTGCCGATCCGCTTACCAAGCCACTATCTCGAAGGTCTTAGAGAGACATCTGGAGAGTATGGGTATTAGATACCATAGTTTGTGGCATTGAGTGCAAGTGGGAGATTGTTAGGAATATGCCCTCGAATGCCACTCAGAGGATGAGAGAGTGAGAGCGATTGTATTGTAATTATGAATATTATATTTAATAAGGCAATTATTATTTCTATATTATTGTGTATCACTGGCATTGTGATTTGGTATATAGAATAGTAGTCCTTGCATTTGAGAGTGAACATTCTACTCCTTATAGAGATAAGGAGATAGGCACTAGAAGTGTTTAGAGCTCGAATGCTTAACTAGTTCGCAAGTCGATAAAACTTAACAGGACATTAAGTTTTAATAAGACTTGTATAACTGATGCTAGGATGTGTGCACGTCTTGATATCATAGTTATAAGTATATTGGTGGGACCAGTATACTCGAACACGACTCATACTCGATTCAGTCACACGGTATTCACTCTCAGAGAGTCGATGACGAATCGAAAGGTTGTGATAGTATACGTGGACCTTTGACTTGAGGGTTCAGTAGAAGATGTGTCTGTGACGTTTAGTTTGTCATTAGAGTAGTTAGACTCATTTACTTAATTGCTGAGTCGACCTCGAAGTGCGGACTATACGGGCAGGTAGCAGTCTTTGCTGTACGCCAAGAAAGGATTCTATCTCCTGTTAGTGAGCAGGCGAATGTCCTATACGGTTAATGGTAAATAAGATCATAAGTCTTTGGCCAAAGCATTCTGATATAGTCGTATTAGATACACTATTAATCAGTCGGTCTTGATTTGCATTAACACATGTATAGAGTTTAGTCAACAGTAGGGTTTGACTTTACCGTGACCCGAAGACTTGACCGGGACATCTGATGAAGGGTCTATACGTATATAGTATTCACGACATAATGGTTCTGGAATGATTCGTTCATTCGTTCTCAGTCGGGGTTTACAGTGCGGCCCGCTAGGCTGGCTAAGTGCTGCCTGCACTCATTGGTTCCTCCCAATGCCGGCTGAGACGAACCTACGGAGTCGCGCAATAGGATCATTGATGGATAAATATGAATTAATAATCTCTCTTATAATATTAGATATTAGTGATTTATCGGATAAATCAAATAGCGGTCTTATGAATTGTAAGTAGGTTACTGGGTGATTACTTTAATTCATAAATTATATTTCTTAGAGAAATGTATATATGTGTTTGATATAAATAATTAATTGGATTAATTAATTAGTATAAACACATTGGAAATAAAACGGATTCGTTTGACGGACATCCGATTCACGAGGGATTCGTTTGACGAACATCCAATACACGAGCCGAATTAACTCGACCCGTTTGTTGGAAGATTCCCTATAAGGCCCCTCCCTCAACTCTACTTTGTCTCTCTCATTAAATTATACACTTGTGGGGTTATGTGAGGTGTAGAGATGCTTTTAAAAGCATCTTCTACATGTGAGGCTAGTAATAATGGTGAAAAGAAAGTCTTTTCAATTATAAAGTCTCCTTCTTCCTTCCTCAAGTGTTTAATTTCGTTTTTTAGAGAGTTTCAAGAGTGAGAAAAATTTTCTACAGCATATGCTTGATCTTAGAGACAAGTTATTAGTAGAAAAGATCGAGAGAAAAAAATTCTTACAAGCTTCCCTAGCCGCATTCTTAGAGAAAGGAAGTTTGCTGATTTTTCCGTCAAGTTCCGGCGTGTGAAGTAGAGGCACCTTGCTTTAGGTGCTTGGAACGAAGGGCTCTTCATCATCATCATCATCATACGAAGGTTTTTCAGAGACATCATAGGTATGAGACTTTGATTCCTTGATCTTCGTATTTTTCTTTTCGTATATACGTTACTTGATCGATCCTCTTAGGGATTCCGTTTATTCTTCCGCTGCGTTTATTTTCTGTGGAATCCCAACATCAACATCTCACGGGGTCCTCGACCCAATACATAGAATAACACCACAAGATCAAAGATCTCAACATCTCACAGGGTTCTCGACCCAATACACGGAATATCATCACAGTACAATCAAAGACAAAACCTCTCATTCGACGAATCCTGCTCAAGACCCTTGATTAATTAACCCTCAGAGATCTCGTCAAATATCCTTGGGTAATTAACCCTGATACCAATGTTTAAAACAAGTTGAAACAAACTTTCAGAAACACGAATCGCTGTCTATATCAAGACCAACATTTTAAAGCGAGTTGGAAGAACTTTGAATTACGAACATCGTTCGGTAATGGGGTCTTAGATGTCACTCTAATATCCGTAACCAATAAGCCTGCCAGGCGCCTCCCTTACACACCTGTGCACCGGCGTTCACTCCACTATGTTGGCCCCCCATTGGACATGTCACCGCGTTGGCGTTCACTCCCGCAAGAGCCGCCCCTTGCACACGCATTAGGTAACACCGGTGTTCACAACCATATGGAGCCGCTCATTGCAGCGTACACCAGGCCAGGGTACACGCCCCACCCTCAGAGGCTCCCGGACATGACGTCTCTCACAACAAGTATTCACATTGTTACAATAGCAAGCACACAGTCAATTGTTGCAACAATTTTCAAATCAGTACCCCAATTCGCACAATTTATCCGTCAGTCCACAACCACACAATTAAATAACAACACGCACGTTATCAATCAAGACTCAACACAATAAGCCTTCGGCAAAACCAACCAACGCTACACATATATTCTTATATCGTAGCTCAACCGAATACATAAACCTTACTATATTATCTCTATAAATATGGTTCGTACTTTAATCCAAGTTGAGTACGTCAACTAGTATCTGTATTAATCACCCGACATTCACCGACATATGTATATATAAATATCTATAAATACATACACACACACACACATATATATATACACACATACGTATATCTATATACATACATATATTTAACATATAAATATAATATATATTCATAAAATGATTCACACACTTCGACAACAATGATTTCACGTAGTTATAATTCATATATCAAGGTACTTGCCTCCAATCCAAAGCACGCGAAACAACGGGAAAGCTCGACCGGAAACCCTCGAATCTTCCAACTAGGTCGAAAACACAAGAACAATATAATTACTATAAGGTCGATCACAAGGAAGATGCAAAACACACGAAATTCTCAACAAGAATTCGTAGAAACAAAGGATCGAACACTTGGGGCTCAATATTTCCCCAAAAACATCAAGAACATCATCCGAACCCGAATATGGTACGAAATACGAATCAAAACATGGGGATAGGATCAATACAACTGATTGATGATATACAACAACACGATTCATGAAGAGCAACTCGAATCTTAAAGATTCTCAAAATACATTAAGGAGGGTTCAAGAGGGTTACCTCGAATCAAAGATGAAGAACATGGATTAATGATGTTAATCAACACCAAGAGCTCATGGAAGATGAAAACTTGGAGTTACAAGACTCCAAAATCGCCCCCAGATCGCCCAAAAATCGCCACAGCCGCGGAGGGATGAAGAAAGGGTGAAAAATGACGAACACGGTCAACCCTCGGTATATAAATACCTGCGCCTGCTTAACGTACGTTAGGGAAGAAGCCTAACGTACGTTAGCAACATTACGTACATAAGGAACGCAATATTACGTACGTAAGCAATGTCCAGAACCTCCTGTCCGAAATGAAGAAGACCATTACGTACGTTATGGCAAGGACTTAACGTACGTAATGCGCACAGTTAACGCACGTTACAACCATAACATAGCGTGCGCTAACGATGGGCAGAACTCACTATCCGAACTGAGAAGACCCTTACGTATGTTATGAGAAGGGCTCAGTATACGTAAGGCACATGAAGATAGCGTACGTTATGCTCATAGCATAGCTTACGTAAGTCACTTAGCAGTTCTAAAACTGCTAAGTTCAACTCATTGAGTACGAGCACGATGAAACTGCGAAACGACGACAACAACAACACAAGACGAAGACATGCACACAAAGAGTGCGCAATGATGAACTCAAGCGCAAAAAGGAAACACGATTCCGACTACCCGAAGGTTCGGAATACGACAACGGAAGTAATTACCCCCAAACTTTGGGAAATTACA
Organism: Orobanche coerulescens; assembly: GCA_033398695.1. Lineage (NCBI taxonomy): Eukaryota > Viridiplantae > Streptophyta > Magnoliopsida > Lamiales > Orobanchaceae > Orobanche > Orobanche coerulescens. Next base: position 12,034,345 of record CM065817.1, read on the forward strand.
AAACGCCCCAAAACATTCTAAAATCACGATACGTCAACGAATAGCCAAACCGAAGCTCACAGTACGTATAACAACGTTAAATGAACTTACGAGAAACCCGAAACAACAGTTTCGAACGAGATTTATAAGAAACGAACTCGAGTGCGGAAAAGTCGTTAATAAGCACAGAACTCAACAAAACGACACCGAAATGAACTCAGATGTCAAAAAGTGCAGAATTAATCATTCTCAGAACGATGAAACGGTAACAAGAGATCCATTAAAATGGACTCCTACCGAAAAAAAGAAATTTACTGAAAATTGAAATCGCGGATATTACAATGAAAAGATAAACAAAGAAGCCCACTCTCCAATGGATGGATTTGTTACAGTGATGCAACGGATATGAAGGAAGCTCAAAGGATCGTACTATAAATATTTGAAGATATGAATTAAGCAAAGTACGATGCGAACAATACATTCAAGCGATCAAAGCAATCAAAGTAATCATAGTGAACAAATAGCATCGTGAAGAACAAAGCTTAAACAGTCATATTCGAAGAAGCTCTTTAGCTGGAGAAGACAAACACTCTTGTCTTAAAAGTTTGAGTACGGGGTTTCTTTCTTGAACGAGGTTCTTGAAAGAAAAGATACTATAAATACATCCACGGGTTCTTGATTGGAAGGTGATAGACAGCTCGAGAGTTGTTGAGGCATCTACGGGTTTTCAATCAGGAGGTGCTAGGCAGTCAAGGGAGTTGCAATGGCCACGGTCTTTCACTAGTTGGAAGATGTTGTAACTAGGAAAAATTCATTGTAACCTTTATCACTGGTTGACAGTTATAATGAATTTATCTCCAACTGGTTTGGAGAGAAGTGGACTTGTAACATCCTAATTTAATTTATAGTTAAGTCTTGAAAACATCTCTCTCTCTCTCTCTCTCTCTCTCTATATATATTTATATAAATATATATATATATATATATATATATATATATATATATATATATATATATCTTAACAGCTTTAATTATCTTAACTTAGAATTTTTCCTTTAAATAAAATAATAACGTGCAAAAGCTATATAATAATATAATATCACATAAATATCATTTAGAAGAAGAACTAATGATTTTTTTGAGATAAAAAAAAATTCATAGTAAACTTTAGTAATTAAATAAATGTAAGGAATTAATGAAAACTCCAATTTAAAATTCAACTAAAATATTAAGTACAGAATTTATACTACGTCTAATTACGTAAAATTATACCAAACATTCATCATTTATAGAAAATATAAGGCAATTGTTAACGTTCGCCAAACATTCAAATTACAAATTGAAAGATTTCTTCATAAATTAAAATATAATTCATAATATTAAGAGTTGATGCTTATATTGATACCATCTTCCACCAGTACCACGTCCGCTTCATTAACTTGAAAATTTTTATAAAATTCGGGGTAAGCTTGAGCTTAGTGAGGTTATACATGTCACATATGAATATATCACGAATAATTGAACAAATAAATATTTCTGTTCTGTTTTTATGTGTATTTCTACACGGAGTACTCGGAGCCCGGAGGCAATCTGAGCCCGAAGGCTAACTGAGCCCGAAGGCTAAATGTTCTGTCTACTGGAAGTACAAATTTTCTGTTCTGTCTGTATGACATGATAAATCATATCATAATTTATAATATATGACAACTAACATGTAATATACATGCGAGACATGTAATTTTGTAGAAAATAAGTGAAAATGAAACCCCACCTCAATTGATGTAGCGTGACTAAGTGTGGATGCTCGATGTAATATCCGGAATTTCTACTATTGTGGTTTAATATTATTTTATCCGAGTTATGTTGTACAGCGTGGAATCTGTACAGTATGGATAAAATAAATGAAGGACTAAGACATCTGTATTGGTATAACTACTGTGCTTGGTCGACAATTGCAGTTGAGGATATTGTGTATCGTATGAGAATATTATTGGAAGGAGTATGTATATTTGGTATGCCATATGTTCGTATTCTGTATGTTGAGACGTTGGACAAGAATAGCTGAAAATGTCTAAGTATAGCCTTATTGGCGCACACTAATATTCATGCATAGCGCACGCTATCGTGCAGGTTTAGCGCACGCTACGTTCATAGGTTAGCGTACGCTAGTGCAGAATAGCTCAGAGGGAATCTACGTGTGGACCCGGCCACTTTCGGCGCATGTGCCGACGAGGTCAACAGATGTTTATTGTGAAGGATTAGCGCACGCTAAGGTATATTGATAGCGCACGCTAATCAGAACGGACCAAAGGAATCTTGGTTGTGTCAGGTTACTTTAGGTATGTGGGGACACGGGGGTAGGTGCAGACTGTAGCAAGTCAACTATGAGTAGCGCACGCTACGTTTGAAGGGTTGCGTACGCTAAATAGAGCGATTTACGTACGCTATTGCATGGGCATTGCGTACGTAAATCATTATATGAAGCAAGATAGTAGCCTCTGGACTTCGATAGGGCACGCTAACAAAGAATGTTAGTGCACGCTAAACTGGTAACGTATGTTAAATGAAGAGGTTAGCGTACGTTAATAATGTACAGTGTATATATATGAGTAGTTGGCTGTCATTCCTCATTTCGTCCATTCTCTTCTTGCAACTGATAGAGAGAACCTTGGGAGGACATTTGGAGTTCCTAAACACTGAGGGATGATCCTCTTTAACAAGATTAAATATGGAAATCATGGATTAAAGCTTTGTTCTTTAAATCATTGGCGATTCTTGGAAATGGATTCAACCTTGGAAATCTATACATTCCTTCAAAAAGGTAATCACTCTTCATCTTTGGATTTCGTTTTGGATTGAATGTTGATATTCTTGAGTTCATGATTATTACATACACAAGTTGATAAGCATGATGATGAGATGGATTACCGGAGTATGATGATATTAATGTGATTCGTATGGTTTGAATCGTATTGATTCGTGTTCTTGAGATTAGTTGGTTAATTCTTCTCCTCAATTTTGAATATTGATGTTATTGTTGATAATTACTCCCTGTAATGATAGATTATGGAAGTGCTGTTACGTTCTTAATGTTTCGTGAGGTTGATATTGAGGAAGATGATATATGGATATAAGAATTGGATTAAGGGTTGGATGATTACTTATATGTTAAAGGATATCGGATTTCGTTGTTTTGATGGCTTTGAACATGGTTTAGAACCACTTAGTGTTCTTGATAATCGCCATATGTCGATCGGTATCTGAAAAACATGCATCTGTACAGCATTAGCGCACGCTAGGCTTACTGCCTAACGCGCATTAACAGGAGTAACTTAGCGCACGCTACGTTAAGTAATTAACGTGCGCTAAGTCAATAGGCAGGGTAATATATTCTGTTTCGGTTATGAATTCGTGATCGTTTAAGTTGGTTTGATCAGACTTGTGGTTAATCGAGATATTGTTGAGCCGTTGGGTTTGTGAATTGGTTTTATCGATTGTTGATTGTTATCGAACTTGTTTTCTATCGATTATTGTGACAGGTTGAGATTATTGATCGGTGATTAGAACCATGCTTTGCGGTCGTATTCGAGAATGTTCATGAATTGCATTTATCAGAGCTGAGTGACTTGTAGATGACGGCAATAGAATTGGTGACGGCTTCATCGATATCGAGGTAAGTTATTACTTGCTCAGTTTATAATATTTAATGAATGGTTTCAGTTTCATTCGTTTATAATTCGCATAACAATGTTTATAATCGTAATCACAGGAGATTTGGGATTATAAATCGTATTCGAGTTTTGGGAATCTAAATCATAATGTATATGATTTACTTTTGTTATTGGTATACTTGTATATCGAGGATATATTATGATAAAGATGAAGATATGAATTATCTGCAATCCGTGATACTTTGGACCACCGAGTATTGAGGATAATGGTTCGTGATAGTTTATACATTGAGATCGTTCTCGAAGGACTCGGGGCAAGTACTATAATCATTTTTATCAATTGTGTCGATCATGTCGTGATACATTCGTGTATCGTTATTGTCATGCATTTGTGCATTGTTGTTGTCGTGTATTGTGTACTGTTGTTTTGTGCAATTTTACATTATTGTCATATGTCCACCTCGTGTTGGTCCGACGGGATCATCGGGGGATCTATGCTAGCGTGCGCTGGATCATCGGACGGGTTTTCCACCTCGGGTTGGTCTGACGGGATCGTCGGCGGATCTAGGCAGTGAACGCTGGATCATCGGATTGCCATATATTGTTGTTGTGCATATGTATATTATGGGTTTGCCATAAGTATACATTGTCGTTATTGTTGTGATCATATTGACGTTGTCATATGGGTATCCATTTGTAGGTCTTGTGTTAGGACCATGTCCGTATGTTGTGTGGAGCTGATCTCGGATTAGACTGACGTGATTGTAATTGTATTTCGTATCTTGAGGTATGTTTCGTATTTCCTTGGTACTTGTCTTTGATGGACAATCGATTATCATATTGGAATTGTCGACGTTATCCGATGGATTGAATTGGCCAGAGTTGGTGTAATTTCCGTATTGCGAGTTATGATAATGTTTTGAGAACCTTGGGTATTTTTGAGATACCGTACAAATATTTCGGTATTATCTTAATGTGTTGTTAAGGATACAAATCGTGGATTTTCGTAAAGTTAAGACGGTAAGATTACATTGGTCGTATTCTTACTTAGTATTTCCATTGATATGTAATTATTGACGTGATGTGATGGTTATCATTGTTGGATATTATGGCTGACCCCGTCGTGTGCTTTCTTTTTAGGTTCTTGGATTATTGAGCTTGTAGCGGTCGTGAAGAGATGAGCTTCCCGGAGGATACTGGCTAGAGCATGTATTTGTATATCGAGTTTCCTGATCAGTTGTTGTATTCCGATGCTAGAGTATTTTAATTCTTTGTCTTTATCCGCTGCGTGAGTATTTTTAAATGACCTTTTGGTATCTGGTAACTTAGGTCGCTTTGGCAATTGTTTTCTAAATCTATTCTGTCGGTACGTGTAAGCGATAACTTAACGTATGTTTTTAAACTGTTGAGTTTTGGCATTTCGGGCCTTGTGGTTTCAAATGAAATTTTACGCAGTCTTGATAAACGAGTTTTATAAAGTCTTCGAATGTTTTAAATAGATAATACCATCGTTAGCCTCTTGGACGTTTTTAAATGTTTGCGAAAATTTCCTGCAGCCTTGTGGGTTCCATCTCGGGGCCCATGGCGCTGTAATATTCCTAGATGGCTCTGGGAGTGTTACAGAATATGGTATTAGAGCTTAGGTTGTGAAAATCTAGGCAGTCGGGTCAAGTTGGGTCGTGCTTTTGTCGTGTCATTCGAGTTGTCGGTTGACAAGTGTTTGAGCTCTGAGTTTTTGTTGTTCACTTGGGCTTGTGCGTTATGTGATTTACCAGTGTAGTACTGAGGTTGTTGTAAAATTTTTCAAATGGTGTTAACGTCTTTATTCAGATAGAGCTATGTTGTGTTCTCGAGTTGAACTGAGTTTGCAAAATGTGTGTTTTGTAAATGTCTGTGTCGAGTATTTTTTTGAGTCGAGACATGTGTCAGTATCACGGGGAATCGTCGGCTTCACGATCTATAAGTATTTGGGATTTTTGAATTGCATTGAGATTTGCTGCCGTTCTAAGTTGACATGCATTGAGATTCAGCAGGATATTATACGTTACAGTATAAGGTGACAGAGTTGGGACAGGATTGATGATCTTGAGAAGTTATGATTTTGGAAATCAATATGTCGGGTAGATTTTGGAACGGAATTGTGCATTTGGGAGAATATTATGGATTGTTCAGGAGAACATGTAGTCATGTTAGTTCATTTTGAGATATATGAACTGTTTTTGAGCATTTGGAAATGATACTTTTCAAAATGAATGTTTTACGGATGTTTTACGGAAATGATTTTGGGCCGAGACCCAATCAATTTTGAAATAGTTTTATAACTCAGGACTTGGGGTCCAAAAGGGTTTTCTACTTTTTAAACTTCCTGCAATATGGAACGAGATACGGGCTGAGTCCCTAATGTTTTAAAAGGCTTTTTGGTTTTCTAAAACTCCCGAGATTTGTAAAACACTTTACTAATCATTTATCTATTTTCCTACTGCCTTACGCGGTTTTGGGTTACTTGTTCAAATGAAACTTCTCGGGAAGTCTTTCACTATGTTTGAGTTGTTGGTCATTCAATGTTTTGTCATAGCATATTAGAGGTGATCCAGGATGGATTAATGGTTGACATTGCGAGTCATAGGTGGAAAGGAGTTTTTGGGTCGAAGTTTATATATTGAGATTTTGGAACTCTATCGTGTGGTTTTTCGATGGAATATCAGTGGATATTGGTGACGAGCCGAATTGGTATACAGGAGTATGGATGTGGTCAATCATTTGCATAATTTCATTTTATTTAATCATGCGTATTCGAAAAGAATTATTATCGAATACTTGTCACCAGTGAGCCGATTTAATTTTTCGGAAATTGATTTTGTGGTCTTACTAAAATTTATGTTTTGAGTTTTGAAATTCTTGAAAGAACTTTCGAAAATTTGTCTTCTTGACAAGACTATATGATTTCAAACTGGTTTTGAAAATATGACTGATATACATACGCATTTAGTGCATGGTGCATATCATGGTGAAGTTATGAGTGTGACTCATAAACTGGATATCATATCGATGGTACGAGGAAAAGGATTCGAACTTTAGTATGGTAGTTTGGTTATCCAGGGATGATCGATAGATTTATCGGATAAGAGAAATATGCTGCGTGTTGTAGATTCATTCACAGGATGTAATTTTGGAACTTTGGATTTTGTGAAACCGGGACATATGTGCTATGTGATTCCATTGGTACGGTAGTATCGCAATTTTACCATAGTGATTTTTGAATGATTTCTTTGTAAGTGTAGATTTGGGGATGGTGACCCCAAACTGGTTGTTTTGGACAATGAGTGGTCGTTCCCACTCCTTGTATGAATTGGTATGTTCATCAATTTGCGATTGGTTGTTCGTATGCCGAGGGGAATGTTCACCAGTCGGTTGTGTTTCGTTGAGATTCACTGTTTGTGATTTGTTTAATGTTTTGAGAATTTTGTTTTTTCGTATATCGGTTTCTGTGGTTCTTTGTTGATCGTTTTGAAGTTTACTGTGTGAAGGTATTCTCGATTTTCGTTGATCGTTCGTTTGTAATATTGGAGTTTATCATGATGATGATATTCTCGACTGTGTTTTGACCTTTGGATTGGTCGTATTAGAATTTATCATGTCGATGATATTCTCGGTTAATTTATTGGTTGATTATTGCTGGTGATCATTTGAACATTCAGACTGTCTGTCGATGTTTCGGGATTCGTTGCCATTGTGTTGAGCAGTTGTTTCACAGATGTATCGTGCATTATTGGTTTTTAGCACATTGGTACTTGATTGTGTAATCAGGCAGACAAGATTTGACACGGATAGAACATTTCATCCGAAGAGGATATATTTTTTTGAGACTCATGTAATTGTGATTGATAGTATCTCAGGAGATTGTCGACTTTGCGCATTTGTAAGTGTACTGTTTTGGTTATTCGGTAATAATGACGATCGATCGTTGTCGTGATGGTTTCGGAATACTTTGGTTGAACGATTTGTTTGTTTTTCTATAACGGCTTGCAAGTTTCGAGGACGAAACTTATTTTAAGTGGTGTAGTATGTAATATCCGGAATTTCTACTACTGTGGTTTAATATTATTTTATCCGAGTTATGTTGTACAACGTGGAATCTGTACAGTATGGATAAAATAAATGAAGGACTAAGACATCTGTATTGGTATAATTACTGTGCTTGGTCGACAATTGCAGTTGAGGATATTGTGTATCGTATGAGAATATTATTGGAAGGAGTATGTATATTTGGTACGCCGTATGTTCGTATTCTGTATGTTAAGACGTTGGACAAGAATAGCTGAAAATGGCTAAGTATAGCTTTATTAGCGCACGCTAATATTCATGCATAGCACACGCTATCGTGCAGGTTTAGCGTACGCTAGTGCAGAACAGCTCAGAGGGAATCTACGTGTGGACCCGGCCACTTTCGGCGCATGTGCCGACGAGGTCAACGGATGTTTGTTGTGAAGGATTAGCGCACGCTAAGGTATATTGATAGCACACGCTAATCAGAACGGACCAAAGGAATCTTGGCTGTGTCAGGTTACTTTCGGCATGTGGGGACACGGGAGTAGGTGCAGACTGTAGCAAGTCAACTATGAGTAGCGCACGCTACGTTTGAAGTGTTGCGTACGCTAAATAGAGCGATTTATGTACGCTATTGCATGGGCATTGCGTACGTAAATCATTGTATGAAGCAAGATAGTAGCCTCTGGACTTCGATAGCGCACGCTAACAAAGAATGTTAGCGCACGCTAAACTGGTAACGTACGTTAAATGAAGAGGTTAGCGTACGTTAATAATGTACAGTGTATATATATGAGTAGTTGACTGTCATTCCTCATTTCGTCCATTCTCTTCTTGCAACCGATAGAGAGAACCTTGGGAGGACATCTGGAGTTCCTAAACACTTAGGGATGATCCTCTTTAACAAGATTAAAGATGGAAATCATGGATTAAAGCTTTGTTCTTTAAATCATTGGCGATTCTTGGAAATGGATTCAACCTTGGAAATCAATCCATTCCTTCAAAAAGGTATTCACTCTTCATCTTTGGATTTCATTTTGGATTGAATGTTAATGTTCTTGAGTTGATGATTATTATATAAACAAGTTGATAAACATGATGATAAGATGGATTACCGGAGTATGATGATATTAATGTGATTCGTATGGTTTGAATCGTATTGATTCGTCTTCCTGAGATTAGTTGGTTAATTCTTCTCCTTAGTTTTGAATATTGATGTTATTGTTGATAATTAATTACTCCATGTAATGATAGATTATGGAAGTGTTGTTACGTTCTTAATGTTTCGTGAGGTTGATATTGAGGAAGATGATATATGGATATAAGAATTGGATTAAGGGTTGGATGATTACTTATATGTTAAAGGATATCGGATTTCGTTGTTTTGATGGCTTTGAACATGGTTTAGAACCACTTAGTGTTCTTGATAATCGCCATATGTCGATTGGTATCTGAAAAACATGCATCTGTACAGCATTAGCGCACGCTAGGCTTACTGCCTAACGCGCGTTAACGGGAGCAACTTAGCGCACGCTACGTTAAGTAATTAACGTGCGTTAAGTCAACAGGTAGAGTAATATATTCTGTTTCAGTTATGAATTCGTGATCGTTTAAGTTGGTTTGATCAGACTTGTGGTTAACCGAGATATTGTTGAGCCGTTGGGTTTGTGAATTGGTTTTATCGATTGTTGATTGTTATCGAACTTGTTGTCTATCGATTATTGTAACAGGTTGAGATTATTGATCGGTGATTAGAACCATGCTTTGCGTTCGTATTCGAGAATGTTCATGAATTGCATTTATCAGGGCCGAGGGACTTGTAGATGACGACAATAGAATTGGTAATGGATTCATCGGCATCGAGGTAAGTTATTACTTGCTCAGTTTATAATATTTAATGAATGGTTTCATTTTCATTCGTTTATAATTCGTATAGCAATGTTTATAACCATAATCACAGGATATTTGGGATTATAAATCGTATTCGAGTTTTGGGAATCTAAATCATAATGTATATGATTTACTTTTGTTATTGGTATACTTGTATATCGAGGATATATTGTGATAAAGACGAAAATATGAATTATCTGCAATCCGTGATACTTTGGACCGCCGAGTATTTAGGATAATGGTTCGTGATGGTTTAGACATTGAGATCATTCTCGAAGGACTCGGGGCAACTACTCTAATCATTTTTATCAATTGTGTCGATCATGTCGTGATACATTCGTGTATCGTTGTTGTCATGCATTTGTGCATTGTTGTTGTCGTGTATTGTGTACTGTTGTTTTGTGCAGTTGTGCATTGTTGTCATATGTCCACCTCGTGTTGGTCTGCGGGATCATCGGGGGATCTATGCTAGCATGCGATGGATTATCGGACGGGTTTTCCACCTCGGGTTGGTCTGACGGGATCATTGGGGGATCTAGGCAGTGAACGCTGGATCATCGGATTGCCATATATTGTTGTTGTGCATATGTATATTATGGGTTTGCCATAAGTATACATTGTCGTTATTGTTGTGATCATATTGACGTTGTCATATGGGTATCCATTTGTAGGTCTTGTGTTAGGACCATGTCCGTATGTTGTGTTGATCTGATCTCGGATTAGACTGACGTGATTGTAATAGTATTTCGTATCTTGAGGTATGTTTCGTATTTCCTTGGTACTTGTCTTTGATGGACCATCGATTATCATATTGGAATTGTCGACGTTATCCGATGGATTGAATTGGCCAGAGTTGGTATAATTTCCGTATCACGAGTTATGATAATGTTTTGAGAACCTTGGGTATTGTTGAGAAACCGTACATATATTTCGGTATTATCTTAATATGTTGTTAAGGATACAAATCGTGGATTTTCGTAAAGTTACGATGGTAAGATTACATTGGTCGTATTCTTACTTAGTATTTCCATTGATATGTAATTATTGACGTGATGTGATGGTTATCATTGTTAGATATTATGGCTGACCCCGTCGTGGGCTTTCTTTTTAGGTTCTTAGATTATCGAGATTGTAGCGGTCGTGAAGAGATGAGCTTCCCGGAGGATACTGGCTAGAGCATGTATTTTTGTATCGATTTTCCTGATCAGTTATTGTATTCCGCTGCTAGAGTATTTTAATTATTTGTCTTTATCCGCTGCGCGAGTATTTTTAAATGACCTTATGGTATCTGGTAACTTAGGTCACTATGGCAATCGTTTTCTAAATCTATTCTGTCGATACGTGTAAGCGATAGCTTAACGTATGTTTTTAAACTGTTGAGTTTTGGCATTTCGGGCCTTGTGGTTTCAAATGAGATTTTACGACGGTCTTGATAAACGAGTTTTATAAAGTCTTCGAATGTTTTAAATAGATAATACCGTCGTTAGCCTCTTGGACGTTTGTAAATATTTGCGGAAATTTCCTTCAGCCTTGTGGGTTCCATCTTGGGGCCCACGGCGCTGTAATATTCCTAGATGGCTCTGGGAGTGTTACACTCGACTCGTGAAATCTTAGGCCCAAAAGTTCTCATCATTATCTATAATAAAATAATGTAATATTATTATTAAAGTATGAAATATATAATAATCCAAAATAGATTAAAATATTTGAATTTGATTTAAAAATATGTAATTTGAGATATTAGAAATTGAAGAGGGGTAAAATCAAAAGATAAAAGAGTTAAGGAGTTAAATTAAAATTTGGATTAAAATTATTGGATATGAAATCCAACACTCAGGATAGATCCCCTTCTTTCTCACTCATTCTCAATATTTCTTACTGCCTCACAAAAATCTTCCTCTATCTAAAATTCTCTCTCTACTCTTAGTCTCTCTCTCTCCAACCCCTCCTCAATCTCCTGTTCTCTCTCACACATAAGTGCAGCAGCCACCACCATGTGAGCGACGGAAGCGCGAGGCAATGGCGAGAGAAGGAGGCAATAGATTCTGGCAAGAAACTTTCTGAAAAGTGGTCTGAGATTTATTCTTCGGTAGATGGATTTGGGATGGTCGTGTTTTTGATTCGTATTTGGGTGGTTGGCCACATGTTATGGGATCTGGCCCGTGAGAGTGTTAAACCGGGATGTGGCGATGGTGTAGAAGGTAGGGGGTGCGGCGGCGATGGTGAATCGCCGCTGTTGTTCGTCTTCTAATATTTTTTTTTAGCTCACGGCTCGGACGACTTTTGTTCGGCTTTATAGGTTCAGATATTTGAGGTTATGACTTCTGATTCAAGCCAAATTTTGCTGAAATTCGGTGAAGGGGAAGATCATATATATATATATGTATATATATGTATACTTACAGTCCGCTCTGTCGATTCTTCTCTGTAATGTCTCAATATGATTCGGGTATATATATATATATATATATATATATATATATATATATATGTTGTGTTTGGAAGACTGCAGAGTCTTAGAACTTTGTATCATTTGAACGTTTGTAACTATAATATCCGACTGTAATTCTTCATCTTTACTGTTGTATTGTTCAGATAAATTGAATATCATTGAATCATGTTGCATTTAGTATATGACTAAACTGTTGAGATGTTATAGAATTGAGTTACTTAATTTGTTATCCGCTTCATGTTTGATGGTTAGATGTTATTTGGGGAATTGCATTTTTCTGTTTTGGTGGCGTTAGCGTACGCTACATAGTTAGATTAACGTACGTTAATCCTGTGTCTTAGCGTACGTAACATGTCTTTCGTTGCATGCGTTAGGAGGGAATCAGACATCAGTTGACTTCCGCACGTGAATTTGTTATCCGTTGCCATGCACGTGAAGGGTGTTGGGCTGTCGAGTCGGTCAAAGTCAACCATAATTAGCGTACGTACACCTTTTATTTAGCGTACGTAATTGGCATGTGAATTTGAGTCAGTATCCACTGTAGGATGGTTATGTACGTAAAGATTTCTGGTTAACGTACGTAACAGGGTTAGCGTACGCTAATATCTTTCGATAGCGTATGGTACTGATATACAGTCTATTTAAAGACACAGCCTGTTTTTCATTTCTTCACCACTTCAACCCGACTTTCTCTCCATATATCGTCCCCCTGCATCCCTAAACCGATATCAACCTTCTCCAACTTGCTTTTAAGCCTTGTATCTTGGAGTGGAGCTCATCGATTCGAAGTTTAGAAGGTGTTCTTGAGCTTGGAGTGTGTTTCTTGTAGTGTTGAGGGTTGTTCTTCATTTATGGAGGTATGTTATACGATTATCCTCTGTATTTTTCATATGTCGATGTTAGTAATGGGGTAAATTACACCTTGTGTTGAATTAATCAAGTAAAACATGTTTGTAATTAAGATTTTTAACACTTCTTGATGAAAATGATAACTAAGGGTTTGGAATGGAGGTATTCTTGATGTTATAGTGATAGTAACCATGTTTATAAATATCATGCTCATCTTGCTCGACGTAATAACCTTAGTAGAACATTGATAATCTGTTAGCTTCATCATAATTAGATGTAATCAATTGAATTGATATCATAAAGTGTTTAAACACCATAATAGGTCTTTACTTACCTTGGGAATAACTTGACAATGTTGATATTAGGATGATGTTCTCTTATCCAGAAATCTTGGAAGTTTTAACATCATTATGGTTCAGCTTCACAAGTCTTGAAGAATGATAAGGATGTTGATGAATACAACAATAACTTTTTATTAATCTAATGTGTTGATAACTTAAGAACATAGTTGATCATCATGATACAATAGATAGTGTTCTTGAGAAGGTGATGCTGTTTATGAACGATAAAGTCATAAAAGTTTGAGTATCAAATTCGTTATGATTATCCTTATATAGTAGTAGATGTTGTAGAACATAAGAAATTGATTAAACCGATTTTATTGGTGAATTGAAGATGTTTTGTTCATAGAAATGACAAGAGTATTAACGGACATTTTGGTATAGTAATCCAATTGTGGAAGACGAACAAGATGTATTGGAACCCTTCATTAATTGGTAGGATATTCATTAGGGTGGAATGGATTATTCGAGTAGGTTGCGGGCGTCGTTTCCTACGAATTGATATTAATATTATGTGAATATGTTATTGAATGAATTACGTTTCATTCAAGGTTGATTGTTCGATTGAGTGTTTAACCGAGGATACCGTCCGTTTGATCATTTGGAGAAGGACTATCTTTTGCCTACGGAGTTGAGGCAAGTTATCTTGCTTGGTTATAATGATGATTAGATTCTTGTGATGTTTATACGTTTCACGTATATGAAATGTTTGTGAAATTGTGACTCGTAATTTGATATTGTCCTTGACGTTGTTCTGTTTTTCATCATGGGATTGCATTCCCAAGTACGTCACTTTGAATCGATGATCTCGTTGGTCCTTGTTGTCAATTCGGTTAGTTTTTCTTGATCCTTAATCGGATATGTAATTTGTTGAATTCATTGTCATGTTGTATCGTGACATATCTGGAATCATATATGCATGCCGATTGGTTATTGTGTAGGATTTTTAGCCGGGCACTTATATAGTCATACGTGGATGTTTTCCGTATTGGACTGTGCACACAAGACGTAGTTCGTGAGGCTAATTAGGTACATTGTCACACATATATTCTGGATTCCGTATACGGGGTGGAGATGTACACGAACACATTTCTAGATCGGGCGTACTATGATGTCCATCTTGCGCCATATTATTTAATCGTTCATAGTCCATGTATGATTGGATATGTTCGATGATTTGTGACTGATTGTTCATACGCCCGAGGGGTATGTTCAATAGTCGGGATGTTTTCTTTGAGATCTAATATATGTGAATTATGTAATGTCGGGAGAATCATTTATCATGTATATCTGACCCTGTGTTTTGGGCGAAATACTTGTATTGTATTTTAGGTCGAGGCAAAGGCAAGGCACGGGAAGAACATGGTGACGGCGAAGGGTTCGAAGGATACTAGTTTGGGGGCCCCAAGTCTTTTTGCCCGGTTATGTTTAAACCGTGTAATGTTACTTTAATTCCGCTTTATTTAAACTATCGTCTGGTTGTATTAGTATTTGAAGTATATCACATCCCCATATGGTTTATACTTGTATTTTCGGATCCTGTGTATCTTAAGGCCGTTGGCCATACCATTATTAAACTCCTAATCGAAGTATTGACTATTTGTTGTGGTTCGGTATCATAATGTAATACTTATTTATCTGTATTTCGATATCGCCTGGTGGGTCCCATGTGGGGTCCACGACAGTGTAATAGCCGCCTTTTGGGGTGTTATAGAAGATGGTATCAGAGAGTGTTGTTTTCTCTATAAGAGTCGTTGTAGAATGAACTAGTATCAAAGGACCTTCGTGTCACGTGTGACCTGTGCAAGCGCCTGACCTTACGAACCAAATACGGTATGCACTTTACGAGCCATGATTTAATTACTGGCATGATATTGATATCCGAATGGATCTCTTTGTTGATCTTATTATTTCGAGGATCTATGGCAGGATTTATCTGATTGATAATTCGAGGTAAATGCTGGATTGATTATATGATTGAAACTGTTCGACTCGACGTCGATATGATATTCTATGTGGCACTCGTAGTGTCGATAATTCATTGTGAACTGTTTTCTTAAATATGTAATTCCTTGTTGCTATTAACTTAGCATGAACTTTGATTGGTATCATGAACTATGCTTATGGTTATCATTTATGGTTTGATTCTTTCAGTATGGAAAGAAATCTGAGAGGCCGTGGCAGAGGGGATGAGGCCGCGGAAGGGGCCGAATCCTGATACCACAAGCCAACAGGCGCGCGAATGCGGAGCATAGTTCCGCAGGCAGTGATTCGCCTTCTAGGGACCAATCGCACCACACTGGACAAGAGGATGCGCATGTCGATCCTTACGTTGTGATGCAGGGCATGATGGCTCAGATGACCCAGATGGGTCGATTAATGGAAGCTATGCATAGGGCTACTACTGGCCAGCAACACGGGCCTCATCCTCCACCTCATGTGCTTGGTGGACCCGTGAGTCGGATCATTAACAACATCTCTCGCCAGCGACCTCCGACCTTTGAAGGCTCCTCTGAGCCTGCTGACATTGTGAACTGGATTGAAGAAGTTATTCGAGATGGTGGACTCTCCTGAAGAGAATCGCGTCTCCGTAACAACTTACTACCTTAGCAAGGGCGCTCACACCTGGTGGCTTTCAGTGAGGCCAGCTAATGGTGTATATACTTAGGAGGAATTTAAAAATCTCATGCTAGACCGTTACTATCCAGGGCCACTCCATGAGGCCAAGCTGTCAGAATTGCTGAACCCGGACCCGTCTGAAGACGATGATGTACTATCTGTTGCTGAGAAATTTCAGGCACTTCTTCCTTTTACCTCGTCAATTATCTGAACAGAGGCTAATAAGATCAAATATTTTCTCAAGAGGCTTAAACACCGAATGAGAATGCAGCTGTTGAATCACCACTGTACGACCCTACCGGAGTTCATCGAGAAAGCTCTGGAATATGAACTCACCGCGAAGGAGATTTCCAAGAAGCAACCACAGTCCAACAAAAAAAGATTCAGGAACCAGAACCAGACTGAGAGTAACCGGGGGACATTTAGGAAGCCCCAGTCATTGCCAAACCCTTCTGATCGACCACCCATGGCGTCGAAGCCAGCCGGATCGCACTCTCGAGCGGTCCCCTCATCCGTTGTGTGCTATAATTGTGGAGACCAGGGGCACGTCAGATCCATATGCCCGAAGCTGGCCGTCGCATGTCACACTTGTGGGAAGAATGGGCATCGTTCTCGTTTTTGCAGGAATGGACCCGAACGTGAACCAGTAGCGTCTCATTTTCCAGTTCAGTCTTCTGTCCAGGACTGTGTGTCTCCATCCGCTTCTTATCAGACTACCGGGGCAAACAGGGGAATGGGCCGTGGGAATCAAAGTGGTACACCTAGTGCCGGAGCTGCGAAACCCAGGATTTACGAGATGAAGAAAGCTGACGATCCTGAGGCCAGCATGATTGCAGGTATACTCGAGATCCACTCTCAGCCTGTGTGTGTTCTTTTTGATACCGATGCTTTACACTCCTTTATATCTACTTCTTGTTTAAGTTGTTTGCCTCCAGACCATGTTATCAGTTGGAGCCTTATGTGATTGGCCTACCCGATGGTAGAAGAATTATTGGAAATTATGAAGTCTAGGACTGTCCGATTCGTATGAACGACCGAGAGTGGTTGTCAAATCTGATTGTAGTCGATTTACCTAAGGATGATATAATCTTGGGTATCGATTGGATGGATCGTCATGATGCCATACTTAGTGTCCGCAAGCGGATGGTAATCGTCACTTCTGATGATGGTTTCGAGTGTATTTTTCGAGGTGATAATCCTAGCCGTTCTGGGAGAGTCATCAGCGCTATGAAAGCAGTGAAACTGCTTAAGCAAGGGTGTATTGGTTATTGGTGTTACATGACCAAGACAGCCGATCGACCAGTTGAATTGGCTGACATTCCGGTAGTCCGAGACTACCCAGACGTATTTCCAGACGAGTTGCCAAGCTTACCTCCACATCGTGAGGTAGAGTTTACTATTGAGTTAGAGCCAGGTACGTCCCTGCTTTCGAAAGCACCGCATCGTATGGCTCCGACTGAGATGCAGGAGTTGAAGAACCAGCTTGAAGAATTGACTGAGAAGGGAATATTCGACCTAGTGCGTCTCCTTGGGGAGCACCAGTGTTATTTGTACGGAAGAAAGACGGATCTCTGCGTTTATGTATTGATTACCGTGAGCTGAACAGAGTAACCATCAAGAACAAATATCATTTACCTCGTATTGATGATTTATTGGATCAACTTCAGGGAGCTACTGTGTTTTCTAAGATCGACTTGAGGTCCGGTTATCATCAGTTGAGGATTCGAGAGTCTGACATTTCGAAGACAGCCTTCCGTACTCGCTATGGGCATTATGAGTTCATGGTGATGCCATTTGGATTGACTAATGCACCAGATGTATTCACGGAGTTGATGAATCGGGTTTTTATTAACTATATGGATCGTTTTGTAGTCATTTTTATTGACGACGTTCTAATTTACTCTCGTGACCGCGAAGAGCATGAGCGTCATATCCACCAAGTTCTCGAAGCGTTGAGGCGGGAACAACTTTATGGGAAATTTTCTAAATGTGAATTCTGGATGCCTGAGGTTATCTTCCTTAGGCATGTGATATCAGCCGACATCAATAAGCCACCATCCCGACACCAATGTCGACACGATAAACCATCTTCAATAGCCGACATTCCATATCACAGGCCAAGGCTAATTCACATCTTCGTCTTCTCTCAAACACAATTAAATCATATACATTATGATTTAATCCAAACTAGGGCACAATATACAAACCATCATCCCGACTATTTACATTTATATATCATTGCTTTATGAATTATAAATGAAATGAAACCGAAACCATTCATTAAATATTATAAACTGAACAAGTATAACTTGCCTCGATATCGATACAACGAAGCTGTTACCAATTCAATTGCCTTCGTCTACGAGTTCCTCAGCCCTGACCAAAGCAATCTATGAACTCTTCAACCTCAACCGCAACACAACGGTCATAATCCACGATCAAACATCACAACTTATTGAAAAAAAAGATCAATAAACAACAAGTTCGATAACGATCAATATCAATACAACCAATCCACAAACCCAACGGTTCCACAATATCTCGATTAAACACAGCCTGAACAATCCAACTCAAACACTTACGAATCCATGTTCACAATACGAGTCGAAATCTGATAATCATATCAACAACTAATTCAAACCAATAATAAGGGTCTAAATCTTATCGATCCCAAATTCAATCTTAAATACGAATTAACAAGGTCCCTCCTTGTAAATTCATAGTTAAAATTTACCGATAATCATCATCAATTCGAACCATCCAATTAGTTCAACATTAGAGATAATCATATTCTAAGGCTATCAAACAATTCAATCACTCGACTTGAACACTTGTTCAATATGTATGGACCTCCAAACTCAGAGATGAATAATAATCTCGTCAAACTCGTAATCATAATCGTATTCCTATACGAATATTATCAAAACATATAACATAGATCTAGACATGAATATTTCATATTCATATCCAAAATACCCACACTTCTTATAAATGATCATCATCTCATATAATTCAAGAGTCTCTCAAGAACATGAATTAATCCGAAACCACGTCCATAATCAACCAAAACGACATAATCCGATGTGTTCTGACATCTAAGCCATCATCTAACTCGTAGTCTAAGGAATATATCATCATAACATCAAGAATCGCAACAATATTACCAAGAACACTATGATTCCCTAACCATGCTCATGACAACATAACATAATCCAACATATAAGTTATCATGTCATCATCTTCCTTAACAAACTTCCCATGGAATACCAAGAATCATCATAACACTCCATAAACTATTATCATACGAACTAATCATCAACAACAACGTCAAAATCCAAAATGAAGGGAGATATTAACCAACATATATCTTGAAGATAAACAACACCATTCAAAACCACACGAATCATATCAACATCTGTACCTCAGCAATAATATCAACATAACTTGGTAATCCATCCCATAATCATACTTATCAACTCATATACATGATGATTATCAACTCAAGAACATCATATACAATCCAAGACGAAGTCCCAAAGTGAAGAGTAATTACCTCCTCGAAGAAATGGATTGAATGCCAAGGTTGAATCCATTCTCAATCACTTCCAAGGTCCAATGTTGTTAAGGACGATCAAACCCACAATACTCAAGCGTCTGGATCCTCAGAATATCCTCCAAGAACACTCTCTATTGGATGAAAGGAAGAGATGGACGAATTGAAGAATAATCCCCAACTGCACATATATACTGCACATTATTATCGTGCGCTACTATTACTAGATAGCGTGCGCTACTTGCCATAGCGTGCGCTAACTGACTTTGTTAGCGTGCGCTATCATAGTTCAGAGGCTACTGCCTTACTCCGCACTATCATTTGCGTACGTAATGCCCATGCAATAACGTACGTAAATACTCTGTTCAGCGTACGCAAGTCTCCAACCTTAGCGTGCGCTACTCGTAGTTGACTTGTTTGTCTGCACCCACTCCGAAGGTGGGTCCACACGCCGAAGGAAACCGACAAAGCCAAAATTCCCTTTGACCGATTTGCAATTAGCGTGCGTTAAGAACACGCTTAGCGTGCGCTAATCTTTCATAGTAAACATCCGCTGACCATATCGGAACATGTGCCGAAGGTAGCCGGGTTCACACGTGGATTCCCTCTTATCTGTTCTGCACTAGCGTGCGCTATCCTTCGCCTATAGCATGCGCTAAGCCTACACATTAGCGTGTGCTATGTCCTCGTATTGGCATATGTTAATTTAGGCTACACTTAGCCAATTCAACTGTTCTGTCCGTCGTCTCGACATACTACACACGTACATACAACATACTTGATCCAATAACATTCTCATATGATATACCCGATATCAAAATTAAAACAACCTGTTGATCAAGTACGACAATTATACAGATACAATTGTCCCAGTTCTCAAATTATTTTATCCATACTGTATAGACACCATACTATCCAATATACCTTAGATAAAATAACGCGAAAAATTTATACTGGAAGTCCGGATATTACATACTACCCCCTTTAAATAATTTTCGTCCCCGAAACTTGCAATCAGGTGCGTGAAGCCGATGTCCTCCCGTGATACTAGCATACGACTCCCATACAAAGTCTCAACACAATACCAACACACACCAATATCGCAATTAACAATTTCGACGATATCTCCAGGAAGAGTCCACGTCTGCGACCACAGCCACGACTCTATCTCTGTCAGCAGATATTCTGAAGGACACAAACATACGTAAGTATAATCCAAATCGATCATTCTCGAAGTGACCGATTCCCAAGAATACCAAACTAAAAGCGAAGCGATTAAGAAAACACAAGAAGAGTAAGAGGACTTACAAGTACCGGTCGCACTGTGATGATGGAAAAGTGGTGATACTATAGGCAAACGATGACTCAATCGACCCAAAAGACCGACAGCCTAGGTATCCATAAAACTGAGCTCTGATACCATATTCTGTAACACCCCCAAGTTATTCAGGGTATATTACAGTGCCGTGAGCCCTGCCGTGGGACCCACAAGGCTTCCGCTGCGCGGAACTATGAACTTTGACCGATAAGGTCCAAGTACAATCAAATGGAAGACAATAAAAATGGTATTCAAAACAATATCCAATAAATCCGAATGCAACACATCGTGAATCAATACCATGGCAACACAGGCCGAAACATCAAGGAATCAAAAACAGTACTCGAGTACTCAAGAACCATTCTAGTACGACATCACTGAATGGAGGAAATACAAAACACAACTAGTGACAAGACACAACATCACACTTGCCCATCATCTTCATGCCGACTCGGTACATGTCTATCTGCTCTCCTGGATCCTGAAATACATGAAAGGTATTTCCCCCGTAAAGGGGTTAGCCGTCGAATAGCTAGTACAAGTATATCAAATATGAAACACAATACTTCTCGACAATAAAGTAAATGCAATCATCATCTCATCAACCAAAGACCAGTATTCCGGAATAATTAAATCTCATAGAATCACATTCAATACATATATGATTAACCGCGGAACCGCACCAGAGGCTACGAAAGCCTCAGAGGACTCATCGGTCCATCCCAGAGTGGTTAACCCAAAATATCCGCAGAACCGCGCCAGATGCTACGGAACCCTCATAGGACCCGTCGGCCCGTCCCAGAGTGGATACATATCATCATACAATTCATATATCTTACTTTCCAAGTCGATAACGCACAATCATAAACATATACTTGCCCTTGAGACATCAAGAATCGGAAGGAAAAGAGTATAAGTTCGGTAGGTCCAAGAACGTACTTCCGGCACCTAAACGATTAGTAAGGAATATGATAATCAATAATCCATACTCAAATCACACGAAGAAACTCCCGAAGCCTGCCTATGATTCACAAAACTACAAGAAAAATCACCTAGAGATTTGAAAATCACCTAAACCCTCTCAAGTCCGAACAAGGTACAAAACCAACCATATAATCATAGGGAAAACATGGGTACGGGGTAGATACATCATAATCTCAAAGATCTCAAGCTCCAAAATGGATAAATCGGACGAATCTAAGAAAATCCCCAAAAATTCCCAAAACTAGGGTTCTAAGGAATTTATCTTGATTTGGAAGATACAAATGGATTAGATGTTGTCTAATCTTTGTTATTCAACCAAAAATGATGATCGTTGAAGAAGGACCGCCTCAAATCGACCCAAATCGCCCTCTCCCATGCTCTCCCATCGGAAATGAGTGAAAAGGTTGCAAAATGACGAGAGTAGGGGTTGGCTGCCCCTTATATACAGCGCCAGGTTAGCACGCGCTAAAACTAAGGGTTAGCGTGCGCTAATGGGGTCACCCGGTAGTCCAGTGGCTTCTGTCCTGAGACGTTAGCGTGTGCTACTCCATCCTTAGCGTGCGCTATGCAACACCGATAGCGTGCGTTAGCTCACACCTAGCGTGCCCTAACTGCTAGTCCCGAGAACAAAATCCAACTTCTGTCTCTGCCAAACTCAACACTTTAGCACACGCTACAGGCGACGCTAGCGCGCACTACTCAACACGAATAGCGTGCGTTAGCACACGCCTAGCGTGCGCTAATTGGTTGACTCAGAAATATCACTGCAAGGTCCGATCAAAACGAACATGTTCCGCAAAATACGAACCTCAGGAATCAATGACATCTCAAAAGGTGCTTACAAGAGCGACAAAACGAACAAATGCCACAGTCAAAATTCATGAAAAATACAGGTATTACATCCAGTACACAATCCTAACCAAGGATATAGACCCAGACAGCACACACCTTATAGGGGTAGACAACATAACTTTTACAATCCAAGGAGAAACCAACTCTCCAAAAAGCTTACTAACCCCAAAGGACCCACAAAAATTTGGGTACCTAAATATCTGCTTGTCTGATTGCAGAAAAGGTGGAAGGACTACTACCACATCTCCTCAAATTCAGCATTAGGAGGTGAAGAATGGTTTGTAGATTCTCGATGCTCAATGCACATGACAGGGAATAAGAAGGTGCTCTCAAACTACATCAAATAAAGAGGTCTATATGTAACCTTTAGAGATAGCTCTAGAGGTCAGACAAAAGGATTTGGAGAGCTGCACAGATGAAACATAACCATATCCAAAGTACATTATGTCAAAGGTCTCAAATACAACCTATTGAGCATAAGCCAATCCTGTGATGAAAACAACCTAGTAGTCTTCACCATTTGGAAATGCATGGTGATTGATATCCTATCTGGAGAAGTGAAATTCAGAAGAAGAGATGTCTACATGATAGATTGTAATACAGGCACTCCAAACACCTGCTTTCTATATAAGACAATTGCTGAAAATGGATGGCTATGGCAATTCAAAGCCATCAACAAGATAAGCTCTCAAAAGTTGGTCAGAGGACTTCCAGAAGAAGTATTCAAGAAAGAAGCTCTCTGTGATGCATGCCAGGAAGGAAAGCAGACCAGAGCATCATTCAAACTAGTTCAGCCTACCACTCTCACCACCAGAATTTTTAATCTACTTCATATGGATCTCTTTGGCCCCATCAAGCCAAGGACATTGAGTGGAAGAAAGTATGCCTTAGTAGTAGCGGATGACTACTCGAGATACACATGGGTTGTTTTTCCCTATAAAAAGAGTGAAACACTAACAAAGCTACCTGAGCTGCTAAGAAAGATTCAGAATGAGAAATCTCGCTCTATCATCAAGATCAGATCAGTCAGGGGAGGAGAATTTCTCAACAAAGCAATCACTGTGATCAAAATGGAATCCATCATGAAGGATCTGCTACAAGAACACCACATCAAAATGGTGTTGCTGAAAGAAAAAACAGAACCTTGAAGGAAGCTGCCAGATCAATGATTGCTGAAGCTGACTTGCCAAAGAGGTTCTGGGCTGAAGCTGTCAACACAGCATGCCATACTCAGAACAGAAGTATGATAGTAGGGAGATATGGCAAAACTTCCTACGAGGTTTGGAATGGCAGAACACCAACTATTGCATACTTTCGTATATTTGGTTGCAAGTGTTTCATCCACAACAATGGTAAAACCCAACTGAATGCCTTTGATGCTAAAACTGATGATGGTCTCTTTATGGGATACTCACAAATAAGCAAAGCATACAGTGTTTTTAACAAAAGAACATTAGTTGTGGAAGAAACACCTCATGTTGTGTTTGATGAGTCAACTGATGAGTACAGGAAACAGTTGGAATCAATTGAGAAAAAGATCAAATCCGCCACCCTAGAAGAAGTTATTATTCATGACACAGGAATGATGGACTCACCTGCAGATCAGCGTGAAGACCCAATTGCAGATCAGTCTGAAGACCCAACTGCAGATCAGATAGGATCCCAAAACCTATCAGATCCAACTGCAGCTGATGAAGACCCATCTATAGCTGACAAAGACACACCTGCAGAGTAGACAGGATCCCCACCTGCAGAGACAAGACCGTAGATGATCCAGTTGCAGATCAAGAAGGCCAAAACCAAGCTGATGTAGAGAGAGAAGAAGTCCATCAAAGCAACTCAATAGGGGGAAAAAACCCTAAAGATTATATTCCTAAATGGCTCAGAGATCATCCCATTCAACAAATAATTGGAAACCTAACTGATGGAGTCAGAACCAGACAATCTACAGAACCAGCAGGAATGGCTATGTTCTCATGTTTCATGTCTCAAATGGAACCCAAGACAACAGATCAAGCACTGGAGGTTTATTCATGGATAATTGCAATGCAAGAAGAGATCAACCAAATGGAAAGGAACAATGTCTCGGTACTAACAAACAGATCAGATCACAAGAAAGTCATAGGCACCAAGTGGGTGTATAAAAACAATTGTGATGAAGATGGAGCTGTTGCTAGGAATAAAGCCAGACTAGTTGCAAAAGGGTATGCTCAATGTAAAGGAATAGATTTTGATGAGTCTTATGCACCTGTAGTAAGATTAGAAGCTATCAGACTATTCCTTGCATATGCAGCATTCCAGGATTTTGAAGTCTACCAAATGGACGTGAAAAGTGCTTTTCTCAATGGAGCACTAGAAGAAGAAGTCTACGTAGAGCAATCCCCCAGATTTGTCAAAGGATACAAAGTATACAAGCTTTTGAAAGCTCTATATGGACTCAAGCAAGTACCAAGAGCATGGTATGAAACACTATCTGTGTTTCTGGAGAAGAATAGATTCAGCAAAGGAAAGGTGGACAAGACCCTCTTCAGAGTAGAACATGAAGACCACATATTACTTGTTCAAATATATGTGGATGATATCATATTTAGCTTAACCAACCCTGAGCTATGTGAAAAGTTCTCAACTTCATGCCGGGAGAATTTGAGATGAGTATGATGGGAAAGCTAAATTTCTTTCTTGGCTTATAAGTCAAACAAGTTGACAATGGAATCTTCATCAACCAAGCCAAGTATACAAGAGATTTAATCAAAAGATTTGGCATGGACTCAGCCAAAACACTAAGAGTTCCCATGAGCACAGCCCTACACTTTGATGCAGATGAAAGAGGCATTTCAGTGGGAGTATGTGCAAGATTCCAATCCAAGCCGAAGCAGTCTCACCAGGAAGCAGCTAAGAGAATAATCAGATACCTTAAATCCACAATCAATGTTGGATTATAGTATCCCAAGGATAACAATTTTGAGCTTTCAGGATATTCAGATGCAGATTTTGCAGGATGTAGGATTGACAGTAAAAGCACTAGTGGAACATGTCAATTCCTAGGAACCAGACTCATTTCATGGTTCAGCAAAAAGCAAGTATTTAACTCAATATCCACAACTGAGTCAGAATACTTAGCTGCAGGTAGCTGTTGTGCTCAAATTCTCTAGATCAGAAAACAGCTAAGGGACTACAACATCGTTGCAAATGAAGTTCCTATCTGGTTTGACAACAACAGTGCAATTGCAATAAGAAACAATCTAATATTGCACTCAAGAACAAAGCACATTGATGTCAAACATCATTTCATCAGAGATCATGTGCTCAACAAGAGAGTTAGAGTGGAAAGAGTCAGCACAGAGTACCAAATTGCTGACATATTCACAAAACCTTTACCAGAAGAAAGGTTTCTGGAGCTAAGCATGGAACTTGTATTACTAGATTGGGAATCTAGTACAATGGAGAAAAGTTATCTGATCTGAGCCAGTCAAGAAATCTACCTGATGTGGAGATTAGACAAGAAAGCTACATGATGCAGAAAGCTACCTGATGTGGAGATCAGACAACAAAGCTACCTGATGCAGAAAGCTACCTGATGTGGAGATCAGACAAGAAAGCTACCTGATGCAGAAAGCTACCTGATGTGGAGACCAGACAAGAAAGCTACCTGATACAGAAAGCTACCTGATGCAGAGACAAGGCGAGAAAGCTACCTGATCAGACCAGACAAGGAAAATTTAGCTGACATCAACCACAGGCGACACAACTTACATGATGCAGAACAGACAAGAAGTCAAAGAGTCAACCAGCTAAGTTTTCCATTCCTTGACTGACTTATAATTTATTTATATGTGGACAAACACATGATCACACTACCTCCAAGACGTCCAATCAAGTTCAACCGTCATTCCTTATTTATCAAAAATTAGACCACCGCTTGATTATTTAATTATTAAAATTCAAAGAGTCCTTTCAACTGGGTATTTAAGGCGGAGGAAATCATCTCATAAACTTTACCGTCTTCAAGCTTTAAGAACCCTGGTTTTCTAAAGCAGAAAAACCTCTGAATATTCACTGCACTCAATCGAAAAGCCTATTTTTTTTCAGAAGTGGACTCTACCCAGTATTTCGAAGGAGTCAACCTCAAGATGGTGAAGGATTAGGTCATTTTCAGTATTGTAGTGGATTTCGAAGGATTGTTGGAGACCAACATGGCGGACACTGACGAAATGCAACATATCATCCGAATGATGAAGAAAAATGGTATCTACCATTTCCTAGATATGAACCCGAAGAAGTTGTTCAAGGAAGCAGTCATTTGTTTATTCAAAGAAACACGTCACCGAGGACTGTATCACGAGCTCGATTTTCGGAGAAGAGGTCACCATCACACCCCAGACCATTGCTGATGCATTCAAGATGGAGAATAGGGGCATTGCAGTAGAATCCCTAAACCAAAGCTCTATTGAAACCTGGTATGATATAAAATTACCAAAACAACCCAACAAGGTCAAGTTTACAGCGAGGAGAGGCGACCTAAAAAAGGATTATAGATACGTCCTTGACATTACAAACAAGATTGTCATGGGCATGACCGGCAGTTATGATCAGTTATCATCTGCTAAGTTTATTGTGATGGGAGCACTTATCCAGCACCAAAGAATTAACTGTCCTGACTACATATACAGCCAGTTAGTCCGAGAGGTGAACAAAGTGAGCTGGAATGCAGAAGAAAAGAAGTTAAAATAAAAACTTGCCTATGGAACCCAGGTCAGTTAGATCTTGGAGTTTTTCGGAAAGACGAAGGGATCTGACATATTCCATGGTAGCAAAAAAGACTTGGTCATCTGGACCAAGAAACCTTGAAGAAATTGGGCGATCAGGGGAAGGCAGCCAAAATTTTAAGGGAGATGACAAGTGGGACTTCTCCCAACAGAGCACCTACGGACTCAGACGAAGTTCGATCTGATGCCACCGACCAAGTCCCATCTGAGTTACCTGCAGACGAGATAACCTCAACCCCTTCTGCAGTTGAGAAATTACTTGCAGTTGAGAAGTTACCTGCAGGTGACTCCAACATAGACAACCTTCCTCTATCTCAGCTATTAAAGAGGAAGTTACCTACAGCAGAGGAGGTTGTCCACATAACCTCATATACAGATAGGTCCCCCAAGAAGCAGAGAGTCTTGGTGAACTATTCATCGGATGGCGAAGAAGAAGAAGTGCAGAGATCACCTGCACCTGCACCAGTAGAAGAAGAAGAAACTCACACTGCCACATCACCTGCACTAAATGCAGCTCAACCTGACCAGATGCAGATGATCATATCACCTGCACCAGCTGCATCTGAAGATCAACCTGCTCACTACTCATAGCTCGTGGTAGAGAGAGTTCCTCTCTTAACACTCCCAAGTGTTACTAAGGAAGAAGAGGACGAGCACTCCATTGATATCCCAGAGGCTGGATATCATCTCAACCTCAGGGAGAAAAATCCTCTGAACCTAAACTCCTATCAATTGAAGCTGGTAAAACAACAATCTCTCAAGTTTTCATTTATCAATATTTTTGAAGAGTGTAAAGAATTAAAATCTCTTTATTTCACTCAATTAAAAGAGTTTGTTGAGATAAGTACCTGGGAACACCCCCAGGCTACTGAGCAACTTCTCATGCTTTTCTGTCAAGAGACAGATATACTATTATTGCTTCAGGAGAACTGGTTCATGTCCCATTTTAAATGAAATATGGACCAGTTCGTCCTTCATATCATGGAGGGTGTATCTCTAGATAAAACCCTTGGAGAAGAAGACAGTGTAGAAAAGGAAGAAGGAGGAGAAAAAAGAAAAAGAAAAAATGATTGTTCAAGTTGAAAAGGATGTTACTTAAAAGGGAGAAGAAGGAGTGGAAAAAGAAGAAGAAGAAGAAGTTGAAAAAGAATAGAAGGAAGAAAAAGAACATGCAAAAGAAGAAGTTGAAGAGAGGGAAGAAGAAGATGAGGAGAATAAAGGTGAAGAAAAGAAAGAAGAGAGGAGAGATGATGAGGATCATGATCAACAATCACATGATCATGCTCCGGAAGCTGATGAAGCATACAACCAGGGGGAACAACCCTGAGAAACCCCCCTAACCAAACAAGAAGTCATCTGCAGAGAGGAAGTCCTCTGTAGAGAAGAAGGAAAAGTCCCCTACAGATGAGGACTTATCAGATGGCAAATCAGGAACTCCTGAGAAGACCCCATCTGATCAGGCGCGAACTGACAGGCAGGTCTCTTCCAATAAATCCATTGCTCAGAGACCAACTGCACATGATGATTCAGGAGAAAATTTTGTTCGTGCAGAGCCACCTGTGTATCAGCTACCCCTAAATATCACTGAGCTGATCAGTGGCATTATTAAAGAGACTGTTGCTGAGCTCCTGTCAATTGATGTTAAGCCTGAGCTAGTGTCTCTTAATGAATAAATGGACACTCTCATCAATAGGAAGGAACCCTCTCCAACACCTTCAAGTTCAAGAATGCCTCTTGGCATGTCTAATTTCATACACCGGGTGGAGGAGTAGCTAGCACATACTATTGATGCTGGCAAAAGGATGAAGAGAGTAGAAATGGAGAAGAGAGCAGACAAGGGGGAGGCAGAGGAGAAATGAAGAAAAATCAACAAGACCTCCCTTTGCTTTAGGCAGGCAGTTCTAGCCTAAAAAGAAAAGAGACAGCTGCACCTGAAGATCAATCTGCAGCCAAAAGAAAGAGGACAAGACAAGACCCTGAAGTAAGGTTCCAATGGGAAGGCAAGGAGCTGCAGTATGTTGAAGAATTCTTACCTGTGGAGGTAGCACCAATGTGGGGAAGTGCTATATAGCAGTTTATCTAAAAAGTACTATCTCTGGGAGATGCTTCAGGACAAAGACTGCTCCCCACAGCAAACCTTCATCAACTTCATGGATATGAACTTTCCAAAACTCTGGGAAGTGTTGAAGAAATATGATGCACTTAATTTCGATGACTATCCAATGATTCCTGATTTCAGACCTGAAGAGGCACCTACACTGATGAACAATGAACTTGATGAGATGACTCTTCAGGAAGAAATTATAGAGCTTTGCATTGAAAATAACTGAACATCTCCAGAGCAGTAGGAATTTGCCTCATTAGTGGTCAAAAGGAAATATGGGTTAGCCCCAATCTCAAGAAGACCCATTGGAGCCAAGCCTTTGAAGTCACTCCCTCCACCAAGGTAGATTATAGTAAGAAGAGGAAGAGGAGGAAGATGATTTTTCATTTTGCTTGTTTTGTAAATTACAGTATATTTGTAAAAATTTGTAATACTTGTACTTTTTTACTTGTATTTTGTTTCATTCAAACTGCACTGTAATGTAACATCAAATAAAATTTATAACAGTCAATTGAATGACAACCACTAGTTGTCTCAAAAAAGATTGAGTTTTATTTTGTCTTGCACTTTATTTTGTGCAGACTTGTGTACATTTGAAATACTTTAGTTTTTCATCATCAAAATAGGGGGAAATTGTTAGGAATACATGTTAGATTTTGATGATGTCATCCCTGTATTTGTTATTTATTCAAATGTATACACTAAGTACTTGGCATTGTAAAGAAGAACCAAATGTTGATCAGCACAAAATCGACTAAGTATAGAACTGCCATTTATCCGAGAAGTTTATAGGCAAGTTCATTATCAGAGAAGTTTTTTTCAAACGCAAAACATCAGAGAGGTTTGACCAAAACCAAGCTATAGTGAAATTCTGAAGAAGGCGTTACATCAGACAAGTTTTGGTCAACGCAGAATATCAGAGAGATTTGACCAAAACCCATCTATAGTCGAGTTATCAGATGAGCTCTGGTCAACAAATATCAGCTGAAGTTTGACCATCAAATCAGAGAACATTCATCAGGTCATAGAAATTCAGAGAGTAGAACTTTATCTCAGAGAACTTTATCTCAGAGAACTTTAGAGCAGAGAACTTTATCTCAGAGAACTCTATCTCAAAGGACTTTATCTCAGAGAACTTCTACCAAGATATATATCAGAGAAGGTTGACCGCACATCAGACAGGTTTGACCAAGAAATATCAGATAAGTTCTCAGTCAAGATATCAGCCAAGTTCAAGATACTCAGTCCACGTCAGTAAGAGTTGAAAGTCAACAATCACGGAAAGCCACATGCAGATGTAAGGAGACAAGCCGAAAAGATTCTCGAAAAGTTAGGAATAAAATATTCCTAGAGATCCGCGTTCAGAAGACTTATGATTATTCTAATCAAGAATAACGGCGCTAACAAAGGAAGTCTTTCAAATGGTCGGAAATGAAAATGGGATCAAGCCGTGCAACGAAATGATAAGATAACAAAGAAGTCTACTCTCCAACGGATGGATTTGTTACAGTGATGCAACGGCTATGAATGAAGATTAAAGGATCGTACTATAATTATCTGAAGATATGAATTGAGCAAAGTACGATGCGAACAATACATTCAAGTGATCAAAGCAATCATAGTGAACAAATAGCATCGTGAAGAGCAAAGATTAAACAGTCATATTCGAAGAAGCTCTTTAGTTGGAGACGACAAACACTCTTGTCTTAAAAGTTTGAGTACGGGGTTGCTTTCTTGAATGAGGTTCTTGAAAGTAAAGAGACTGTAAACGCATCCATTGGTTCTTGATTGGAAGGTGATAGACAGCTCGAGAGTTGTTGAGGCATCCACGGGTTTTCAATCAGGAGGTGCTAGGCAGTCAAGGGAGTTGCAACGGCCACGGATTTCTACTGGTTGGAAGCTGTTGTAACTAGAAAAAATTCATTGTAACCTTTATCACTGGTTGACAGTTATAGTGAATTTATCTCCAACTGGTTTGGAGAGAAGTGGACTAGTAGAGGATTACCCCACCTCTGAAACCACTATAAGCGCTTGTGTGATTTACTGCTTTAAACATCATACATAACTGCTGCATACATATTTACTGTTCCATTAGAAAGTTATCTGCAGTCAATACTTGTTATCTGCATTATTATCAGTTGTGTCTTCCGCATTATCTGTCTACAGTAGACATAAGTCATCTGCACTTTATCACAGCTGAGAAACTCACTTGAGATTCAGGAAAGAGTTTAATAAGTCTATTCACCCCCCCTAGACTTATTCATGAGGACTTGTGACCTACAACTATTGCCCTTGCCATTGGAAATTTGTTAATGAAGAATCAAATCACGAAGAACTAAATTTACACACCATAGACGAAGAAGTGGACTTATGTGAACAAACTGAATAAAAAGTTGATTCCCCTAAGAAATTAGAACTAAAAGAACTACCTAAAAATCGTAAGTATGTGCGTTTAGAGGATGAAGAGAATAAAACTATCATTATTAATGCAAAACTTTCTCAAATTGAAGAAGATGCTTTAGTCGAAGTTCTTAAAAAATTTAAAAGTGCAACTGGATGGGGATTAATCGACATAAAAGGAATTAGTCTATCTACATGTATGCATAAAATTATTCTGGAATAAGGTACATGTTGGGATAACAATCCCTGTATCGAAAGTTTTGATAGAATATTTTGACAATGTGCCAAATCCAGAATACAGCAAGCAAACTGTATCGAAAAGTCGACCGAAGACGTCAACACTGTATCCAAGACTTCTCATAGCGCCAGCATATAGCGAGCCTTCGCATTTCCAAGATACCGCAACAAAGTCTATATAAAGCGACTGATCCATTATTGCCCAACAGCATAATTGGATACAGCATCATATCAAAACAGGACTGAAGACCGTTTGAAAAGGAATCTTTGTTATTCGCTAAAGTCAAGTCCCGTTTGATAAGAAGTATTTAAATACTGAAAGGAGAAAGTATTTAAATACTAAAACCGACAGTAATCTTCAAACAAAGCGCAAAAACCGGATCGTGTCTTATTCAAGTCAACCAATCCAGTTGCAATGGATCTTTCTCAACGGATCTATTTCAGAAGGCTATATATATCTCCTCAAGAGTTTGAAGATTAGTTACCATAAGTTATCACAAGTAAACCTTACACGAATATATATCAGCAAACATATTTCTTCAAGTATACTGCATATTCTGAGAGAAGAAATATCCAAGTGCTCAAACCTTGAACAACACATCATCATCTCAAGATCAAGAAAGTCAAGCTGTTGTTCAAACAATCGTTCTATCATTGAATAAATCTATCAGCCCTGTGTGGACTGAGAAAACTTTGCTTCTCCCGAACTGTGTGTGACGGACTTGCATTGAAGAGACGAAGCTTCAGAACTGTGTGTGAAGAAGTTAGTCAAGTGAAAGCCTAAACTAATCTGTGTGAACGGTTGAAAGCTTTAATCTTTGTATCAATCTGTGTGAACGATACATTGATAGGTTTGATTATAAATACGTAGTTGTGTACGTAGTATTTATAATAAACATTTTCACTCCTGTGTGGAGGACCAGGGACGTAGAGGGGTTTACCTCGAACCACTTTAAATTACCGTTTTATTTTACCTTCTGCTATTTACTGTTTTAATTAACTGTGATTATTTAAGTATACATTGCATACCGAGTTGCTGTATCCTCAACAACTTATTTTCACAAGACTTCCGCTACGCACTCAGATTTGAAAAACGTACAGCTTGTTGCTTAAACACTTTCCAAGCTGTATTCTGTATACTTAGTGGCCAACAAGTGGTATCAGAGAGGTTGATTCTAAAAAGAATCAGTCGTATTTTTAACCGAATCAGATCCAAAAATTACTTATTTTTGTAAAACAGTCTATTTCTTTCCTATATTCACATATGGATACATCAATGATCAACAAAGTTCCTATGTTCTCTATTAACGAGTTTGACGATTGGAGAATTAGGATGGAGGCTCATCTTGCAGCAATGCACGAAGAGATGATTTTTGTTATCCGGCCCCAAGGATTGAAGGCTAAGCTCATGCCGAGATTCTTTAGAAAGAGCGCGAACAATGGACGTCTGATGATCGAAAGCACGCCAATCTCGACAATGTTGCTAAGAATGCGTTATTTGTCACTCTTGATAAAGGCACATTATCGAAGGTAAAGAGCTGTAAATCAGCCGAGGATATCTGGGATAAACTCAAGTTAATTTGTGAGGGAACTGAGCTATCAAAAGAAAACAAAATTTCAAAACTGACTCAGCAATTTGAATCTTTTGAAATGAAACCAACTGAGACACTTGAGGAACTTGACCTCAGATTCACTGGTATTGTCGGTGAACTTGAAGCTTTGGGCAAAATTTATACCCAAAAGGAGAAGAATCTAAAAATTTTCAGATCTCTCCCTGCCCGATGGGACATTAAGACCATAGCTATGCGTGTGTCGTGTAATCTTAATGAAATATCTACTTTTGATCTCTTCTCTGACCTCAAAGCATTTGAGTATGATATTGACAAAAGAGAGAAAGCTGAAGAATCTCCTTAAAAGGTTACAGCATTAGCCATTGTA
This sequence comes from Orobanche coerulescens, assembly GCA_033398695.1. NCBI lineage: Eukaryota > Viridiplantae > Streptophyta > Magnoliopsida > Lamiales > Orobanchaceae > Orobanche > Orobanche coerulescens. The sequence goes on from CM065817.1 coordinate 12,068,345, forward strand.
TCGAGCCGAAGACACATCATGCCGTGCTCATCAAAGCCAAGAATGCTGAAAGCGACGACGACATCCTGTCACAAGATGAAATGGCGCTCCTCATGCATAAGTTCAAGAAGTTCATCAAGCAATCGGGAAAAACTCCCTACAAACCCAAGCCTGTCCACAAGGTAAGTACCGAAACATCATCTAGTGACGCTAACTTGTGTTATAATTGCAGGAAAACAGGACATTATGCAAATCAATGTCCTCATCCTAAAGTTCAAAGGTTGCCGGAAGCCAAGCAACAAGAAAAAGATGAAAGAAGACGTGCTTGGAAAAACAAGCTCAAGGCCCTGATTGGAGAATCAGAAGCCTCCCCCGCTCCATCAAAGTCCGAAGAATGTCTTCAGGTAGTCACGGACAGTGATTCATCTGATGACGAATTCGATGATAAATCATATATGTGTTTTATGGCCAAAGACATTCCTGAAGATGAAGATAGCGATGATGAGGTAAGCTCAACCTCAGCTATTCCTACCAATGCATCTCATAATTTTTAAAACATGATGAATGAGTTTAAGAACATTCAAAAGGCTCACGAGACATTGAAAAATGAAAATATGCAGCTCCAAATTTCTAACCTAGAGCTGAAAGAAGAAAACGACTTGCTGAAAGTAAATTATGAAAACATGTCTATTGATTGTGAAAACAGCAAAGTCGACCATGAAAAACTCATGGAGAGCAATCATCAACTTGCTCATGAACTAAATGAGGCTAAATCTCACAATGAAGGCAAGACAAATGATTTTGTTCTGCTTCAAGCCAAAGTAAAAACTCTCGAAAAACGAGAAGGTGAACTTGAGACCATTCTAAAATTTTTCGAGAAATCATCCAAAAGAATGGAAGAAATTCTAAGCACTGGGCAAAATGCTCATGATAAAAGTGGCTTAGGATACAAATCATTTTCCAACAAAGGGAAAACTAGTACTGTGTTCGTCAGGGGTGTGGAACCCATTCCTGTATCGGAAGAAATTCCGAGTCCTGTGAAGGAACCTGTTGCACCGCGAACAACAAAGGCTACCATTCCGCCCCCTCAGTCATATTCAAGACAGCGGAACCCTCAGCCATTCAGACCTGTAAGGCACATCCAACAGCATGCTCCCCGAGCATATCAACAGCGCCAACAGTCGTTCAGAAGGAAGGCTGTATCCAAATATCAAAGGCTCGCACGGCAGTACTTTCAGTACAGCACGCCTAGGTATTGGATACAGGATCCCCGTTATTCCTCGTGACATCAAGTTTCCACACAGTATCAGCAACAGCGTTGGGAATCCAACTGGAGACCCAGAAGGCAAGCTGTTAGGCCGAAGAAAATGGCTCCTCCTCCAAGACGGTATTCGTACAGGATTAATAATAATAACCCTGATTTTTTCATACATAATAATTATCATGGTTATAGCAACTACGTAAATGCCCCACGTAGACATCGCAATTACGGACCTAAATCATCCTACAGTAAATCCATTATTGTCAGGAAAATCTGGGTACCCAAAGGCACTAACATCTATGGACCCAATAATCAAAGGGGACCTTAATCTACTTAATTTATTTGCATACAGGACATCCTAGAGGAGGACATCTGGTACTTCGATAGCGGATGTTCCCGGAACATGACAGGAGATAAGAGCAAGCTGTCAGATTTTGTAGAAGGTCGCGGTCCAAAAGTACGCTTCGGTGATAAATCTAAAGGACGAACAATAGGGAAGGGAAACCTTCATGTCGGAAAATTCAAAGTCACTGGTGTTGCATATATTGAAGGCTTACAGTACAATCTACTTAGTATTAGCCAGTTCTGTGACAAACAATTAACGGTGAAATTCTATATCGATCGCTGTAGAGTCAAGAACATCAAGACCAAAGAAGTTGTGCTCACAGGAAGTAGATCAGGTAACATGTATATTGCTGACTGGAAGCCTATGAGCTCCTCAATTCCATGTCTTGTTGCCAAAGGCACTGCAGATCTAAGCTGTCTATGGCACAAGAGGTTGTCTCATGTCAATTTCAAGACGATCAACAAGCTCTCCAGACAGGAAATGGTAAGAGGATTGCCAAATGTGTCATTAAAAAAGGACAGCGTCTGTGGACCCTGTCAGAAAGGCAAGCAAATCAAGTCCACCCTGAAGAGCAAATCCTATCTTTCCACACACAGAGTTTTGGAAATGCTACACATGGATCTATATGGTCCTGTAGACCCAGTAAGTTTGGGAGGTAAGAAATACTGTCTTGTTATTGTTGATGACTTTTCCAGGTATACTTGGACAATCTTCCTAAGCAAGAAGAAGGAAACAACATCAAAGTTGCCCGAGCACCTGAGAAAGCTTCAGAATGAAAAAGGGTTGAGTATCGTGTCCATTCGTTCCGATAGAGGTACAGAATTTACTAACCGCTTTATAGAGCAATACTTTCGGACAATGGGATACAGCACGAATACTCAGCTGCCCGCACACCTCAACAAAATGGTGTTGCTGAGCGAAAGAACATGACGCTGAAAGAAGATACAAGGACAATGATTGCCGCTAGCAAATTGCCACAGCGTTTCTGGGGCGAAGCCACCAATACAGCATGCTATACACAAAACCGTTTTATCATCAACAAACACCAAAACAAAACAGCTTACGAGGTATGAAACAACTAAACTCCACTAGTTTCGTATTTTCATATATTTGGATGGAGGTGTTACGTATTGAACAACATGAAAGATCAACTTAGAACTTTCGATGAGAAATCGGATGAAGGGATATTTGTAGGAGATTCCTCTGTTAGCAAAGCTTCCAAGATCTTTAATAAAAGGAAGCTAACAATTGAGGAATCAGTTCATATAGTGTTCGACGAACCTCACCATGACACTACAGGAATAGAGGATATTACTAAGAACATCCAGCAACTTTCCATCATAGATCCACCAACTTCTATAGATCCTTTCGTTGACCTAGAAATCAACCCCACAGCTGTAAGAACTGAAGTAGATGAAGCCGATGTTGTACAAGATGAAGCTGAAACTACAGCAACTCACGATGCAGTACGGGACCCCGAGTTAGAGACCGACAGAATATGGTTGAGAGATCACCCACATGAGTTGATAATAGGAAACATTAATGTTGGAGTATCTACCCATAGGAGAATACAGAGTACACAAGGAAATGTACTATGTGCGCAAGAAGAACCAGAATCTGAGATATCTCCATTTCCTAAATGGAAATCTAAATCTGAACTTAGAAGACTCAACATGTGCACTATTGCTGTATTCTTAGCACAATCCGAACCTGTTTCTACCATAGAAGCCCTGAACAACTCTCATTGGATTTTATCTATGTAAGAAGAGCTTAACGGTTTCGAAAGAAACAATGTATGGTATCTTGTACCGAGACCTACTCATCAATCCGTAATTGGAACCAAATGGGTATTTAGAAACAAAAAAGATAGAAACAGACTCATTATCAGGAATAAATCCCGTCTAGTTGCACAAGGCTACCGACAGGAAGAAGGCATAGACTACGATCAAACTTTTGCCCCTGTAGCCAGAATAGAAGCCAGTAGGATATTTCTAGCCTTTGTCGCCCATAAGAGCTTCATTGTATACCAAATGGACGTCAAAAGTGCATTCCTGAATGGAGACCTTGCCGAAGAAGTATATGTTGAACAATCACCAGGGTTTGTCAATACAGAAGGTGGAGACCTAGTATACAGGCTAAGGAAAGCGTTGTATGGACTTAAACAAGCCCCTAGAGCATGGTATGAGACCTTGTCCCAGTATCTAACCGATAATGGATTTGAGAAAGGTGCTGTGGACAAAACCTTGTTCAAAATACAGGAAGGTGATGACCTACGGATGGTTCAAATCTATGTGGATGATATTATTTTTGGTTCAACTAACCTTTCTTTGTGTCAAAGGTTCTCACATCTCATGCAAAGTAAATTTGAAATGAGTATGATGGGAGAACTTAGTTATTTCCTAGGTTTGCAGGTAAAGCAGTTGCCTACAGGAATATTCATCAACCAGGAAAAATATAGCAAGGAGCTTCTCAACAAGTTTGGAATGAATACTTCCAAATCATCATCAACCCCCATGAGCATTTCCGTGCAAATTAGTGCTGATGAAGACGGAAAGCTGGTTGATCAATCACTCTACAGGAAGCTTATTGGCTCACTCCTGTACCTAACGGCTAGCAGACCCGATATCCAGTTTGTTGTGGGAGTTCGTACGCGATATCAAGTATCACCTAAAGAATCACACTTCATAACAGCTAAACAAATCCTAAAATACATCAAAGAAATAGTCGATGTAGGACTGTGGTATCCTAAAGAAGGCGGATTTGATTTAGTTGGCTACAGCGACTCGGATCTCGGAGGTTGCAAGCTAGATAGGAAGAGTACAAGTGGTACTTGTCACTTTCTTGGACCTAGACTTGTGTTTTGGTTTAGCAAGAAACAATTGGCAAACTCGCTTTCCACGGCGGAATCAGAATACTATGCTGCTGGTAGCTGCTGTATGCAGATCCTCTGGATGCAACAACAGCTATCAAACTATGGAATTGAAGAGAAAGAAACACCGATTATGTGTGATAGCACGAGTGCAATTTCAATAACCCACAATCCTATATTGCACTCGCGTACTAAGCATATCAATATGAAGCATCACTTCATAAGGAATCATGTCGAGAACAAAGATGTTTGGATTGAGAAAATCCATATAGATATCCAGTTAGTCGACATCTTCACCAAACCTCTCGGCACAGCACGATTCTGCATGCTTCGAAATGAATTAGGTTTTCTACAGCCCAACTCCCTGTAAGTTTTTAATGCTTTTACTCGGTAATTGAGGGGGAATGCTGTAAGACCCACGAATACAGTATCCACCATTAGTTATCTGTACACTCAGAGACTATCAATACAGCACTGTAGGAACAAAGCGATATGAATTATCCTACAGCTGACGTGTGCAATAATTAAGGGGGAATACAGTATGACCTTTGGATACAGCAGAAATCCGAAAGTTGTATCGAATTGAAACCCATATATACCTTTTAAGTGGGAACGCTGTATTTTCGCGGATACAGCACATACTATGGGAAAATCAATTCATATATTATATTATTTTAAACGACTCTTAGTCCACGTGCCTTGTCTTAATTATAACCGTCTTTTGCATTAAATGCTTTACACGACATCTGGACTATTTCATATCAAACGCCGCGAACTTTCAATTATTTAATATTTTTCACCGTCGCTTCGGGCAATAAAGGAAGACAAAACGTCATAAGTAAGACCCACTATAATTTCAAAATCAGATGGATAAGTAGTACCGGTTACACTCAGTCCATTGTGGTCGTCCATTTTAAAACAACGGTTCCCATGCCTTAACTCTGACCGTTCAATGTATGCAAAAACCTAAAAGTCTTCCCGACCGCCCAACTATAAAAGGACTGTGTATGTCTCTTTTGTCTCTTTACGCTATTCTGTAAATTAAACGAGTCTGAGCATACAGTCTACATTTCTTTGCAATCTTACTGCAACTTTTATTTGAATATCATTTATCTTCTTTGTAAAACAACTATGGCATCTTCACAAACTACCTCATCTCTCTCTCTCTCTCTGAAGAAAAACTCTAACATCATCGACGGACGGATCTTTGCTAGATCTGTCGTGTGTGAACGTATTCGTACTAAAGTTGATGACGTCAAATCTATGGAGTACATCATTACGCGGATTCGTCAACAAGGCCTTTACCGCCTTGGAAGTCATGCCGCTGAATGTTTTGATGTTCAATTAGTTGAGGAATTCTACCTCAACGCAGCTGTTCATTTCTTCTCTCTCGCTCAAGGAGGAAACGTTGCTGACATAACTACTGTCATTCGCGGAGTTGAAATCCGTCTTGACCAAGAATTGCTTCAGAATCTCTACAGGCTACCTGCTGATGGCCTGACCATGGAAGATATTGAGACCTTTGGGTCCCAAGAAGTTTTGACAAAATATTATGGCTTATTCACCAGTTCAGCATCGGTTGAAACGTTTCACACTTCTTGCCATAAGAAACTCTTTTGTTTACCTTTTGTTTATTTACACGATTTTTGTTGCCGTGTAATTGAAAATAGAAAAGGTGCGTTCGAAATGTGCACCAATTTAAGGTTTCGTATGATGGTTGCAATAATGACTTGTGAAAAGGTCAACTGGTGTCAAATAATTCTTAAAAGGCTGCAGGAAGAAGTTTCAAAGCCTGCCTCTTAGAAGAAGTCATTTGGCTTGTTTCTGAATTATGTTATGACGAAGTGAGGTGTTCCGCAAGGCCAAGAGGCGAAGAAGATCAATTCTCGAATATACTTGGGTAGCATCAGGCCTTCTGCTTTCAACCAAGGTCCCCTGATCGCTAACAGACCTTTTGTTCAAAACTTGCCTCTGTCTGCCGATCCGAGAGACGTGTCCTCGAAGTCCCAGAGCGAAGAGTCCTCGAAGAAGAGAAAAATATCTCACAGCAAAACTCCAATTGCTGCTGAGAAGCCGAAAAGGAAGCTAAGGAAGCTTTCCAAAGCTAAGACTTCTGAGAATACATCGATCTTAGAAACTCCAAGCCTTCATCTTCCTTCAGTTCTTGGTGTTTATTAACATCATCAATCCATGTTCTTCATCATTGATTCGAGGTAAATTTCTTGAAATCCTTTTCTATGTATTTTGGGAATCTTTAGGATTCGAGTCGTTCTTCGTGAATTGTGGTGTAATGTATCCTTATTTGGAGGTATTGATTATATTCCGGTGTTTTGATTCGTATTCTTATCGTGTTCGGGTTCGGGTGATGTTCTGGATGTTCTTGGGGAAGTATTGAATCCTAAGTGTTCGATCTTTTGTTTCTACGAATTCTTGTTGGGAATTTCGTATATTTTCCATCCTCCTTGCGATCAACTTCATAGTAATTATGTTGTTCTTGTGTTTTCAACCTAGTTGGAAGACTCGAGGGTTTCTGGTCTAGCTTTCCCATTGGTCCGCGTGCCTTGGACTCGAGGCGAGTATCTCGTCTATATTCTTTATACTTTGAGAATATGATGTGTTGTGAATTTAACGTGGACTTGTTAGTGACGGTATATTTAACCGTAACTTACTTCTAACGAAGATGTGATTTTATGAAAGTAATTACGAACGTAAACTTGAGTTTCATGAATAATGATAACAACCATTTCATATTATTTTGTGCTTAAATTGGATACTAGAAATGAGTAGTTAACCGAGGAATTGTGGAATCGCGTAATACTTGTATTATTCGCTTGTTAGCCTTTTTCCTGAATGATGGTGTGTTGTGAATGTTGTGCCTTTGTGGAAGTTATATTGCGTTAACTTATATGTTACGTGGTTGCGGTTGTAGTGAATATTGTTCCTTTGTTGTCGTTGTGTGTCTTAGCGAATTGAGATGTTATCCGGGTAGGGACCCGTCGAGGCCTCCGACGGCGCGTTACTTGCGAGTACGGCCAAACGTTACGTTGTGACCATAAGGTTATCAATTCGGATAGGTCTGGAGAGGGATCCGAGAATCGTCAATTGCGAGTGCAATGTCATGGTAACTTATGGGCATGTTTGAATGATGTTATCCGGGTAGGGTTCCGTCGAGGCCTCCAGTACGCGTTACTTGCGAGTATGGTCAGACGTTACGATTTTGACCATAAAGTTATCTAATCGGGTAGGTCTGGAGAGGGCTCCGAGAATCGTTACTTGTGAGTACGATGTCGAGATAACTTATGGATGTGGATGAGTTTGTTTTCGACGAGCTAATCCGTGTGGGTCCCATCGAGGCCACGGAGGTGAATTGGGTGTTTGATTTGATATCTCTGAATTGTGAATGCTTGAATCTTGGATTCCGGTTGTATTGGTGAATGTGGTTTTGTTTTTGAGGCTTGGTTGAGAAATTATTCATTTATATGATTTTGAAAGAAAACCCTTTTGAAAAGTAAAATATTCATATTTCATGATTTTACGCTGAGACCCCCGAAGTCTCTAAATAATCTCTTAAAGTGATTTCTGGAGTAATTCACATGATCCATTTTAAAGTAAATGATTTTGAGAAGACTAGACTAGGGGATCGTGTTACTACCTTGTCGAAAGGTTATTTTCATAACGGTTGTATTCTTGATGTATAATTGTATAGCTTGGTTACTTGCTAGCGATTTCCATCGCTAACCCCTCGTTGGGGGATTATGTTATGTTTTTCAGGTATTCCGATGAGAGAGAGCAACCACAGGATCGGTATGGATGATGATGTAAGCAATGATACTAGTCACAGTTGTAGTCGGTTGTCCGTTAGTGATCTGTCGGTCCGAGTATTTATTCTAGTTCTTTGTCATCCTTAAGAGGATGGACATGTTGTGTAAATTGTGATCGAGTTGTAATTTGGTTTATCAGTTGTACTGCTATGTTGTATTTTGAGAGACCTAATCGGTCTACGATTTTATGTTTTGGTCGAATTGACCACGTGTGGGTTTGTTTTGTGGTTTCCTGCCTGGTAGATCCTTGCGGAAAGGATCTACGGCGTGTAATGTCCCTATGCGGATTGGGGGTGTTACATGACCAACCCAAACAGTACATCAATCAAAACGCGAGCTAATCGCTGAACAAAAACGAAATTCCACAACCCAAGGTTTGGAAGATCGAATACGAACCTAATTTCCCGAACTTAAGGAAATTCTGAAGTGATCTAAACACTCAAAATTCACGATACGAGACCAACAACAACCGGACAACAAACGATCGAACCGCAATGATCGAGACAACAACGGTCGAACAATCATATTTGAATCACGACGAACAACTAAAAACCAAATAACAACCCCGAAGTTCACACCTCGACTCGAGACGATAGGTGATCCGGTAAAAACGACCAGATAAGCATTTACATAAGATTCGCAGGAAGAGAACTGAATTCGGAAAAAGTCACAATGACAAACGGATTAATCCGAAACAATACCGCATCTCGTTCGAACAACAAAAAGGGAAGGATAGAACAAGTTCAGAATGTCAAGGAACACAAACGAATTGATAGAGTTGAAAATACAGAAGTTCAAAATCCGACCCACTTCTATTAAAAGAAGTTTATCTCTGAAATTCGAAACAACAAAGCAAGGAAATAACATAACATACAACTGGTAGACTACAACTCTCAGGTCTCCTCAGAGCCGATCCTGACATCATTGCTCAAGTCCATGCCTCGGAAGGCTCGGTGACCAATTCGCAGAACTGAACCCGGTGTCCCTCGAGTCCTCACTTGTAACACGTTACCGGGGGAGAAGGACAATGTGCACGAACATGCCCCGACACATTGCAGTTGAAACACCTCCTAGGTTTACCAGGAGTCAAAGCAGATGACTTGGAACTCTCAGTCCCTTGCATCGAGCGATGGAGCTTCACAGCGGAAAGACTACGACGTTGCAATCTAGAAATACCAATGCCTGTACTTCCCACAAGGTCCTCGGGCTTCCTCTGTTTCTTTGACTCGGGCATAGGTTCCGACAATAATGAAGCTAGCTCGTAGGCTAAGGTTTGATCCTGATAATTTCTCAACGAAGTGCAAGTGAGTCCCGACTATACTGGCGAATCTCCGACTTCATCCGTCTGTCAAAATGGAGGATCTTCTCTTCTTCGGTCCTCACCTGATCTCGCATATAAGTTGTTTGCTATAATCGATGATAGCCTGCGACACCGATATATCTTGCGGTTCTGCCAAATAAAATTCACGAATCCTATGATCTCTAATCGGTTTCGGATAGAACTCAGCTTCCATAAATGTATGGAACTCCACCCATGTGACATTGCGATCACGAGGTTTAACAGCTCCCACCAATTAGCGGCATCTTTATCAAGAAGGTACTGAGCGATAGGTACCTTCCACTCTTCGGGACAATCGACGGCCTCGAATATCTTTCCCAATTGGAAAAGCCAACCATCCCAGCCCAATGCATCCACAGAACCGGAAAATCGAGGGGGATTCATACGAACTCCCTCTTGAAGCCATTGATTTACACCGACGTTCTGAGTTGCGTCAGTGTTGAACCGCCTGGGTCAACTGAGCCATCTGTACTGCTACTTGTTGCAGTATAGCAGCAACACCAATACCAATATCATTCCCGACAATATTCTCTCGATTCCGCACCTGATCCCCATGGCCACCAGTACCACGGTCACGACCACGACCTCTGTCCCTCGGCATTGTAACACCCCAAACTAGGCGGATATTACAGTGCCGTGGAACCCGACTGGGACCCACCAGGCGAGTGAAAATGAATGAAATACACAGGGTAAATGTAGTACCGAACCACATTACATCATTAATTACCCCGCCGAGGAGTTTCATTACAACACACCCAAGGAAATGACCGAATACAAGTATATTTATATGGAGATAAATTATACCACACTGAATGAACTCATAATCCAAACGGAAATCTGCAGCGGAAATAAAAAATAAGGAAACACGGTGAATGAAAGGACTGGGGCCCCCTACTAGTATCACTGGGACTCCTCGCCGTCAACATGCTATTCCCATGCTTTTGCCTTGCCATGACCTGAAAACAAAATCCCCAAACGGGGTCAGTTACACAGAACAACAATCCTCAAGGGTTGAAAATACACAATCATGATATATCTTTAATTATGAAATATCCTTAGTTATGAATTACGCTGAAGAGGAGCATCATAGTACGGCCGTAGTGTTCTGTGCAAGTGTACAAGATGGATGACCAGACACACCCGTCCTTGTACCTAATTAGTCTCACGGAGGTAATCATTACCGTGTGCACAGTCCAATGTATCACTCCCAATATATGACCACCGCGTGCTCGACTAAAAATTCAACACATCCGCACCCGGCCACGCAATATGAACCCAGAAGGTCATATGAACGAGAATTACCACAATGAATATCGATGGATAATAATTCGACAAGGTCAAGAATGACTCACCGAGATGAAAATAATATTGAAGTGATTGATAACTCAATGAAATGATTGGAACCGTCGTTCCTCGTGAATGAAGTGATTATTCGACAATTACAAGTCTCAATATGGTTAATACAATGATGAATGAGTTATGATTATGAATGAACAACAAAAGGAATGAATATCCTTTTAACCGAGTAAGAAATAACTTACACAACACCGGTGACAATTATCCTTCTACGAACAACGTCCTAATTGAGATATCGGTCGCTCGAATAACCTTGAATAACACAATTACCAACAATCAGTTCAACATACGAATCAAACACGAATATAACGAACTCAAAACGTCGATACGACTAAACCAAGTTCATTGGGGCATTATATCGAACACTTTGTGGCCAAACTTCGATTGTTTACAATCAAACTTCAATAATACCAACATCAAATCCCCAAGAAGTGTTTCAAACCAACAAAACATCTTCAATACGATCAATAATCCAATATGAATATTCAAATTCGTGATTACAACAACGATTAATCGAAAACCCCCAAATCCCACTCAATATTCAAAGTGTTCTTGAATAATCCTTCAATAATCCAATGAATAATCAAACATATCCATAATCATGCGTATATCACTTCATACAACATGATCTTAACATCCAAAACATCATATCTCAACACAAATCGAAATCCAAGAGGTTTGATGAATATTACCTTTGAAGATCCAAGTACTTTAATCCGATGAAATCACGTTAGATCGACAATTCGAGCTTCACAACCGAATGAAAATGATGAAAAACGAATACTCAAGTGATTGATGATGAAGATTCTCTCCCACAAACCCTCTCTCTAGGACCAAAGTGAAGAAATGGGAAAAAAATGAGTTGATCCGCACAAAAAACTGCAATTATAGTGCTGACTGCACTGTGTGCCGCGGCCCGGCCGAAGTGTGCCGTGGCACAGGGCCAAAACTACCCCCAGTGATCGGCAGCGTACGCGGCCGGGCAGATGTGCCGCGGCCGATTTAATGTGCCGGCAGACTCAGCGGTGCCGCGGCCCAGTCGGCATGAGCCGCGGCCCCCGGTACAGACGGGTCGGCCAACAATTGCAACACGAGTGTGCCGCGGCCCGGACGGGTGTGCCGCAGCAGTGACTCGGCAGTGTGCCGCGGCCCTGCCGGCATGAGCCGCGGCCCCTGGTACAGGCTGCTCGGCCAAAAATTGGAAAATGTGTGTGCCGCGGCGCACACTCCTTGTGCCGCGGCCCACACCCCCTTGGGTCCTAAAATGATGAAAAATGACCCGGGGAGGGAATAAAAGCAATAGGAATCAATATTTGGGAAACAATAACACGAAATGGAAGTGCGGAAACCCCAAAACGGTGGTTCCAAGCAATGATTACAAGGGTTCGTCCAACACAAACACGATTTGAACAATGAAGAGATTTGAAATGACATGAATTCCAACGTCAACATCGACTAATGAATCAATTACAACCATCAAGATAATACTCTTGTCTCGATTCCCGAATAAGGTAGATACACTGAGCAATATCGATACACAACTCGAAGTTATTCCGAACGGTGAACACGGATGAATGATTATTAACAAGTGAAAAAATTACATAGTGACAATTACCGAATGAAATTACTGAATGATAATGACTGAATTACAACCGGGTATTACATACACCCCCCCTTAAAAGAGTTTCGTCCCCGAAACTAAGGGTCAAACAACTCAGGATAACTCTCCCGCATACTATCCTCGGTTTCCCAAGTAGCCTCTTGGACTTCGTGTCTAGACCACTGGATTTTAACCAAAGGAATCGCCTTATTCCTCAACTGTTTGATTCGCCGCTCTAAGACTCGTATGGGACGCTCTTCATAAGAATGATCATCTGCGATCTCGATTTCGTCGAACTGAAGTATGTGACTAGGGTCGGCAACATATTTCCGCAACTGAGAGATGTGAAACACATTATGAATTCGGCTCAACGCCGGAGGTAAGGCCAAACGATAATCTAGCTCGCCTACTCGTTCCAAAATCTCAAACGGTCCAATAAATCTTGGACTCAACTTTCCCCGCTTTCCGAAACGGAAGATACCTCGACTCGGGGATACTTTGACCAACACGTTGTCACCCATCTCGAACTCTAGTGGTCGACGACGATTTTCTGCATATGATTTCTGTCGACTCTGAGCGGTCAACAAACGACTCCTGATCAAAGCTACCTTCTCACGGGCGGCTATAAGCATATCGGGCTCGGTGCCGATTGATTCTGATAAGTCATCCCAACACAAAGGAGATCGACAACTACGACCGTACAAGGCCTCGTAAGGTGCCATCTTAATCGAAGCATGCCAACTATTATTATACATGAACTCGATCAATGGTAGTTGGGCTTCCCAATCGTCTTTCCAATCGAGGACGCATGCCCTTAACATGTCCTCTAATGTCTAAATAGTCCTCTCTGATTGCCCGTCGGACTGAGGATGAAAGGCGGTACTGAGATTAAGCTGAGTTCCCATAGCACGATGAACTAGTTTCCAAAAATGAGACACAAACCGTCCATCACGATCGGAAACGATACTTTTAGGAGTACCGTGCAGTCTCACTATCTCTTTGATGAACAGCTGGGCAAGTCTCTCGGGACCCCACGTATCTTTAATATCAAGGAAATGAGCTGATTTAGTTAAGCGGTCCACAATCACCCAGATCGTATTCATGCCACGACGACTCGTCGGCAAACTCGTGATGAAATCCATAGAAATGTCTTCCCACTTCCATTCTGGAATAGGGAGAGGTTTCAGCATACCCGCCGGTCGCTGATGTTCAATCTTGACTTGTTGACAGGTTAAGCATCTCGAAACAAATTCTGCGACTTCTCGCTTCATATTACTCCACCAGTAATTTTGTTTCAAGTCCTTGTACATCTTGCTAGACCCCGGATGAACAGAATAAGGGGTAGCATGAGCTTCTCTCAAAATCGAGTATTTCAACTCGTCATTCGCCGGTACGCACAACCGATTCTTAAAACGCAAAAGTCCATCCTCGTGGATCACAAATCCAGGGGCTTTCCCCTGAGCCACATCCTCACGGATGCGCAACAGTGATGGGTCTGAACCCTGATTCTCTCTGATTGCCTCCTCAAGCGGCGATGAAATCTCTAACATGCAAAGTTGTCCTTGAACTTGCTGAAGCCAGACCTCGATCTCGGGTCTAAGGAATTCCTGCTGAAGTTCCTTCTGAACTGTTAAACGAGCAAGCATCTGCTCCTGAACGGACTTACGACTCAAGGCGTCGGCGACAACGTTCGCCTTGCCCGGGTGGTAAAGGATCTCGATATCGTAATCTTTGATTAGTTCCAACCACCGTCTCTGTCGCATATTTAACTCCTTCTGAGTAAATATATACTTCAAACTCTTGTGATCGGTGAAAATCTGACAAGTAACGCCATAAAGGTAATGACGCCAGATTTTCAAAGCGAACAGCACGGCTGCTAGCTCCAGGTCGTGGGTCGGATAATTAACCTCGTAAGGTCTCAATTGTCGTGAAGCATAAGCAATAACCTTACCATTCTGCATGAGTACACATCCGAGACCCAGCCCGGACGCATCACCATAAACCACAAATCCTTCCGTCCCTTGCGGCAAGGAAAGTACAGGTGCTGTAATTAACCGACTCTTGAGTTCCTCAAAACTCCGCTGACACGCGTCGGACCACGTGTATTTCTTATCCTTTCGCAAAAGGTTCGTCATTGGTTGAGCGATTTTAGAAAATCCTTCCACAAACCGCCGATAATAACCGGCTAATCCGAGAAAGCTTCGGATTTCCTTAACATTCTTCGGAGGTAACCAATCTTGGATAGCTTCCGTCTTCTGAGGATCAACACGCACTCCATCTGATGAAATTACATGCCCGAGAAAAGTCACTTCGGACATCCAGAACTCACATTTGGAAAACTTTCCATAAAGTTGCTCTCGTCTTAACACGTCGAGAACCTGATGAAGATGAACCTCGTGTTCCTCTCGGTCATGAGAATAAATCAAAATGTCATCGATGAAGACAACAACAAACTGATCAAAAAAAGTCGATGAAAACCCGATTCATTAACTCCATGAATACCACAGGTGCATTAGTTAGCCCGAACGGCATAACTACGAACTCATAATGACCATAGCGTGTACGAAATGCTGTCCTCCCGATATCCGACTCTCAAATTCGCAACTGATGATAACCAGATCTTAGGTCGATCTTGGAAAATACTGAAGTTCCCTGACATCTAAGAGATCATCGATACGTGGTAGAGGATACTTATCCTCGATCATCATCCTGTTCAACTCCTGATAATTAATACACACACGAAACGAACCATACTTCTCCTTGACAGATAACACTGGTGCTCCCCACAGGGACGCACTCGGTCGGAGATAACCTGTTCTCGAACAATTCCTCAAGTTGAATCTTCAACTCCTGCATTTCGGTCGGGGCCATTCGGTATGGTGCCTTCGATAACGGGGGCGTACCCGGCTCCAACTCTATTGTGAATTCCACAACCCTCGGTGGAGGTAAACCAGGTAGCTCGTCTGGGAGTACATCGTCAATCGATAACAATGATACCACGAATGATTAGATGCCTTGATGTCCCTAGAACGGTCAATCGATGACAATGATACAGTGAATGACTGAACACCTCGATTGCCTTAGAACGGCCAATCGATGACAATGATACAATGAATGATTGAGCACCTCGATTGCCTTAGAATGGCCAATCGATGAAAATGATACGATGAATGATTGAACACCTCGATTGCCTTAGAACGGCCAATCGATGAAAATGATATAATGAATGATTGAACACCTCAATTGAGTAATTTCACTGTCTCCCTCATATTAATAATTCATCTGGAACAACGGGGATTACCTCCCTGAAGCACACATTCGACCCCAACGACGGAAATGATAGTGTCCAAACGCTTACGATCACCAAGGATGGTATCATGACGATCCATCTAATTAACACCCAATATTACATCGTCCTTAGGTAAGTCCACCACGATTAGGTCCACCAACCAATCGCGGTCATTAAGCTTAATTCGATATGATTTCCGAAAATTCTTCCATCGTCAGGTAGACCGATGGTATGAGGTCCACAAGTAATAGGATTATCCAAAATTAAGTCTATTCAAACATGATTCGAAAATGAATGAATGCGGTGCACCAGTATCAAAAGGTACACACAGGTTGAGATAAAATTACGAGTATACCTGAGATCATTCGGGCCACCGGATCGTCGATCCTGTTCATCACATGAATCCGGGACTTGCCGGCCCCCAAACCGGACGCTCCCGTCTAATAAATATGAGCTCCGCCTTTATTCGCTTCTATCGTCTTAAACGACGCTGACAGAGCGCCCGATTCGATCGCCGATTGCTTCGGCTCGAGATGCACGAGCCGACCTGGTGTCCTTTCGGCAAAAACGGGCCTTATGCCCAAAAATCCCACAATTATGGCACTTGATAGATGGTTTCAGACACTTAGTGGTGTAATGACCCGGCGTTCCACAGTTGAAATAGGTGATGGCCGAACTGGCCGCTCGGGACTGAGATCCCGCACGATTATGCGCCGTAGGAGGTCGCTCAGAAACGATAGGGCCCGCACAAGGCTTCTTGAAGGTTGACTGACCGCCTTCTGATTGATTACGCTTCGTTGATTTCTTGCTGACAGATGAAGGTTGTTGCTCAGCAATTTCCTTAGCAGCAGGCTCATACTGGAGAGTTCTCTCGATTAATTCGGACAGAGTGACGCAATGATTATTGAGCAATTGCATATGGGTCATCATGACCTGCATAAAAGTGAGTGGATCAACCCGAACATCTTCTGATCGAGCCGAGTCCTGGGTACGATTTCCCGACAGCAAGTGATTATTTCCCGGGTTTCGGCCCGCACCGCGGCCTCTCCCCGTGCATCCCCTGACAGCTCTCTCCATACTGAAGTAGGAAGGTCGCATGATAATCATAGATCTCGTATGAGTACCGCATTATGATTTACGTCATGAAATGATGAAAATGAGCATACGCGCTCTAACACAGTGATTACATGAATGATTTACTGAAGTCACATGATTATCTGATGAAATTCTTGAAATGATTATCTTGAACACTTTAACAAGATTAATAATATGATCATCCAGATCGACAACTGAGTAATGAAATGAATTGAGTGATTAATGAGTTAACATGATCGTCCTGATCATCAATTGAGTAATGAAATGAATTGAGTGATTAACGAGTTAAAATGATCGTCCTGATCATAATGAATGATGATGTTTGAGGATTGTTAACTGATGAATGATGAATGAATGATTATTGCCAGAAATTATACCATGGCGTTAGAAGTCTTACAGTTCTTTCGGTCTGATTGGCTCGGCATCTGCGCAGGTCACACGTGATGCGAAAGTCCAATGATACTAGTCAGATGACGATGATTTCAAATGAGACATGACTCGGAAGGTAGTATTCAAAACCACGCTCGGATACCGACTCTGTAACACCCCAAACTAGGCGGATATTACAGTGCCGTGGACCCCCGACTGGGACCCACCAGGCGAGTGAAAATGAATGAAATACACAGGGTAAATGTAGTACCGAACCACATTACATCATTAATTACTCCGACGAGGAGTTTCATTACAACACACCCAAGGAAATGACCGAATACAAGTATATTTTATATGGAGATAAAATATACCACACTGAATGAACTCATAATCCAAACGGAAATCTGCAGCGGAAATAAAAAATAAGGAAACACGGTGAATGAAAGGACTGGGCCCCCCTACTAGTATCACTGGGACTCCTCGCCGTCAACATGCTATTCCCATGCTTTTGCCTTGCCATGACCTGAAAACAAAATCCCCAAATGGGGTCAGTTACACAGAACAACAATCCTCAAGGGTTGAAAATACACAATCAAGATATATCTTTAATTATGAAATATCCTTAGTTATGAATTACGTTGAAGAGGAGCATCATAGTACGCCCGTAGTGTTCTGTGCAAGTGTACAAGACGGATGACCGGACACACCCGTCCTTGTACCTAATTAGTCTCATGGAGGTAATCGTTACCGTGTGCACAGTCCAATGTATCACTCCCAATACATGACCATCGCGTGCTCGACTAAAAATTCCACACATCCGCACCCGGCCATGCAATATGAACCCAGAAGGTCATATGAACGAGAATGACCAAAATGAATATCGATGGATAATAATTCGACAAGGTCAAGAATGACTCACCGAGATGAAAATAATATTGAAGTGATTGATAACTCAATGAAATGATTGGAACCGTCGTTCCTCGTGAATGAAGTGATTATTCGACAATTACAAGTCTCAATACGGTTAATACAATGATGAATGAGTTATGATTATGAATGAACAACAACAAAAGGAATGAATATCCTTTTAACCGAGTAAGAATTAACTTACACAACACCGGTGACAATTATCCTTCCACGAACAACGTCCTAATTGAGATATCGGTCGCTCGAACAACCTTGAATAACACAATTACCAACAATCCGTTCAACATACGCATCAAACACGAATATAACGAACTCAAAACGTCGATACGACTAAACCAAGTTCATTGGGGCATTATATCGAACACTTTGTGGCCAAACTTCGATTGTTTACAATCAAACTTCAATAATACCAACATCAAATCCCCAAGAAGTGTTTCAAACCAACAAAACATCTTCAATACGATCAATAATCCAATATGAATATTCAAATTCGTGATTACAACAACGATTAATCGAAAACCCCCAAATCCCACTCAATATTCAAAGTGTTCTTGAATAATCCTTCAATAATTCAATGAATAATCAAACATATCCATAATCATGCGTATATCACTTCATACAACATGATCTTAACATCCAAAACATCATATCTCAACACAAATCGAAATCCAAGAGGTTTGATGAATATTACCTTTGAAGATCTAAGTACTTTAATCCGATGAAATCGCGTTAGATCGACAATCCAAGCTTCACAACCGAATGAAAATGATGAAAAACGAATACTCAAGTGATTGATGATGAAGATTCTCTCCCACAAACCCTCTCTCTCGGACCAAAGTGAAGAAATGGGAAAAAAATGAGTTGATCCGCACAAAAAACTGCAATTATAGTGCTGACTGCACTGTGTGCCGCGGCACAGGGCCAAAACTGCCCCCAGTGATCGGCAGCGTGCCGCGGCCCGGACGAATGTGCCGCGGCAGTGACTCGGCAGTGTGCCGCGGCCCTGTCGGCATGAGCCGCGGCCCCCGGTACAGGCTGCTCGGCCAAAAATTGGAAAATGTGTGTGCCGCGGAGCACACTCCTTGTGCCGCGGCCCACACCCCCCTTGGGTCCTAAAATGATGAAAAATGACCTTGGGAGGGAATAAAAGCAATAGGAATCAATATTTAGGAAACAATAACACGAAATGGAAGTGCGGAAACCCCAAAACGGTGGTTCCAAGCAATGATTACAAGGGTTCGTCCAACACAAACACGATTTGAACAATGAAGAGATTTCAAATGACATGAATTTCAACGTCAACATCGACTAATGAATCTGTTGGCCACTAAGTATACTGGATACAGTTTGGAAAATAGTTTAAACAACAAACTGTATGGATTTTAAATCTGAGTGCGTAGCGGAAGTCTTGGATACAGTAGGTTGCTGTGGATACAGCAACTAAGTGTATAGTATATACTTAATTTATCACAGTAATTTTAAAACCGTAAAAGCTGAAGGTAAATAACACAGTAATTAAAGTGGTTCGAGGTAAACCCCTCTACGTCCACTGGTCCTCCACACAGGAGTAAAAAGTTTATTATAATTACTACGTACACAACTACGTAATTATAACAACACACACAATCAATATATCGTTCACAGTTGATATAAAGATCTTAGCTTAAACCGCTCACACATTGGTTTTGAGCTAATGCTTTGACTTGCTTCTTCACACACGCTCAAGCTTCGTCTTCTTCAATGCAAATCCTTCACACACAGCCCAGAGAAGCACGATTGTTCACCCACACAGGTGATCTTGAGTTTGTTCAACGTATAGAATGGATGGTGAACAACAACTTTGACTTTAAGAGCTTTCAGCTGATGAAGTGTTGTTCAGGATGATGAGCACTATATATCTCTTTAGATCTTAATTGCAGTAAGCTTTGGAGATATGTTTTGCTCTGATGATAACTTTTGATAGCTTGAGTGTTAGGTGACTGGTAACTGATCTTCAATACCTTCATAAGATATATATAGTCTCTGAAATATATATCCGTTGAGATGTATCCGTTTGAATGAGATTTCGTTCCAACGGGATTATGACATGATCCGGATTTAGCGGGATTCTGAAGATCTGTTGACTGGCAGTATTTAAATACTTTATCCTTGAGTATTTAAATACTTCTTTATTCAATGGGACTTGACTTCTGGATAGAGCTGCAAATTCGGTCGAGTATACCCGGGTTCGACCCGGGTTCGACTCGAATTTTTGGTACTCGACTCGGCTCCGTGAGTCCGACCCGGTCGAGTTCGGCGCGTATCGCGAGCTCGTTTTTGTACTCGGGTCGAGTCGAGTATACCCGACTACCCGACAGAGTACTCGATTAGATGACCCGGATTCGACTCGACTCGTCAAGTACCCGACTCGGCTAGGTTAATTAAAAGGTGCAGGTGCAGTCCAGTGAGTCAGTGGCTCTTTATTCTCTCACCTAGAGCTGCAAATTCGGTCGAGTATACCCGGGTTCGACCCGACCCGCCCGACTCGGCGAGCTACTCGAGTGACCCGAGTGTACTCGACCGGGTCGAACTCGGCAGGCTTATATGCTACTCGACTCGACTCGGTATGACTCGACCCGAATTCCAAAACTAAAAAACTCGACTCGAGTTCGGGTGTACTCGACTCGAATCCGACCCGTTTGCAGCTCTACTTCTGGATATTCCTTCTTTGTCCTGTTGTGAGCTGTATGGAAGATAACTGTATTTTGAGTTTCGAGACAGTTTCCATACTATGTCTTTTACAAGACTTCTTGCTGTACTGAAGGGATTCACTATATGCTGATTCGAGGCAGGTCTTCGATACAGGATAAAACCTCAAGGCTTCGATACAGTTTCCTTTACTGTATTCGGATTGGCATATATGTCAAAACATCTTTATCAAATACCATTCGATACAGGGATCGGATATCCCGGCTGTTTCGATACAGGGTTCTTGTTTTCCCAACAATTTCCCCCTTTTTGACAATTTGCCAAGACTTACTTTTTTAACTTTTCAAGTCTTCTTGATGATGCCAAAACCTTCTTCATGAGGTGATCTTCTTTGATGTCTTCTGGCAGATTTCTTGGTCTTTCGTCAAAAGGTCTGACTTTCAGTAACTTAGTCTACAATAATGAACTGCTCGCAGGCAAGTTCGATACAGTTTAAGATTTATTACAACTTAGGCTTATGATTGGCGCGCAGGCGCAATCTTACAATGTATTCTAAGTTTACAACTGAATTTATGAACTGTTCGTAGACTAGTTCGTACAGCTTAATTTTCAATCAAGTTATCTAACTTGAGATTGCTATCAAACAATTTAAGTAATCATACATCAACACAGTAGATTACGAGTTGTAATCTTTCAAGACAAACAAACGCTTTTATTGATATTCAAAATGAATTGAGTACAAAGTTTGCTGTTTCGAAGAGAAATTACAAAGCAAAAATAATATACAGAGATTTTAGCTCCTTATCTATAGTCCGCATGCCTCCATGGCTTTTTCCCTGGGTCATTCTCGGTACCACGCCACCAGTTCTGAAGAGAATCATTGCCTCGATCCTAGTATATAGCTCTTCCTTCATATGATCGATCAAAGGCAATAATCCAGTCTTCTGGATGGGTGATCCGATCTCCTTTTTCTATGTTTGGATTTCATCTCGATTTGGAGAGGGAGTTTCCCGTCTTCTAGCATCTTCGTAAATTTGTCTGCGGCTTCCGCTAACGTTTTATAGTTCTTGAAGATGGAGGATTCCCTGATGAGTTTGACAAAGTATCTCATCAGTTCGTTCTTCCTCCAATGCTTCACTTCGTCGGCAGTAGGATTGCAGTTGGTCGGCAGACGAATTTCAGAAGGTCTCTGAATAAGAGTTTGCCAAGGGACATTGGGATCATGAAATTCCGGTCGGGAGCCTGAAATTTTAAAACTTTGGGAGGGAGGTGCTAGTTTGTTCAACTCGGCAGTGATGCTGTTTTGAGCAGCCTCAAATTCCATTTCTTGTTGCAGCCTGATTCTCCTAGCAGCTTCTCTCGCCTCTTCCCCCTTTTTGGCTTCATCAAGACTTTTCAGGATTTCTAGAGCAGCATCCTGTTTTGTCTCGATGTTAGTCATTCTCTCTACAAGGGAGGAAAGCGTCTGCGACATATCCTTAATGCATTTGTCGTGAGCGCGCAGTTGAGAGCTGTTTTCAATCATAGCGCAAGCGGTCTTGGCTTCAGCTATCCTCGTTTTTTATGCTTCTTCCTTCAGCAGTTGCTCCTGCTTATCTTCCATGATCTTCAAAGCTTGTTTGAAAACTTCTGGCAAAATAATGAATGCTTCGACAACACGAGATACTTCATGTCGAAGAGTGGTCATTTCTTCCACGGCAGAAGTATGCATCCAATTTAATGCTTTCTCGACGGAAGATAGAGCATTTACTGCATCCTGGATGAATACAGTTTGAAGGCCAAGTGCACGCAGGCGTTCTTTCCTTGCGGCAGAAATCGGAGAATCTGGTTGGGCAAGGTCTGCAGAGCTGTTCAACCTTCTTACATTCACGGATGGGCGTGAAGTAAGATGGACATCCTCAGGTTCGATACCGTCCTCGGATTCCACAGTTGAAGGGGCGGGAGCAGCTTGCTCTGGTTCGGCTTCAGTATGCATGGATACAGGAAGGACTGAATCCTCCTATTGTCTTTCATGAACAGCTTCTTCGGTCGCAGCAGGCTCAGGTGCCTGTTCCAAAATTTCTTCTACATCCTCGACTGGAGGGACTGATTCCTCTTTGTCGGGAATGTTCTCATGCTGTGGCGAAGGGGGATTGTTTTGAGTAGAAGGCCCTTCGTCGTCTCTGTTTGGAGAGGCGTCTCTAGCTTCAGCCTCTTCACGACTCATCCTCATACCTGCTTGAAAAGCATCGTCGTCGTCGTATGAGTCATGATCTTCGTCGTCTTTTGGATTAGTGGGAGAGTCCTCTGACTTGTTCTTTCCTTTCCTCCGAGCGTCATATTTGTGCAGAAGATGGCTTTCAATTAGTTCCTTGCAGGAGGGATTGTCCCATCGAAGCAGGGCCTCAATTTCTGTTGAGTCCGTCACTTCTGAGACGAATCTCTCTTCGTGGCTCCAATCGCTCCAGTTGTACAGTGTATCGTACGGAGCCAGCCTGTAGCCTTTCCATTGCAAAAATCTTTCGTAGGCGTGTTCAATTTGAACCGAAAGAAGGGTCTGATTAATGATCGAGTCAGGGGAGGGACTTCGTACAGTGTCTGGAGACGCCAGACGAGGATTCTGCAGTATGGGATCCTGTACGGAAGTGGGACTCCTTACAGGGGATGGTGCCCTGAAGGAAGATGGATCCTGTACGGGTGTGGGATCCCGCAGAGGAGAAGTAGCTTTTGGCTCCAAATGGGCAGGCGACTCGCTAAAGTCTTGATCGTTGGTAGTCCGTCCTAGCCGCCAAAGGCTCGGGATCTACTGTCGATACAGTAGGAGACACCTCTTCCACAGGGGTTGGGCCCTGGGGTTCATCATCAGTGGGTTGAGCCACGGGGGAGATTTCCTTGGAGGGCTTGGCAGAAAGCCTCCTGAGTCTCTTCTTGGGCTTCTCACCAGCAGAGCGTTTCTTGCTGTGAGATCTCTTTCGCTTCTTTGAAGATTCCACTTCTTGGAACTTCAAGGATTCATCTCTTGGATTATCAGAAATTGGCATGTGTCTGGTTCTTGGGTGGTTGTAAGACAAGGTTCTCTGGTTATACGCAGTAGGATTGACGCCTCCTAAGTATATCCTCGAGCTATTTTTCTTCGCATCGGTGGATTGCGTCAGTCCGCACTTCGTCAGGATATAGTTCAACATTAAACCAAAGGATTTCTTCTGGGTGGAAGGTTTGCACACCTCCTCTTGTAGGCGCTTCAGGATTATTTGGCACCAATTGACCTTTTCACAGGTCAGAATAGCCGCCATCATCCTGAATCTCAAGTTGGTACACATTTCGAACGCACCGGTTCGATTTTCAATTATCATGGAGCAAAAATCATGAAGATACACATAAGGAAGACAAAAGTTTTTCTTGTGACATGTGGTCTGCACCATGTCAACAACTTTGGACCCTGTGAACAGTCCATAAAATTTAGTAATGAGCTCTTGAGACCCGAATGTCTCAAGTTGATCCATGGTCAGGCCATCAGCGGGTAGCCTGTAGATGTTCTGGAGCAGATCGTGATCGATACAGATCTCAACTCCCTGGACTGTAGCAGTGATGTCAGCAACATGACCTCCTTGGGCCAATGACAGAAAACGTACGGCGGCGTTGAGGTAGAATTCCTCAACCAGATGGGTGTCGTATTTGTCAGCAGTCTTGCTTCCAAGGCGATAGAGGCCTTGTTGTTGAAGACGAGTAATGATATACTCCATGGGTTCTGCGTCGTTGGTTTCTGAGAGAATACGCTCAATGATGACAGGTTTGGAGAATATCCGGCCATCAATGATGTTAGCAGATTTCTTCAGAGCAGGAGAAGAAGATTGTCCAGCCATTGATGTTTTCTTAAGAAAAAGATGCAAGAAAATAATCGAAATATGCAGTAAAATGCAGAAAAGTATGTAGGCTGTTTTTGCTTGAGAACTCTTGAATTTGCAGAAAGCGTAAAGAGTCTCTAATGACAGATTCAGTCCTTTTATAGTTGGGCGGCGAAATAGGGTTTTGCAGAGTACGAATGGTCAGATTTTAAGGGATGGGAACCGGTTTTGAAATCAACGGTTAAGATGGACTGAGTGTAACTGGTACGCTAATCCATTGAAATGTTTAAAAATTGAGCGGGTCCCACTTCTGACATAGGTTGATACCCTAAATACCTAAAACGGCGGTTTAAAAATAATAAACAATTTAAAGACATCGCGGCTTTTGAGATTCAGTTGTCCAGATGTCGTGTAAGGCATTTAATGTACATGACGTTTGACATAAAAACAGGGCACGTGGACAAAAATTATTTTGAAAGGAAATAATATTATATTATATACTGAATTAAAATCCTATAGCATGTGCTGTTTCCGCGTCGATACAGCGTTCCCCCTTAAAAAGGTGCATATAGGTTTTGAATTCCATACAGCAATATTTGGATTAATGCTGTATTCATGGGTCCTACAGTATTCCCCCTTAATTATTGCACACGCCAGCTGTAGGATTCATATGTCTTTGTTCGCTACAGTGCTGTATTGACGATTCTGAGTGTACAAATAATTAACATTGGATACTGTATTCCTGGGTCTTACAGAATTCCCCTTCAATTGTTGAGTAAAAACAGTAAATTACTTACAGGGAGTCTGGCTGTAGCATTCCCAATTCTTGTCTGAGCATGTTGAACCTTGCTGTGTCGAGAGGCTTGGTGAAGATGTCGGCCAGTTGAACGTCTGTATGAACTTTTTCCAGGCGAACATCCTTGTTCTCGACGTGATTCCTTATAAAGTGATGCTTCATGTTGATATGCTTAGTGCGCGAGTGCAGAACAGGATTGTGCGTGATTGCAATTGCACTCGTGCTATCACACATGATTGGAGTATCTCTAGCATCGATTCCATAGTCTGACAGTTGTTGCTGCATCCAAAGGATCTGCATACAGCAGCTTCCAGCAGCATAGTACTCTGATTCAGCCGTGGAAAGAGAGTTAGCCAATTGCTTCTTACTGAACCAATAAACGAGTCTAGGTCCGAGAAAGTGACAAGTTCCACTTGTACTCTTCCTATCTAGCTTGCAGCCTCCGAGATCCGAGTCGCTGTATCCAACTAAATCGAATCCGCCTTCCTTAGGATACCATAGTTCTGCATCGACTGTTCCTTTAATGTACTTCAGGATTCGTTTAGCTGTATTGAAGTGTGATTCCTTAGGTGCAACTTGGTATCTCGCACACACTCCAACAGCAAACTGGATATCGGGCCTGCTAGCCGTTAGGTACAGGAGCGAACCAATGAGCTTCCTGTAGAGTGATTGGTCAAACGGCTTTCCGGCTTCATCAGCACTGATTTGCACGGAAGTGCTCATGGGGGTTGGCGAGGATGTGGAAGTGTTCCTTCCAAATTTGTTGAGAAGCTCCTTGCTGTATTTCTCCTGGTTGATAAATATACCTGTAGGCAACTGCTTTACCTGCAAACCTAGGAAATAACTAAGTTCCCCCATCATACTCATTTCAAATTTACTTTGCATGAGATGAGAGAACCTTTGACATAGAGCAAGGTTAGTTGAACCAAAAATAATATCATCCACATAGATTTGTACTATTAGAAGGTCATCACCTTCCTGTATCTTGAACAAGGTTTTGTCCACAACACCTTTCTCAAATCCGTTGTTGGTTAGATACTGGGACAAGGTTTCGTACCAGGCTCTAGGGGCTTGTTTAAGTCCATACATCGCTTTCCTTAGCCTGTAAACTAGATCGATACCGTCTGTGTTGGCAAACCCTGGTGGTTGTTCAACATAAACTTCTTCTGCAAGATCTCCATTCAGGAAAGCACTTTTGACATCCATTTGGTATACGATAAAGCTCTTATGGGCGGCAAAGGCTAAAAATATCCTAATGGCTTCTAGTCTCGCTACAGGGGCGAAGGTTTCATCATAGTCGATTCCTTCTTCCTGACTATAGCCTTGTGCTACTAGTCTGGATTTGTTCCTTATGATAAGTCCATTTCGATCCTTTTTGTTTCGAAATACCCATTTGGTTCCTATAACCGATTGGTGTGTTGGTCTGGGTACAAGATACCATATATTGTTTCTTTCGAAACCGTTAAGCTCTTCTTCCATAGATGTTATCCAATGTGAATTGTTAATAAAGGCCTATGGTCGAAACAGTTCGGCCGGGCTAAGAATACAGCGATAGTGCACATATTGAGTCTTCTAAGTTCGGATTGAGATTTCCATTCAGGAAACTGTGAAACTTCAGTATTAGATTCTTCTTGTGCATAAAGTACATTTCCTTGTGTACTCTGTATTCTTCTACGAGTAGAAACACCGGCATTAATGTTTCCAATGATCATCTCTTGCGGGTGATCTCTTAACCATCTTCGGTCAGGTTCTAATTCAGGATCCCGCATCAGATCGAAGATCTTGTGGATACTGACTTCACTTGTACAGTCGGCTTCATCCACGTCGATTCTTACAGCTGCGGGGTTGATTTCTAAATCAACGACAGGTTCTATGGGTGTTGGTGGATCCAAGATAGATAGATGGTGAATGTTCTGAGTGATATCATCTACTCCTGTAGGGTCATGGTGTGGTTCGTCGAACACTACATGAACTGATTCCTCGATCGTCAGCTTCCTTTTATTAAAGATCCTGAAAGCTTTGCTGACGGAGGAGTATCCTACGAATATTCCTTCATCTGATTTTTCATCAAAGGTTCTAAGTTGGTCCTTCCCATTGTTCAATACATAACACCTGCATCCAAAAATGTGGAAATACGAAACTAACGGAGTTTTGTTATTCCATACCTCATATGCTGTTTTGTTGTGGTGCTTGTTGACGATACAGTGGTTTTGAGTGTAGCATGCTGTATTGGTTGCTTCACCCCAGAAACGCTGTGGCAATTTGCTTGCGGCAATCATTGTCCTTGTTGCTTCTTTCAACGTCTTATTCTTTCGCTCGGCAACACCATTTTGTTGAGGTGTACGGGCCGCTGAGTATTCGTGCTGTATTCCATTCTCCGAACAGTATTGCTCAATAAAGCGGTTAGTGAATTCTGTACCTCTGTCGGAACGAATGCACACGATACTCGATGCTTTTTCATTTTGCAACTTTCTCAGGAGCTCGGGCAGCTTTGATGTTGTTTCCTTCTTCTTGCTAAGAAAGATCGTCCAAGCATACCTGGAATAATCATCAATAACAACCAAGCAGTATTTCTTACCTCCCAAACTTATTGGGTCTACAGGACCATAGAGATCCATGTGTATCATTTCCAACACTCTTTGGGTTGAAAGGTAGGATTTGCTTTTCAGGGTTGACTTGATTTTCTTGCCTTTCTGACATGGTCCGCAGACGCTGTCCTTCTTGAATGACACATTTGGCAAACCTCTAACCATTCCCTGTCTTGAGAGCTTGTTGATCGTCTTGAAGTTGATGTGAGACATCCTCTTGTGCCATAACCAGCTAATATCTGCAGTGCCTTTGGCAACAAAGCATGGAATTGAGGAGCTCATAGGCTTCCAGTCAGCAATATACATATTACCTGATCTGCTTCCTGTAAGCACAACTTCCTTGGTTTGGGTGTTCTTGACTCTACAGGTGATTTATATAGAACTTCACCGAGAACTGTTTATCACAGAACTGGCTAATACTAAGTAGATTATACTGTAAGCCTTCAACATATGCAACATCGGTGACCTTGAATGTCCCGACAAGTAGGTTTCCTTTCCCTCTTGTTCTTCCTTTAGACTTATCACCGAAGCGAACTTTTGGACCGCGACCTTCTACAAAATCAGATAGCTTGCTCCTATCTCCGGTCATGTGACGAGAGCATCCACTATCAAAGTACCAGGTATCCTCCTCTAGAATGTCCTGTAACAAAGAAATTAGGTAGATTTAGGTCCCCTTTGATTTTTGGGTCCATGTATGTTAGTTCCTTTAGGTACCCAAGTTTTCCTGGCAGCAATTGGTTTACTGTAGGACATACTTGGTACAGTGTTGCGATATCTACGGGGGGCATATCCGTAGTCGTTATAATCATGATAATTATTATGCATGTAAAATTCAGGGTTATTATTATTATTCCAGTACGAGTGCCGTCTAGGAGGTGGAGCCATTTTCTTAGGCCTAACAGCTTGTCTTCTGGGTCTCCAGTTGGATTCCCAATGCTGTTGTTGATACTGAACTGGAATATGCTGTCTTGAGGGATAACAGGGCTCCTGTATCCAATACCTCGGCGTGTCAGATCGATAGTATCGCCGCGTGTGCCTTTGGTGGTTGGATACAGCCTTCCTTCTGAACGGCTGTTGGCGCTGTTGATATGCTCTGGGAGCATGCTGTTGAGTGCGCCTCACAGGTTGGAATGGCTTATGATTCCGCTGTCTGGTATAAGATTGCGGGGGCGGAATTGCAGCCTTCGGTTTTCTCGGTACAGCAGGTTCCTTCACGGGACTAGGGGTATCTTCCGATTCTGGAATGTGTTCCACACTCTTGACGAACACTGTACTAGTTTTCCCTTTGTTTGAACATGAGCTGTATCCTAAGCCACTTTTATCATGAGCATGTTGCCCAGTGCTCAGAATTTCTTCCATTCTTTTGGACGATTTTTCAAACGACTTCAGAATGGTCTCAAGTTCAGTTTCTCGCTTTGCGAGAGTTGTGATTTTGGCTTGAAGTAGAACCAAATCATTTGTCTTGCTCTCATTGTGGGTTTTAACCTCATTTAGTTCATGAGCAAGTTGATGATTGCTCTCCATGAGTTTTTCAAAATCGACCTTGCTCGTTTCACAATCAAGAGACATATTTTCATAATTTATTTTCAGCAAGTCATTTTCATCTTTCAGCTCTAAATTTGTTAACTGAAGCTGTATATTTTCAGTTTTTAGAGTCTCATGGGCCTTTTGAATGTTTTTAAATTCATTCATCATATTTTCGAAAGTATGAGATGCATTTGACGGAATAGCTGAGGTTGAACTTACCTCATCGTCGCTGTCTTCACCTTCTGGAATATCTTTGGCCATAAAGCACATGTATGCTTTATCATCGAACTCATCGTCAGATGAATCACTTTCAGTGACCACCTGAAGACATTCTGCTGATTTGGATGGTGTGGGGAGGCTTCGATTCTCCAATCGGGGCCTTGAGCTTGTCTTTCCAAGCACGTCTTCTTTCATCTCTCTCTTGCCGCTCGGCCTCGTGCAATCTTTGGACTTTGGGATGAGGACATTTATTTGCATAATGCCCGGTTTCCTGCAGCTTATAGCACAGTTAGCATCACCGGATGATGTTTCGGTACTTACCTTGTGGACATGTGTTTGGGCTGTAGGGAGTCTTTCCAGACTGTTTGATGAACTTTTTGAATTTATGCATGAGAAGCGCCATTTCATCTTGAGACAGGATGTCGTCGTCACTGTCAGCATTCTTGTGACTGGGCTTCGACGAGCTAGGCATGCTGTGTCGACGGTTCGATACAGCGGCTAGAGCTGTGACCTTTGAAGGAGATTCTTCAGCTTTCTCTCTTCTGTCAATATCATACTCAAAAGCTTTGAGGTCAGAGAAGAGATCAAAAGTGGATATTTCATTAAGATTACAGGATACACGCATAGCTGTGGTCTTAATGTCCCATCGGGCTGGGAGAGATCTGAAAATTTTTAAGTTCTTCTCCTTTTGGGTGTAAATTTTGCCCAACGCTTCAAGTTCACCAACAATACCAGTGAATCTGAGGTCAAGTTCCTCAAGTGTTTCCGTTGGTTTCATTTCAAAAGATTCAAATTGCTGAGTTAGTTTTGAAATCTTGTTTTCTTTTGAGAGCTCAGTTCCCTCACAAATCAACTTGAGTTTATCCTGATTTCTTTGGGTCGCTTTGCAGCTCTTTACCTTTGAGAACGTGCCTTTGTCAAGAGTGACAAATAACGCGTTCTTAGCCACATTGTCGAGATTGGCTCGCTTCCTTTCATCTGTTGTCCATTGCTCGCGTTCCTTCTCGAGCATTTCAGCATGGGCTTGGCCCTCAATCCTTGCGGCCGGATTTACCTTCATGATCTTGATAGGACCATCCTGTATAACAAAAATCATCTCTTCGTGCATTGCTGCAAGATGAGCTTCCATTCTAATTCTCCAGTCGTCAAATTCGTTAATAGAGAACATAGGGACTTTGTTAATCATAGAAGTATCCATACTGATAATATAGGAATGAAAGAGACTGTTTTGAAAATAAGTGATTTGAATCTGACTCGGTTAAGAATACGACTGATTCTTTTTAGAATCAACCGCTCCGATACCACTTGTTGGCCACTAAGTATACTGGATACAGTTTGGAAAATAGTTTAAACAACAAACTGTATGTATTTTAAATCTGAGTGCGTAGCGGAAGTCTTGGATACAGTAGGTTGCTGTGGATATAGCAACTAAGTGTATAGTATATACTTAATTTATCACGGTAATTTTAAAACCGTAAAAGCTGAAGGTAAATAACACAGTAATTAAAGTGGTTCGAGGTAAACCCCTCTACGTCCACTGGTCCTCCACACAGGAGTAAAAAGTTTATTATAATTACTACGTACACAACTACGTAATTATAACAACACACACAATCAATATATCGTTCACACAGATTGATATAAAGATCTTAGCTTAAACCGTTCACACAGATTGGTTTTGAGCTAATGCTTTGACTTGCTTCTTCACACACGCTCAAGCTTCGTCTTCTTCAATGCAAATCCTTCACACACAGTTCCAGAGAAGCACAGTTGTTCGGTCCACACAGGGCTGATCTTGAGTTTGTTCAACGTATAGAATGGATGGTGAACAACAACTTTGACTTTAAGAGCTTTCGGTGATGAAGTGTTGTTCGGGATGATGAGCACTATATATCTCTTTAGATCTTAATTGCAGTAAGCTTTGGAGATATGTTTTGCTCTGATGATAACTTTTGATAGCTTGAGTGTTAGGTGACTGGTAACTGATCTTCAATACCTTCATAAGATATATATAGTTTCTAAAATATATATCCGTTGAGATGTATCCGTTTGAATGAGATTTCGTTCCAACGGGATTATGACATGATCCGGATTTAGCGGGATTCTGAAGATCTGTTGACTGGCAGTATTTAAATACTTTATCCTTGAGTATTTAAATACTTCTTTATTCAACGGGACTTGACTTCTGGATATTCCTTCTTTGTCCTGTTGTGAGCTGTATGGAAGATAACTGTATTTTGAGTTTCGAGACAGTTTCCATACTATGTCTTTTACAAGACTTCTTGCTGTACTGAAGGGCTTAACTATATGCTGATTCGAGGCAGGTCTTCGATACAGGATAAATCCTCAAGGCTTCGATACAGTTTCCTTTACTGTATTCGGATTGGCATATATGTCAAAACATCTTTATCAAATACCATTCGATACAGGGATCGGATATCCCGGCTGTTTCGATACAGGGTTCTTGTTTTCCCAACAGAATCAATTACAACCATCAAGATAATACTCTTGTCTCGATTCCCGAATAAGGTAGATACACTGAACATATCGATACACAACTCGAAGTTATTCCGAACAGTGAACACGGATGAATGATTATTAACAAGTGAAAAAATTACATAGTGACAATTACCGAATGAAATTACTGAATGATAATTGACTGAATTACAACCGGGTATTACAGGCATACTATCAAGCAACAACCTAAAGCAACAAAAATCACATAATCACGCACAACAACTATTACAGCACACAAAGAATCCAGTCACAGATGATTTACTGCAAAAGTTAGGCCCGACGGCTAACACGCAGTCCAAAACTTTCACCAAAATAGAAAGCGCACTCCACAACGGGAACTGGCGTGCGCTAACTCTGTGAGTTGGCAACACATTCGTAATCATCTTCCAACGGTACTAGACCGGAGGTTACAAATAAACAACAGCATACGAATCCAAACGCCGATAGTTCACATCATTATAACATTACACGAATAACCATCAGAAGTTAATTAACATTCCAAACCGAATTCCCACCTCTCGGTCAAGAGAAATACCTCGACGAGTGCATACCGAACGACTCAGCGTTCACACCACCCCTCTAATCACAGCTCCGAGCACTATAGCCGAAATAACAGTAACATCATTACCACATACATTTTTAACCGAAACTCATGAAACCGAAAAGTTGAAAGCGAGAGTCACATTTCAAGTAAATTTTTGATAGACCTCATTTGAGTTTTTAAAATCAAATTTTGAAAATTTGCAATGCAAGATGAAAATAAAATATAGGTAGTTTGAGTTCTCAAAAATTTTCGGTCTCGAGGTCATCATACGGAAATCGAGTTTTTTCACTTCTTGAAGGATGTCTTAAGATAAAATTTACGTGACTTCCCAAAACATTTGAAGTTTTAAAATATCACATCGATAAACTTTCTTTGTGTAGCCACACCAAAACCATTACTCTTGTAAAAATGATCTATACAAGAATATATATACATATACATATATACACAGGTTCCACTCTTCATTCCAGCATAATACGAGAATCAACAAGTATGGATTACATATTCACAATTCACATTTAAACTCCACATAATAATACGAAATCACACAAGCTCGTATAACACGAGACACAACAAAGTAGGGAGACTTACATCCACAGATCGCACGAAGATGATGGCTGCACCTCGATAGTAATCACGACCGACATCTCAGACGACGCGTCGCGACACGACTCAGTCAGACAAAATATGACAAGACAAGACAAGACAAGACCCGACAACCACAACTCGACCCGACAGCCTAGGTTTCCGCAACCTAATCTCTGATACCATATTCTGTAACACCCCCAAATCGCTCGGGAATATTACAGCGTCGCAGACCCTCTCCACGAGGATCTACCAGGCTAAATACAGAAACAAAACATATCAATACATGCCGACATGGCTAATAACGAACCACTAAACCGATTTGGTCTTTTACCACAACAAAAACATCAAACATGCATAACTCTTTCTCGCAACTCGAACCCACGCAGGGGCTAGAATACATCATCATTCCCATAAAATCGGAGAATAACACAACGGAGAGACAACAACAAAATTCTACCAAAGTACTCAACGACTGGTCTACATGTGATTAGTATCGTCGTCTTCCATCATCCTTCGTACCGATCCTGTGATTCGCTCCCCAGCAACCTGCAAGTACCTGGACGCAAACAGACATCCACCCCCCAAATACTCGGGGGTTAGCAAAACTCTACGATTTTGCTAGTGCACGTATAAAATACAAATACAAGCCATACACGACATACTCCAAGAACATAATAATCATGAACATGCTTCCCGAGATAATTCACTTGATCAAGACAGTTTAAATTATGAGAAGTAGGAATAAATCCATTATACACCTTACAAAACATTTTACGATCTCGGGAGTTTTGAAAATATTTGGGATTTAAGAATTCTCAAGCCTTTCTAAACCTCTTAGGGACATAGCCCAAAAATCAATTTCTGAAATACAAATCCGGTCACAGAACACGGGGTCTACGAACCAATCATCCACATCACATACTCGAAATAATAACCCGACGGA
The DNA here is from genome assembly GCA_033398695.1 of Orobanche coerulescens. NCBI lineage: Eukaryota > Viridiplantae > Streptophyta > Magnoliopsida > Lamiales > Orobanchaceae > Orobanche > Orobanche coerulescens. The sequence goes on from CM065817.1 coordinate 12,102,833, forward strand.
AACTACACAGTAACAAACATTACCATGACAACATTCTAACAGATCGACATCAGATAGCACAACTCTGCAACTTAACCATATGGTCGAACTCGACACACCACAAAGCTACAATGCACGGAGCAACCACGGGACTCACGTACCCATACCAAAATATCGCAACCAAGAGGCGAATCATACACAACACATTTTTTGGTGCCATTCCAGCCAAGTACAATACCATCTGAATTGCCATTCTAATCAGGTGAAATATGCGCCAAAAAACATAGTTCTCCAACAAAACATTTCAAAAGGTTAACCATTGGTATGAGACTCACGGCCACCGCACCCCGTAGAGGCCCCGTCGGACAAACCATGGGTGGCTAACCCTAGTTCGCGATACGCATACACATGGAACTACGTATCCCCAGAGGCCCCGTCAGACCATCCCTGGGTGAACATACGCATTCACATCCACAACATACACGGGAAGCCATAAATCAAATACTAGAATATACAAACAAATGTAAAGTACTTGCTAGAATAGCCACTTTATCCGACATATACTCACAACTAATGTCACACAACATCACATATTCACCGAACGAGTACACGTATCAATACACAATCTTCGACCAGTGGAAAAGAATCTACTATAATCACGTAATAAAATCACAACACCTTCCGACATACAACACTAATACACATATTCAGAAAACACATTTATTCACAAAGCATACGAGTTATCTTCGAAGGAAAACCTTTATCGAGAATATACCGATTCTTTTAAAAATTAATTAAAAACATTCAAATTACAATTAGGTTCCATTACCAACTGATACACCTACGAAACACGAAATGTATGGGCAAGATACTTACCTCGATACCACGAGCAACGGAACGACGAACGGACACGGTCAGATAGCCATCGAACTTCCAAGAACGACCAAGAACTTGACAACCCAACGAGTACTACGAAACTAACATCACCACAAAAAAATAACACTAATCGGAATCCGAATCAACCCGAAAAACAACAAGGATCCAAGAGTTTCTTCAAGGAAATCAAGAATCAAGTTCCGGGTGATAAAAATCGATAAACGAGTTACAAAATCCGAAGATCATGCCCAATAAAACAAGAACACCATAATCAATTCATTAACTACGGATTAAATCAAAGAATCATGAAGAAACCCCCAAAAATCATACAACTAGGGTTCTAGGGAAGAAAATACCTCGACTCGACGAAGAACAAGGATTAGATAATGATATAATCGACAAGAATATTCCAAAATGCCTTAGAATTGATTAGAACCGACCAAGAACTCGAGTTCCCGAGCCTCCCGCCGCCAGCCGCCACAAGAATGAAAAGAAGTGGGGAAATGAAGTCTGGCCGATGCCTAGACCTATACATGGCCGACAGTGTTACGGCCGTAACTGGCAGCCCCTTACGGCCGTAACTCGGTCCACCCCTGTAACATACGTAACGGCCAAAGCTTTACGTACGTAATGAGCACCCCTTACGGCCGTGCTCGACATAGCCTTACGGCCGTAACCAGGTCCCCAGGGCTACTGCCCGAAATCTGACGACGCATTACGGCCGTACCCGGCCAATGTCTTGCGGCAATAACGAAGCCTTACGGCCGTAACAGGATAACCCTTACGGCCGTAACCGAGTCCTCCCAGGCTAGGGTGTGCGGGTGTCTTACGGCCGTAATCGGCCAGGCCATACGGCCGTAACTCGACCCATCCAGCCCTCTGACTGCCCGGCTAGAGACTCGACGACGTCTCGATCACGCAAATGCACCAACTATGATCCAAAACAAAAACGAACAGGCTAGGAAACTCAATGTACCATAGTGCAAGCACATGTTCCAAGGACGCGGATGACAACAGTCCGTTCGATCGAAGAGAAATTCAATGAATTCGGAACGAAGATCTCGGGTATTACACTTTGTTCATAGAGTTGATGATGATTCTTGGAAGGAATTCGATTGTTCTTCGTCGTAGTTCATCAATACAAGGTAACATTCGTATCCCTCTGATAGTAGCTCGGGTTTGGAAGGATGTTTACATGTTAGGAAGCATGTTGATCTATCTTATTGGTTATTATGATGTTATACGTGATTGTGACAAGAGATTTAAGATGTTGGTTAAGATTCTTCATGTTGTAAGAATGGTGATTCATTCAACGTGCTTGTAAGAGGGATTATTGGATTATGTCGATATTATTGTTGATACATGGATATTGATATGACTCTTGTGGTTTTGAATGGTGTCATTTATTTTCAAGATATATATTGGTTTCGGGTTTTGATGTGGTTGTTGTTGTTGTTTACTTCGTATTACGACGAATATGGAAATGATTGTGATTCTGGGTGTTTATATTGAGGAAGAAGATGATATACCGATATATATATATATATATATATATATATATATATATATATATATATATATATATATATATATATATATATCTTCGATTACGAGTTGGATGATCGTTGAGACGTTAAAGGATATTAGATTATATTGTTCTATTGATTACGAACATGGTTATGGATTACTTGTTGTTGCTTGAAACTCGTTGAGAAGGATGATATATGTGTAGTGATCGGGTTATGAGTGAAATATGATAGACTAAAGGTTAGATAACATATTAGACTATGTTGTCGTGGTGATTACGAACAAGGTGGAATCTTGTTAATCCATATATGATATTGATTTCGGAAATTTATTATAATCCTGGTTATCGAGTTGAATTGATTGTTGCTATGATTATCGGATTATGGAATCATATTGTGGTTATGGATTCGTGGTTGATTTGGGTTGTTTGGATTTATGTTTAATCGAGATATCATTGAATTGTTGAGTTGATTGGTTGGTTGTGTAGGTTGTTGATTGTTATTGGATTGTTGTTAATTTATTATTGCAATAGGTTGTGATAATTGATCGTTGATAAGAATCGTGCCTTACGGTCGAGTTCGAGGATGCTCGTAGATTGCATTGGTCGACAACAAGGAATTGGTAACGACTTCACTATCGTCGTATTGGTACCGAGGCAAGTTATTACTTGCTTAGTTTATATATTTATTGAATGGCTTCAGTATCATTTTGTTTATAATGCATATAGCAATGATTATTATTGTGGACTCTAGAGATTGGGGTTGTACGTTGTTTTCTGATTATGGGAATTAAATCATAATATATATGATTTACATTTGTTATTGGTATACTTGGGTATCGTGGGTACATTATGGTAAAGACGAGGATATGAGTTATCTATGGTCCGTGGCATTTTGAATCATTGAACATTGAGGATAATCGTCGGTGATGGTTTGGACATCGAGACTGCTCTCGAAGGACTAGGGGCAAGTATCTTAATTTGATTTTGGTTTAATGTTGATGATTTTGATCATGTATATTGTCATTCATGTTATTGAACATGAGGTCGTCCAAGTTGATTTGTCATAATGTCGTTCATGTTATTGATTCATATGTTGTTCATGTTGATGAACATATTGATTTGCATATGTGTATGTATAGTTGTATTGTATATGTTGTATTGATCTGATGGGATCGTGTGATCTATGCTGAGGGCGCTGGATCGGTTGTCCACCTCGTGTTGGTTTGATGGGATGATCTTGGGATCTATGCTGAGGGCGCTGGATCATTGGACGGGTTTTCCACCTCGTGTTGGTCCGATTGGATCATCTTGGGATCTATGCTGAGGGCACAGGATCATTGGATTACCCATGTGTTGTTGTTATGCATATGTATATTGTTGGTTATCCATCTCGTGTTGATCTAACAGGATCATCTTGGGATCTATAATGTGTGCGCTGGATCATTGGATTTCCACTGAGTATACATTGTTGTTATTGTTGTGGACATATTGATGTCGTCAAGTGAGTATGCATTTGTAGGTCTCTTGTAGGACCAGTTCTGTATGTTGTTTTGATCTGGTTTCGGACTAGACTGCCGTGATTCGTTGTGGCATTTCGTATCTTGAGGTATGTCCGTATTTCCTTTGGTATTTGTCTTTTGATGGACAATCGATTTTCGTGTTGGGACTTGATGACGTTATCCGATGGATCGAATTGGCCAGAGTTGTTATATTTTCGTATTGCGAGTTATGATGATGTTTTGAGAATCTTGGGTATTGTTTGAGGTACAGTATAGATGTTATGTTTGATTTTATTGGTTAATCGAGATTACGAGATGTGCAATATGGTAATGATTATTTTGATGAGGATTATCGTCGAATTGGTAAAGTTATGACGGTAAGATTACATTGGTAGCATTCTTACTTAGTATTTTCATTAGTAGGTAATATTGATGTGATGTGACGGTTATCATTGTTAAGTATTATGGCTGACCCTGTTGTGGGCTTTCTTTTTAGGTTATTGGGATATCGAGCTTGCAGCGGTCGTTAAGAGATGAGCTTCCTGGAGGATACTGGCTATGGCGTGTGTTTGTGAATCGAGTGCGTTTACTAGTTGTTATATTCCACTGCTAGAGTATTTTTAACTGTTTGTCATCTCCGCTGTTTTTTAAATGCTCTTTTGGTTTTTGGCAACTTAAGTTATTTTGGGAAATCGTTTTCTAAACTATCTGGTCGGTACGTGCTAGTGATGGATTAACGTGAACTCTTGAAACTGTTGAGCTTTGGCGTTTTGGCCTTGTACTTTCAAATGATATGTTCGACGGTATTTGATAAATGGAATTTATAAAGTCTTGGAATATTTTAAAGATATTACCGTCATCACCGCTTATGCGTATTTGAAATGTTTGTAAAAATATCTTTTAGCCTTGTGGGTTCCATTTCGGGCCCCACGAAACTGTAATATTCCCATATGGCTCTGGGGTGTTACAGAATATGGTATCGGAGCTTAGGTTGTGAAAACCTAGGCTGTCGGTTTGAGTCGAGTCGTGTTTTTATCCCGTCAGTTGAGTTGTCGGTTGACAGGTATTAGAGCTCTGGGTTTTTGTTGTTCACTCGGGCTTGTGTGTTATGTGGTGTGGTACTGTGGTTCTTTTAAACTTATTCAAATGGTATTAACATAATTCTATGGAAAGAGATGTGTTGTGTTCTCGAGTTGAACTGATTTTGCAAAATGTATTTTTTGAAAATATCTATATCGAGTATTTTCCAGAGTTAAGTCATGTGCCAGTATCACGGGGAATCGTCGGCTTCACGATCTGTAAGTATTTGGATTTTTGGATTGTATTGAGGTTATTTTCAGTTATAAGTTGATGTCTTTGAGATTTGGGAAAATATTATGCGTTACAGTATGAGGTAACAGAATATAATAGTTGAGACAGAATTGAAGATCTTGAGAAACTATGATTATGGAGAATCAATATGTCGGTTAAACATGGGAAAACGGAGTCGTGCATTTGGGAGAAATGTTGTGGATTGTTGAGAGGAACATGTAGTCATGCTAATTCATTTCGAGACATATGAAACTATTTTTGAACATTTAAAAATGATACTTTTTAACATGATATATTTTGAATAAATATTTTGCTCGTTGTCATGAAAATGTATTTTCTTAAATTTATTTTGAGAGATAGTATTGATGTTTTTAAAAACATGTTTCATCATGGCATAATTAAGGTGTTGCAGAATGGAATAATGGTCGATAGAGCAAGTCAGATGTGGGAAATGTGGTTTTAAGAAAGTCTATATAATAAGATTTTGGATTCTATCGTGTGGTTTTCCGACCGAATGTTAGTGGAATTGGTGACGAGCTGAATTGGTATACAGGAGTATGGATGTGGTCAATCATTTGCATAATATTATTTTATTCAATCGTGTGTATTCGAAAAGAATTGTCATCGAGAACTTGACACAAGCAAGCCAGTTTAACTTTTCGAAAATTGATTTCATGGTCTTGCGAAAATTTATGTTTTGAGTTTTGAAATTCTTGAAAAAGCTTTCAGAAATGGATTTTTATTGACAATATTGTATGATTTCAAAGCTGTTTTGAAAATGTGATTGGTACACGTACAAACATAGTACATAATGCATATGATGGTTAAGTTCTGAGTGAGACTCACAAACTGGATAACACATTAATGGTATGATGAAAGGAGATTCGAACTTCAGCATGGTAGTTTGGTTATCCAGGGATGACCGGTTGGTTGATCAGATAAGGGAAATATGTCGCGTGTTGTAGATTCAGTACAGAATATGATTTTGGAACTTTGGGTTTTATGAAACTGGAGCATATGTGTTATGTGGCTCTATTGATGTGGTGGTAGCGTGATTTTGCTATTGTGATTTTTGAATTTTGAGCCATACTGATTGGTCGTTCCCACTCCATGTATGGTTAGGTATGTTCGTAGGTTTGTGATTGGTTGATCATACGCCGAGAGGTATGTTCAACAGTTGGGCGTGTTTCTTTGAGATCCACTGTATGTGATTTGTGTAACATTTTGAGAATGTTATTCTCTCGTATATCTATCATTGTGGTTCTGTGTTAATCGTGTTGGAGCTTACCGTGTGACGATATTCTCGGTTATTGTTAATTGTTTGTTGGTAGTATTGGAGTTTATCATATGGATGATATTCTCGGTTGTGTTTTGACTTTTGGTTGACCGTATTGGAGTTTATCATGTCGATGATATTCTCGGTTAAGTTATTGTTTGATCATTATTATTGATCGTACGAGCGTTCGGACTTTGTATCGATGTTTCCAGATTTGTTGCCATTGTTTTTGGCAGTTGTTTCACAAGATGTATCGTGTATTATTGGTTTTATCAGGATTGGGACTTGATTGTGCGATCAGGCAGACAGGCTTTGGCGCAGAATGATTATTCCATAATTGAGTTATAACTTTGTATTTTGCTGAAATTGGTGAAATTGTTATTGTAAGCATTTTGAGGCCTTGAAGTGGGGTCATTCGCTAGTATCACGTGAGATAATCGACTTCATTGACTTATAAGTATACTATTTTGGTTATTCGTTAATGACGATGATTGATCGTTTTCGTGATGATTCTGGATATTGTGGTTGAACAGGACGAAACTTATTTTAAGTGGTGTAGTATGTAATATCCTGAATTCCCACTATAGTCGTTTAATGTTATTTTTATCCGATTTATACTGCAAAGTGTGGAATCTGTACAGTAGGGGCAAAATAATTGAATGACTGGGACAGTTGTGTTGGTACAATTGACATAATTGGTCGACAATTATATTTGAGGATATCGAGTATCAGGTTGTTTTAATTCTGATATCGGTATATCATTGGGATGAGTATATGTATTCAGTATGTCGGGTATACGTATTCGGTATGTTGAGACGATAGGTAGGAGCAGCTATTTTTGGCTAAGTTCATAAGCCATTACGTACGTTAAGCCAAGGAGCTTACGTACGTTAAGTTGGTAAGTATAACGTACGTTAGGTATCATGCATTACACACGTTATAACATCAGGTGAGACGCAGTCGTCTGATCAGGACTTTGTTAAAATACAAGCGTAGCGTACGTTAAGCATAGGAGCTTACGTACGTTAAGACACAGATGTAACGTACGTTACGTTGAGTATATAATGTACATTATGAAGAGAATCGGATAGGATCAGGCTACGACCGACAAGTGGGTCCATGGTCGGCAACTTGCCGCTGGCATGTTAAAAGGCAAGTCAACAAAAAGGTTAATGTACGCAATGGATGCTCATTACGTCCGTTAAATGGATATACTACTGTAGCAAGTTAACTATGTGTTACGTACGCTATGTCATGAGTATTACGTACGTAAGCAATCGAACGAATTGAGATAGTAGCCTCTGGACTGTGATTACGTACGCTATCGAGGTTAGATAACATACGTAATGGTTGTTACGTATGCTAGGAAGGTCACGTAGCATACGTAATGTCTGAATCTTTATAAATAAGAGACCTCCGTCATTTCATCATTTTGAGAGTTCATCTTCGTTTTTTGTTTCCCAACTTCCCCAGATCGATTTTTGGCATCTCTAATTTGATTGTGAGCTTAAGAACACGGAATTGGAGCTTTGTTCATATAGTTGATGATGATTCTTGGAAGGAGTTCGATTGTTCTTCATCGCAGTTCATCAATACAAGGTAACATTCGTATCCCTCTGATTGTAGCTCGGGTTTGGAAGGATGTTTACATGTTAGGAAGCATGCTGATCTATCTTATTGGTTATTATGATGTTATACGTGATTGTTACAAGAGATTTAAGATGTTGGTTAAGATTCTTCATGTTGTAAGAATGGTGATTCGTTCAACGTGCTTGTAAGAGGAATTACGGGATTATGTCGATGTTGTTGTTGATACATGGATATTGATATGACTCTTGTGGTTTTTAATGGTGTCGTTTATTTTCAAGATATATATTGGTTTCGGGTTTTGATGTTGTTGTTGTTGTTGTTGTTTACTTCGTATTACAATGAATATGGAAATGATTGTGGTTCTTGGTGTTTATATCGAGGAAGAAGATGATATACCGATATATATATGTATATATATATATATATATATATGTCTTCGATTACGACTTGGATGATCGTTTAGACGTTAAAGGATATTGGATTATGTTGTTCTATTGATTACGAACATGGTTATGGATTACTTGTTGATGCTTGAAACTCGTTGAGGAGGATGATATGTGTGTAGTGATCGGGTTATGAGTGAAATGTGATAGGTTAAAGGTTATATAACATATTGGACTATGTTTTCTTGGTGATTACATGGAATCTTGTTAATCCATATATGATATTGATTTCGGAATTTGTTATAATCCTGGTTATCGGGTGGAATTGATTGTTGATATGATTATCAGATTATGGAATCGTATTGTGGTTATGTATTCGTGATTGATTTGGGTTGTTTGGATTTATGTTTAATCGAGATATCATTGAACCGTTGAGTTGATTGGTTGGTTGTGTCGGTTGTTGATTGTTATTTGATTGTTGTTAATTTATTATTGCAATAGGTTGTGATAATTGATCGTTGATCATAATCATGCCTTACGGTCGAGTTCGAGGATGCTCGTGGATTGCATTGGTCAGGGTCGAGGAGCTTGTAGACGACAACAAGGAATTGGTAACGGCTTCACTATCGTTGTATCGGTACCGAGGCAAGTTATTACTTGCTTAGTTTATATATTTAATGAATTGTTTCAGTATCATTTTGTTTATAATGCATATAGCAATGATTATTATTGTGGAGATTGGGGTTGTACGTTGTTTTCTGATTTTGGGAATTAAATCATAATGTATATGATTTACATTTGTTATTGGTATATTTGGGTATCGAGGTTACATTATGGTAAAGACGAGGATATGAGTTATCTATGGTCCGTGGTATTTTGAATCATCGAACATTGAGGATAATCGTCGGTGATGGTTTGGACATCGAGACTGCTCTCGAAGGACTCGGGGCAAGTATCTTAATTTGATTTTGGTTTAATGTTGATGATTTTGATCATGCATATTGTCATTCATGTTATTGAACACGAGGTCGTCCAAGTTGATTTGTCATAATGTCGTTCATGTTATTGATTCATATGTTGTTCATGTTGATGAACATATTGATTTGCATATATGTATGCATAGCTGTATTGTATATGCTGTATTGATCCGATGGGATCGTGTGATCTATGCTGAGGGAGCTGGATCAGTTGTCCACCTCATGTTGGTCTGAAGGGATCATCTTGGGATCTATGTTGAGGGCGCTGGATCATTGGATGGGTTTTCCACCTCGTGTTGGTCTGATGGGATCATCTTGTGATCTATGCTGAGGGCGCTGGATCATTGGATTACCCATGTGTTGTTGTTATGCATATGTATATTGTTGGTTATCCACCTCGTGTTGATCTAACAGGATCATCTTGGGATTTATGCTGTGTGCGCTGGATCATCAGATTTCCACTAAGTATACATTGTTGTTATTGTTGTGGGCATATTGATGTCGTCATGTGAGTATGCATTTGTAGGTCTCTTGTAGGACCAAGTCTGTATGTTGTTTTGATCTGGTTTCAGATTAGACTGCCGTGATTCGTTGTGGCATTTTGTATCTTGAGGTATGTATGTATTTCCTTTGGTATTTGTCTTTTGATGGACAATCGATTTTCGTGTTGGGACTTGATGATGTTATCCGATGGATCGAATTGGCCAGAGTTCTTATATTTTCGTGTTGCGAGTTATGATGATGTTATGAGAATCTTGGGTATTGTTTGAGGTAAAGTATAGATGTTATGTTTGAGTTTATTGGTTAATCGAGATTACGAGATGTGTAATATGGTAAGGATTATTTTGATGAGGATTATCATCGAGTTGGTAAGGGTATGACGGTAAGATTTCATTGGTAGCATTCTTACTTAGTATTTTCATTGGTATGTAATTATTAATGTGATGTGACAGTTATCATTGTTGAGTATTATGGCTGACCCCGTCGTGGGCTTTCTTTTTAGGTTCCTGGGATATCGAGCTTCTAGCGCTCGTGAAGAGATGAGCTTCCCGGAGGATACTAGCTATGGTGTGTGTTTGTGAATCGAGTGCGTTGACTAGTTGTTATATTCCGCTGCTAGAGTATTTTTAACTATTTGTCATCTCCGCTGTGTGAGAATTTTTAAATGCCCTTTTGGTTTTTGGCAACTTAAATTATTTTGGAAAATCGTTTTCTAAACTATCTGGTCGGTACGTGCAAGTGATGGCTTAACGTGAACTTTTGAAACTGTTGAGCTTTGGCGTTTTGGCCTTGTACTTTCAATGAGATGTTCGACGGTATTTGATAAATGGAATTTATTAAGTCTTGGAATATTTTAAATATATTACCGTCATCATCGCTTAGGCGTATTTGAAGTGTTTGTGAAAATGTCTTTTAGCCTTATGGGTTCCGTTTCGGGGCCCACGTCGCTGTAATATTCCCGCATGGCTCTGGGGTGTTACAGTGTAGTTGTTCTTGATACAGATGTCACTGATCTCCTTTTGAAGAGCTTCATCATCCAGCTTCCCTTGGATGTCAGTTGGAGGATCCTGTGGTCTGAAGTCAGGGATTCTAAGATAGGTATTGAGATCTTCTTCAGCTACCCTCTTCAGTATTTCCCACAGATTAGGAAAGTTAATCTCTATGAAATCAACAAAAATTTGTTGAGGAGTGTAGTCTGGGTCTTGGAGGATTTCCCAGATATAGTATTTGTCAATAAATTGCTTCTTGGCACCCCCCATTTATTTGTGGCTTCTACTGGAAGAAACCCTTCAACTTCGCATAGCTCTTTTCCTTCCCATTGAAGAGGTATTATTGGGTCTTGTCCAGTTCTTTTTTTCTTGGTTGCTGGAGCATCAGGTGGTGCAGCTGCATTTTTGCTTTTCAAGGGATTCGAAGTTCCAGTTTGGATCAATGGAAGGTCCTGCTGCCTTTTTGGTCTTGCTTCTTTTTCTTCTTCCCCCTTATTCCTATCTTCCCCCTTTTTGCCAGCATCAATAATAAACGCTAGCTGTTCCTCCACCTTATGCATGAAATTTGGCATGCCAAGAGGCATTCTTGAACTTGAAGGTGGTGGAGAGGGTTCCTTACGTTTGAGCAGGTGTCCACTTTGGTATGAAGGGACTGCAGGTCAGATTTAACTTCAGTTGCCGGAATCTTTGCAACCGTTTCTTCCACTAGTCTTCTGATCAGGTCAGTGACTTCAGGTGACAGTTGATGAGCATTGTTTTCACCTGAGCCCTCCTGTGTAGCTGATTTTCTGGCTGTAGATTTCTCGGAGGCTAAGCTTCTATCGACTGCTCCTTGATCAGATGGTGTCTTATCAGGGTACCTGATTTATCATCTTCTGTGGGCTGATGAGAGCTGGATGCTTGTCAGGTTCATCATGGTCATCAGCCTCATCATCCCTCCTTTTCTCATCTTTCCTTTCCCCTTCTTCTTTTTCATCTTCTTTTTCTTCTTTTTCTTCTTTTTTCTTTTCTTCTTCTCTGATCTCCTCCTCTTCTTTTTCTTCTTTTTCTTCTTCTTTCTTTTCTTTTTCTCTGATCTCCTCTTCTTTTTCTTCTCCTTCTTTCTTTTACTCATTTTCCTCATCATCATTCTTTTCAACTCCATCTTCTTGTTTACCTTCTACTATTTCTTTTTCAATGCCTTCAACTTTTTCTTCGGCCTTCTTTTCACCTTCTTCAGTTTTACCTTTTTCAACTTCAACAATAGTAACTTTATTCTTTTCTATCTGTCCTCTTTCTCCTTTTTCCTTTCTTACTCCATCCTCCTCAACAAAGATTTTTCCTTGGAATACATCTTTCATAACTTGGAGGATGAACTGGTCTATGTTTTGTTTAAAATGGGAGATGAACCAGTTCTCCTCCAGTAATATCTTCACATCTGTCTCTTGAAAAAAATACATAATAAGTTGTTCTACAGCAATGGGGTAATTCAGGACTTCTTTCCTTACCAACTGTAACTGTGCTTTGGTAAGGTTCAGAGAGTTGTTTTACCTGAGGTTGATAGAATAGCCTGCTTTTTGTACTTCAATTGTTTCCTCTGCTTCTTCTTCCTCAGTAACACTTGGAAGTGTTAAGAGTGGGATCACCTCTGGGTTCAGCTCAGATAAGTGGGCTGGGTGGTCTTCAGATAATGCAGGTGCAGGTGAGATGATCATCTGCATTCCCTCCTCTGTGTTTGAGGGATAGTCCACTAGTCCTCTCTGTCTTTTGGGGGATGATTCGGGTGAGGATACAATGTAGAAAGGCTTTTCAGGTGACTTTCTCTTTTTGAAGATCTTGGTAAGAGGAATGTTGCCGCTATCAGAATTATCTGTAGGTAGGATCTCAGGTACAGATGACTTTTGTAACTCAGCTGCAGAAGGGGCTGATATCATCTCCTCTGCAGTTTTGTCAGCTGAGATCTCAGCTGTAGTTTTGCTGGATGCGTCAGATTGAACTTCATGTGAGTCTGAGGGGATTCTATATGGCGAAGTTCCACTTGTCATCTTTTCAATAAGCTCAGCTGCTGTAGGCTTGTTCTTCTCTGCAAGTTTCTACTTTGTCGCTTGGTCCAAGTGACCAAGTCTCTTGCTGATGAAGAATGTTTCTGCTCTTTGTTTGGCCTTTCCTAAGAACTCCAAAATCCAGCTGATCTAGGTTCCATAGGCCAACTTGTTAAAAAAATTTGTTTTTCTCCGAGTCCCAAACCATCTTATTTACCTCAAGAACAAACTGCCTATATATATAATCAGCCCAGTTAATCCTCTGACTCTGGACCAATGCACCATGACAATATACTTGGATGAAGATAGTTGATCAAAACTGCCTGCCATCCCCATCACTATTTTATTAGTGATGTCCAGGATATATTTGTACTCCTTCTTCAGGTCACCCTTGTTGGCTGTGAATTTGACTTTTGGTGACTGGTCAGGCATCCTGATTTCCTCCCATAGTTTGAATGGATTTGGTTTCAGGGCTTCAACTGCAATGCCCCTATTCTCCATTTTAAAAGCGTCTGCGATAGTCTCCTTGTTGATGGTGATAGATTCACCAAAAATCAAGCTATAGATTCCGTATTGAGTGATTTGGGCCTCCTTGTAGAAGCAGATAATGGCTTCCTTGAATAGTTTAGTGGGATTAATGTTCAGAAAATGATAAATCCCATTTTTCTTCATTTTTCCAATCAGTTGTGCTATTGTCACCGTCTTGTTGGACTCCATCAAACCTTCAAAATCAACGATGATACGGAAGATTATTTGTTCCTTCACCATTTTAAGATTGACTCCTTGGAAGTGTAACACCCCGAGATATTCGGAATAATTACAGCGCCGTAAATCCTTTATATAAGAATTTACAAGGCTAATTTTGAAAAATGTAAAAAAATTAATACCGAAATACCAATAACGTTTAGAATACAAAACCAGTTCAAACAGTTCAAATGAGTCCATTATTACAAACATCTCAAAAACATCACTAACACACGCATACTCGAGTATTGAAAATAAACCAGAAAGACAAGACAACAACAATTAACATCACTGAGCCCCTTCATCGTCATGTCGGTACTGTGGCTGCTTCCCCACTCCTAGGCTACCTGAACATCAAAGAAAATGTCCACCCCCGAAGGGGTTAGCAAATGATGTTAGTATATGTATCATAATACATAAATCGGGTATGCAACAACAATGCATTATAAATACATGAAATGGAGTTCCGCTACCGGAATCCAAGGATGCGAATCCACGTGATTCCATCAACGTAACACAGGGTAATCCAACGATCCAACGCCCTCAGTATAGATTCCCATGATGATCCCGTCGGACCAACGCATGGTGGAAAACCTGTCCAACGATCCAGCGCCCTCAGCATAGATCCCCATGATGATCCCGTCGGACCAACGCATGGTGGACATCCGATCCAGCACCCTCAGCATAGATCACTCGATCCCTTCGGACCATCACAACATACACAAATACAACCATGCATAAACATATGCCAAAACGATATGTCCATCAACATGAACATTCAAGAAATCAACAACGAATACCATGATAATTCAAGAGACTAAACTCATGTTCAACAACATGAATAAACTGTATGCATGATCAAAAATTCCAATATTAACAAAGTTTCAAATACGATACTTGCCTCAAAGATGGCAAGAACTAAATACTCCAATGATCTCAACAAACTCGAAGGCCGCCTCCTTCGATCAATCGTTCGCAATGCTCGGCCCTCTAAACAAATAGGAAAATAACGACAACTCAAAACAAATTTAAACGTATGAACATATAACATCTACTACGGCCGGGTTAACACTCTAAGCTAGCCGGCTCACGGTTCAACTTACCCGACGAACATTCGGTCGAGCTAGAGACACTCAAATAACCATGAATCCGTACTTTGATTCCTGATTATCGATTTCATTACTAGGTTCGGTTATATAACACCTTTCAATCTGAGTTTAAGGTTAACTCATCTCTACACTTCGTTTTTCTATAATCTATAATCTTTGCCAAAGTTTTACGTTCATAGTAATTGTCACCCATCAACACCCTACGTTCGAATCATCAACATGGAGATAAACATACCCAGAAATCATTACGAGTTGTGAATTACGTTGAAGGTCACCTCATACTATCCGAGGATTATTCTTAGTGAAAACTATAAGAATTCATCTCCTTGCAAAATCTCATTCTAGGTAAAGATAATAACAATACACCGGTGTGAATCGAGATATTATGAAGAACCCGGATGAGGAATTGAGCATGCCGACTGGACCAATAACGAGGTCTCGATCAAAGAAGTTCAAAAATAATTTATCGACACTCGTCATTGATATGTTTAAAAATAACTATGTTATCAAAGACAACAAATTCGTGAGTAGTGTCGAAGTTGTCGAACAATAAGTTTTTCGTTTATTTTATCTTGGTGTATTTTAATTTGAATTGTATTTCTTGAGTTGTATTTTTATATTTTGATTTGTATATAATCAAGTCGTGTAATATTAAAGTTGATGACGATCGGAAAAGACGAACAAACAAACAAGGATGCAAATTCCCGCGCGTAAGACTGACACGCAGCAGTCTCGTATTTTGGCCATAACTTACTCGTCCGAATCCGATTCAGGTGTCTATGGAAAGATAAGAAAGAGAGCTACAAATCTTGTTAAGACCATAGGACCAAATTCGGAACCATTGGAGCTCAGAAATGACAAAACAGACAGCATCGGATTTATGGTGACTTGTTGTCCTTGTTTTCACACCTTAAAATCTTGGTCTTTGATATTTTGTCCCCTAAACATGTGTTGACTGACTTTGTATCAGATTTTAAGATCTTTGAATATTGATTTTTCTATCCTGTAGGTTTCTTAGTTGCTTCCTTGTTCACAATAGAGTTAGGTGTAAGATTTTGGCTATAAATAGCCTTGAAGTTTCATTGTAAGAGGACACCAAAGATTTTATGAAATTTGAGAGTGTTTGTATTAACAAACCTTTGTGAGTGCTTTCTTATTTTGTTGAGTGTGTCTCCAAAACATCCCTTGTGTGATTTATATACTTATCAAGTACAATCTTGTTAGTATTTATATTCCACCCCTTTCGAGTTGCTACGGCGTGTCACGTAGAGGTTTGGAAGTAAAGCCCCATTTTGCTTATTTTCGAAACATCCTGGGAACGAATTCATCTAGCGGTGTCGGTTACCATAGCGTGTCGTGTGGGGGTCGCATCAGTTGGCTTCGGAGCTCGGTTATTCCAAAACTAAGTGGTATCATCTATTTTCCTTCATTACCGTAATCTTCCTATCTTACCATCCTATCATTTCCTTCATCTTCTAAATCTTCCATCTTCAAAAAAAAAAAAAGAAAGAAAAAAAATTTAAGTGGTGAAGGTTTTGATTGTTTTTTGATAACTCTTCAAGCCGAGGCCAGGGGAAGAACTTGTTCCTTAGCCTTCGGGCGTCTGGTGATTTTAAGAATATCAATCCATTCATTTCATTACTAAAAAAAAAAAGAAAAAAAATATAAGTGGTGAAGGTTTTGATTGTTTTTTATAACTCTTCAAGCCGAGGCCAGGGGAAGAACTTGTTCCTTAGTCTTCTGGCGTCTGGTGATTTTAAGCTTGCGGATCGAATATCAAATATCAATCCATTCATTTCATTACTAAAAAAAATATATCAAGGAAGAAGAGACGAACGAATTTTGGTCGATCTTATCAAACAATTATCATACTTTTCGTTCCGTTCCATATTCTAAACTATTCCAAAATCTTTTGCTCCCATCCTTCCATTTTTTTTATTATCGTCATTTGCAATCTTTGGGGGGGTCGTGGGATTTGAGTTCTTTCAAGAAGAAACTTGATTTGAATCACCTAAAATCACCTTGTAAGTTGTGTGGAAAAAGGCAAAATTTTTTTTTTTGAGGAATTAAGAAAAAAAAAAGCCAAACGAGAGATACGCGAGTGTGAGCGACCGAGCGATACACGTGAGGATCTTGTGAGGAAATTTTCTTGAAAAAAAAGAAAAAAAAAAGAAAAAAAAATACAAAAAAAAGGAAAAAGAAAAGAAAAAAAAGGAAAAAAAAAAGGAAAAAAAAATGTCAGGAACCAAAGGAAACGAGCAAAATCTTATCCTTCAAAATATTGTACAACAACTTGCTCAAATAGTTGGAAGACTAGATAAACAAGAGGAAACAATTGCTACTCTCACGAAGGGTAGAGAAGAGGAGCCCGTACGAAGGGGACCGGAACCCATTCGATTTGGAGGCTATGATGATGAAGATTCGATGAATTCCGAGGAGGAAACTCCGAGGTTTGTACATCGAGGAGGACGAGGAGGAAGGAGAGAGTATGAAGGAAGGCGAGGAAGATATGTCCGAGACGAGGAGGATCGGAATATGGGAAACATCAAAATGAAAATCCCATCTTTCGAAGGAAGAAGTGATCCGGACACATATCTCGATTGGGAAAGGAAGTTGGAGACCATTTACGATTGCCACAACTATTCCGATGAGAAGAAAATGAGGTTAGAAATAACCGAATTTTCAGAATATGCAAGCATTTGGTGGGACCAACTTGTGACGGAGAGAAGGAGGAGTCGGGAGAGACCGGTTAGCGGTTGGGAAGAATTGAAGGTTGTTATGCGGAAAAGATTTGTTCCTAATTACTATCTTAAGGAACTATTTTCTCGCTTACAATCTTTAAAACAAGGCTCGAGAAACATTGAAGATTTTCGAAAGGAAATGGAGATGTTGATGATCCGGGCCAATGTTCGGGAATCGAGAGAGGCCACCATGGCGCGGTTTTTACACGGGATGAGAGCCGATATAGCTAAAGAAGTTGGCAAACAACACTTTGTTGAATTCGAGGACATGGTATATGCGGCGGTAAAAATCGAGCGGAGCTTACGAAGAGGGAGCAACAACAACTATTCCACGGGATACTCTACTCCTTGGAAACAACAATCTCAAGTAAGTTCAGACAAATTTAAAAATTTTGATAAAAGAGAAGGGAGTGTCTTGAAAGGAAAGTTTGAAGTTGGGAGTACTAGCAAACCAAAATTTGATGGGAAGCCTAAACCCGTCGAAAGCACCCAAAGGAGAAACCGGGACATCCAATGCTACAAGTGCCAGGGTAGTGGACATATAGCATCCGAACGCACCAACAAACGGGTGATGGTACTTCAGGATGGGGAGATTGAAATGGAAAGCGAAAAAGAAGAAGAAGAAGAGACAAGAGAGGTGGAGAGTGATGATGAGACGTATAAGTATGCACCCGCACTTGTTGTTCGGAGGGTGTTAAGTTCTCAAGCAAAAGAGGAGGAAGTTAACGAACAAAGAGAAAATCTATTTCACACATGTTGTTTTATTAAAAATAAAAATTGTAGTGTGATAATAGATAACGGGAGTTGCACTAATGTCATCGCTATGCTAGTGGAAGAACTCGATCTTCCAACAAGAAGACACCCTAAACCGTATCGTTTACATTGGCTAAATGATTGTGGGGAAGTTCGAGTTAATAAACAGGTACTTGTGGATCTCACCATCGGAAGGTATCAAGACAAAATCCTATGTGATGTCGTTCCGATGCATGCTTGTCATATCTTGTTGGGAAGACCATGACATTTTGATCGAGATGCTACTTTAAGCGGAAGGAAAAATCGTTACACATTTGAGAAGGACGGAAAGAAAATTACCTTAGCTCCCATGACTAAGGTACAAATACAAGAAGACCAACTTCGTCTTGAAAAGGAAGTTGAAGGAAAATCGAGAAAAGAAAAGGAAAAGAAAAATGAAAAAAATGAAAAAAGCGAGAAAAATGAAAAAAATGAAAAAAGCGAGAAAAATGAAAAAAATGAAAAAAATGAGAAAAATGAAAAAAATGAAAAAAAGAAAGAAAAAGAAAATTTGAGAAAATGCATGCTTGTAAGTGCAAAGGAACTTGAAGAAGATATCAAGGAAAATACACCCATGTACTTGATTATTTTCTGAAAAGTTTGCGCTACTACTAACCCCGGGAACCGGATAATTCCGAGTTCTATTGAATCTTTATTGCAGGAATTTGTTGATGTTTTTCCTAAAGAACTACCTGCAGGGTTGCCACATATCCGAGGGATTGAACATCAAATAGACTTTGTGCCCGGAGCGGTCATTCCAAATAGAGCGGCATACCGACACAACCCCGAAGAGACCAATGAAATCCAAAGACAAGTCGAGGAGTTGTTAAGTCTTGGGTATATCCAGGAGACTCTAAGTCCTTGTGCCGTTCCTGTGATCGTCGTGCCAAAGAAAGATGGAACGTGGAGAATGTGCACCAATTGCCGAGCGGTAAACAATATCACGGTTAAGTATCGACACCCTATTCCAAGGTTAGATGATATGTTAGATGAATTACATGGTTCATGTGTTTTCATTAAAATTGACCTAATGAAAGGATATCACCAAATTCGTATGAAAGAAGGAGATGAATGGAAAACGACTTTCAAAACTAAATACGGATTATACGAATGGTTGGTAATGCCCTTTGGACTAACGAATGCACCAAGTACTTTTATGAGATTAATGAATCATGTTTTACGTGCATACATCAGAAAATTCGTTGTTGTATACTTTGATGATATACTCATTTACAGCAAAAATGTTGAAGAACATGTTGAACATTTAAAATTAGCTTTAATTACCTTGAGTATGGAACAATTATATGCTAGTCTTAAGAAATGTACTTTTTGCATGAATGAAGTTATTTTTCTTGGATATGTCGTTAGTGCTGACGGCATAAAAGTTGATGAAGAAAAGGTTAAGGCTATTCGAGAATGGCCTAGACCGACGAATGCGTCCAAGGTAAAAAGTTTTCATGGCCTAGCAGGGTTTTACCGACGCTTCGTAAAAGATTTTAGCACAATTGCATCCCCATTAAACGAACTTGTCAAGAAACATGCTAAGTTTAATTGGGGAAATGAACAAGAAAAAGCATTTAACACTCTGAAAGATAAATTGTGCACCTCACCTGTCTTAGCATTACCTGATTTTTCTAACACTTTTGAAATTGAGTGTGATGCTTCAGGAGTAGGAATAGGAGCAGTATTAATGCAGGGAAAAATTCTGATAGCCTATTTTAGTGAGAAACTTGGAGGAGCTACATTGAATTACCCGACCTATGACAAGGAATTGTATGCTTTGGTTCGAGCCCTACGTACGTGGCAACACTACCTATGGCCTAAGGAGTTCGTGATTCATACTGATCATGAATCCTTAAAGCATCTCAAAGGACAGGGTAAATTGAGCAAGAGACATGCCAAGTGGTTAGAAGAAATTGAATCCTTTCCTTACATCATCAAATACAAACAAGGTAAGAAAAACATTGTCGCTGACGCTTTGTCAAGAAGGTATGTATTACTCAATACACTTTCTTGTAAACTTTTGGGATTTGATTTATTGAAAGAAGCATATGAGGGGGATAAATATTTCCATGATATTTATGTCACTTGCGAGAAAAAGGGAGTAGAAAAATTTCATCGGGATAATGGATTCTTGTTCCGTGAAAATAAACTTTGCTTTCCTTTTTATTCAACACGGGAATTATTGGTAAAATAAGCACATAGTGGAGGTCTAATGGGACATTTTGGGATTGCTAAAACTTACGAAATATTGCATGAACATTTCTTTTGGCCAAAAATGAAACATGATGTTTTTAAAGTTGTAGATTCATGCATTGTTTGTAGGAAAGCAAAATCACGAGTGTTACCGCATGGTTTGTATATGCCACTTCCGGTACCTTCCGAACCTTGGGTCGATCTTTCTATGGACTTTGTATTAGGATTACCCAGGGCGAAATCCGGTTGTGACTCCATTTTTATTGTAGTTGATAGATTTAGCAAAATGGCACACTTCATTGCATGTCATAAAACGGACGATGCCACACATATTGCTAATCTATTTTTCAAAGAAATTGTTCGTTTGCATGGTATGCCCAAAAGCATCGTATCCGATAGAGATACCAAATTTTTGAGTCATTTTTGGAGAGTCTTATGGGCAAAATTGGGGACGAAATTGCTTTATTCTACAACATGTCATCCCCAAACTGATGGTCAAACCGAGGTTGTTAACCGAACGCTTGGTCAATTGTTGCGAACTATTGTTAACAAAAATTTGAAAAATTGGGAAACGTCTTTACCATTTATTGAGTTTGACTATAATCGAACCGTACATTCTACTACGACATTTCCGCCATTTGAAATCGTGTATGGTTTTAATCCAATAACTCCTTTATACTAGTTGCCTATTCCAATAGATGACACAAGTAACCTTGATGGCAAAAAAAGGCGGAGATGGTGAAGCAATTACATGAAAAAGTTCGTGAACAAATTGAGAAGCGCAACGAACACAATGCAAGAATGAAGAACAAGGGACGCAAACAAGTACTCTTTGAACCAGGTGATTGGGTTTGGGTTCATTTGAGGAAAGAACGATTTCCCATTCAAAGAAAATCTAAGCTAATGCCAAGGGGAGATGGACTGTTCCAGATCTTAGAGCGGATTAACGACAATGCCTATAAAGTAGTTCTACCTGGTGAGTATAATGTTTCCACTACTTTCAATGTCGCTGACTTAAGTCCTTTTGAAATTTCAGATTCGAGGACGAATCCTTTTGAGGAACGGGGGAATGATGTGAATCGAGATATTATGAAGAATCCGGATGAGGACTTGAGCATGCCGACTGGACCAATAACGAGGTCTCGATGAAAGAAGTTCAAAAATAATTTATCGACACTCGTCATTGATATGTTTAAAAATAACTATGTTATCAAAGACAACAAATTCGTGAGTAGTGTCGAAGTTGTCGAACAATAAGTTTTTCGTTTATTTTATCTTGGTGTATTTTAATTTGAATTGTATTTCTTGAGTTGTATTTTTATATTTTGAGTTGTATATAATCGAGTCATCTAATATTAAAGTCGATGACGATCGGAAAAGACGAACAAACAAACAAGGATGTAAATTCCCACTCGTAAGACTGACACGCAGCAGTCTCGTATTTTGGACATAACTTACTCGTCCGAAATCCGATTCAGGTGATTCAGGTATCTATGGAAAGATAATAAAGAGAGATACAAATCTTGTTAAGACCATAGGATCAAATTCGGAACCATTGGAGCTCAGAAATGACAAAACAGACAGCATCGGATTTATGATGACTTGTTGTCCTTGTTTTCACACCTTAAAATCTTGGTCTTTGATATGTTGTCCCCTAAACATGTGTTGACTGACTTTGTATCAGATTTTAGGATCTTTGAATGTTGATTTTTCTATTTTGTAGGTTTCTTAGTTGTTTCCTTGTTCACACTAGAGTTAGGTGTAAGATTTTGGCAATAAATAGCCTTGAAGTTTCATTGTAAGAGGACACCAAAGATTTTATGAAATTGAGAGTGTTTGTATTAACAAACCTTTGTGAGTGCTTTCTTATTTTGTTGAGTATGTCTCCAAAACATACCTTGTGTTATTTATATACTTATCAAGTATAATCTTGTTAGTATTTATATTCCACCCCTTCCGAGTTGCTACGGCGTGTCACGTAGAGGTTTGAAAGTAAAGCCCCATTTTGTTTATTTTGGAAACATCCTGGGAACGAATTCATCTAGCGGTTTCGGTTACCATAGTGTGTCGTGTGGGGGTCTCGTGTGGGGGTCGCATCAACCGGCATACAAGTGATTCGAAAAAGACAACCTAAAATATACAACAACCTCAAAAATCAATTCTTAGATTCAACTCAATGAGGTTTGGTTGTGATCTTCTTACTCAAAGGAGTTCTAATATGATTACTTCAAGTTTTTTTTAAGGTCTGGTGTTCAACCTAATGAGTTATCCACAACCTTAATAGTTCCAGAAGAAAGGTCATGATCTGAATAAGAACACGAATTCTAAGCTCGGGCAGCGACACATACCTTATACGGAAAGAAAAGACGAAAACACTTGATAAACTCAACGTTGGACGCTTGAACACCAATCCTCAAAGCTCCTCGCCTTCAAAGATATGTTAGGAGATTGTTATGAAGGTTGCAGATGGTGAGGGTGACTCTCAAAGTCGCGGAAATCGAGTGTGGGTTGAAGTGGTAGTCTGAAAAATGAAATAGGGTGCTGTCCTATAAATAGAAAATGGTTATTAGCGCGCGCTACGCTATATCTTAGCGTGTGCTAATGGGCTTGCAGTCTACTGTCTCTGTCTAATCTCGGCTTAGCATACGCTAAACTTCCCTTACGTGTGCTAAGTACAGCATTTAGCGTACGCTACCACTCAATATAGCGTACGCTAACGACCATATGAAACTTTACTGACTTCACTGTACTCAACTTTAGCGTGCGCTAGCCTCAAACCATTAGCGTGCGCTAAGCACCGTTGACTCCACTTTTCAAAAAGCCGTCCAGGTTCATTACGACATATCCCGAAAAAGATCCGCGGTCTGATCTCACCTACCAACTAGTCTCGATCATGTTGACTACGTATAGCGCGCGCTAAGCCTCATTAGTAGCGTGCGCTAGCTTAAACAATTAGCGCGCGCTACACTTAAACGTTAGCGTGCGCTACATGTGTACAATTATGAGCATGAACAACATTCATGAAATCATACGCTCAACAACACAGGATCATGAAATACAGAGGATAATACTCAGATCAAATACAACATATACAATGTTAGAAGGTTCAAATACACATGAAATACGCATCAGAATTTCGGGTATTACATCCTCTCTCCCTAAAAAGAAGTTTCGTCCCGAAACTTAAGATGAAAATAACTCCGGATATCTAGTCTTCATACCATCCTCCATTTCCCAAGTGGCCTCTTCGACTCCGTGTCGTGACCATTGCACTTTGACCAAGGATATTGGTTTATTTCTCAATTGTTTGATCCGACTCTTGAGTATCTTGATTGGTTCCTCTTCAAAGGTTCCGTCATTAGCTATCTCGATCTCGCCGAAATCAATGATATGACTGGGATCTGGTACATACTTCCGTAACTGGGATACGTGAAACACATTGTGAACGTGACTCAGCGATGGCGGTAAGGCCAACCTGTACGCCAACACCCCAACTCTCTCGAGGATATTAAATGGTCTGATATATCTCGGACTCAGCTTTCCTTTCCTCCCAAAACGGAAAATTCCCCGAGTAGGAGAAACCTTCAATAGTACATGGTCCCCAATCTCAAACTCCAACGGGCGGCCGTGCACATCTGCATAAGACTTCTGTCGACTCTGGGCAGTTAAAAGTCTTTCACGAATTAGTGCTTTCTTCTTTTGAGTCTGAACTATCAACTCTGGTTCCGTCCTGATCAAGTCAGAAGAATCATCCCAACACAGGGGCGATCTGCATCTCCTCTCGTACAACACTTCAAACGGTGCCATCTTAATGGAAGCGTGCCAACTATTGTTATAGGTGAATTCAATCAATGGCAAATGAACATCCCAATCGGTTGACCAATCCAAGGCACAAGCTCTTAGCATATATTCTACCGTCTGTATAGTCCTTTCGGACTGACCGTCCATCTGAGGATGATAAGCCGTGCTAAAGTTCAGCTCGGTCCCTAAGGCCATGTGAACTGCCTTCCAAAAGTGTGACACAAAACGACCGTCTCAATCCGAAATAATGGTCTTCGGTGTACCATGCAATCGGACTATCTCCGCAATAAATACTCGTGCCAATTTCTCGGGTCCCCAAGTATCTTTAATACCTAGGAAATGAGCCGACTTGGTTAGTCGATCAACTATCACCCAAATCATGTTCATCCCTGCCCTAGTCCTCGGCATATTGGTGATAAAGTCCATCGATATATCCTCCCACTTCCACTCAGGAATCAGAAGTGGATTCAACATTCCGGCAGGTCACTAATGTTCAATATTAACCTGCTGACAGGTTAAACATTTCGAAACGTATTCTGCTACATCCTTCTTCATATTTCCCCACCAGAAATTTTGTTTTAGATCCTTATACATCTTACTGGTGCCCGGGTGAATAGAATAGGGCTCGCTGTGAGCTTCCTTCATGATTGTCTGTCTCAAAACACCGTCCTTGGGGACGCAAAGTCGACTCTGAAATCTCAGAACTCCATCATCCTGTATCAATAATCCTGGGGCCTTCCCTTTGTTTACTTCATCATGTAACCGAAGAATCAGAGAATCATCCAGCTGCTTAGATTTGATTTCGTCGACTAACGATGAAGTTAGCTCCATCACACATAGATGCCCCTGGACTCCTTGTGACCATACTTCGATTCCTTCGCGAATCAGTTCTCGTTGAATGCTGGTTTGGGACGTAAGCGCTTCCAACATTCGAAGAGAAACAGGTTTGCGACTCAGTGCATCAGCTACCACGTTCGCTTTGCCTGGATGATAGAGAATTTCTAGGTCGTAATCCTTGATCAATTCCAGCCACCTTCTCTGCCTCATGTTTAATTCCTTCTGACTGAAAATATACTTGAGGCTCTTATGATCTGTGAAGACCTGACAATGAGTGTCGTACAAATAATGTCGCCAAATCTTCAAGGCAAAGACTACAGCTGCTAACGCCAAATCATGAGTCGGGTAATTTACTTCATAAGGTTTCAACTATCGAGAGGCATAGGCAATCACCCTATCCTATTGCATCAACACGCATCCCAGACCCTGATTTGAAGCATCGCTGTATACCATGAATCCATTGGTTCTATCTGGTAACGCTAGTATAGGCACTGTCGTCAGTCTTTTCTTAAGTTCATCAAAACTGGCCTGGTATTTCTCATTCCACACGAATTTCTGAGTCTTCTACAACAGCTGAGTAAGCAGACGAGCAATTTTGCAAAATCCTTCTACAAAGCGACGATAATATCCAGCAAGTCCTAAGAAACTTCGAACTTCTTTCACGTTATTAGGAGATTCCCACTCCAAGATTGCCTCAACTTTCTTCGGGTCCACCTGAACTCCGTCGGACGATATTACGTGCCCAAGGAAAATCATTTTCTTAAGCCAGAACTCGCATTTAAAATGTTTCGCATAAAGTTGTTCATTCCTTAACTTACTCAAAACGATACGCAAATGCTATGCATGCTCCTCTGGGTCTTTCGAATAGATCAAGATGTCATCAATGAAAACGACCACGAATTTATCCAATTATTCTAAGAATACCCGATTCATCAATTTCATAAATAGCGCATGAGCATTGGTAAGTCCGAATGGCATCACCACAAATTTATAGTGTCCGTACCGAGATCTGAAAGTAGATTTCGGTATATCCGATTCCTTAATTCTCAACTGATGGTATCCTAATCTCAAGTCGATCTTCGAGAATAGCATTTCCCCCTGTAGTTGATCAAACAAGTCGTCGATCCGAGGTAGTGGGTACTTGTTCGTCACCTTGTTTAGCTCTCTGTAGTCGATACACAAGCGGAGGGATCCATCTTTCTTCTGGACAAAGAGAACGGGTGCTCCCCAAGGAGAAACGCTAGGTTGAATGTAACCCTTCTGCAATAATTCCTCAAGCTACTTCTTTAGTTCATACATCTTGGTTGGCGCCATATGGTATGGTGCTCTGGAAATAGGTGCAGCTCCAGGCTCTAATTCGATATTAAACTTTACTTCTCTCCACGGAGGTAACCCAGGTAGTTCATCAGGGAATACGTCTGAGAATTCGTTTACCACTGGAATGGATGCGAGCTCTACTCCTTTTTCTTTCTTCATGGCATAACACCAAAATCCGTAACAACCCTGATTTAGCAATTTCACTGCTTTCATGGCTTTGATCAATTTTCCTGAGCTTCCCGGTCTACATCCTTTGAATAAATGTTCAGATCCGTCATCAGCAATGATAGAAATAACTCTCTTTCGATAATTCAAAATAGCTCCATAACGATTGAGCCAATCGTCTCCGAGAATTAAATTGTCACCATGGATGTCGACCACGATAAGATTTGATGGCCAATATCTCCCTCCTATAGACACTGGAAAATTTCTAGTTTCTAGGGTTCCCACAATTCTCTCTCCACTCGGCAATCCCACAACATAAGGCTCACAATCATATAAACACGAGATTTTCAAACGATTAACACAGTTCAGTGATATGAAAGAATGCGTAGCTCCTGAATCGAATAAGACACTAAATGGTTGCAAAAGGATCTGAATCGTACCTGATGCAACAGTAGTGTTTTGATCGTCTGACCTCCTCATCTCGTAAAGGCGCGGAGAAACGGACCCAGCACTGGACGCCTCTCTTTTCCCAACATTCTGCTGCTGGAAACCAGTTTGCTGTGTATGGTTCACACTTGTCTCTTTCGGAACCGGCGCAGGAGTGCGAGTATCAATAAATCTAGTCACATTTCTGCAAAAAGTCACACAATGCCCCTCCTGTCCACACTCGAAACAGGTCACAGAAGGTGCGTAGCAATCACGCCGAACATGCCCTGCCTTACCACAGTTATAACATTTCTTCGCTGTGTCCGAAACTGTTGATGCTGTCCGGAACTTCTTTTTGCCCCGGGAAGGATGTGGAGGTCTCCTAGATGAATGAAATGAAGACTGGCCCTTGCGGGGCCCACTATTCTTGTTTTCCGTGAAGTTGCCAGACACTTTCTGCTTCTTTGCTTCCATCGATTTCTCCACCGCCACCTCTTTCATGTCGTAAGCCAATGGTTTGTCC
Organism: Orobanche coerulescens; assembly: GCA_033398695.1. Lineage (NCBI taxonomy): Eukaryota > Viridiplantae > Streptophyta > Magnoliopsida > Lamiales > Orobanchaceae > Orobanche > Orobanche coerulescens. Next base: position 12,130,414 of record CM065817.1, read on the forward strand.
TGATACTGTCGCAAAGTAGTACATTCAAATCCGAACATATACTGTTGAATCTCCGGCTTCATCCGCATGTCGAAATGAAAAATCTTTTCTGCCTCGGTCCTGACCAAGTGTCGCACACAAGTCAGCTGGTAATTAAAGGTCTTGATTATGTCTGTCACGGATGCCTCCGAACTCTACGGGGTGAAAAACTCTCGGACTTTAGCCTCTCTAACTGGACGAGGACAATATTGTGCTTCCATCATTAATCTGAATTCCATACAGTCAGCATTATAATCCTCAGGTCAAATGGCCTCCCACCAGTCGAAAGCCTCCCCAGTCAGGAAATACTAGGCGATCGGAACTTTGCGGTCATCGGGGCAGTTGTTTCCCGCAAATATCTTTTCCAATTCCTTCAGCCAATGATCCCAAGTAGGCATCTCTGCAGAACCGTTAAATTTTGGTGGGTGCAATTTGACCACTTTCGTAAGCCACTTGTCTCCCAATTATCCTCATTGCGCTGCTGGTCCATCGTTGTCTGCATGCGGTCAACCACCTGAGCGAACTGGCTTATCTGGGTGACCACCTGCTGAAGTACCCCCGACATGTTAGGATTCGCGTTATCATTCGCTGATCCCTGTTGTCCTCCAGAATGGGAATCGGTTCGACTAGCCGATAATTCTGGGGTAGACGCTGAATCCTCCTGTTGCGCATTATCACGTCCGCGTCCACGATCGCGTCCGCGTCCACGACCTCCCCTCAACATATTGTAAACACAAATACTCAATATCCAGGGTAAAAAAAAAATTCTAAAAGAAAGTCCGTCAATATTCACAAAACAGAAATTAAATAACACTGTAGTATTTGAGATTAGGAGACTTACAACCACGATCCACATGACGACGTTGGCTCAGTAGTGATGTTACAAATGACCCATAAATCAAATAACGTAAACAGACCCAACTAAATCCGACTGCCCAGATATCCATGAATCTTAGCTCCGATACCATATTCTGTAACACCCCGAGATATTCGGAATAATTACAACGCCGTAAATCCTTTATATAAGAATTTACAAGGCTAATTTTGAAAATTGTAAAAAAATTAATACCGAAATACCAATAAAGTTTAGAATACAAAACCAGTTCAAACAGTTCAAATGAGTCCATTATTACAAACATCTCGAAAACATCACAACACACGCGTACTCGAGTACTGAAAATAAACCAGAAAGACAAGACAATAACAATTAATATCACTGAGCCCCTTCATCGTCATGTCGTTACTGTAGCTGCTTCCCCGCTCCTCGGCTACCTGAACATCAAAGCAAATGTCCACCCCCGAAGGGGTTAGCAAACGATGCTAGTACAAGTATCATAATACATAAATCGGGTATGCAACAACAATGCATCATAAATACATGAGACGGACTTCCGCTACCGGAATCCAACGATGCGAATCCACGTGATTCCATCAATGTAACATAGGGTAATCCAACGATCCAGCGCCCTCAGTATAGATCCCCATGATGATCCCGTCGGACCAACGCATGGTAGAAAATCCGTCCAACGATCAAGCGCCCTAAGCATAGATCCCCATGATGATCCCATCGGACCAACGCATGGTGGACATCCGATCCAGCGCCCTCATCATAGATCAATCGATCCCTTCGGACCATCACAACATACACAAACACAACCATGCATATATATATGCCAAAACGATATGTCCATCAACATGAACATTCAAGAAATCAACAACGAATACCATGATAATTCAAGAGACTAAACTCATGTTCAACAACATGAATAAACTGTATGCATGATCAAAAATTCCAATATTAACAAAGTTTCAAATACGATACTTGCCTCAAAGATGGTGTAACACCCCCAAAACCATATGGGAATATTACACGCCGTAGACCCTTTCCACAAGGATCTACCAGGCTAAACATCCATAAACAACCAAATGCTTGCCCTGCCAGGGTCAAACAATAAAATGATACAGACCGATATGGTCACTTACACGTGAATACACAGACCGATGAGGTCACACAACCCAATAAGCAAAACTGACTTAAATAACATTACCCACACAGGGGTCGAAATACAATACAGTGGAAGACTGAAATCAACTCTGACAACACAACAAAAATCAAAACAACTCTCGACTCATGATTAGTATCGCAGCTCGTCATCCTCTTATGCCAATCCTGTGACTGCTCCCCTGAATCTGCATGTACCTGGACGCAAAACAGACATCCACCCCCCGATTACTCGGGGGTTAGTAAAACTCCACTGTTTTACTAGTGCAAGTATCAAATCATACGAAATGTAACAAGCAAATAATAATCGTGAATCCAATATAATAATCAAGTATCAAAATATTCCCGGGAGGTTTTCACAAGGGAAGATAAGCTATGAAGCATTCGAAAATAAGATTATCATCTCGGGAATTTTTTAGATTTTCAAAACCTTTAAGACCTCAAGACCTGATTCACAAAACCTTTCGAAAAACTTTAGGGCCTTAATCCAAATCTTGTTTCATAAAACTTTTCCTTTCAAAACTTTGATTTGAAAATAATCATGCTCCTGACACCGTGATCCACTGTCACGTGTCTCCGTAGGTTCAACAACCCGCACGGACTACACCACGCACAATTAAATAAACAAAATCAATTCCGACACTGTGATCCACTGTCACGTGTCTCCGTAGGTTCAACAACCCGCACGGACTATTAACCAGACATAACCAATTCTGACACCGTGATCCACTGTCACGTGTCTCCGTAGGCTTAACAACCCGCACGGACTATATCAATCACAACAATCACACACACCGTCCTGACACCGTAGTCCACTGCCACGTGTCACCGTAAGCCCTGTCGAGCTCACCCGGTTGGACGTACTGTGTCCGAAACTCATGGTCCACTGCCATGCGTTATCGTAGGCCTCGTCAGACCAGCACGATTGGACCTCAGTACCTCACTAAGTTCTGACCCCGTAGTCCACTGCCACGAATCCTCGTAGGTCCCGTCGAACCAACACGAGTGAACTTAGCGGTCACACACATATTCATATTCACATTCACATTACATACAACAATGAGCACAATTAATCAATCACATTGATCACCACAAAATCGTGCATCCCACGCACATAACACAATCTCAACACTCGCAACAACTATCGTCAATCAACGACACATAACCAACATAACACACGTTCGGTATACAATACATTGCACAACTGAGTGTACAACCATCCCATATGTACGTCGCAATCCTGCACAAATGGCACAACGCCTAACACGTATACTAATATAACACTATTATCGCAAAGCCTTCAAATTACGGAAAACACAACCAACTCAAACGGAACATAATTACGAAGGCAAGCAAAATAATCATACATATCATACGTAATTACTAGTCGCAAGATACAAGTCGTATAATAAGATACTTGCCTTAATAACCGCTACCAAACGCTCCGAAGAACACGGTTCGACCGGGAAGCTCGGACCCCGAAGAAGACAACGAACGGAAGGGTTCCGACTCAAGTTCTTCAAAAGAATTTGACCCTAACAACATATAATCAATAAATCATCGATCATACGAGGAAGAATAATCGTAGAACGCCCAAAAACCCCTCTATGACATTTTACCGGACACCTTCAAGGCGTCGATCAAGAACTCGACCAAAACAATGAATCGATACGATCCAACCATGGAATAACAAGGGAAATGATACAATACATCTAAATAATCATCAATACATCACAATCCTAAGTTAAATCGGATTAAACGGATGAAATCGAACAAAATACCCAAAATCCCCAAAATTAGATTTCTAGAAAATCTGACCTGATTCGCTCGATCAAAGGATGTTATAGGATGGATTATTGATGATATGAACTCCAAGACTTCATGGATTTATTTTCCAACAACATCTATCCATGATTAATCAATCTCCAGCCGCGGAAGGGAAGAAAACGAGTGAGAAATGGCTGAAGAAAAACGCCTGCTGGCCTTAAATAGACTGACTGCACAGTGTGCCGCGGCCCAGCCGAAGTGTGCCGCGGCACAGAGCCAAATCTGCCGGCAGTGACTCGGCAGTGTTCCGCGGCCCTGACGACATGTGCCGCGGCTCACAGTACAGGCTGCTCGGCCAAAACTGGAAAATGAGTGTCTGAGCTATTTTGACCATAACTCTCTCGTCCGGACTCCGATTGACTCACCGTTTGAACCATTGGAAATCTAACTTGATGATCTATAATATTGAAAAGATTCAAAATCTTTGGAGTTTCCAAGAATTTATGGTGATTTTACAAAGTCGACTCATACTTGGAAAAGTCGTTTAATAACACTGAACTCAAGAAAACGACACCGAAACCCGAACCTGAATACGAATCGAAGATACGGTCACGAAGTAATCGCAAGGACGAATCCAAGAGCTAAGATAACACACGATTCTGACCACGCGAAGGCTCGAAATTCGACAACGGAAGGTAATTACCCCAAACTTTGGGAAATTACGAAAATGGCCCAAAATGTCCGAAAATCACGATACGTGATCGAATAACCAAAACGAAGTTCACAACACATCTAACATGTAATATCCGGAATTTCTACTACTGTTGTTTGATATTATTTTATCCGAGTTATATTGTACAGCGTGGAATCTGTACAGTATGGATAAAATAAATAAAGGACTGAGATGTCAGTATCGGTATAATTGTCGTATCTGGTCGACAGTTGCATTGAGGATATCGTGTATCAGGTTATCGTACTTTCGAAATAGAGTATATCATATAAGAATGTTATTGGATTCAGTATATGTATTCAGTAAGTGTATATGTGTTTTCGGTATGTCGAGACAGGCGGTAACAGTTGAAATTGGCTAAGTATAGAATACTTAGCGTACGCTAATGTTGAAAACTTACGTATGCTAAATCACAAGAGTTACGTACATTATGGCCGAGACATTACGTACGTAACAAGAGGAATCGGACAGTTGGGCCCGGTGTCGGCAGCTTTCGGCACGGATGTGGACAGGTGAGTCAACGGATGGAGTTACGTACGTTATACAGGGTGTATTACGTACGTAATACGAGTATAATACTGTAACAAGTCAACGTACGTATTACGTACGCAACGAAATAACTGTTACGTACGTTACGGGGCGGCTGGCCGAGTCGTGGCCGAGAGGACCTGCAGTGGACGAGCATGGTCGGTAGTGACTCGCAGGGGTGGCCGATCACGGTCGGCAGTGACTCGCTGGGCGTAAGGACTGGCCGATAACGTACGTAAGGCTGTGGACGGTTACGGCCGTAAGTGCCCGTTACGTACGTAAGCAGCTGCCGGTTACGTACGTAAGGCTGCCGAACGAAATGGACAGAAGGTTAGGCCGCGGCCGGCCACGTACGTAAGGACCCGCCGGTTACGTACGTAATGTGCCAGCAGGTCTCGGCCTATATAAGGCCTGGACCGAGTCATCCTTGTCATTTTTCATTTTTCTTCGTTCCTTTCGCGATTTCTTCAGCAAAGTTGATGGATTTGAGTAAGAACATCATGTAGCAACATGTTTTGGAAGTTGGAATCATGGATTAACATCATCTTCCACCCGGATCGAAGCTAAGAACACATGAACTTTTGGTTTTTGGATATTCTTGGAGTTTCTTGGTGTTTTGGCCGATTTGATTCGTTTTGGTTCAGATTATTGATGGAACTTTGTTGTAATCTCGTAATCATTCAATACTCTTGAAGTTATGTGGAACAAATTCGAGTATTTCTTCGTTAAAATGATTGAATTGGATTATGCCTTCAAAGTGTTCGATGAAATGCCTCAATGAGTAGAACTTGGGAAATTCTACACGTTTTCATATGAATGGTGATGGAATTGATAGTGTTGTGATTATTCTTGGTAATTATGGGAATTTTGTTAAGGGAAGATAATGAATTGATGATCAAATACCTTGATTATGTCGTTATGATTATGGAATCGTAGTAATCTCGATATTCTTGGTGGTTTGTTGCGATTCATGATGTTATGAGAAGTATATGTTGAAGAACATGATAATATACACCTTGAATCATGAATGAGGATTTGTTTAGATGTTAGAGGATATCGAACTACGTGGTTTTGATGGTTATGAACAAGGTGTTGAATCATTTAGTGTTCTTGAGGAACTCCTTGATGAATTTAACATAGCAAGACGATCGTAGGTTAAATTATCGGTATCTTTAGATATGAAGGTCGAATGTTCGTTGATTGTTATCGGATATGTGTTAATTGATTACTTCAATAGGTTGAGATTATTGATCGGTGATTATAACCGTATGTTGCGGTCATGTTCAAGTATGTTCGTGAATTGCTTCGGTCGGGGCCGAGGAGCTCGTACACGAAGGCATTGTGACTGGTAGCGGCTTCATCATCATCGTATCGGTATCATGGCAAGTTGTTACTTGCTCAGTTGTAATGTTTAATGAATGGTTTCAGTTTCATTTAGTTTATAATGCATATAGCAATGATTATATGTTGTCATTCCGATTCCGGAAGTTTAATCATAATGTATATGATTTATTTCGGTTATTGGTATATTTGGGTATCGAGGCTACATTATGGTAAAGACGAGGATATGAGTATCTGTAGTCCATGGTACGTTTGGATCGCCTAGCATTGCGGATAATTGTCGGTGATGGTTGGATATCGAGATTTCTCCCGAAGGACTCGGGGCAAGTATCTTATATCGATTCAGTTAGTGTTAATGATTTGATCATGCATATTGTCATTCATGTTGTCGAACATGAGGTCTTCTTAGTAGATTTGTCATATTGTCGTTCATGTTCTGTTGTTCATGTTGATGAACATATTGATTTGCATATGTGTATGCATAATTGTATTGTTTATGTTGTAAATGATCCGATGGGATCATGAGGATCTATGCTGAGGGCGCTGGATCGAATGTCCACCATGCGTTGGTTCGACAGGATCATCATGGGGATCTATGCTGAGGGCGCTGGATCGTTGGACAGGTTTTCCACCATGCGTTGGTTCGACGGGATCATCATGGGGATCTATGCTCAGGGCGCTGGGTCATTGGATTACCAGTATTGTGTTGATGGAATCTTATGAATTCGCATCATTGATTTTATCATGTGTTGTTGTTCATATGTGTATTGTTGGTTATCCACCTTATGCTGATCTGATAGGATCAACAAATGGATCTATGCTGAGGGCGCTGGATCGTCGGATTTCCATTGAGTATACATCATTGTTATTGTTGTGAGCATATTGACGTGGTCATATGAGTATGCATTTGTAGGTCTTGTGTTAGGACCGTGTCCATATTGCATTGATCTGATCTCGGATTAGACTGATATGATTGTCGTGGCACTTCATATCTCGAGGTATGTTCCGTATTTCCTTTGGTATTCATCTTGTGATGGACAATTGGTTATCGTTTTGGGATTTGATGATGCTATCCGATGGATTGTATTGGTCAGAACTGGTACTTTTCCATATCGTGAGTTGGTTATGATAGTTTGAGAATCTTGAGTATTGTTTGAGGTACAATACAGATATTATGTTCGAGTTTATTGGTTAATCGAGTACGAGATGTGAAATGTGATAATGGTTATTCTGATGAGAATTACTTGAGTAAGTAATGTTATGGCGGTAAGATTACGTTGGTCGTATTCTTATGTTGTATTCTCATTGGTATGTAATTATTAATGTGATGTGACGGTTATCATTGTTGGATATTATGGCTGACCCCATCGTGGGATTTCTTTTTAGGTTCTTGGAGTATTGAGCATGTAGCGGTCATGAAGAGATGAGCTTCCCGGAGGATACTGGCTAGGACATGTTTTGTACATTGAGTTTCTTGATTGGTTCTTGTATTCCGCTGCCGGAGTATCTTTATGGTTGGTATTTTTCCGCTGCGTGAGTATTTTGAAATGTTCTTTTGGTATCTGGTAACTGAGATTACTTTGGAAATCGTTTTCTAAACTTTTGAGTGCCGGCCGTTTGGCCTTGTGATTTCAAATGAGTTTTTACGACGGTTTTTGATAAACGAATTTTATAACGTCTTCGAATATTTTTAAAGATAGTACCGTCGTTGGCCTCTTGGGCATTTGTAAATGTTCGCGAAAAATTCTTTTAGCCTTGTGGGTTCCATCTCGGGGCCCACGGCGCTGTAATATTTCCGGTTAAATTTGGGGGTGTTACAGAATATGGTATCAGAGCTTAGGTTGAGAAAACCTAGGCATTTTGGTCGAGTTGGGTCGTGTTTTGTCGCATCAGTCGAGTTGTCGATTGACTAATTCTAGAGCCTTGAGTTTTTGTTGTTCACTCGGGCTTGTGCGTTATGTGATTTACCAGTGTGGTACTGGGTTTGTTGTAAACTTTTCCAAATGGTGTTAATGAGATTCTCTGGAATGAGATGTATTGTGTTCTTGAGTCGAACTGATTTGGCAAAATGTGTGTTTTGAAAATATCTGTGTCGAGTATTTCCTTGAGTCGAGACATGTGCCAGTATCACGGGGAATCGTCGGCTTCACGATCTGTAAGTATTTGGATTTTTGAATTTCATTGAGATTTATTGCCGTTCTAAGTTGATATGTTTTGAGATTCAGCAGATATCATGCGTTACAGTATGAGATGTCAGAGTGGGACAGGATTGATGATCTTGAGAAACTATGATTTTGGAAATCAGTATGTTGGTTAGATTTTGGAACGGAATTGTGCATTTGGGAGAAGGTTGTGGATGGTTGAGAAAAACATGTAGTCATGATAGATAATTTTGTGATACATGAAAAGACTTCACCATAATGTTTCAAAAGACTTTACTATTTTCTAAAACTCCCGAGATTTGTAAAATACTTTACCAATCGTTTACCTAGGTTATTTCCGCCTTTCGAGGCTTTGGTTTACTTGTTTAAATGGAACTTCTCGGGAAGTCTTTCGCCGTGTTTGATTTGTTGATTTGTTTCAACATTTTGTCATATCATATTTGAGGTGATCCAGGATGGGTAAATGGTTGACGTTGCGAGTCATACATGGAAAAGGAGTTTTTATCGGAGTCTATATATTGAGGTTTTGGAACTCGATCGTGTGGTTTCCGTTGGAATGTCAATGGATTTGGTGACAAGACGAAGTGGTATACAGGAGTATGGATATGGACAAGCATTTGCATAAATTCCATTTTATTTAATCGTGTGTATTCGAAAAGAATTTTTTTTATCGAGAACTTGGCACCAACGAGCCAATTTAATTTTTTAAAATTGATTTCGTGGTCTTACGAAAATTTATGTTTTGAGTTTTCAAACTCTTGAAAGAATTTTTGAAAATTTGTCTTTTGACAAGACCATATGATTTCAAACTGGTTTTGAAAATGTGATTAATAACCATACGCAATTAGTGTATATTACATATCATGGTGAAGTTGTGAGTGTGGCTCACGAACTGGATAATATATCAATGTGGAACGAGGAATAGGGATCCGAACTTTGGTATGGTCGTTTGGTTATCCAAGGATGATCGATTGATTTATCGGATAAGAGAAATATGCCGCGTGTTGTAGATTCATGCACAGGATGTAATTTTGGAACTTTGGATTTTGCGAAATCGGGGCATATGTGCTATGTAATCCCATTGGTCTGGTAATAGCGCGATTTTTACCATAATGATTTTTGAATGATTTCTTTTGCAGATTTGGGGATGGTGACCCCATGTTGGTTGTTTTAGATGTTGAGCGATCGTTTCCACTCCAGGTATGATTGGTTATTTTCGTCGGCTTGATTGGGTGTTCGTATGCCGAGAGGTATGTTCACCAACCGGATGTGTTTCGTTGAGATCCACTGTATGTGATTTGTTTAGCGTTTCGAGAATTTTGCTCTTCCGTATATCTGTCTCTGTGGTTCTGTGTTTATCGTGTTGGAATTTACCGTGTGAACGTATTCTCGATTATTGTTGCTCATTCGTTGGTAATAATAGAGTTTGTCATGTTGATGATATTCTTGACTGTGTTTTGACCTCTGGTTGGTCATATTGGAGTTTATCATGTTGATGATAATCTCAGTTGTGTTTTGACCATTGGATTAATCGTATTGGAGATATCTTATCGATGATCTTCTCGGTTAGTTAGTTGGTTGATCATTGTTAATGATCATATAAGCGTTCGAATTCTGTGTCGATGTTTCGGGATTGATTGTCATTGTTTTGGACAGTTGTTTCACAGATATATCGGATATTATTCGTTTTATCGGAATTGGAACTTGATCATGCGATCAGGCAAACAGGATTTGTCACGGATAGATTATTTCATCTGACGATGATATAATTTTGTTGAGACTCAACAAATTGTGATTGTAAGCGTATTGGGACTGTATAGTGAGATCGCTTGCTAGTATCTCAGGAGATCGTCGACCTGCGTATTTGTAAGTGTACTCTTTTGGTTATTCAGTAATGATGATGATTGATCGTTGTTGTGATGGCTTTGGGATATTTTGTTTGAACGGTATGTTTGTTTGTTTTTATGATGGATTGCAAGTTTCGAGGCCGAAACTTATTTTAAGTGGTGTAGTATGTAATATCCGGAATTTCTACTACTGTTGTTTGATATTATTTTATCCGAGTTATATTGTACAGCGTGGAATCTGTACAGTATGGATAAAATAAATAAAGGACTAAGATGTCAGTATCGGTATAATTGTCGTATCTGGTCGACAATTGCATTGAGGATATCATGTATCAGGTTATCGTACTTTCGATATAGAGTATATCATATAAGAATGTTATTGGATTCAGTATATGTATTCAGTAAGTGTATATGTGTTTTCGGTATGTTGAGACAGGCGGTAACAGTTGAAATTGGCTAAGTATAGAATACTTAGCGTACGCTAATGTTGAAAACTTACGTACGCTAAATCACAAGAGTTACGTACGTTATGGCCGAGACATTACGTACGTAATAAGAGGAATCGGACAGTTGGGCCCGGTGTCGGCAGCTTTCGGCGCGGATGTGGACAGGTGAGTCAACGGATGGAGTTACGTACGTTATACAGAGTGTATTACGTACGTAATACGAGTATAATACTGTAGCAAGTCAACATACGTATTACGTACGCAACGAAATAAGTGTTACGTACATTACGGGGCGGCTGGCCGAGTCGTGGCCGAGCATGGTCGGCAGACTCGCAGGGGTGGCCGATCACGGTCGCGGATGACTTCGGGCGTAAAGGCGGCCAATAACGTACGTAAGGTGTGACGATTCTGGCCGTGAGTGCCGTTACGTCGTAGCGATTTGCGATTACGTCGTAAAATTTGTCGAATGAAATGGACAGAAGGTTAGGCCACGGCCGTCCACGTACGTAAGGACCCGCCGGTTACGTACGTAATGTGCCGGCAGGTCTCGGCCTATATAAGGCCTGGACCGAGTCATCCTTGTCATTTTTCGTTTTTCTTCATTCCTTTCGCGATTTCTTTAGCAAAGTTGATGGATTTGAGTAAGAACATCATGTAGCAACATGTTTTGGAAGTTGGAATCATGGATTAACATCATCTTCCACCCGGATCGAAGGTAAGAACATATGAACTTTTGGTTTTTGGATATTCTTGGAGTTTCTTGGTGTTTTGGCCGATTTGATTCGTTTTGGTTCAGATTATTGATGGAACTTTGTTGTAATCTCGTAATCATTCAACACTCTTGAAGTTATGTGGAACAAATTCGAGTATTTCTTCGTTAAAATGATTGAATTGAATTATGCCTTCAAAGTGTTCGATGAAATGCCTCAATGAGTAGAACTTGGGAAATTCTACACGTTTTCGTATGAATGGTGATGGAATTGATAGTGTTGTGATTATTCTTGGTAATTATGGGAATTTCGTTAAGGGAAGATAATGAATTGATGATCAAATACCTTGATTATGTCGTTATGATTATGGAATCGTAGTAATCTCGATATTCTTGGTGGTTTGTTGCGATTCATGATGTTATGAGAAGTATATGTTGAAGAACATGATAATATACACCTTGAATCATGAATGAGGATTTTTTTAGATGTTAGAGGATATCGAACTACGTGGTTTTGATGGTTATGAACAAGGTTTTGAATCATTTAGTGTTCTTGAGGAACTCCTTGATGAATTTAACATAGCAAGACGATCGTAGGTTAAATTATCGGTATCTTTAGATATGAAGGTCGAATGTTCGTTGATTGTTATCGGATATGTGTATTTATCCGAAGATTAAATACTGCTGGAATGAACGGACAACAAACAAAGTTGCGGGAGCACTTCCGAGAGAATATGAATAAACACAAGATTTGCCGGGTTTGTTAGGCCCGGGCTTGAATGCTCTCGCGAGATGTTATTAATACAAATATTCGTGGATACAAGTATTAATGTGAGAATCTAAGTATAATGAGTGTAAAAAGACTCTGTAAATCCAGCTCTTGAGCGAAGCTCGGTGTTCTTCGTCCCTGCCGATCGTCTGCTGAATGAGAGAGGCTGAGAGAAGAAAGAACCAAAAGATAGTTGTTGCCAAGAGTAGGAGATAGCCAAGTGTGTGTATTGCTTCTGTATTGTGTGCTGAAATCGCGAGAATGCCAGGCTGAAATCCAAGCGCAGGCTGCCTTTTATTTATAGGGGCTGAGGAGCCTTGTATCCTAGCGGGCGATCGTCTTTCGGCCAATATAATAATGGGGCGATCGTCCTCAAGGTCACATGGGCAGTCTGCCTAAAGTCCAAGGCTGCTGCTGGCATCCAGCTGTGCGGTCCAATGAGGAGCCAGCACGCGTCCGGAGTCACTGTCACATGCAGTCCTACTGACACCTTTCGGCGGGCCTGTCGGCTGGTGGGAAGATGCTGACAGGCTGTGGTCAACGATCCGTGATATGCGGATCTTGTCTCGGCGCTGCACATGGGCTCTGTCCTGAGGCTTCGGCCTTTGCCGACTGGATGACCATCGGCTTTGAGCGGCATGAGGCGGTCGGCATTAGTCGGTCACCAGGGGTCGGCATCGGTCGGTCACCAAGGGTCGGTCGGCGGGTGCCGAGAGATGATTGTCTGGGAGTCGGTCGCCAGATGTCGATCGCTCGGCACCGGGACTTGTCCAGGGACCTCCGGTCGGCCAATCTACCTTGACTGCTTGGCTACGGCTAGGTCGCCTGGCCGCTGGCGATTACGCCTTGTCTGAGGCTAAGACTAGGTCGCTGGCGGCCGGTCGGCGATTACGCCTCGACTGCTCGGCAATGGCTAGGTCGCCTGGCGGCTGGTCGGCAGTTCTGCCTTGTCTGCGGGGCTAAGACTAGGTCGCCTGGCTGCTGGTCGGCAGTTCTGCCTCGACTGCTCGGCAATGGCTAGGTCGCCCGATCTCCGAGGCGATCGCCGGTCGGAGAGTATATTTATCGACACAACAATTGCCCCCCAGCTTGCTCCGATGTTGAAGACATGGGGCGAGGTGGTTCTTGCTGGCGATCGTGTAAGATGAGGACGGGCGATCCGTTGAGCTGAATTTGGATTCGGACTTGGGCTATCTGGTCGATTGGCTAGCTATCTTTCGGTCTTGTACCTGCAAAAAACAACATTGGACGATCCCCCTCAGAAACTTGATGGTTTCGTTTGTTTAGGGAATCGTGCACAGTCGCGGAGTTCGATGGACCAACTCCATGACCGTGTCTTGTGCGCGAACGACATTGTCTGTCTCTTGACTCATTTTATTGTGAGGGTCCTCTGTTAGGCTGCGCCTCGCCTCGTATTTAAACGAAGGGCGTGCGGTCTTGGTCTAGAGGAGTCCTTGCGCGGGGCGTCGTCGGATGATTCAACTCCGCGCCCGCGGCTTGTTTAGCTCTGCTTCCACCTCGGCCCGCCATGAAGATGGCGAACCTCGACGGTGTACGTTGAGACGGGGGTAGTGGCACGTGTCGCATTGTCTGGGTTCGCCATGTTAAATGATGAACCTTGAGGGCGGGCGATCGTGTCCACTGATTAATTTTGGAGGGCCCTCAGACTACGCCGGCCTCGTATTTAAACGAAGGGCGGGCGATCTTGGCCCAAAGGGACCTTGCATGGCCGAAGCAGCCAGTGCCATCGACTACCAGGACCATGGCTGTATGGTGTGGTGGAGGCGATCTCGTGCCGTAGTCCACCATGTTAGATGGTGAACTGTAGGTGGCGATCGAGTCCTCCGGGTTTGATGATGTAGCTAGATGATGGCGATCGGGCTGGAAGACTGTGATCGTCGCTCGGCTGCCGATCGCGTTATTCATAGGTTGATATCGGCGATCGGGCGGGAGATCGTCGTTCGGGCGCCGATCGCGCTGCTCATAGGTTGAGGAGGAACCTTTGCCTGGCCAGGAAGTCTGCGGCTTTAGCTCGGAAGATCGCGTAGGTCGCGGGTTGGTCCATCGTGAGATGCCTGAACATAGGCGAAAGACCATGGAATCCTGCTAGGACCGTGTGGAGGGCGATCTCATCGCTTACGGGCTCGCCGTTGAGGATGATCTCGTCTACCCGGTCGATGTAGTCCGAGTAGGATTCTCTTTCCCCTTGCATGATTCGCAACATGCGATGGGGACCTTCTGGCCGAGCGGCCCTGGTGGCGAAGTATGCTGTGAAGGTGGTCGCCAGCTGGTTGAAGGAGCCGATGGACCGAGGCGGCAATGAGGCATACCACCTGTAGGCAAGGTCGTCCAGCGTCAGAGGGAACATTCGGCACCTGGTCACGTCAGATGCCCCACACCCGGTCATGTAGATGTTGAACTTGCTCAGGTGTGTTTCGGGGTCCGATCTCCCCTCATATATAGGTGTTTGAGGAGGAGTGATCCTATGCTGACGGGGGCGAGCTCGATGCGGACAGCGAGCGGCTCGCCCGGCTCGGCGATCTTCTTCTTGGCGCCTGCCCCAGATTCCAGGAACGCCTTCATGTCGTCGAGCTGGCGTTGCATCGCGGCCATCGCCGTGGCTCGGTCGCTTGTGGATCGGGTTTGGGAGCGGGAGCCGAGGCGATCGTGTACCGATCTTCGGACTCCGCTGCTGCCGACCTCGGCTATTTGGTGAGGAGGAGCCAGACGGCTGGGCTGCCTTCTGGGAGTCGGGTAGGCCGAGCTCCTGGTGACGGATTCAAACTCCGTCGTCTCGTGGCTGGGGCCGGACTGCCCTGGTCGCCAGGTCGGGTCACTGCCCAGGCGATCGAAAACAGAGGTGCCCCGGCTGGCGAGCGCCTCTTCTTGCGGATGGGAGCCTCCTGGCGATCGCGCGGCCAGTAACGCCTTGAACTTCCGCTTGGCCTTCCGGCGGCTGGCCGATCGGGTGATAGCGGGAGGCGCGTCGAGAGCACTCCGTCGCTCCTGTAGGACGGCCATGGCCTCCTCGATCTGTTCCGTGGTTCAGAACTGATCGAGTGAGAGACTTGGGCCGCCCGCCAGGGGCGGGATCGAGCGTCTCGGACTGCGGCGGCTGCCCTCCACCATCGGCTGTGGCTCGGACTGAGATGGAACGAGGCGCCTGGCGGATCGGTCGGCGGCTTTCTTCGACGCGAAGGCGGAAGACATGATTCTGAAAGCTTTCTCTGAAGAACAGTGAGTGTTTCTTCAGGTATATGCCTCGGAGAACAGTGAGTGTTCTTCGAGATGGTAGGAATAAAAATTTGAGGGTTAGATGCCCTCCTTCTAGCGCCAATTGTTGTTGCCCAAAATATTTATCCGAAGATTAAATACTGCTGGAATGAACGGACAACAAACAATAATTTGCGGGAGCACTTCCGGGAGAATATGAATAACACAAGATTTTCCGGGTTTGTTAGGCCCGGGCTTGAATGCTCTCGCGAGATGTTATTAATACAAATATTCATGGATACAAGTATTAATGTGAGAATCTAAATACAATGAGTGTAAAAAGACTCTGTTAATCCAGCTCTTGAGCGAAGCTCGGTGTTCTTCGTCCCTGCCGATCGTCTGCTGAATGAGAGAGGCCGAGAGAAGTAAGAACCAAAAGATAGCTGTTGCCAAGAGTAGGAGAAAGCCAAGTGCTGTGTGTTGCTTCTGTATTGCGTGAATCAGAGAGTTCAGTGAGTAAGAATTCCGTTAGTTCTCAAGAATCTCGGTCCTTGGACAAGTGCAGGCTGCCTTCTATTTATAGGGGCTGAGGAGCCTTGTATCCTAGCGGGCGATCGTCTTCCGGCCAATATAATAATGGGGCGATCGTCCTCAAGGTCACATGGGCAGTCTGCCTAAAGTCCAAGGCAGCTGCTGGCAGCCAGCTGTGCGGTCCAATGAGGAGCCAGCACGCGTCCGGAGTCACTGTCACATGCGGTCCTACTGACACCTTTCGGTGGGCCTGTCGGCTGGTGGACGGATGCTGACAGGTTGTGGTCAACGATCCGTAAAATGAGGATCTTGTCTAGGCGCTGCACGTGGGATCTGTCCTGAGGCTTCGGCCTTTGCCGACTGGATGACCATCGGCTTTGAGCGGCATGAGGCGGTTGGCATTAGTCGGTCACCAGGGATCGATTGCCAAGTACCGAGGGACGGCATCGGTCGGTCACCAAGGGTCGGTCAGCAAGTGCCGAGAGATGATCGTCTGGGAGTCGGTCGCCAGGAGTCGATCGCTAAGTACCGAGAGACGATCGTCTTAGATGTCGATCGCTCGGCACCGGGACTTGTCCTCGGACCTTCGGTCGGCCGATATATCTTGTCTGCGGGGCTAAGACTAGGTCGCTTGGCCGCTGGTCGGCAGTTCTGCCTCGGCTGCTCGGCAATGGCTAGGTCGCCCGATCTCCGAGGCGATCAGCGGTCGGAGAGTATAATTCTCGACACAACAATTGCCCCCCAGCTTGCTCCTATGTTGAAGACATGTGGTGAGGTGGTTCTTGCTGGCGATCGTGTAAGATGAGGACGGGCGATCCGTTGAGCTGACTTTGGATTCGGACTTGGGCGATCTAGTCGATTGGCTAGCTATCTTTCGGTCTTGTACCTGCAAAAAACAACATTGGCCGATCCCCCTCAGAAACTTGATGGTTTCGTTGGTTTGAGGAATCGTGCACAGTCGCTGAGTTCGATGGACCGACTCCATGACCGTGTCTTGTGCGCGAACGACATTGACTGTCTCGTGACTCATTTTATTGTGAGGGTCCTCTGTTAGGCTGCGCCTCGCCTCGTATTTAAACGAAGGGCGTGCGGTCTCGGTCTAGAGGAGTCCTTGCACGGGGCGTCATCGGATTAATCAACTCCACTTCCGCGGCTTGTTAGCTTTGCTTCCACGTCGGCCCGCCATGAAAATGGCGAACCTCGATGGTGTACGTTGAGACGGGGGTAGTGGCACGTGTCGCATTGTCCGGGTTCACCATGTTAGATGATGATCCTTGAGGGCGGGCGATCGTGTCCACTGATTAATTTTGGAGGGCCCTCAGACTACGCCGGCCTCGTATTTAAACGAAGGGCGGGCGATCTTGGCCCAAAGGGACCTTGCATGGCCGAAGCAGCCGGTTCCATCGACTACCAGGACCATGGCTTTATGATGTGCGGTGGAGGCGATCTCATGCCTTAGTCCGTCATGTTAGATGCTGGACTGTCGATGGCGATCGTGTCCTCCGGGATGTGGCTTGATAATAGCGATCGGCCTGGGAGACTGGTGGTTGTCGCTCGGCTGCCGATCGCGCAACTCCTAGGCTAAGAAGAAGCCTTTGCCTGGCCAGAAAGTTTGCGGCCTTAGCTCGGAAGATCGCGTAGGTCGCGGGCTGATCCTTCGTAAGATGCCTGAACATAGGCGAAAGACCATGGAATCCTCCTAGGACCGTGTAGAGGGCGATCTCATCGCTTATGGGCTCGCCGTTGAGGATGATCTCATCTACCTGTTCGATGTAGTCCGAGTCGGACTCTTCTTCCCCTTGCATGATTCGCAACATGCGATGGGGACCTTCTGGCCGGGCGACCTTGGTGGCGAAGTACTCTGTGAAGACGTTCGCCAGTTGGTTAAAGGAGTCAATGGACCGAGGCGGCAATGAGGCGTACCACCTGAAGGCAAGGTCGTCCAGCGTCAGAGGGAACATTCGGCACCTGGTCGCGTCAGATGCCCCACACCCGGCCATGTAGATGTTGAACTTGCTAAGGTGCATTTCGGGGTCCGATCGCCCTTCGTACAAAGGTGTTTGCGGAGGGGCGATCTTGTGCTGCACGGGGGCGAGCTCGATGTGGACAGCGAGCGGCTCGCCCGGCTCGGCGATCATCTTCTTGGCGCCTGCCCCAGATTCCAGGAGCGCCTTCATGTCGTCGAGTTGACGTTGCATCGCGGCCATCGCCGTGGCTCAGTCGCCCGAGGATCGGCTTTGGGAGCGGGAGCTGAGGCGATCGTGTACCGATCTCCTGACTCCGCTGCTGCCGACCTCGGCTATTTGGCGAGGGGGAGCCAGATGGCTGGGCTACCTTCTGGGAGTCGGGTAGGCCGAGCTCCTGGTGACGGACTCAAACTCCGTCGTCTCGCAGTTGGGGCTGGACTGCCCCGGTTTCCAGGTCGGGTCGCTGCCGAGGCGATCGAAAACAGAAGTGCCCCAGCTGGCGAGTGCCTCTCCTTGAGGACGAGAGCCTCCTGGCGATCGCTCGGCCAGTAATGCCTTGAACTTCCGCTTGTACATCCGGCGGAGGGCCGAGGGGGTGACAGCGGGAGGCGCGTCGAGAGCACTCCATCGCTCCTGTAGGACGGCCATGGCCTCCTCGATCTGTTCCGCGGTTCGGAACTGATCGAGTGAGAGACTTGGGCTGCCTGCCAGGGGCGGGATCGAGCGTCTCGAACCGCGGCGGCTGCCCTCCACCATCGGTTGTGGCTCGGACTGAGACGGAACGAGGCGCCTGGCGGATCGGTCGGCGGCTTTCTTCGACGCGGAGGTGGAAGACATGATTCTGAAAGCTTTCTCTGAAGAACAGTGAGTGTTTCTTTAGGTATATGCCCCGGAGAACAGTGAGTGTTCTTCGAAACGGTAGGAATAAAAATTGAGGGTTAGATGCCTCCTTCTAGCGCCAATTGTTGTTACCCAAAATATTTATCCGAAGATTAAATACTGCTGGAATGAACGGACAACAAACAAAGTTGCGGGAGCACTTCCGAGAGAATATGAATAAACACAAGATTCGCCAGGTTTGTTAGGCCCGGGCTTGAATCTAAGTACAATGAGTGTAAAAAGACTCTGTTAATCCAGCTCTTGAGCGAAGCTCGGTGTTCTTCGTCCCTGCCGATCGTCTGCTGAATGAGAGAGGCCGAGAGAAGAAAGAACCAAAAGATAGCTGTTGCCAAGAGTAGGAGATAGCCAAGTGTGTGTATTGCTTCTGTATTGTGTGCTGAAATCGCGAGAATGCTAGGCTGAAATCCAAGCGAAGGCTGCCTTTTATTTATAGGGGCTGAGGAGCCTTGTATCCTAGCGGGCGATCGTCTTCCGGCCAATATAATAATGGGGCGATCGTCCTCAAGGTCACATGGGCAGTCTGCCTAAAGTCCAAGGCTGCTGCTGGCAGCCAGCTGTGCGGTCCAATGAGGAGCCAGCACGCGTCCGGAGTCACTGTCACATGATGTCCTACTGACACCTTTCGGCGGGCCTGTCGACTGGTGGGAAGATGCTGACAGGCTGTGGTCAACGATCCGTGATATGCGGATCTTGTCTCGGCGCTGCACGTGGGCTCTGTCCTGAGGCTTCGGCCTTTGCCGACTGGATGACCATCGGCTTTGAGCGGCATGAGGCGGTCGGCATTAGTTGGTCACCAGGGGTCGGCATCGGTCGGTCACCAAGGGTCGGTCGGCGGGTGCCGAGATATGATCGTCTAGGAGTCGGTCGCCAGGAGTCGATCGCCAAGTACCGAGAGACGATCGTCTTTAGATGTCGATCGCTCGGCACCGGGACTTGTCCTGGGACCTCCGGTCGGCCGATCTACCTTGACTGCTTGGCTACGGCTAGGTCGCCTGGCCGCTGGTCGGCAGTTCTGCCTCGACTGCTTGGCAATGGCTAGGTCGCCTGACCGCTGGTCGGCAGTTCTGCCTTGTCTGCGGGGCTAAGACTAGGTCGCCTGGCCGCTGGTCGATAGTTCTGCCTCGACTGCTCGGCAATGGCTAGGTCGCCCGATCTCCGAGGCGATTGCCGGTCGGAGAGTATATTTCTCGACACAACAATGTGTTAATTGATTACTTCAATAGGTTGAGATTATTGATCGGTGATTATAACCGTATGTTGCGGTCATGTTCGAGTATGTTCGTGAATTGCTTCGGTCGGGGCCGAGGAGCTCGTAGACGAAGGCATTGTGACTAGTAGTGGCTTCATCATCATCGTATCGGTATCGAGGCAAGTTGTTACTTGCTCAGTTGTAATGTTTAATGAATGGTTTCAGTTTCATTTAGTTTATAATGCATATAGCAATGATTATATGTTGTCATTCCGATTCCGGGAGTTTAATCATAATGTATATGATTTATTTCGGTTATTGATATATTTGGGTATCGAGGCTACATTATGGTAAAGACGAGGATATGAGTATCTGTAGTCCATGGTACGTTTGGATCGCCGAGCATTGCGGATAATCGTCGGTGATGGTTGGATATCGAGATTTCTCCCGAAGGACTCGGGACAAGTATCTTATATCGATTCAGTTAGTGTTAGTGATTTGATCATGCATATTGTCATTCATGTTGTCAAACATGAGGTCGTCTTAGTGGATTTGTCATATTGTCGTTCATGTTCTGTTGTTCATGTTGATGAACATATTGATTTGCATATGTGTATGTATAATTGTATTGTTTATGTTGTAAATGATCCGATGGGATCATGAGGATCTATGCTGAGGGTGCTGGATCGAATGTCCACCATGCGTTGGTTCGATGGGATCATCATGGGGATCTATGCTGAGGGCGCTGGATCGTTGGATAGGTTTTCCACCATGCGTTGGTTCGACGGGATCATCATGGGGATCTATGCTCAGGGCGCTGGATCGTTGGATTACCAGTATTGTGTTGATGGAATCTTATGAATTCGCATCATTGATTTTATCATGTGTTGTTGGTCATATGTGTATTGTTGGTTATCCACCTTATGCTGATCTGATAGGATCAACAAATGGATCTATGCTGAGGGCGCTGGATCGTCGGATTTCCATTGAGTATACATCATTGTTATTGTTGTGAGCATATTGACGTGGTCATATGAGTATGCATTTGTAGGTCTTGTGTTAGGACCGTGTCCATATTGCATTGATCTGATCTCGGATTAGACTGATATGATTGTCGTGGCACTTCATATCTCGAGGTATGTTCCGTATTTCCTTTGGTATTCATCTTGTGATGGACAATCGGTTATCGTTTTGGGATTTGATGATGCTATCCGATGGATTGTATTGGTCAGAACTGGTACTTTTCCATATCGTGAGTTGGTTATGATAGTTTGAGAATCTTGAGTATTGTTTGAGGTACAATACAGATATTATGTTCGAGTTTATTGGTTAATCGAGTACGAGATGTGAAATGTGATAATGGTTATTCTGATGAGAATTACTTGAGTAAGTAATGTTATGGCGGTAAGATTACGTTGGTCGTATTCTTATGTTGTATTCTCATTGGTATGTAATTATTAATGTGATGTGACGGTTATCATTGTTGGATATTATGGCTGACCCCGTCGTGGGATTTCTTTTTAGGTTCTTGGAGTATCGAGCATGTAGCGGTCGTGAAGAGATGAGCTTCCCGAAGGATACTGGCTAGGACATGTTTTGTACATTGAGTTTCTTGATTGGTTCTTGTATTCCGCTGCGGAGTATCTTTATGGTTGGTATTTTTCCGCGGCGTGAGTATTTTGAAATGTTCTTTTGGTATCTGGTAACTGAGATTACTTTGGAAATCATTTTCTAAACTTTTGAGTGTCGGCCGTTTGGCCTTGTGATTTCAAATGAGTTTTTACGACGGTTTTTGATAAACGAATTTTATAACGTCTTCGAATATTTTTGAAGATAGTACCGTCGTTGGCCTCTTGGGCATTTGTAAATGTTCGCGAAAAATTCTTTTAGCCTTGTGGGTTCCATCTCGGGGCCCACGGCGCTGTAATATTTCCGGTTAAATCTGGGGGTGTTACATAACAAAGTTAAACGGACTTACGGGAAACTCGAAACAGTAATTTCGGACGAGATTCACAAGAATCGAACTCGAGTGCGGAAAAGTCGTTAAGAAACACGGGATTCCACAAAACAATACCGAAACGAACTCGGGTGACAAAAAGTGCAGAATTAATCATTCTCAGAACGATGAAACGGTCCCAAGCGAGTCGTCAAAACGGACCTCCGCCGAAAAAAGAGAATTACCGGAAATCCGAAATTGCAGATATTACATTCTACCCTCCTTAAAAGAAGTTTCGTCCCGAAACTTAAATCAAGTAGGGAGAAGCAATATCCCACCAGAAAAACTCAACGAGATACACAAGAACCGAAAAAAAATCGCGCCCAACGGCGAAACGTTACAAGCAACGCGAAAGAACATATAGCGTGAAAACACGCCCCACGACGACCATAACAACGCCACGGGCAATGATTCAAAACAATAACAAACAATTAACGACGCATCACATGCACACATTTAATCAAAGAAACGCACGCGACAACAAGTCGCACCCGACCACAACGACTATGCGGTAGAAACAAATATAGTATTATGATAGAATTCACTCCGATTCTCGTCAACAAGAAAATGTCCGACGTCAAGACACAAACAATTCAAGATAACAGAAAACGAGAATACAGGACATTACATTCTATCCTATTAAAAATAAGTTTCGTCCCGAAACTTAAAATAAAACATCATGGTAGAATACAAACAAAACCAAAAAGTTCACGCAACAAATATCAATTCCTACACGAATTACAGTACGAAGTACGATACACAACTACATCACGGGACACCACCAGTGTAACACCCCCAAAACCGTATGGGAATATTACACGCCGTAGACCCTTTCCGCAAGGATCTACCAGGCTAAACGTCCATAAACAACCAAATGCTTGCCCGGCGAGGGTCAAACAATATAATAATACAGACCATTAAGGTCACTTACACATAAACACACAGACCGATGAGGTCACACAACTCTATCAACAGGACTGACTAACAACATTACCCACACAGGGATCGAAATACAATACAGTGGAAGACTGAATCAACTCTAACAATACAACTAAACTCTACCAACTCTCGACTCTTGATTAGTATCGCAGCTCGCCATCCCCTTGTGCTAATCCTGTGACTGCTCCCCTGAACCTGCATGTACCTGGACGCAGAACATACATCCACCCCCCGATTACTCGGGGGTTAGTAAAACTCCACTGTTTTACTAGTGCAAGTATAAAACGATACGAAATACAACAAGTAAATAGCAACTACGTATTTAATACGGAAATAAATTATCAAAATGTTCGCGAGAAGTTTTAGAATTTCGAACGCAAGTAAGAGATATTTGAAAAGGAACACATCATCTCGGGGATTTTTAAAACAGAAATTCTTTTGGACCTTGAGTCCCAATTTACAAAGCCTTTTCGTAAACATTAGGGCCTTAGCCCGATTCTCGTTTCAAAATACACTGGATAAGATATCACTATGAGTCCGAGACCCATTTTTAAAATGTTATCCAAACAATCACTGCTATACGATCGTTGTTCGTACACATCATGTACCGAACTCCGGAGGCCTCAATGGACCTTACCCGGACCACGCACACTGTTCGTACACATCATGTACCGAACTCCGGAGGCCTCAACGGACCTTACCCGTCCACATACATCGCTCGTACACATCATGTACTGAACTCCAGAGGCCTCGTCAGACCCTACCTGTATCACACACCTTGTTCGTACACATCATGTACCAAACTCCAGAGGCCTCGTCAGACCCTACCTGGAACACACACACATCGACACGACACAATTCATAACCATCAAATGTCAAGCCATTCCACATTACACCGAAATGCATAATCAAATATGTAAACCAAAACTACACAAATATCATAATCATCACAACAACTCGACAATGAAAAATCACGCCTGGCACAAACTTAGATGATTTGCACATCCAACACAATTCCACGATGTTAACTAAGTGATGGTAGTATCGTTACCATAAATCGTTCATAATAATCAATTCATCACAACCATAACACGACGTCCCTATTCACAAGACACAATTTGTATAGTAAAATACTTGCCTCGAAACCACGACGCGGAGAGTCGACCGACGTTGGTTGGCACGAACCGACTACGAACTCGCCGACTCCACCGAATGACAACCCGCAACAATAAACTATGAAGGACAACAATAACAACGAAAATGAATTCCAAAGTACGACCCAAAGCCGCTGAATTCAAGGAACAAACGACGAAAGTTCAAGGGTTTCCCCCAAAACGGCCAAGAACACGATTCGTCCCATCAAAACATGAAAACGGAATTCCAAACCGAAATATGGATATACAATCCATAGGATATGTTTAAAAACATCATTTAACAACAATCGATCCATCAAAATCGAATGGAAAACGAAATCAAGAACAAATCCCCAAAAAAGTCAATTTGAAGCAAATCAAGAAATATACCTTGATTCGACGAAAAACAATGGATTAAATGATGTTAAACACATGAATAATACTAAGATTAATCATACCCATCGCGGATTAATCAACAACACGGAACGAATCGGACAAAAACGCAAAAAACCCAAATTCACCCAAAAGTAGGGTTTCAAGAATTTACCTTGGATTAAGGATGAAGAACAATTGTTGGGGTTGTTAATCCACACCAAGAACTTGAAGAATATGAAGTTCTCTGGGATTGATGATGTAAAAACGCCCAAAAATCGCCCACAAGATCGCCCAAGAGGAGGAGGAATGAAGGAAGAGATGAAATGAGCATTCATCTCATAAAATTTGCATAAATAGGCTGATCTGCACTGTGTGCCGCGGCCCAGCCGAAGTGTGCCGCGGCTCAAGGTACAGGCGATCGCTAGGATTCGCGTAGTATGGTTTTCAAATCCGATCAATTTTAAAATTTGTAAAACCTCGAAGTAATTCCAAGGTGTCGAACCCAAGGGAATTGATGTGTCGAAAATAAAGGAAGTAACTCTACTCAAAATTTGATTGCTATTTAGGAATCCGAAAATTTGTTTTGATTCTAATTATCTAACTTTAAAAATCGAAAAAAAATAAAAATTAAATAAAAGTTGAATTATCTAATTCAAGCAAATAAAGCAAATTAGCAAGATAAAATCACAAGTCGAAAGGTAATTGATCCTAGGGTAGTATCATCTAATTGAGTTCACACAATCCATTCACTTGATTTCTTTTCCCCAAATTTTAATTCAATCCTAGAAATAATCACTTAGCCGATCTAGAATTCCGATCAAGGCAACCTAGAAAGATAGTTAATTCAAACCCTTTTCCCCGCCAGGGCTCAAAGAATTTAAATCACTTAAAAAGCGCCAACTTAATTATCTATGATTTATCTTACTCCGCTAGGTCTTAAGATAAAATCATATTGTGCATCAAGTATTTCCACTAATCAATTACTCCTTCCGGGCAAAATCAATTAGCTAACATGCATCGATTAAGGGCCCTTTAATCTAACATGAGATTTAGCATAACTTGATCACAAGCCTAGGATGAAAGGTCAAAAGGTAATCAAAGGAACATCATGTGAACATCAATTAAATTTACTAACCCTAGAATCAATCAATGAATTTAGCCAGACATACTTGAAATTAAACAAGAAATAGATGAAGAATGCATATTATTAATATGAAAAGAGAGATTACAACCCTTACGGATGAACTCTGAATCTTCAATCTCCCAAAAAGTAGAAAAACAATAATAATTCTCCTCCAAAAAGTTCTTGCATCCAAGGAATAAATCTTGCCAAAAAAAAATGTAAAAATCTGCTAAAGATAATAATCGATGAAAAAGAATGATGAAAGATGATGGAAGATGATGGAACTAGGTCTAGGAGGAGGTTTATATAGCCTAAGGGGGTTACAATCCCGATTAGCCCTAATCTAGGAAACAAAAACTATCCAAAAGAGTCAAAATTCGTCAAAATACGAGAGTCCGCTGGGCAGCCTATCGGACTGGCCTATCGGCCGATAGGCTGGCCGATAGGTGGTTCGTCGATCGACTTCACTCGGCAGGGCAGGAACTCCTTTCGGGCGTACCTATCGGCCGATAGGCTGGCCGATAGGTTCGTCTGTCTTTCGCAAAAATCCGCCTTTTCCGTCCGTTTGACTCGACTCTCGGTCCTTTGTCTCGTTTTGGGTCCTTTTGGCTCTAAAAACCTGCAAACACGCTAAAACCAACCCAAACGCGTAATACGGCTCGACTAATCATAAATAAGCCAAATACGAGCACAATAATCACGAAACGAGATAAAAACCTTGTATAAAATCCTAGAAATAAGTGGTAAAATTACCACTTATCAAACCCCCCCAAACTTAAGCCTTGTTCGTCCCGAACAACAAAAAGAAAAGAAAAAGAATGTCGTGAATCATCGTGCAACTCATAGTGTTCAATCTAATCAATACTATCCTATAATTCTCTCTAAATAATCCGAGTGTTGTAAAGGCGAGCTGCACTCAGAATAATGATTCCACAAAGTAGTCAAGTTCAGTCCTAATCATTCGTTCATGAAGAAAATCCAGCTCAAAGATTAACAAAACGTGAGTCAAATCGACCGTCAATATGAAAGGCTAAAATAAACAAGCTAGTTCGTCCCGTTACACAGTCTAGTGGCACATTTTTCACAAGTTTCATAACAAATAACCCTCGGACAGTATTCCCTTATATATATGTTCAAGAATTTGATTCGAGTTGACCACTAGGTTAGGATCTCGGGATGTTTCATCGGGGTAATCCTAGGGTGGAACTTCCATTCTCATGTATTAGGAAACCGTTTGACGTAAAAGACACTCATGGGGCACATGGATGCTTCTAGTTACTAAGTTCCCGTCTACAGCGGAGAAACAACTCGAATATATAATTTTCGCATGTCCGAATCAAGGTCGCCGTTTTACGCGAGAGTAAACAGTGGGTCACGCGAATACCCCCGGTTACTAGGTTCCCTATCCTTGGCACATGTGAAATATCTAAATCACTAGTCTAATCAGAGTCGTCGTTTTACACGAGGGTAAACAGCGGGTCACGCGAATGCCCCCGGTTACTAAACTTCCCTTCATAGAACAACATTATCTCAACTTTTGGGAAAAACTGACCGACTCTAAACTCAATCTAAGTGCCAACACGACTGACGAAACAGTACGACTCACTATCCGGAAGATGTAACCAAACGTATTGACGGTGATTTTAAAACAAGTATGTATCGTCTCTTATCTGCCAAGACCTCTACAATCACGAAAAATTTTGGACCTAAATGAATACTATGCAAAACAGAAATAACTGACTACAACTCGACTAAAACTCGACCGTTTCTTCAGAGAGAAAAACAGTGTCGCAACATCGGTATCACACCAATAGAAGCACGAAAAATTCACTAATAAAGAAAAACTCAGACAAACAAGGCTATCTAAAACAAACAACGAAAAGCAAATAAAAGCAAACACGAAAGCAAAAAACTACTACGACCTAAAAAAATAGAAAATAGAAACTAGCAAACATACCAAACGAAAATGAATATAAAAAAAATCAAAGAACTAAGCAACAAAAGTCAAAACCACGCAACACCAATATGATAAGCACAAATAAAAACAACGGGCACCAACACCAACAAATAAAGATACAAGGCAAACAAGGTACTCACACGTAAAGAAATTAACAAAGCCGCACTTCTCCCCCCCCCCAAACTTATTTCGCATCCCAAAGGAGGAATAAGTTTGAAAAGAGAAAGGAGTGGCTTTGTTAATGGAGTACCTGATCACTGTGGCGGAAATGGCGGGTTTGTCGGCGAGCTCGGATCATAGCGGGCATGTGAATCGGGGAAAGGAGCAAAGTGGACCGGGTATGTCCTATCGGGCTGGCCTGTCGGCCGATAGGCTGGCCCGATAGGATCTACTGTCTCCAAATTTTTTTTTTTTTCAGCTTTTTCTCTTTCGCATAATTGGTCCCGTTTTTTCTTGGATATGGCGATTAAAGATCTGCAAGTATTCAAAACTCGGCGTGCATGGATTAGAACTTAACAAAAACTAGCAAAGCTACTACGAAACTAGAAACTACAAAAATCACGCAAACGAAAAATCGAAAATAAACGAATAAAACGAACTAATATACATACGTTGGGTTACCTCCCAACAAGTGCTACGTTTAACGTCTTTAGCTAGACGATACCTCATTCATTCCGGGTCTTCAGCGACAACTCCCCCTTGAACGGGTTTGTTGATATCAAGATAGCATACGCTCCTCTCATTAGGTCGACTCTCGTTCGCCTCCAACATTCGAACATACTCTGGCAAATCCTCGGAAATTTCATCAACATCGGAATGTGAGTAAATGGAGTGTGAAATGCAATGCTCCAACAAATCGGTCGGGGGCGGCATAATAGACTCAATTTCATAACATTCCTCGGGTGCATCATCGGGCTTCTTCATCGCGTCATAGATGGAAATTTTCAGATTTTGATCATTAACCCGGAAGATAAGATCACCCTCTTGAACGTCGATAAGTGCTCTCCCCGTCGCTAGAAACGGTCTCCCAAAGATCAATGGTTGATTCTCGTCCTCGGGCATATCAAGAACTACGAAATCGGCCGGGAAGACTAAGTGTTGGACTCTAACGAGCACATCCTCCACAACTCCCCTCGGATAAGCGATCGACCGGTCCGCCATGAGTAGAGAAATGGTAGTCGGCTTCATCTCCCCAATCTTCAACCTCTTAAAGATGGATAGAGGCATAAGATTGATGCTTGCCCCGAGATCACACAACCCATTACGGAATGTTTGGTCGCCAATCATGCATGTCAAAGTAAAACGTCCCGGATCCTTCTGCTTGAGTGGGAGCTTGTTTTGAATGATGGCGCTACACTCCTCTGTCATATTTATTGTTTCAAACTTTCCCAACTTCCTCTTGCTTGCCACAGCGTCTTTCAAGAATTTCACGTACCCCGGCATGTCTCTCAAAGCGTCTAGAAGTGGAATGTTGATATTCACCTTTTGAAACATGTCGATAAATCGTTGAAGCTTTTCATCATGTCTCGACTTGGCCAATCGCTGTGGAAATGGAGCTTTTACCTCAAAATCCTTCGCATTCGAACTTCCAGGAGCCTTTCGACCGATAGGGGGTCGATAGGCTTAACTGCCGGCATTCTGTCTGGGTATCGGTTGGGCCTATCGGCCGATAGGCTACCCGATAGGTTCTGCTGTGTTTCATCTTCTGTCTCGTTCTCGGCTCCCGTTTCTAGTACATCCTTGTTTCCAGATTTCTCAATTTCAGCCCCATGATTACTGTACTTTGTCCCACTCCGAAGCTCGATTGCGTTGCATTGTTGCGTCTTCGGGTTGGTCTCGGTACTGCTCGGAAAATGGCCCGGCTTATGAAATCCGGCTTGGGCGTTCGCCATTTGACTCATTTGGGTCTCCACCATCGACATCTGCTTTGTCAAGGCTATCACTGAGTTTCCAATAGATGTCACACTATGCTCGAGAGCCCCGAACCTCTTGTCTGCTTTATAGATAAAATCTTTTTGACTTGCCTCCAACCGTTCCAACATCTCTTCCATCGGTGTCTTAGCAATCGGCTCTTGAATAACCCCGTTTTTCACATTAAATCCCGGTGGTGGCTGGAGAGCATTGTTCGGGTTGGCATAGGAAAAATTAGGGTGGTTTCGATTGTTCGGATAATAGTTCCCCCTATTTCCCCCTTGCCGGAAGTTTCCTCCTTGCACGTAATTTGCATCCTCTTCAATTGCAATAGGCTCGTTTAGCTCTTCAAAAACTGCATTGACTCCCAAAGTCTTATTTTTTAGTATCTCAAGCTCTTTTTGTTGTTTTTCAAATTTTGCCTTCAAATCACCGTAGGCGTCCTCGTCACCGGATGGAACCTTTCTTCTCGTCATCTTCCTATCGGTCACCTCCTCGTAATCATTGTTGAATGATAGCTCGATGAGATTCTTGGCCTCTTCATAATCGTTAGCAAGAAATCCTCCTTTCGATGAATAGTCCAACTCTCTTCTAGCCTTCCTCGTCAAACCCCGATAAAACCGAATGTAGATCTCCTCCTTATCAATTCCATGCTGTGGGCATTTTCGAAGTAGCTTCTTAAATCGGATCCATGCCTCGTATAAGTATTCATCCTCATATTGCTCGAATTGCAAGATATCGTTGATTTGTTTTTGCACCTTCGAGGGAGGACAGAACTGTGCTAAGAACAACCGGGTCATCTCTCTCCAAGTACCAATTTCCTTCCGATCTAGGCTCTTGTACCAATCTAGCGCATCGTCTTCTAAGGAGAACCGGAATAGGCGGAGCTTAATGACATCCGGAGGCACTCCGTTTTGCTTGATGGTGGCACATTTGACCAAACACGACTCAAGGTGAGCGTTTGGATCTTCATTAACTCCTCCTCCGTATGTTTGAGACTTCACCGTAGCGATGAGGGACGGCTTAAGCTCGAAGTTGTTGGCATCAATCTTTCCCCAACCTCCTTCTTGATAATCGTCCAGCTTAGGTCGAAAGCGGGCATTCAAAGGGATCTTCTCGGGACGAGCGAGTTCTCGTGGTTGGTCAACAATGCCGGCCATGGTATCAATGAAAGGTATAGAAATAGTCTCGGTTCTCGCTTCTTGCTTCTTCCTCCTCAAAGACTTCTCGATTTCCGGATCCAAAGGAAATAAGTCCTTTCCTTGGGATCTTGTGATCATGCACCGCCTACAAGGAAGAGAAAACAAGATGTGAGGAAACGAGATCGAATATTAAAAAAAAAAAAATAGTAAACAACCTAAAGTAACAATCTCTTCTTTTTCGAATTATCCCTTTAAGTTTTCTATCAATTCCCCGGCAACGGCGCCAAAAATTGATCGCTAGGATTCGCGTAGTATGGTTTTCAAATCCGATCAATTTTAAAATTTGTAAAACCTCGAAGTAATTCCAAGGTGTCGAACCCAAGGGAATTGATGTGTCGAAAATAAAGAAAGTAACTCTACTCAAAATTTGATTGCTATTTAGGAATCCGAAAATTTGTTTTGATTCTAATTATCTAACTTTAAAAATCAAAAAAAAATAAAAATTAAATAAAAGATGAATTATCTAATTCAAGCAAATAAAGCAAATTAGCAAGATAAAATCACAAGTCGAAAGGTAATTGATCCTAGGGTAGTATCATCTAATTGAGTTCACACAATCCATTCACTTGATTTCTTTTCCCCAAATTTTAATTCAATCCTAGAAATAATCACTTAGCCGATCTAGAATTCCGATCAAGGCAACCTAGAAAGATAGTTAATTCAAACCCTTTTCCCCGCCAGGGCTCAAAGAATTTAAATCACTTAAAAAGCGCCAACTTAATTATCTATGATTTATCTTACTCCGCTAGGTCGTAAGATAAAATCATATTGTGCATCAAGTATTTCCACTAATCAATTACTCCTTCCGGGCAAAATCAATTAGCTAACATGCATCGATTAAGGGCCCTTTAATCTAACATGAGATTTAGCATAACTTGATCACAAGCCTAGGATGAAAGGTCAAAAGGTAATCAAAGGAACATCATGTGAACATCAATTAAATTTACCAACCCTAGAATCAATCAATGAATTTAGCCAGACATACTTGAAATTAAACAAGAAATAGATGAAGAATGCATATTATTAATATGAAAAGAGAGATTACAACCCTTACGGATGAACTCTGAATCTTCAATCTCCCAAAAAGTAGAAAAATAATAATAATTCTCCTCCAAAAAGTTCTTGCATCCAAGGAATAAATCTTGCCAAAAAAAAATGTAAAAATCTGCTAAAGATAATAATCGATGAAAAAGAATGATGAAAGATGATGGAAGATGATGGAACTAGGTCTAGGAGGAGGTTTATATAGCCTAAGGGGGTTACAATCCCGATTAGCCCTAATCTAGGAAACAAAAACTATCCAAAAGAGTCAAAATTCGTCAAAATACGAGAGTCCGCTGGGCAGCCTATCGGACTGGCCTATCGGCCGATAGGCTGGCCGATAAGTGGTTCGTCGATCGACTTCACTCGGCAGGGCAGGAACTCCTTTCGGGCGTACCTATCGGCCGATAGGCTGGCCGATAGGTTCGTCTGTCTTTCGCAAAAATCCGTCTTTTCCGTCCGTTTGACTCGACTCTCGGTCCTTTGTCTCGTTTTGGGTCCTTTTGGCTCTAAAAACCTGCAAACACACTAAAACCAACCCAAACGCGTAATACGGCTCGACTAATCATAAATAAGCCAAATACGAGCACAATAATCACGAAACGAGATAAAAACCTTGTATAAAATCCTAGAAATAAGTGGTAAAATTACCACTTATCAACAGGCTGCTCGGCCAAAACTGGAAAATGAGTGTCTGAGCTATTTCGACCATAACTCTCTCGTACGGACTCCGATTGACTCACCGTTTGAACCATTGGACAGCTAACTTGATGCTCTATAATATTGAAAAGATTCAAAATCTTTGGAGTTTCCAAAAATTTATGGTGATTTTTACAAAGCCGAACTCATACTAGGAAAAGTCGTTTAGTAACACTGAACTCGACAAAATGACACCGAAACCCGAACCTGAATACGAACCGATGATACGGTTACGAAGTACTCGCAAAGACGAATCTAAGAGCTAATAGAACGCACGATTCCGACCACCCAAAAGCTCGAAATTCGACAACGGAAGGTAATTACCCCAAACTTTGGGAAATTACGAAAATGGCCCAAAACGTCCGAAAATCACGATACGTGATCGAATAACCAAACCGAAGTTCACAACACGTCTAACAAAGTTAAACGGACTTACGGGAAACTCAAACAAGAATTTCAACGAGATTCACGAGAATCGAACTCGAGTGCGGAAAAGTCGTTAATAAACACGGAACTCAACAAAACAATACCGAAACGAACTCGGATGACAAAAAGTGCAGAATTAATCATTCTCAGAATGACGAGACGGTCCCAATCGAGTCGTCGAAACGGACCTCCGCCGAAGAAAAGAAAATTACCGAAAATCCGAAATTGCGGATATCACATTCTACCCTCCTTAAAAGAAGTTTCGTCCCGAAACTTAAATCAAGTAGGGAGAAGCAATATCAGGCCAGGAAAACTCAACGAGATACACAAGAACCGAAAAAAATCGCGCCCAACGGCGAAACGTTACAAGCAACGCAAAGGAATATACGGCGTGAAAACACGCCCACGACGACTCACAATGCCACCGACTATGTTTCAAAACAACAACGAGTAATTAACAACACATCACATGCACACATTTAATCAAAGAAACCCACGTGACAACAAGCCGCACCCGACCACAACGACTATGCGGTAGAAACAAATATAGTATTATGATAGAATTCACTCCGATTCTCGTCAACAAGAAAATGTCCGACGTCAAGACACAAACAATTCAAGATAACAGAAAACGAGAATACCGGACATTACATTCTATCCTATTAAAAATAAGTTTCGTCCCGAAACTTAAAATAAAACATCATGGTAGAATAGAAACAAAACCAAAAAGTCCACGCAACAAATATCAATTTCTACACGAATTACAGCACGAAGTACGATACACAACTACATCACGGGACACCACCAGGCACTCCCCGAGTAGGAATGAAAACCCAATTCCCGAACATCTTGGCAACGGTCTCACAATGCACCGCTCGGTGACCCACTTGGCCACACTCGAAACAGTTGACTAACGGTGAACGACAATTCTTCGCAATACGAGATCAGGCAACAACAGTCAGACAACCACGTTCGAACAACAACGATCGAACAACAACGATCAAATAACAATGATCGAACAACAATGATCAAATAACAATGATCGAATGACAACAGTCGAACAATGACTCCGAAGTCCCCACTTCAACTCCAGACATTAAAAGAACTGGTAGAATGTGAAAGATGTTACTTCCAAACAAGGTTCACAAGAATCAAACAAACAGGTCGATCTAAAACAAGGTCACAACCAGTTCGAACGATGACAACTGAGACATCAAACAAGTTCAAAAAGTATCGACGAAAACGTGCAAGTCGATAGAATTTAGAAGGAGAAACTGCAGAAGTCAAATATAGTACGGGTATTACATCCGACCTCTTATAAAAGAAATGTCGTCCCCGCAACTCACAACAACGGAAACAAAGTAACAACACAAAAAGCATCCGACAGGAAAATCTCCCATGGGTCTCTCAGAGTCGATCCTGATATCTGTGCTGAAGCGCGAACTCCGAAAGTCTCAGTAGCCAATTCGCAAAACTGAATTCAGTGTCCCTCGAGTCCGCACTTGAAACGCGTTACTGACGAGAAGGACAATTGATCGCTTAAAATTCGCGTAGTATGGTTTTCAAATCCGATCAATTTTAAAATTTGTAAAACCTCGAAGTATTTCCAAGGTGTCGAACCCAAGGGAATTGATATGTCGAAAATAAAGGAAGTAACTCTACTCAAAATTTGACTGCTATTTAGGAATCCGAAAATTTGGTTTGTTTCTAATTATCTAACTTTAAAAATTGAAATATAAAAATTAAATAAAAGATGAATTATCTAAATCAAGCAAATAAAGCAAATTAGCAAGATAAAATCACAAGTGAAAGCTAATTGATCCTAGGGTAGTATCATCTAATTGAGTTCACACAATCCATTCACTTGATTCCTTTTCCCCAAATTTTTATTCAATCCTAGAAATAATCACTCAGCCGATCTAGAATTCCGATCATGGCAACCTAGAAAGATAGTTAATTTAAACCCTTTTCCCGCCAGGGCTCAAAGAATTTAAATCACTTAAAAAGCGTCAACTTATTAATCTATGATTTATCTTACTCCACTCAGGTCTTAAGATCAAATCATATTGTGCATCAAGTATTTCCACTAATTAATTAATCCTTCCGGGCAAAATTAATTAGCTAACATGCATCGATTAAGGGCCCTTTAATCTAGCATGAGATTTAACACATCTTGATCACAAGCCTAGGATGAAAGGTAAAAAGGTAATCAAAGGGACATCATGTGAACATCAATTAAAATTACTAACCCTAGAATCAATCAATGGATTTATCCAGACATAATTGAAATTAAACAAGAAATAGATGGAGAATGCATATTATTAATATGAAAAGAGAGATTACAACCCTTCCGGATGAACTCTGAGTCTTCAATCTCCGAAAAAGTAGAAAAATAATAATACTTGCTTCCTTCCAAAAAGTTCTAGTCTCAAAGGAATTAATCTTGCCAAAAAAAAATTAAAAGTGTGCTAAAGATGAAAAAGATGATAAAAGATGGTAAAAGATGATAAAAGCCCCTCAACTAGGTCTAGCAGGAGGTCTATATAGCCTATGGGAGTTAAATTCCCGATTGGAACTAATCTAGGAAACAAAATCTATCCAAAAGAGTCACAATCCGTCAAAACACGAGAACCCGCGGAGCAGACTATCGGACGCACCTATCGGCCGATAGGCTGGCCCGATAGGTGGTCTGCCGGTCGACTTCACTTGATAGGCTCGAACACTGTCGGACGCACCTATCGGCCGATAGCCGCCCGATAGGTGGTCCGACTTTTGCAAAAATCCGCTTCTTCCGTCCGTTTGACTCGACTCTCGGTCCTTTGTCTCGCTTTGGGTCCTTTTGGCTCTAAAACCCGCAAACACACTAAAACCAACCCAAACGCTGTAATACGGCTCGACTAATCATAATTAAGCCAAATACGAGCACATTAATCACGAAACGAGATAAAAACCTAGTATAAAATCCTAGAAAAATGTGGTAAAATTACCACTTATCAAACCCCCAAACTTGAGCATTGTTCGTCCCGAACAACAAAAAGAAAAGAAAAAGAATGTCGTGAATCATCGTGCAACTCATAGTGTTCAACCTAATCAATACTATCCTGTAATTCTCTCTAAATAATCCGAAAGTGTCTAAAAGCGAGCCGCACTCGTAATAATGATTCCGCAAAGTAGTCAAGTTCACCCTAATCATTCGCTCATGAAGAAAATCCACCAAAGATTAACAAAACGTGAGTCAAATCGACCACAATATGAAAGGCTAAAATAAACAAGCTAGTTCGTCCTGTTACGCCTAGTGGCACAATTTTCACGAGTTTCATAACAAATAAACCTGACAAGATTCCCTTATATATATGTTCAAGAATTTGATTCGAGTTGACCACTAGGTTAGGATCTCGGATGTTTCATCGGGGTAATCCTAGGTGGAACTTCCATACTCATGGATAACGAAACCGTTAGACGTAAAAGACACTCATGGGGCACATGGATGCTAATAGTTACTAAGTTCCCGTCTACAGAGGAGAAACAACACGAATATATAATTTCAGCATGTCCGAATCAAGGTCGCCGTTTTGCGCGAGAGTAAACAATGGGTCTCGCGAATACCCCCGGTTACTAGGTTCCCTATCATTGGCACATGTGAAATATCTAAATCACTAGTCTAATCGTAGTCGCTGCTTTACGCGAGGGTAAACAACGGGTCACGCGAATGCCCCCGGTTACTAGACTTTCCTTCATAGAACAACATTATCTCGACTTTTGGGAAAAACTGACCGACTCTAAACTCAATCTAAGTGCCAACACGACTAAAGAAACAGTACGACTCACTATCCAGAAAATGTAACCAAACGTATTGACGGTGATTTTAAAACAAGTATATATCGTCTCTTATCTGCCAAGACCTCTACAATCACGAAAAATTTTGGACCTAAATGAATACTATGCAAAAATGTAAATAATCGACTACAACTCGACTAAAACTCGACCGCTTCTTCAGAGAGAAAACAAAGGTCGTAACATCGGTATCACACAAATAGAATCACGAAAAATTCACGAATAAAGAAAAACTAAGACAAGCAAGGCTATCTAAAAAAAATAAAAATTTTACGCAAAGTAGACCAAAATCTAAAAAAAAAATTTTACCCAAGCAAGGCATCAAAGCAAACAACGAAAAGCAAATAAAAGCAAACACGAAAGCAAAAAAAACTACTACGACCTAAAAAATAGAAACTAGCAAACACACCAAACGAAAATGAACATAAAAATCTAAAAACTAAGCAACAAAAGCCAAATCCACTCAACACCAATATGAGAAGCACAAATAAAAATAACGGGCACCAACACAAGCAAATAGTGATACAAGGCATACAAGGTACTCACACGTGCCGAAATTAACAAAGCCGCACTTCTCCCCAAACTTATTTCGCATCCCAAAGGAGGAATAAGTTTGAAAAGAGAAAGGAGTGGCTTTGTTAACGGAGTACCTGATCACTGTGGTTGCCTTAGACTTTCCGGCCTTACGCGGCTTCGACTTCTTGCTTTGATTTCCAGCCATTTCAAAGTTCCTACAAAACAACCATCCAATCAATATCCAATAAGCAACTCATAATGCAAACATTCAACGAGTGTCGACATAATCCAATAATCCCACAATATCAACTAAGAGCCCTATAATGTCCAATAAACATCAAAATCATAGACCCGACAGCCATATACTACGATCAACAAATCACACAACCTCCCCCAAACTTCGACTCCCCCATTTCATATTCAAAGGATCAAAATCACAACCCACAATAACAAAACTACACACTACGATCATATTAGGACAAATTCTCTCCAATCCAATCTAATTCATTCAAAATTCGAATCATCATCAATAATTCAACTCATATCAATCCCAATTAACAATTCAATTCAACAAATTTACCCAATTTCAACAAATTCGAAATTAGGGTTCTTCCAATTTGGGGGTTTTTTTCAAAATTCATTCAATTTCATCAATTAATCCCCCCATTCGAAGTACCCATGAACAATCAAGCATAGATAACATGTTTCCCTCAAGATTCTATCAAAAATCGGGCATAAAATTCAAAGAACATCAAAGTCTAACAAAAGCCCCCAAAAAGTGGATCCCCAATTCGAATTTCATCAAAACTCCAAAAAGAATCCGTCAAAGTGCTTCAAAACATGTATAGCATTGAAAAACAAGAGGATTAAGAGTCGAAACTAAGTACCTTGATCGAATTTGTAAGGAAGAACAATAGAGAAAATCGCCCCTTGTTTCTTATCGGCCGATATGTGTGTGTGTGAGAAAAACGGGTGGGAGAAGTGTATAGAAGGGGTTATTAATCAACCGGGTCGAAGCGGATACTTGATCGGGTATGTCCTATCGGGCCGGCCTATCGGCCGATAGGCTGGGCCGATAGGACAGACAGAAAGTTACGTACCTGACTATCGGGCGGGACCTATCGGTCGATAGGGTCTGCCTATCGACCACTGCTTGTAACATTTAATTTTTTTAATTTTCCTCAGCCTATCGGCCGATAGGCTCGCCCGATAGGTTCGTCTGTCTCAAAAAAAATTTCAACTTTTTCTATTTCGCATACTTGGTCCCGTTTTTGCTTGGATATGGCGATTAAAGACCTGCAAGTATCCAAAACTCGGCGTGCATGGATTAGAACTTAACAAAACTAACAAAGCTACTACGAAACTAAAAATCACGCAAACGAAAAATCGAAAACAAACGAAAAAAAAACGAACTAATATACATACGTTGGGTTACCTCCCAATAAGTGCTACGTTTAACGTCTTTAGCTAGACGATACCTCATTCATTCCGGGTCTTCGAGGTAAGTAACATACTTCTCTTCGTGGTGCAACGGCTTGAAATAGTGCTTCATCCGATGTCTGTTCACCATAAACTTGTTCCCATCTTCTTTCATCACGACACATGATCCGTTTTGATTTACTTGAAAGATGGTGTATGGACCAGTCCACTTTGACATCAACTTCCCCGGAAATAGACGAAGCCGAGAATTGAAAACGAGCACTTCGTCTCCCGGGACGAAGTCCTTCTTCCGAATGCGATCATCGTGAAACTTTTTCGATCGGTCCTCAGCGACAACTCCCCCTTGAACGGGTTTGTTGACATCAAGATAGCATACGTCCCTCTCATTAGATCGAAACTCGTTCGCCTCCAACATTCTAACATACATTGGCAAATCCTCGTAAATTTCTTCAGCATCGGAATGTGAGTAAATGGATTGTGAAATGCAATACTCCAACAAGTCGGTCGGGGGCGGCATAATAGACTCAATTTCATAACATTCCTCGGGCGCATCCTCGGGCTTCTTCATCGCGTCATAGATGGAAATTTTCAGATTTTGATCATTAACCCGGAAGGTAAGATCACCCTCTTGGACGTCGATAAGTGCTCTCCCCGTCGCTAGAAACGGTCTCCCAAAGATCAATGGTTGATTCTCGTCCTCGGGCATATCAAGAACTACGAAATCGGCCGGGAAGACTAAGTGTTGGACTCTAACGAACACATCCTCCACAATTCCCCTCGGATAAGAGATCGACCGGTCCGCCATGAGTAGAGAAATGGTAGTCGGCTTCATCTCCCCAATCTTCAACCTCTTAAAGATGGATAGAGGCATAAGATTGATGCTTGCCCCGAGATCACACAACACATTATTGAACGTTTGGTCGCCAATCATGCATGTCAAAGTAAAACGTCCGGATCCTTCGCTTGAGCGGGAGCTTGTTTTGAATGATAGCGCTACACTCCTCTCACAAATTTATTGTTTCAAACTTCGCCTACTTCCTCTTGCTTGCCACAGCGTCTTTCAAGAATTTAACGTACCCCGGCATGTCTCTCAAAGCGTCTAGAAGTGGAATGTTGATATTCACCTTTTGAAACATGTCGATAAACCGTTGAAGCTTTTCATCATATCTCGACTTGGCCAATCGCTGTGGAAATGGAGCTTTTACCTCAAAATCCTTCACCTTCGAACCTAAAGGAGCCTTTCGACCGATAGGGGGTCGATAGGCTCAATTTCTGGAATTCTGTCTGGGTATCGGGTGGGCCTATCGGCCGATAGTCTTGGCAGAAAGGCCTGCTGCATTTCATCTGTCTTCTCGTTCTCGGCTCCCGTTTCTAGTACATCCTCGTTTCCAGATTTCTCAACTTCAGCCCCATGATTACTGTACCTTGTCCCACTCCGAAGCTCGATTGCGTTGCATTGTTGCGTCTTCGGGTTGGTCTCAGATCGCTCGGAAAATGGCCCGCTTATGAATTCGGCCAGGCGTTCGCCATTTGACCCATTTGGGTCTCTACCATCGACATCTGCTTTGTCAAGGCTATCATTGAGTTTCCAATAGATGTCACACTACGCTCGAGAGCCCCGAACCTCTTGTCTGCTTTATAAATAAAATCTTTTTGACTCGCCTCTAACCGTTCCAACATCTCTTCCATCGGTGTCTTAGCAATCGGCTCTTGAATAACCCCGTTTTTCACGTTAAATCCCGGTGGTGGCTGAAGAGCATTGTTCGGGTTGGCATAGGAGAAATTAGGGTGGTTTCGATTGTTCGGATAATAGTTCCCCCTATTTCCCCCTTGCCAGAAGTTTCCTCCTTGCACGTAATTTACATCCTCCTCAATTGCAATAGGCTCGTTTAGCTCTTCTAACACTGCATTGACTCCCAAAGTCTTCTTTCTTAGCATCTCAAGCTCTTTTTGTTGTCTTTCAAATTTCGCCTTCAAATCACCGTAGGCGTCCTCGTCACCGGATGGGACCTTTCTTCTCGTCATATTCCTATCGGTCACCTCCTCGTAATCATTGTTGACCGCTAGCTCGATGAGATTCTTGGCCACTTCATAATCGTTAGCAAGAAATCCCCCTTTCGAGGAATAGTCCAACTCTCTTCTAGCCTTCCTCGTCAAACCCCGATAAAACCGAATGTAGATTTCCTCCTTGTCAATTCCATGTTGTGGGCATTTGCGAAGTAGCTTCTTAAATCGGATCCATGCCTCGTATAAGTGTTCATCCTCATATTGCTCGAATTGCAAGATATCGTTGATTTGTTTTTGCACCTTCGAGGGAGGATAGAACTCATAAGAACAACCGAGTCATCTCTCCAAGTACCAATTTCCTTCCGATCTAGGCTCTTGTACCAATCTAGCGCATCGTCTTCTAAGGAGAACCGGAATAAAGTGAGCTTAATGACATCCGGAGGCACTCCGTTTTGCTTGATGGTGGCACATATGTCCAAAAACGACTCAAGATGAGCGTTTGGATCTTCATTAACTCCTCCTCCGTATGATTGAGACTTCACCGTAGCGATGAGGGACGGCTTAAGCTCGAAGTTGTTGGCATCAATCTTCCCCCAACCTCCTTCTTGATAATCGTCCAGCTTAGGTCGAAAGCGGGCATTCAAAGGGATCTTCTCGGGACGAACGAGTTCGCGTGGTGGGTCAACAATGCCGGCCATGGTATCAACGATAGGTATAGAAATAGTCTCGGTTCTCGCTTCTTGCTTCTTCCTCCTCAAAGACTTCTCGATTTCCGGATCCAAAGGAAATAAGTCCTTTCCTTGGGATCTTGTGATCATGCACCGCCTACAAGGAAGAGAAAACAAGATGTGAGGAAACGAGATCGAATATTAATAATAATAGTATACAACCTAAAGTAACAATCTCTTCTTTTTCGAATTATCCCTTTAAGTTTTCTATCAATTCCCCGGCAACGGCGCCAAAAATTGATCGCTTAAAATTCGCGTAGTATGGTTTTCAAATCCGATCAATTTTAAAATTTGTAAAACCTCGAAGTATTTCCAAGGTGTCGAACCCAAGGGAATTGATATGTCGAAAATAAAGGAACTAACTCTACTCAAAATTTGACTGCTATTTAGGAATCCGAAAATTTGGTTTGTTTCTAATTATCTAACTTTAAAAATCGAAATATAAAAATTAAATAAAAGATGAATTATCTAAATCAAGCAAATAAAGCAAATTAGCAAGATAAAATCACAAGTGAAAGCTAATTGATCCTAGGGTAGTATCATCTAATTGAGTTCACACAATCCATTCACTTGATTCCTTTTCCCCAAATTTTAATTCAATCCTAGAAATAATCACTCAGCCGATCTAGAATTCCGATCAAGGCAACCTAGAAAGATAGTTAATTTAAACCCTTTTCGCCGTGGCTCAAAGAATTTAAATCACTTAAAAAGCGTCAACTTATTAATCTATGATTTATCTTACTCCACTCGTGTCTTAAGATCAAATCATATGTGCATCAAGTATTTCCACTAATTAATTAATCCTTCCGGGCAAAATTAATTAGCTAACATGCATCGATTAAGGGCCCTTTTATCTAGCATGAGATTTAACACATCTTGATCACAAGCCTAGGATGAAAGGTAAAAAGGTAATCAAAGGGACATCATGTGAACATCAATTAAAATTACTAACCCTAGAATCAATCAATGGATTTATCCAGACATAATTGAAATTAAACAAGAAATAGATGGAGAATGCATATTATTAATATGAAAAGAGAGATTACAACCCTTCCGGATGAACTCTGAGTCTTCAATCTCCGAAAAAGTAGAAAAATAATAATACTTGCTTCCTTCCAAAAAGTTCTAGTCTCAAAGGAATTAATCTTGCCAAAAAAAAATTAAAAGTGTGCTAAAGATGAAAAAGATGATAAAAGATGGTAAAAGATGATAAAAGCCCCTCAACTAGGTCTAGCAGGAGGTCTATATAGCCTATGGGAGTTAAATTCCCGATTGGAACTAATCTAGGAAACAAAATCTATCCAAAAGAGTCACAATCCGTCAAAACACGAGAACCCGCGGAGCAGACTATCGGACGCACCTATCGGCCGATAGGCTGGCCCGATAGGTGGTCTGTCGGTCGACTTCACTTGATAGGGCTCGGAACACCTGTCGGACGCACCTATCGGCCGATAGGCTGGCCCGATAGGTGGTCTGACTTTTGCAAAAAATCCGTTTCTTCCGTCCGTTTGACTCGACTCTCGGTCCTTTGTCTCGTTTTGGGTCCTTTTGGCTCTAAAAACCTGCAAACACACTAAAACCAACCCAAACGCGTAATACGGCTCGACTAATCATAATTAAGCCAAATACGAGTACATTAATCACGAAACGAGATAAAAACCTAGTATAAAATCCTAGAAAAATGTGGTAAAATTACCACTTATCAACAATTTACACGTGCATGCCCCGGCACATCACGGTTGAAACACCTCGGCTCGGCATACCAAAAATACAAATGCTAGATACAAGGGGGAATAACGTCGCAAAACAATATAGCGGAGTTGCCAACTCAGCACAACAAAGAATCATAACACATATCATATACAATGATTACCATCGTAAAGTAATACACACACAAACACTACAACAACGACGGTATCGTTCGGCGACCTCAACGGCCCGAACGATAACCATCACATAATTACAAACATTATGAAACAATCACACATGTACACAAACGTACAAACCCAAGCTTCAACAGCTCACACTCGTGCGACAACACGCAAATCACCACGAGGCGATAAACAAGAACACCGCCACACCTCTCACAGAGGGCTAGTACAACAAATGCGTGGCAACGCCTCGACGTTCATGCCACCAATTCGATCATACTCAGGAGCAAACATCATAACGACAATGCAAACATCATACATACATACCCAGCCCTCAAATGGGAATGGATAGGTTTTAAAAACGAAAACCTCCTTTTGAAAATAATTTTGGAAGCACCGATTGATCTTGAGTATCACCCTTCAAAAAAAGTACAATCGTGAAACATCGTTATCGAGACTTTGGAAAACTATTTCGCATTCGATAAAAATGAGGACACTTTCTTTTCGTGAAAAACTTTCGGAAATATTCGACCCTCGGGTCTAAGTAAAAGTGTTTCTAAAACATTGGAATTATCTCAAAACATTTTGGTCCTCGAGGAAGAAGAATTTTGAAACATATTGTGGCACCTTGGATGTACCACGAGAAAATAATTCATTTTAAAAGTACGTCTCGAAATTTATTTTCTAAGGTACTCAAAGTTTTCAAAGATAATTCAATGGGCTAGAATGCCCAAAAATTTTAGATAATTACACGGAACATTATAGCGCCGTAGGTCCCACGCTGGAACCCACAAGGCTAAAAACCATTTACAAAATGCCAAAAAAGTCGATGACGGTAATATTTCAAAAACTCGCGAAAGCCATTTACAAAATACTAAATACCGTCATAAGAATTTCGCTAAAACGATCAAGGCCATAATGCCAAAAACTCGGTTAAGGGAATCGGTTTTCGAAATAAAACTCAGCCGGTAAAGTACCGAAAGCCATTACAAAAGAACTCACGCAGCGGAAAATGGAATACAGTCCAACATGCACAATCCAATTGAATACATCTCACAGCATCTAGTTTAAACATACAACAAAACCATTCCTCGGAGTTTCTCATAAACTCAATCGTCGATACCTTATTCGAAACCCAACAAGGTTCTCAATTTTCACACCATACCACCCCTCACAGTGGTTCAAAGGTAAAACAACAATAGGCCCAGTTTTATACATATACCATATGTCACACGTATTAAATACAACTATATTCACAACACCGTGCAAATAAAATTATGCACCGCAATTAACTCATTTAGATAAAATC
This sequence comes from Orobanche coerulescens, assembly GCA_033398695.1. Lineage (NCBI taxonomy): Eukaryota > Viridiplantae > Streptophyta > Magnoliopsida > Lamiales > Orobanchaceae > Orobanche > Orobanche coerulescens. Next base: position 12,175,040 of record CM065817.1, read on the forward strand.
ATGATACACAGGTACTTCGCATAAAAGAGGACACTTACGTCCACAGGCCGCACGGAGATGACGGTCGCCCACGATACTAATCTCATCCGACAACATATCCGACATGTTGTGACTACGCACAACTCAACTTGTCACCTGACGACTCGAACGACAAGACAACACATTACTCGACAAATCACGATTCGACTCGACCCGACACTCCTGTGCTCGCAACCTAAGCTCGATACCATAAATGTAACACCCCAAAACCGTATGGGAATATTACACGCCGTAGACCCTTTCCGCAAGGATCTACCAGCAACGTCCATAAACAACCAAATGCTTGCCCGGCCAGGTCAAACAATATAATAATACTGCACTGCTAAGGTCACTTACACATAAACACACGCACCGATGAGGTCACACAACTCTATCAACAGGATCGACTAACAACATTACCCACACAGGATCGAAATGCAATACAAATAAGACTCGAATCAACTCTAACAATACAACTAAACTCTACCAACTCTCGACTCTTGATTAGTATCGCAGCTCGTCATCCCCTTGTGCCAATCCTGTGACTGCTCCCCTGAACCTGCATGTACCTGGACGCAGAACAGACATCCACCCCCCGATTACTCAGGGGTTAGTAAAACTCCACTGTTTTACTAGTGCAAGTATAAAACGATACGAAATGCAACAAGTAAATAGCAACTACGTATTTAATACGGAAATAAATTATCAAAATGTTCGCGAGAAGTTTTAGAATTTCGAACGCAAGTAAGAGATATTTGAAAAGGAACACATCATCTCGGGGATTTTTAAAACAGAAATTATTTTGGACCTCGAGTCCCAATTTACAAAGCCTTTTCGTAAACATTAGGGCCTTAGCCCGATTCTCGTTTCAAAACACACTGGATAAGATATCATTATGAGTCCGAGACCCATTTTTAAAATGTTATCCAAACAATCACTTCTATACGATCGTTGTTCGTACACATCATGTACCGAACTCCGGAGGCCTCAACGGACCTTACCCGGACCACGCACACTGTTCGTACACATCATGTACCGAACTTCGGAGGCCTCAACGGACCTTACCCGTCCACATACATCGCTCGTACACATCATGTACCGAACTCCAGAGGCCTCGTCAGACCCTACCTGGATCACACACCTTGTTCGTACACATCATGTACCGAACTCCAGAGGCCTCGTCAGACCCTACCTGGAACACACACACACAGATCGACACGACACAATTCATAACCATCAAATGTCAAGACATTCCACATTACACTGAAATGCATAATCAAATATGTAAACCAAAACTACACAAATATCATAATCATCACAACAACTCGACAATGAACAATCACGCCTGGCACAAACTTAGATGGTTTGCACATCCAACACAATTCCACGATGTTAACTAAGTGATGGTATTATCGTTACCATAAATCGTTCATAATAATCAATTCATCATAACCATAACACGACGTCCCTATTCACAAGACACAATTCGTATAGTAAAATACTTGCCTCGAAACCACGATGCGGAGAATCGACCGACGTTGGTTGGCACGAACCGACTACGAACTCGCCGACTCCACCGAATGACAACCCACAACAATAAACTACGAAGGACAACAATAACAACGAAAATGAATTCCAAAGTACGACCCAAAGCCGCTGAATTCAAGGAACAAACGACGAAAGTTCAAGGGTTTCCCCCAAAACGGCCAAGAACACGATTCGTCCCGTCAAACATGAAAACGGAATTCCAACCCGAAATATGGATATATAATCCATAGGATATGTTTAACAACATCATTTAACAACAATCGATCCATCAAAAACGAATGGAAAACGAAATCAAGAATAAATCCCCCAAAAAGTCAATTTGAAGGAAATCAAGAAATATACCTTGATTCGACGAAAAACAATGGATTAAATGATGTTAAACACATGAATAATACTAAGATTAATCATACCTATCGCGGATTAATCAACAACACGGAACGAATCGGACAAAAACGCAAAAACCCCAAATTCACCCAAAAGTAGGGTTTCAAGAATTTACCTTGGATTAAGGATGAAGAACAATTGTTGGGGTTGTTAATCCACACCAAGAACTTGAAGAATATGAAGTTCTCTGGGATTGATGATGTAAAAACACCCAAAAATCGCCCACAAGATCGCCCAAGAGGAGGAGGAATGAAGGAAGAGATGAAATGAGCATTCATCTCATAAAATCTGCATAAATAGGCTGATCTGCACTGTGTGCCGTGGCCCAGCCGAAGTGTGCCGCGGCTCACGGTACAGGCTGCTCGGCCAAAACTGGAAAATGAGTGTCTGAGCTATTTTGACCATAACTCTCTCGTACGGACTCCGATTGACTCACCATTTGAACCATTGGAAAGCTAACTTGATTCTATACAATATTGAAAAGATTCAAAATCTTTGGAGTTTCCAAGAATTTATGGTGATTTTTACAAAGCCGAACTCATACTAGGAAAAGTCGTTTAGTAACACTGAACTCAACAAAACGACACCGAAACCCGAACCTGAATACGAAACAAAGATACGGTTATGAAGTACTCGCAAAGACGAATCTAAGAGCTAATAGAACGCACGATTCTGACCACCCGAAGGCTCGAAATTCGACAACGGAAGGTAATTACCCCAAACTTTGGGAAATTACGAAAATGGCCCAAAACGTCCGAAAATCACGATACGTGATCGAATAACCAAACCGAAGTTCACAACATGTCTAACAAAGTTAAACGGACTTACGGGAAACTCGAAACAGTAATTTCGAACGAGATTCACGAGAATCGAACTCGAGTGCGGAAAAGTCGTTAATAAACACGGAACTCAACAAAACAATACCGAAACGAACTCGGATGACAAAAAGTGCAGAATTAATCATTCTCAGAATGACGAGACGGTCCCAAGAGAGTCGTCGAAATGGACCTCCACTGAAGAAAAGAAAATTACCGAAAATCCGAAATTGCGGATATCACAACCAGGCACTCCCCGAGTAGGAACGAAAACCCAATTCCCGAACATCTTGGCAATGGTCTCACAATGCACCGCTCAGTGACCCACTTGGCCACACTCGAAACAGTTGACTAACGGTGAACGACAATTCTTCGTAGTACGAGATCAAGCAACAACAGTCAGACAACCCCGTTCGAACAACAACGATCGAACAACAACGATCAAATAACAATGATCGAACAACAACGATCAAATAACAATGATCGAACAATAATGATCAAATAACAATGATCGAACAACAATGATCGAATAACAACAATCGAACAATGACTCCGAAGTCCCCACTTCAACTCCAGACATTAAAAGAACTGGTAGAAAGTGAAAGATGTTACTTCCAAACAAGGTTCACAAGAATCGAACCGAATTCGGAAAGGTCACGATGACAAACAGGTCGATCTGAAACAAGGTCACAACTAGTTCAAACGATGACAACTGAGACATCAAACAAGTTCAAAAAGTATCGACGAACACGTGCAAGTCGATAGAATTTAGAAGGAGAAACTGCAGAAGTCAAATATAGTACGGGTATTACATCCGACCTCTTATAAAAGAAATGTCGTCCCCGCAATTCACAACAACGGAAACAAGGTAACAACACAAAAAGCATCCGACAGGAAAATCTCCCATGGGTCTCTCAGAGCCGATCCTGATATCTGTGCTGAAACGCGAACTCTGAAAGTCTCAGCAGCCAATTCGCAAAACTGAATTCGGTGTCCCTCGAGTCTGCACTTGAAACGCGTTACTGACGAGAAGGACAATTTACACGTGCATGCCCCGGCACATCATGGTTGAAACGCCTCGGCTCGGCATACCGAAAATACAATGGGGCATAACGTCGCAAAACAACATAGCGGAGATGCCAACTCAGCACAACAAAGAATCATAACACATATCATATACAACGATTACCATCGTAAAGTAATACACACACAAACGCTACAGCAATGATGGTATCGTTCGGCGACCTTAACGGCCCGAACAATAACCAGCACATAATTACAAACATCATGAAATCATCACACATGTACACAAACGTACAAACCCAAGATTTAACAGCTCACACAGGTGCGATAACACGCAAGTCGCCACGAAATGACAACATTAAAGATCGTCATCACACCTCCCACAAAGGGCTAACAAAACATATGCATGGCGAATGACTCAACGTTCACACCACCAATTCAAACACAATTCGGAGGGCTAACACCCTAACAACAATACCAACATAATACACACCTTCTCCGACCACAAGCAGGAAATGATGGGTTTTAAAAACGAAAACCACCTTTTGGAAAAAAATTTAGAAAAACACCGGTTGATCTTGAGTATCACCTTTCAAAAAGTACAAACGTGAAACATCGTTATCAAGACTTTGGAAAACCATTTCGCATTTGTTAAAAATGAGGACACTATCTTTTAGTGAAAAACTTTCAGAGTATTCGACCCTCGGGTCTACGTAAAAGTGTTTATAAAACATTGAAAATATCTCAAAACATTTTGGTCCTCGAGGTAGAAGAATTTTGAAACATATTGTGGCACCTTAGAAGTACCACGAGAAAACAATTCATTTTAAACGTACGTCTCGAAATTTATTTTCTAAGATAATCAAGGTTTTCGAAAATAATTCAATGGGCTAGAATGCCGAAAAATTTTCAGGTAAATACACGGAAAAATATAGCGCCGTGGGTCCCGCGCCGGAACCCACCAGGATAAAACCATTTACAAAAACGCCAAAAGGGCCGATGACGGTAATATTTCAAAAACTCACAGAAGCCATTTAGAAAATACTAAATACCGTCATAAGAATTTCGCCAAAACGATCAAGGCCATAATGCCAAAACTCGGTTAAGGGAATCGGTTTTCGAAATAAAACTCAGTCGGCAAAATACCGAAAGCCATTACAAAAGAACTCACGCAGCGGAAAAAGGAATACAGTCCTATATGCACAATCCAATTGAATACATCTCACAGCATCTAGTTTAAACATACAACAAAACCATTCCTCGGAGTTTCTCACGAACTCAATCGTCGATACCTTATTCGAAACCCAACAAGGTTCTCAATTTTCACACCATACCACCCCTCACAGTGGTTCAAAGGTAAAACAACAATAGGCCCAGTTTTATACATATACTATATGTCACACGTATTAAATACAACTATATTCACAACACCGTGCAAATAAAATTATGCACCGCAATTAACTCATTTAGATAAAATCATGATACACAGTGTAACACCCCCAAAACCGACCGGGAATATTACAGCGCCGTGGGCCCCATATTGGAACCCACAAGGCTAAAATCATTTTCGCAAACGTTTAAAAATGTCAAAAAGCCCTTTGAAAGTACACACACACGCAGCGGATAAAAACACAGTTCAAAGAATACTGAAAGCCATTTTAAATAAACACTTGCAGCGGATAAAAACACAATTAATTACATTTGCAGCGGAATTAGAAAACCAGAAAAGAATACATAATCCCAACGATCACGCCATAGCCAGTATCACCGGAATGCTCATCCCTTCAAGACCGCTACTAGCTCGAACTCCGAGTACCTAAAAGATAAAGCCCACGACGGGGTTAGCCATAATACTCAACAATGATAACGATCACATCACAAAAACAATTACATATCAATGTAATCTACAGAGTAAAAACATTCCCCATGTATTTTACCGAAGTAACCTTACCAACCTATCACAACCATAACAATCAATTCTTACAATATCCCACGCCTCGTGTCCTTAAGTAAAGAACGAATTCAAATGTAATCACCTGTACTGTATCCGAAACACTACCAAGATTTCCAAACATAAACATATCTCGAGTATAGAATAATCTGGGCAAGTTCAATTCTGCTGGCTGGGTCGCACAATTGGATCCCAATACTGATAGAAACTGATATCACACGATACATCTGCAAATCAACTGTCCCGAAACAATGGCAAGTCCCGGATATCAATACAAAGCATGAATGCTCACACAGTCAATAATGATAAACAATCGATGCATCACAACGGAAATATCAATGACATGATATTTCCACACAAGATCGACAAAGGATCAACCACGGACGAGAATACCATGATCTGGTAACTCCAACAAGATCAACGAAGAATCAATAACCAAGAATACCGACGAGACGGTAAGGATCAACGAAGAATCAATAACCGAGAATACCAATGACACGGCAAATCCCAACAAGATCAATAAAAAGTTGACAACCGAGAATACCGACGACACAGTAAACTCCAGCAAGATCAATAAGGGTCAACAACCGAGAATACTGACGACACAGTAAACTCTAACAAGATCAATAAGGGTCAACAACCGAGAATACTGACGACACAGTAAACTCTAACAAGATCAATAAGGGTCAACAACCGAGAATACTGACGACACAGTAAACTTTAACAAGATCAATAAGGACCAACAACCGGGAATACCAACGATATGGTAAACTTCAACAAGAGCAATAAGGAGTAGACAACCGAGAATACCGACGAGACGGTAAACTCCAATAGGGATAATAAGGGATCAACAACCGAGAATACCAACGGTAAGGCAAACTCCCAAACGGAATCAATAAGGATCAATAACGAACGAGGCTACCAATGATAGGGGAAACCCCAAACGAGAGTAATAAAGGATTGATAACAAACAAGTTGACCATCGATAAGGTAACTCCAAACGAGATCAGAAAAGGATCAACGGGGACAGATACACGAGAGAATAAAATCGTCAACCATATAAAAATCATATATACGGGATTCCAAAGACAACCCGAATATCGAATAGATCCAATTACACATGGACTGTGAACGACCAATCAATAAGACTTAAGATGGACGTCATGATACAACATGACAACAAATCTCAAAGAATCGCATATCCATCAAGAATCAAAAGGCTTCCCAAAAGAGCAACAGTAACCCGATCATGAAAGACCGACACGACCACAATGTCGTATTTCCACCAGACAACAGTCCACATCATGATCAACAATGCATATAATATTAACACATAAACCCCAAGGTAGCAGCCAAGGGTCACGGAAGCATCTCACAGGAATACCCCGGAACATAGGTGCCATATAGGTCTTATCCCCTAACACAGTTCATGCAATCACAAAATACCCCAAGGTCGCAACCAAGGGTCACGAAAGTATCCACACAGGAATACCTAACATAGGTGCCATATAGGTCTTATCCCTAACACATCGGCCCAACAGATCATCACACCAAAGGAAGAGCACATTACAAAACGTAACAACGATGGTGCACACTCACCACATGAAATATCAACACACACCTGCAATAATGCAACATGATGATTATCATAATCTAACAATATTAATTTACCTCAAGTTGGAGACGCTAACCTTTCCACGACCAACCGCCCTGAACGAATACATGGTTTATCCGACAATCCAAAATGAAGTACAGTCCATAACTAATACCAAACCACCATCCCGAGTTCAATATCGACACGATAAGTAACCTTGATATCCAACTTCTCATGCAATAGACCAAATTATAATTCACGTTCCCATTTCCACTAGACATCCTTAAAATCATATACATTATGATTTATCTTAGTCCAAAAATACCATACATACCACCATTCTGACAATTCATATATTCCATAATACCATTGCTATATGAATCATAAATGAAATGAAAACGAAATCATTTATTAACATTATAACTGAGCAAGCATAACTTGCCTTGATACCAATTCGACGAAGCCGCTATCAATCCCGCCGTCTTCATCTACAAGCTCCTCAGCCCCGACCAAGACGATTTATGCATTCTCCAACCTCAACTGCATCGCAACGGTTAACATCAACGATCACTAACGCAACCTAATGCAATAATCAATCAACGATACGTTCGATAACGATCAACAACCGGCATAATCAACCAATCAAAATCAATGGTATCTCGATCATACGAAATCAAACCATATCAACTCTTATCAATACGAATACAAGCCGAATTTCGATAATCAATAGTTCTATCAATGTCTACAACATTCTTGGTTCCGACTTCAATCTTAAATTCGGATTAACACGGCTCATTCTTGCAAATTCATAGGAATACAATTACCGGCTATCATCATGAATAATCATATACCAAAATTAACCGTAATCCTTCTAATTTACCGACATATATCATTCAAGAATTCTTCAAGAACGTGAATTAGTCCATAATCATGTTTGAAGCCAACAAAACGACGTAATTGGATGTGTTATAACATATTATCATCATCTAATCCATAATCCAAGGCATGTATCATTTTGTTCTTCAATATACGATTCGTATAACCTCAAAATCATAACATCAACACCATAATCATCACTATACGGAGAAGAACATCAACGCTAACATCAAAATCCGAATTCAAGGAGTAGAGTTCATCAACATACCTTTTGAAGAAGAACCACAAGGATCAAACACTTCAAGAATCATTAACATCTTCATATCCAAGCCTCAAATCCACGCTCTCAAGCTCCTAGCCAAGTTAAAAGTGTCTAGAATACACTTAGAAGTGAAGAAGGACGAACTGGGGTGGGAGAAATGAGTTTCCTTTCGTGAACAAATGAAAGACCAGCTCTTATTATATAAACTGCGCATCTCGTTACGTACGTAAGTGTCCTTGCTTAACGTACGTAACAACTTTAACGTACGTAATCCAAAATCCATAGCGTACGTAACAAACTCACTGTCTCATTCCGTGAAGTCCATTACGTACGTAACCCATACAATATAACGTACGTAATATACCAGTTAACTTGCTACAGTACAATGGTCGTGTTACGTACGTAACATGTCCTGTATAACGTACGTAACACATACGTTGACTCACCTGTCAACATCCTCCGCCGAAAGCAGCCGACATCGGGTCCCACCTGCCGACCACGGCTCGATCCTGTCTGAATCCCTTTTTAACGTACGTAATGTACATTCCTTAACGTACGTTAATCCTGCTTACTTACGTACGTAAGGCTCCTTACATAGCGTACGTAATGGCTTTCGTACTTAGCCATTTCTGCCCTGTCTGTCGTCTCGATAAACCGAACACATACACGCGACATACCGAATACATGTACTTGTTCCGATAACATTTCCATACGATACATCTGATGCACGATATTCTCAATTACAACTGTCGACCAAGTACGACAATTATACAAATACTCATACGGTATATCCGACATCGAAAAACACACCAAGCATGTAATATCCTAGAATCAAAATAACCTCGATAGACATACTGGCATGACAATCACGGTTTCCAAAATTATCCACTCATATCGTGTCGGTCCCACTCTGTACAGTACATCCCAGATAAAATAATGCGAAAAATTCATAGTGAAATTCTACGATATTACATATACACCCATTTAAATAAGTTTCGTCCTCGAAACTCAACACCTATCATAATCAGTATCTCGATCCCAAAATATCTCAAAATCACGACAACATACTCAAATAATCATCATCAAAACTGAAATAACTGAAAGAACATACTTACAGGTCCATGAAGTCGATGATCTTCCGTGATACCAGCATACGACTCCCATACAAAGTCTCAACACACTAACAACACACCGGCATCGCAAATACAGCAATTTGAAAATATTTCAAAAATTTTGAAACCTCCAAAATCGGTTTGACTCAAAAGTCAGAAAATCATTTTCAAAAGTCACGCTACTACCGCACCGGTAGAGCCACATAACACACACGCCCGGGTTTTACGAAACCCAAGCTCGATACCATTTTCTCGTAACACCCCTAAAACCGACCGAATATTACAGCCGTGGGGCCCATATTGGAACCCACAAGGCTAAAATCATTTTCGCAAACGTTTAAAAATGTCAAAAGCCCTTTGAAAGTACACACACACACGCAATGATAAAAACACGGTTCAAAGAATACCAAAGCCATTTTAAATATACACTCGCAAATGATAAAAACACAATTAATTACATTTGCAATGAATTAGAAAACCGTAAAAGAATACATAATCCCAACGATCACGCCATAGCCGATCACCTAATGCTCATCCCTTCACGACCGCTACTAGCTCGAACTCCGAGTACCTAAAAGATAAAGCCACGACGGGTCACCATAATACTCAACAATGATAACGATCACATCACAAAAACAATTACATATCAATGTAATCTACAGAGTAAGAACATTCCCCATGTATTTTACCGAAGTAACCTTACCAACCTGTCACAACCATAACAATCAATTCTTACCATATCCCACGCCTCGTATCCTTAAGTAATGAACGAATTCAAATGTGATCACCTGTACTGTATCCGAAACACTACCAAGATTTCCAAACATAAACATATCTCGAGTATAGAATAATCTGGCCAAGTTCAATTCTGCTGGCTGGGTCGCACAATTGGATCCCAATACTGATAGAAACTGATATCACACGATACATCTGAAAATCAACTATCCCGAAACAATGGCAAGTCCCGGATATCAATACAAAGCATGAATGCTCACACAGTCAATAATGATAAACAATCGATGCATCACAACGGAAATATCAATGACATGATATTTCCACACAAGATCGACAAAGGATCAACCACGGACGAGAATACCATGATCTGGTAACTCCAACAAGATCAACGAAGAATCAATATCCGAGAATACCGACGAGACTGTAAGGATCAACGAAGAATCAATAACCGAGAATACCGACGACACGGCAAATCCCAACAAGATCAATAAAAAGTTGACAACCGAGAATACCGACGACACAGTAAACTCCAGCAAAATCAATAAGGGTCAACAACCGAGAATACTGACGACACAGTAACCTCTAACAAGATCAATAAGGGTCAACAACCGAGAATACTGACGACACAGTAAACTCTAACAAGATCAATAAGGGTCAACAACCGAGAATACTGACGACACAGTAAACTTTAACAAGATCAATAAGGACCAACAACCGGGAATACCAACGATACGGTAAACTTCAACAAGAGCAATAAGGAGTAGACAACCGAGAATACCGACGAGACGGTAAACTCCAATAGGGATAATAAGGGATCAACAACCGAGAATACCAACGGTAAGGCAAACTCCCAAACGGAATCAATAAGGATCAATAACGAACGAGGCTACCAATGATAGGGGAAACCCCAAACGAGATTAATAAAGGATCGATAACAAACAAGTTGACCATCGATAAGGTAACTCCAAACGATATCAGAAAAGGATCAACGGGGACAGATACACGAGGGAATAAAATCGTCAACCATATAAAAATCATATATACGGGATTCCAAAGACAACCCGAATATCGAATAGATCCAATTACACATGGACTGTGAACGACCAATCAATAAGACTCAATATGGACGTCACGATACAACATGACAACAAATCTCAAAGAATCGCATATCCATCAAGGATCAGAAGGCTTCCCAAAAGAGCAACAGTAACCCGATCATGAAAGACCGACACGACCACAATGTCGTATTTCCATCAGACAACAGTCCACATCATGCTCAACAATGCATATAATATTAACACATAAACCCCAAGGCAGCAGCCAAGGGTCACGGAAGCATCTCACAGGAATACCCCGGAACATAGGTGCCATATAGGTCTTATCCCCTAACACAGTTCATGCAATCACAAAATACCCCAAGGTCGCAACCAAGGGTCACGAAAGTATCCACACAGGAAAACCCGGAACATAGGTGCCACATAGGTCTTATCCCCTAACACATCGGCCCAACAGATCACATCTCAAAGGAAGAGCACATTACAAAACGTAACAACGATGGTGCACACTCACCACATAAAATATCAACACACACCTGCAATAATGCAACATGATGATTATCATAATCTAACAATATTAATTTACCTCAAGTTGGAGATGCTAACCTTTCCACGACCAACCGCCCTGAACGAATACATGGTTTATCCGACAATCCAAAATGAAGTACAGTCCATAACTAATACCAAACCACCATCCCGAGTTCAATATCGACACGATAAGTAACCTTGATATCCAACTTCTCATGCAATAGACCAAATTATAATTCACGTTCCCATTTCCACTAGACATCCTTAAAATCATATACATTATGATTTATCTTAGTCCAGAAATACCATACATACCACCATTCCGACAATTCATATATTCCATAATACCATTGCTATATGAATCATAAATGAAATGAAAACGAAATCATTTATTAACATTATAACTGAGCAAGCATAACTTGCCTTGATACCAATTCAACGAAGCCGCTATCAATCCCGCCATCTTCATCTACAAGCTCCTCAGCCCCGACCAAGACGATTCATGCATTCTCCAACCTCAACCGCATCGCAACGGTTAACATCAACGATCACTAACGCAACCTAATGCAATAATCAATCAACGATATGTTCGATAACGATCAACAACCGGCATAATCAACCAATCAAAATCAACGGTATCTCGATCATACGAAATCAAACCATATCAACTCTTATAAATACGAATACAAGCCGAATTTCGATAATCAATAGTTCTATCAACGTCTACAACATTCTTGGTTCCGACTTCAATCTTAAATTCGAATTAACACGGCTCATTCTTGCAAATTCATAGGAATACAATTACCGGCTATCATCATGAATAATCATATACCAAAATTAACCGTAATCCTTCCAATTTACGGACATATATCATTCAAGAAATCTTCAAGAACGTGAATTAGTCCATAATCATGTTTGAAGCCAACAAAACGACGTAATTGGATGTGTTCTAACATCTAATCATCATCTAATCCATAATCCAAGGCATGTATCATTTTGTTCTTCAATATACGATTCGTATAATCTCAAAATCATAACATCAACACCATAATCATCACTATACGGAGAACAACATCAACGCTAACATCAAAATCCAAATTCAAGGAGTAGAGTTCATCAACATACCTTTTGAAGAAGAACCACAAGGATCAAATACTTCAAGAATCATTAACATCTTCATATCCAAGCCTCAAATTCACGCTCTCAAGCTCCTAGCCAAGTTAAAAGTGTCTAGAATACACTTAGAAGTGAAGAAGGACGAACTGGGGTGGGAGAAATGAGTTTCCTTTCATGAACAAATGAAAGACCAGCTCTTATTATATAAACTGCGCATCTCGTTACGTACGTAAGTGTCCTTGCTTAACGTACGTAACAACTTTAACGTACGTAATCCAAAATCCATAGCGTACGTAACAAACTCACTGTCTCATTCCGTGAAGTCCATTACGTACGTAACCCATACCATATAATGTACGTAATATACCAGTTGACTTGCTACAGTACAATGGTCGTGTTACGTACGTAACATGTCCTGTATAACGTACGTAACACTTACGTTGACTCACCTGTCAACATCCTCCGCCGAAAGTAGCCAACACCGGGTCCCACCTGCCGACCACGGCTCGATCCTGTCTGAATCCCTTTTTAACGTACGTAATGTACATTCCTTAACGTACGTTAATCCTGCTTACTTACGTACGTAAGGCTCCTTACATAGCGTACGTAATGGCTTTCGTACATATCCATTTCTGCCCTATCTGTCGTCTCGATAAACCGAACACATACACGCGACATACCGAATAATTGTTCCGATAACATTTCCATACGATACATCTGATGCATGATATTCTCAATTACAACTGTCGACCAAGTACGACAATTATACAAATACTCATACGGTATATCCGACATCGAAAAACACACCAAGCATGTAATATCCTAGAATCAAAATAACCTCGATAGACATACTGGCACGACAATCACGGTTTCCAAAATTATCCACTCATATCGTGTCGGTCCCACTCTGTACAGTACATCCCAGATAAAATAATGCGAAAAATTCATAGTGAAATTCTAGGATATTACACACAGGTACTTCACATAAAAGAGGAGACTTACGTCCACAGGCCTCACGGAGATGACGGTCGCCCACGATACTAATCTCATCCGACAACATATCCGACACGTTGTGACTACGCACAACTCAACTTGTCATCTGACGACTCGAACGACAAGACAACACATTACTCGACAAACCACGACTCGACTCGACCCGACAGCCTAGGTTTCCGCAACCTAAGCTCTGATACCATAAATGTAACACCCCCAAAACCATATGGGAATATTACACGCTGTAGACCCTTTCCACAAGGATCTACCAGGCTAAACATCCATAAACAACCAAATGCTTTCCCTGCCAGGGTCAAACAATAAAATGATACAGACCGATATGGTCACTTACACGTGAATACACAGACCGATGAGGTCACACAACCCAATCGACAAAACTGAAATCAAATCTGACAACACAACAAAAATCCAAACAACTCTCGACTAATGATTAGTATCGCAGCTCGTCATCCTCTTGTGCCAATCATGTGACTGCTCCCCTGAATCTGCATGTACCTGGACGCAAAACAGACATCCACCCCCGACACGGGGTTAGTAAAACTCCACTGTTTTACTAGTGCAAGTATCAAATCATACGAAATGTAACAAGCAAATAATAATCGTGAATCCAATATAATAATCAAGTATCAAAATATTCCCGGGAGGTTTTCACAAGGGAAGATAAGCTATGAAGCATTCGAAAATAAGATTATCATCTCGGGAATTTTTAGATTTTCAAAACCTTTAAGACCTCAAGACCTGATTCACAAAACCTTTCAAAAAACTTTAGGGCCTTAATCCAAATCTTGTTTCATAAAACTTTTCCTTTCAAAACTTTGATTTGAAAATAATCATGCTCCTGACACCGTGATCCACTGTCACGTGTCTCCATAGGTTCAACAACCCGCACGGACTACACCACGCACAATTAAACAAACATAATCAATTCCGACACCGTGATCCACTGTCACGTGTCTCCGTAGGTTCAACAACCTGCATGGACTATTAACCAGACATAACCAATTCCGACACCGTGATCCACTGTCACGTGTCTCCGTAGGCTTAACAACCCGCACGGACTATATCAATCACAACAATCACACACACCGTCCTGACACCGTAGTCCACTGCCACGTGTCACCGTAAGCCCTATCGAGCTCACCCGGTTGGACGTACTGTGTCCGAAACTCATGGTCCACTGCCATGCGTTATCGTAGGCCTCGCTGCATCAAAGACGATTGGACCTCAGTACCTCACTAAGTTCTGACCCCGTAGTCCACTGCCACGAATCCTCGTATGTCCCGTCGAACCAACACCAGTGAACTTAGCGGTCACACACATATTCATATTCACATTCACATTACATACAACAATGAGCACAATTAATCAATCACATTGATCACCACAAAATCGTGCATCCCACGCACATAACACAATCTCAACACTCGCAACAACTATCGTCAATCAACGACACATAACCAACATAACACACATTCGGTACACAATACATTGCACAACCGAGTGTACAACCATCCCATATGTACGTCGCAATCCTGCACAAATGGCACAACGCCTAACACGTATACTAATATAACACTATTATCACAAAGCCTTCAAATTACGGAAAACACAACCAACTCAAACGGAACATAATTACAAAGGCAAGCAAAATCATCATACATATCATACGTAATTACTAGTCGCATGATACAAGTCGTATAATAAGATACTTGCCTTAATAACCGCTACCAAACGCTCCGAAGAACACGGTTCGACCGGGAAGCTCGGACCCCGAAGAAGACAAGGAACGGAAGGGTTCTGACTCGAGTTCTTCACAAGAATTCGACCCTAACAACATATAATCAATAAATCATCGATCATACAAGGAAGAATAATCGTAGAACGCCCAAAAACCCCTTTATGACATTTTACCGGACACCTTCAAGGCGTCGATCAAGAACTCGACCAAAACAACGAATCGATACGATCCAACCATGGAATAACAAGGGAAATGATACAATACATCTAAATAATCATCAATCCATCACAATCCTAAGTTAAATCGGATTAAACGAACGAAATCGAACAAAATACCCCAAATCCCCAAAATTAGATTTCTAGAAAATCTGACCTGATTCGCTCGATCAAAGGATGTTATAGGATGGATTATTGATGATATGAACTCCAAGACTTCATGGATTTATTGTCCAACAACATCTCTCCATGATTAACCAATCTCCAGCCGCGGAAGGGAAGAAAACGAGTGAGAAATGGCTGAAGAAAAACGCCTGCTGACCTTAAATAGACTGACTGCACAGTATGCCGCGGCCCAGCCGAAGTGTGCCGTGGCACAGGGCCAAATCTGCCGGCAGTGACTCGGCAGTGTGCCGCGGCCCTGCCGGCATGTGCCGCAGCTCACAGTACAGGCTGCTCGGCCAAAACTGGAAAATGAGTGTCTGAGCTATTTCGACCATAACTCTCTCGTACGGACTCCGATTGACTCACCGTTTGAACCATTGGAAAGCTAACTTGATGCTCTATAATATTGAAAAGATTCAAAATATTTGGATTTTCCAGTAATTTATGGTGATTTTACAAAGTCGACTCATACTTGGAAAAGTCGTTTAATAACACTGAACTCAAGAAAACGACACCGAAACTCGAACCTGAATACGAATCGAAGATACGGTCATGAAGTACTCGCAAGGACGAATCCAAGAGCTAAGAGAACACACGATTCCGACCACCCAAAGGCTCGAAATTCGACAACGGAAGGTAATTACCCCAAACTTTGGGAAATTACGAAAATGGCCCAAAACGTCCGAAAATCACGATACGTGATCGAATAACCAAACCGAAGTTCAAAACACGTCTAACAAAGTTAAACGGACTTACGGGAAACTCGAAAAAGTAATTTCGGACGAGATTCACAAGAATCGAACTCGAGTGCGGAAAAGTCGTTAAGAAACACGGGATTCCACAAAACAATACCGAAACGAACTCGAGTGACAAAAAGTACAGAATTAATCATTCTCAGAACGATGAAACGGTCCCAAGCGAGTCGTCAAAATGGACCTCCGCCGAAAAAAGAGAATTACCGGAAATCCGAAATTGCGGATATTACAGATGGCAAGAACTAGATACTCCAATGATCTCAACAAACTCGAAGGCCGCCTCCTTCGATCAACCGTTCGCAACGCTCGGCCCTCTAAACAAATAGGAAAATAACGACAACTGAAAACAAATTTTAACGTACGAACATCTAACATCTACTATGGCCGGGTTAACACTCTAAGCTATCCGGCTCACGGTTCAACTTACCCGACGAATGTTCGGTCGAGCTAGAGACACTCAAATCACCATGAATCCATTATTTGATTCCTGATTATCGATTTCATTACTAGGTTCGGTTATATAACACCTTTCAATCCGAGTTTAAGGTTAACTCATCTCTAAACTTCGTTTTTCTACAAGCTATCATCTTTGCCAAAGTTTTACGTTCATAGTAATTGTCACCCATCAACACCCTATGTTCGAATCATCAACATGGAGATAAACATACCCAGAAATCAGTACGAGTTGTGAATTACGTTGAAGGTCACCTCATACTATCCGGGGATTATTTCTTAGTAACCACTATAAGAATTCATCTCCTTGCAAAATCTCATTCTAGGTAAAGATAATAACAATACACCGGCATACAATTGATTCGGAAAAGACAACCTAAAATATACAACAACCTCAGAAATCAATTCTTAGATTCAACTCAATGAGGTTTGGTTGTGATCTTCTTACTCAAAGGAGTTCTAATATGATTACTTCAAGTTTTTTTAAGGTATGGTGTTCAACCTAATGAGTTATCCACAACCTTAATAGTTCCAGAAGAAAGGTCATGATCTGAATAAGAACACGAATTCTTAGCTCGGGCAGCGACACATACCTTATATGGAAAGAAAAGACGAAAACACTTGATGAACTCAACGTTGGACGCTTGAACACCAATTCTCAAAGCTCCTCGCCTTCAAGGATATGTTAGGAGGCTGTTATGAAGGTTGAAGATGGAGAGGGTGACTCTCAAAGTCGGGAAATCGAGTGTGGTTTGAAGTGGTAGTCTGAAAAATGAAAGAGGGTGATGTCCTATAAATAGAAAATGGTTATTAGCACGCGCTATGGCTATATCGTAGCGTGTGCTAACGGGCTTGTAGTCTAATGTCTCTATCTGATCTCGGCTTAGCGTACACTAAAAATCCCTTACGTGCGCTAAGTACAGCATTTAGCGTACACTACCACTCAATATAGCGTACGCTAATGACCATACGAAACTTTACTGACTTCACTGTACTCAACTTTAGCGTGCGCTAGCCTCAAACCATTAGCGTGCACTAAGCACCGTTGGCTCCACTTTTCAAAAAGCCATCCAGATTCATTCCGACATATCCCGACAAAGTACCGCGGTCCGATCTCACCTACCAACCAGTCTCAATCATGTTGACTATGTATAGTACACGCTAAGCCTCATTAGTAGCGTGCTGTCATGGGATGGGAGTTTTGCGCAGCTAACCCGTGCGGCACTTAAACAACTAAGCTGAGTCGAGTTGCTAAGTAAGCCTGAAAGTAACGAGAAAAGGGGCAATGGCACAAAAGGATTTTATTAAGTATGAATGCTTGAGTACAAGAGAGCTTTTCAATGCTTGATTGCTTGAGGATTTCTGGATAGAGTGAGCAAATGAGGCTCCTCCTCCTTTTATACCATCCTAGGAGAGTTCTGGAGTGGAACTCTCTAGATAGAACTTTCTAGGTAGAATACTCTAGATACTTGTGGTACATTTACATGGCCATTTACATGAGCTTTCTACAAAGTGTGTAAGAAGTACATTTCTACATGCTTCTAGAGTCGTCTAAGTATGTAGAGATCTCTAGGTCTTTCTTGATCATTCTAGAACCTTTCGGAACCTTCCGACACATAGAGACTCATGTTAGGGTCATCCGGGTCGCTTTCGCCCGACCCGTCACATCCTCCCCCACCTATTTCAGCGACGTCCTCGGTGCGTTCTCTTGTCTGAACCTCTTGATGTGATCTTGAAATTGCCAGAGTTCGTCTTCCCGTTCCCATGTTGCTTCGCTATTAGGGAGGTTTTTCCATTTTACCAAGTACTCTGTGCCCGGAGGCACGCCTCTCTTCCGAGTAACTCGTTCGGTCACAATATAGTCCACCTCCATGTCGAATGAGGTGATTACGGCAGTAGGTGCACGATTTAACTCTCCTCGGTGCGGGTCTTCTGAGTCGGCATGGTAGAGTTTCAATTGGCTCGCGTGGAAGACCGGATGTATTTTAAGTCTTGGAGGGAGTTGCAACATATAAGAGACATTTCCAACACGTTTGATTATTGTAAATGGTCCTTCGTACCTCCTCACCAATCCTTTGTGTACTTTGCGCAATGCCTTGAATTGGTTGGTAGAAAGTTTGACCATGACCTGATCACCTTCCTGGAACTTAATGTCTCTTCTTTTAGGATCAGCACACTTCTTCATCTTCCGGGCGGCCTTATCAAGGTAGGCGCGCGTAATGTCTGCCTCCTTATGCCATTCTCGGGCAATGCGGTGAGCTGCGGGACTCTTCCCTTCATGTGTCGAGGCTACAGCATTCGGGGTTAGTGGCTGAAAACCCATAATGATTTCGAAAGGGGACTTACCTGTTGCCTCGCTTTTCTGCAGATTGTAAGAGAACTGGGCCACATCAAGTAATCTTGGCCAGTCCTTCTGATTGGCGCTCACATAGTGCCTTAGATATAGTTCCAGCAATGCATTGATTCATTCGGTCTGTCCATCTGTTTGGGGATGGAAACTTGTCGAGAACTTAAGGTCGGTTCTCAATAGCTCGAATAGTTCTCTCCAAAATCGTCCAGTGAATCGAGGGTCTCTATCACTCACAATGCTTAAAGGAATCCCCCAAAGTTTGATGATATGTTTGAAGAATAGACGGGCAGCTTCATTAGCATTGCAATCTGGTGATTTGGCAATGAAAGTAGCATACTTACTATATCGGTCCACCACCACCATGATGCTTCCGAATCCTTCTGATTTCGGGAGAGTTGTGATGAAGTCCATAGACACACTCTCCCAGGGCCTTGATGTAATGGGCAGGGGCTCCAACAATCCTGCCGGCAGATTCTGCTCATTCTTGTCTTGCTGGCACACAAGATAAGTCTTTACGTAGGCTTCAATTTCGTCCCTCATTTGCGGCCAATAGTATGAGGCCTGTACAAGCGCAGTGGTACGCTCAATTCCTGGATGACCAGCCCACTTAGTGTCGTGGCACTCCTTTATGATCTCCTTTCGAAGTTTTCTCCACTTAGGCACAAATATCCGATCGCCAATAGTGCGTACGATACCATCTTCCTCCCAAAATCGCCTTGTTTTGCCTTGCTTTATTTTGTCCAAAAGATCTTTCAGTTCGGCGTCTTGTTGGACTCCTTCCTTAATCCGAGGGATAAGGTCGGACTTCAGAATACTAGAACTCAGAGTGGCCAGTTCTGCCTTCCTACTTAGGGCATCCGCGACTACATTAGCTTTCCCAGGCTTGTACTCAAGTCGGTAATCAAATTCCGCCAAGAAGTCTTGCCATCGAGCTTGCTTGGGACTTAACTTCTTTTGGGTCTGAAAGTAACTCGTAGCAACATTATCTGTCATGATCACAAAGTGTGATCCAAGCAAGTAATGTCGCCATGTTCGCAGGCAGTGTATGACCGCAGTCATTTCCTTTTCTTGCACTGTATATCGTCTTTCCGTCTCATTGAGTTTCCGGCTCTCAAAGGCAATGGGGTGTCCGTCTTGCATGAGCACTCCTCCAATAGAGAAATCAGAGGCGTCAGTTTGTACCTCAAAAGCTTTTGTGTGGTCTGGCAAGGCCAGTACGGGTTCTTCAGACACTGCTTGCTTGAGTTCTTCGAAAGCTTGCTGGCACTTGCTGGACCAATGCCATACTTGATTTTTCTTAAGTAGATCGGTCAGTGGGGCTGCTTTGGCCGAGTATCCTCTTATAAAGCGGCAATAGTAGTTCACCAAGCCGAGAAATGATCGAAGTTCTGGAACCTTGGTCGGGGGTTGCCAATCCCGAGTAGCTTTCACCTTTGCATTTTCCATCATGATTTTGCCTCCTTTAACCTTGTGACCGAGAAATTCAACTTCTTCTTGGGCAAATGAACATTTTTCCTTCTTAACATAGAGCTCGTTCTCGCGTAGTACTTGGAAGACTTGTTTAAGGTGGTGAATATGTTCTTCAAGAGTCGAGCTATACACCACAATATCATCCAAGTAAACAACAACAAATTGGTCAAGGAAAGGGTGAAGTACCTTGTTCATGAGGGTGCAAAAGGTTGCAGGTGCATTCGTGAGACCGAAGGGCATGACAAGGAACTCAAAAGCACCGTAGCGAGTCACACATGTGGTCTTGGCCTCATCTCCTTCAGCAATTCGCACTTGATAGTATCCTGAGCGCAGGTCAAGTTTGGTGAAGTAACGCGCCTTGCCGAGTTGATCGAAGAGATCAGCTATCAATGGTATTGGGTATTTGTTCTTGATAGTGATTCGATTGAGTGCTCTGTAGTCGATGCACATTCGGAGGGTGCCATCCTTCTTGTTTTGGAAAAGTACGGGAGCACCATAGGGAGACTTGGAGGGACGTATGTATCCTGTTTCTAGAAGGTCCTTGATTTGCCTTCATAGTTCCGCGAGTTCGGGCGGTGCCATGCGGTAGGGAGAAGCAGCTAGAGGTTTGGCACCAGGTTCCAACTCGATGCAATGATCCACCTCACGCATGGGTGGAAGTTTCTTCGGAAGCTCCTTGGGCATCACATCTTTGTATTCTTCAAGAATATTCTTCAAGATTTGCGGGTGGTCAGTCCGCGATGAGTTGAGTTTTTCTTCGTCATTGAGCTGCCGAATTGTTACCAAGTAGTTGGGGTACTTCCGCATCCCCTTCTTAAATTGCATGGACGAGATTAGTTTCTTCTCAACATGGGCTCGTTCAATAGGGACCATGCATGCCTTGTCCCCGTCATAGATGGCGAGTGTGTTTCTGGCCGGCATAGGGAAGGCTTGGAATCTGTCGAAGAATTCCATGCCTAGAACCATCTTGAAGTCTTCTATAGGGACGACAGAGAAGTCGAGATTTCCAGACCATGTTCCAAGAGAGAGTGGGACGTCATGAGCAATTCCGGCTATAGGCTTGGCAGGTGAGTTTACTGCCTTCATCGCACCTCCGTGATAGACTGTCTTGAGCCCTAGGCGTTTGGCTTCTTCCTCGGACATGAAGTTATGAGATACCCCAGTGTCGAGTAACGCGCTAACGGTGTGACCGTTAATAGTGGTGCGAGCAAACATGAGCCCTTTCTTCAGAGTAACGGGCGTCGGGGCTTGTCCCTTAAGAGCGGACATGTACTGAAGAGAACCCATGCTGTGTTGGGGTTCTTCTAATGGAGTGGCCGAGGTATCATCGGCATTGATTTTTAAGTGGGCAGCAAGGGCGTTTAAAGTCTTCTTCTCCTGACAAATACGTATCCAATGATTGCCGCTGCATATGAAGCAAGGGCTTTTGGGCTTTGATTGCTCCTTCTTTCCCGGGAATTTTTGTTTCCGATCTTGCCACTGGGGTCGGTTAGTTCCCAATTCTTGCGATTACCGCCATATCCTTCCTTGCGATTTTCTCCCCACCTTTGCCATGAATGGGCTGTTTATCTTTACCTTGCCCAGAGTAGTCCGTGAGTGATTCAGCCTTGGCGATAGCTTCACAAGGGTCTGAACACCATGTCTATCCAAATTCGGTTTTGGCCCAGCTTGTTAAGGCCATCGGTGAAATAGAAAAGTGCATTTTTATCTGACATTTCAACTTCAAGCATGAGAGTTGTAAATTCATTGATATAGTCACGAATCGCACTGTATGCTTGAGTCTTCTGAGGTGAGCTCTCGCATCTCGCTCAAAGATTGCTTGGGGCAAATTGTTTTCGGAGTTCTCTTTGGAAGTCTGCCCAAGTGTCAATGGTGCAGATCCCTTTGCCCATATCGCCATACTTCCGGCGCCACCAGAGTTGTGCGGCACCACGCAGGTAATTTGGTGCGCCGCTGACCTTCTGTTCCTCATCTTTTACGCCCATAGCATCAAAGTATTGTTCCAGGCCGAATAAGAAGTTATCGACCACAGTGGCATTCCGAGTGCCATCGTAGGTTTCGGGCTTCGGCACATCCAAGCGGCGCACATCAAAAGCGAACGGGGCAGCGGAATTAAATGATGCGGCTCGCTTGTGTTTAGCCCATTCCGATCGGACTTCTTCCACTTCCGAGCGAATAGAGCGTATATCTTCTTGGACAAAGCCACGGAGGCCATGAATCTCCTTCTGGAATTCAATAAGTTGCCCACGCAACATATCCGACTGGTCCATCATAAGTTTCTTCAGCACGCCAGCGATGTCGGCGTATTCCGTCTCCAGAGTGTCGAACCTGTCATGGACTTGATCAAGGTTCTCCTCCAAGCTATCCATCGAGGCTTCCAATGTGGCAATCCGAGGTTCGAAGGCGTCGGCAGAGGGTCCCTTGGACTTGCCTCGGACCTTGTTACCTCGTTGCTCCTCACGACCGCGTTGCTGCTCTTGAGTAGCAATAATAGGGACATCCTGAGTGTTGGCCATTGTTCTCGTGTGATATGAGTCGGTTGTGTACAAACCGTGGCTCCGATACCACTTGTTATGGGATGGGAGTTTTGCGCAGCTAACCCGTGCGGCACTTAAACAACTAAGCTGAGTCGAGTTGCTAAGTAAGCCTGAAAGTAACGAGAAAAGGGGCAATGGCACAAAAGGATTTTATTAAGTATGAATGCTTGAGTACAAGAGAGCTTTTCAATGCTTGATTGCTTGAGGATTTCTGGATGGAGTGAGCAAATGAGGCTCCTCCTCCTTTTATACCATCCTAGGAGAGTTCTGGAGTGGAACTCTCTCGATAGAACTTTCTAGGTAGAATACTCTAGATACTTGTAGTACATTTACATGGGCATTTACATGAGCTTTCTACAAAGTGTGTAAGAAGTACATTTCTACATGCTTCTAGAGTCGTCTAAGTATGTAGAGATCTCTGGGTCTTTCTTGATCATTCTAGAACCTTCCGGAACCTTCCGACACATAGAGACTCATGTTAGGGTCATCCGGGTCGCTTTCGCCCGACCCGTCACAGTGCGCTAGCTTACACAATTAGCGCGCGCTACACTTATAAATTAGCGTGCGCTACATGTGTACAATTACGAGCATGAACAACATTCATGAAATTATATGCTCAACAACACAGGATCATGAAATACGGAGGATAATACTCAGATCAAATACAACATATACAATGTTACAAGGTTCAAATACACATGAAATATGCATCAAAATTTCAGGTATTACAGGAAGTAGGTTGCGGGATCCATTTATGCAAATCAAAAAGTTTTCAGATTAGTGCAGTGAGAATTCTATGGTTTTTCTGATTTTTGAAAAATCTAGGGTTCTTTGAGATTGAAGACGATAAGGTTTTTCTGAAATAATTTCCGCCGTCTTATATACCCAGTTGAAAAGATGTTTTTGAATTTAATAATTAAATAAGCAAGCGGCGGTCCGAATTTTAATAAATAGAGAATGACGGTTGGAGTTGATTGGACATCATGGAGGTAGTGTGATCATGTGTTTTTATCCAGTGTGAATAAGAATATAATTTAAATAATCATATGTCAATCAAGGGATGAGAAACTTAGCTGGTTCACCGTTTGACTTCTGATGAGCTCTGATTTCAATTCTTTATCTGCTCTGATCAGGGGACATTTCGCGCATGTGATTGATATCAACTCGCTTTTCCTTGTCTTTCTTTGGATCCTTGTCTGCTCTGATCAGGTGGCTTCCTCGTCTGCTCTTGGGATCAAATGACTTTTCTTCGACCCTCGTTTGTGTCAGGTCAGATGACTGTTCTCATCTATTTTTCAACTAAGTACTAGATTCCCAATCTAGTAATCCAAGATTCCTGCTAAGTTCAAGAAACCTTTCTTCTTGTAAAGGTTTAGTGAATATATCAGCAATTTGATACTCTGTGCTGACCCTTTCCACTCTTACTCTTTTGTTAAGCACATGATCTCTGATGAAGTGGTGTTTGACATCTATGTGCTTTGTTCTTGAATGTAAGACTAGATTGTTGGTTATAGCAATTGTTCTATTGTTGTCACACTAGATAGGAACTTCATTTGCTGTGATATTGTAATCCCTTAGCTGTTGTCTGATCCATAAAATTTGAGCACAACAGCTACCTGCAGCTAAGTATCCTGACTCAGTTGTGGATATTTAGTTAGATACTTGCTTCTTACTGAACCATGATACAAGTCTGGTTCCAATGAACTGACATGTTCCATTGATGCTTTTCCTGTCACTCTTGCATCTTGCAAGTCTGCATCTGAATATCCTGAAAGTTTGAAGTTGTCATCCTTTGGATACCATAAACCAACATTTACTGAAGACTTAAGGTATCTGATTATCTTATTAACTGCTTCCCGGTGAGACTGCTTCAGCTTGGACTGGAATCTTGCACACACTCCTACTGCATATGAAATGTCTGGTCTGCTTGCAGTGTGGTATAGAAGTGATCCAATTAGTCCTCTGTAGTGTGTTGGATCCACTGGAATGCCTCCTTCATCTGCATCAATGTGTAGGGTTGTGCTCATGGGTACTCTTAGTGGTTTGGCTGAGTCCATGACAATTTTTTTTGATTAATTCCCTTGTATACTTTACTTGGTTGATGAAAATTCCATTGTCAACTTGTTTGACTTGCAAACCAAGAAAGAAATTTAGTTTTCCCATCATACTCATCGCAAATTCTCCTTGCATGAGATTTGAGAATTTTTCACAAAGCTCAGGGTTGGTTGAGCCAAATATAATGTCATCCACATATATTTGTACAAGTAATATGTGGTCTTCATGTTCAATTCTAAAGAGTGTCTTGTCCACCTTTCCTTTACTAAATCCATCTTTCTCAAGAAATACTGATAAGGTTTCATACCATGCTCTTGGTGCCTGCTTGAGTCCATATAAAGCTTTCAGAAGCTTGTATACCTTGTCTCCTTTGACAAATACAGGGGTTTGCTCCACATAGACTTCTTCTTCTAGTACTCCATTGAGAAAAGCACTCTTCACATCCATTTGGTAGACTTCAAAATCCTTGAATGCTGCATATGCAAGGAATAGTCTGATAGCCTTCAGTCTTGCTACAGGTGCATATGTTTCATCAAATCTATTCCTTCACACTGAGCATATCCTTTTGCAACTAGTCTGGCTTTATTCCTAACAACAGCTCCGTCTTCATCACATTTATTTTTATACACCCACTTGGTGCCTATGACTTTCTTGTAATCTAGTATGTCTGTTAGTTCCCAGACATTGTTTCTCCCCATTTGGTTCAGTTCCTCCTGCATTGCAATTACCCAAGTGTAGTCTTTCAGGGCCTGTTCAGTTGTTTTAGGTTCCATCTGAGACATGAAACATGAGAACATTGCCATTCCTGCTAGTTCTGTAGATTGTCTGGTTTTGACTCCATCAGTTAAGTTTCCAATGATTTGTTGAATGGGATGATCTATGAGCCATTTGGGGGTATCATCTTCTAGGTTTGTTACCCCTGTTGTGTTGCTTTGATGGACTTCGTCTCTCTCTGCATCAGCTTGATTTTGGCCTTCTTGATCTGCAACTAGATCAACTACGGTTTTGTCGGCTGCAGATGGGGATCCTATCTGCTCTGCAGTTGTGTCTTCATCAGCTGCAGTTGGAACATGTACAGTTGGAGATCCTATCTGATCTGAAGTTGGATCTCTTGTCTGATCTGCAATTGGGTCTTCAGCTGAGTCCATCATTCCTGTGTCATTGATGATAATTTCTTCCAGAGAGGTGGATTTGAGCTTTCTCTCAATTGATTCCACCTGTTTCCTGTACTCAATAATAGATTCATCAAACACAACATGAGGTGTTTTTTTCACAACTAATGTTCTTTTATTAAATACTCTCTATGCCTTGCTTATTTGTGAGTATCCCATAAAGAGACCATCATCAGTTTTAGCATCAAAAGCATTCATTTGGGTTTTACCATTGTTGTGGATGAAAAACTTACAACCAAAGATATGAAAGTAAGCAACAGTTGGTGTTCTGCCATTCCAAACCTCATAGGAGATTTACCATGTCTCCCTACTATCATACTCCTATTCTGAGTATGGCATGCTGTTGTGACAGCTTCAGCCCAGAACCTCTTTGGCAGGTCAACTTCAGCAATCATTGACCTGGCTGCTTCCTTCAAGGTTCTGTTTCTTCTTTCAACTACACCATTTTGCTGTGGTGTTCTTGCTGCAGAGACTTCATGCTGAATTCCATTCTGATAACTGTATTCAGTTATTGCCTTGTTGAGAAATTCTCCACCACTGTCTGACCTGGTCTTTATGATTAGGAGAGATTTCTCATTCTGAATTTTCCTCAGCAGTTCAGGTAGCTTTGTTAATGTTTCACTCTTTTTATAGAGGAAAACAACCTATGTATATCCGGAGTAGTCATCTACTACTACTAAAGCATGCTTCCTTCCACTCAATGTCCTTGGCTTGATGGGGTCAAAAAGATCCATATGAAGTAGATCCAGAATTTTGGTGGTGAGAGTGGTAGGCTGAACTGGTTTGAAAGATGCTCTGGTCTGTTTTACCTTATGGCATGCATCACAGATACTCTCCTTCTTGAATGCTTATGCTGTAAGCCCTCTGACCAACTTTTGAGAGCTGGTTTTGTTGATGGCTTTGAAATTCAGGTGACATAATCTTCTGTGCCACAGCCACCCATTCTCAGCAATTGTCTTTGATAAAAAACAAGAGTTTGGTGTTCCCGATCTCCAATGTTTCAGGTAAACATCTCTTATTATGTATCCTTGGAGCTTTACTTCTCCAGTGAGCAGATCAATCACCATACATTTCCATCTTGTGAAAACTATCAGGTTGTTCTCATCACAGAATTGGCTTATACTAAGAAGATTGTATTTGAGCCCTTTGACATACTGCATTTTTGTAATGATTATATTTCCTCTGTGCAGCTTCCCATAACCTTTGATTGTCCTCTTGAGCTATCTCCAAATGTTACATCTGGACCTCTTTATTTAACATATTCTGACAGAATTTTCTTGTTCCGTGTCATGTGCCTTGAGCATCCAGAGTCTACAAACCTTTCTTCACCTCCTATTGTTGAACTTGAGGAGATGTGGTAGTAGTCTTCCCATCTTTTCTGCAATAAGTTAAGAAGAGATTTAGGTACCTAAATCTGAGTGGGTCCTATGGGGTTAGTAGGCTTTCTGGAGAATTGGTTTCTCCTTGGATTATGAAAATTATGTTGATTACCCCTATAAGGTGTGTGCTGTCTAGGTCTATATCCCTGGTTAGGATTGTATATTGGATATGCCTCATAATGTTTCTGGTGTGGGCCATTACTAAATCGTGGCTGCGACCATTAATTAAATATTTGGGGTCTCCACACCTGTTCATTTTGAAAATTTGGATAACCTTGAGGTTTCCATTTACCTCTCCCATTTTGAAATCTGTTTTGGGGGAGTCTTTGGTAATAATTCGAATAGTGTTTTGACTGCTGCTTCCATTGCCCAGTCTCTTGTCTAGGTGGCTTCCTTGTAAACCTTGGCTGCTGCCTAGACTTTTGATTGGGCTGCTGCCTATTTGAAATACAGGTTTGTTTATAGGCTCAACAGTCTGGACATAAGGTTCTCCCTTGATAAAAGTGGTTTTTGAACTAGAGGGAATATTGCGGTCATATCCAGGACCTGATCTTAAATAAAGTGGCCTTTTATTTATACACAATCCATCTAAGGTTATAGATGCTTTCAGAGATGTTATCTCTTTAGATTGTGCACTATTTAGCTGTTTCAACTTAGAGAGCTCAGTTTTGATATGAACAAGTGCAACTGACTTTTCACTATTTAAAACAGTCAGCTTATGGACCTCAGCTGCGGTATTTTCAGCTGAGTTTTTCAAAGTATTTTCAGATTGTTTTTCAAACTCAGCTATGATGTTTTTAAACTTTGCTGACTCTTGGCTGAGTTTGTCAAAATCATTTTTCAGCTGGACTTTCTAATTCTTCATCTGTGCATTCTCAATTGCAACAGAAAGGTGAGCTGATTTTAAGGTTTCAAAATCTTTTAACAATTGATTTGCAGACTTGTGGAGATCCATGTCTCCAGACATGTCAGAGCCGAAACCTTCTGTAGTTTGAGGTTTAGACGTTACCTTTCATCAGACAGATTAGCCATCAAGCAATTGTAGTCATCATCATCATTTGAAAAAAATCTACTGCTTCATTCAACTCTCTCTTGTTCTTCACCAATGAGAGATTTCCTTTTGTCCTCCTTTCTGCCCATGTCCTTCTTGCTTTCATCCTTTTTGAGTTCAGGGCAGTCAAACTGGATGTGTCCTGTTTTGTGTCAGTTGTAGCATTCCACCTTCCAGTTTCAAGCTCTTTGATTCTTCCTTGGGTTCTCTTTAAAGTTCTTCTTGTACTTTGAATAGTTCTTTATGAAATTGCTGAACCTCTGTATGATGAATGCCATCTCTTCTTCAAAATTCAAAGAGCTGGGAGGACTTACTTCAACTTGACTTTTTGCAGGTGATTCGGCTGCAAAAACTATTCCTTTCTCAGCTGGCTCACTGGTTGATGAGCAGGGTAGCTCAAACTCGAATGCTTTGAGATCTGAGAACAGTTCTTGGATCTTTATCTTTTTAAGATCCTTATATTCCCTCATAGCAATGGCCTTCATGCTCCATTCAGGTGTGAGAGATCTTAGAACCTTCAGAGCCATCTCTCGGTTGCCATATGTCTTTCCAAGAGAATTTATTTCATTTATTATCTCTGTGAATATTCCATCCACCTGATCAATTGTTTCTCCACTTTCATCTTGAAGTTGTCAAACTTCTGAGTAGCAATTGAAAACTTGTTCTCCTTGATCAGCTCAGTTCCTTCACACATTACAGCTAATGTGTCCCATATCTCCTTGGCATTCTCGCAGTTTTTGATTTTAAGCATTGTTGCTTTGTCAAGGGTCTGATATAATACATCTCTGGCCCGATTGTCAAGATTATCCAGCTTCCTCTCTTCAGGTGACATTTCCGTTATCTTCTTGGGAATCTTCTATGGCTTCCCAACTGCAATTTCTTCAGGTGTGTTGTCCTTCAGGAAGATGAATAATCCATCTTCTATTATACACCACATGTCATCATGAATGGATGACAGATGAGCCTGCATTCCTATTTTTCAGAGGTCATATCATCGACATAAAATACAGGTATTCTAGAGTGCATGTGTTGCATGTGTTCCATTATAATGAGAGATTTATATATGCTCAGATATATAGATCTGGTTTTGTAAATACCATTTGTAGGTCACAAGTCGTCAGGAATAAGTCTAGAGGGGGGTAGACTTATTAAACTCTTTTCCTGAATCTCTGGTGAGTAAACTCAGCTGTTAAATGTGCAGCTAACAAACCTTAGTTGCAGCTGAGTATGCGGAAGCACAGCTGATGACAATGCAGGTGACTTATGTCGTCTACAGGTGACTTAAGTCAACTGTAAAACTAAGTTATGCGGAAGACAGCTGACTGCTAAATGGAACAGTTAGAATGAATGCAGCAGATAAGTATGATGAATGCAGTAAAACACACAAGCACTTATAGTGGTTTCAGAGGTGGGGTAATCCTCTACCAGTCCATTTTTCTCCAAATCAGTTGGAGATGAATTCACTATAACTTTCAACCAGTGATAAACGTTACAATGATTTAACCAGTTACAACAGCTTCCAACCAATGGAAACCTGTGGCCATTGCAACTCCTTTTGACTGCCTAGCACCTCCTGATTGAAAACCCGTGGATGCCTCAGCAACTCGCAAGCTCTTGTTAGTATGATGCTCTAAGTCTACTGTTTAATAATAATGTGGGGACATTTATTATTATATAATATTGATTATATTATTGAATTAATATTCTGCTTACGATCATCAAGTATGTGACTTGATAGTAAAGCTCGTTAAAGTATTAAAGAATATTTATTCTAGACATCCCTAGTAATATGATTACTAGTATGATAGTGATACGATGGCTATGTTTTACTGGTCATGAATATGAGATGTTACACTACACCATATATGGTGTTTCCCAACACTTGAAACCGGTGTTGCCACGTAAAATGTTGCCTTAGATGACTAAAAATAGATTAGAGTTTATGTGAGCCAACATCATAATTTGATGTTACTGTTGATGTAAAGACGTGTTGCGTTGGATGCAATAAGCTCTTCAATACCAACACATATAATGGCAGCACCCTTCAAGTCCCAGCGTCTGGAAGGGTGGTATTATACCAGCGCCTACGTGGCGCTGATGTGGCGCCTACATGGCGCTGATGTGGTATATTTTAATATAAAAAAATAGTATGGGTGATACAAAAACACCCCTACTATCTACACCATGCTTTGTAGGAGTTTTACCGGATACTGTATATGTAGTAAGGTTTTGATAGTAGGGGTGTTTTTGTATCACCCCTACTATTTTTTTATATTAAAATATACCACATCAGCACGTAGGCCACATCGCGCCACGCAGGCTACGCAGATAATACCACCCTTCCAGACGCCTGACTAAGGCTCCGCATATAATGGTGTTACCTTAGCTAAACAAAAAGATATTAAAAAGGGGGCGGGGAAATGAAAATCTTAGGAGCAAAAAAGACCGCTCAATCACTTTTATCAAAGCTCACTCTCAATAAGCCCACCGCTCTCACTTCGCACGCCGTAAATAAGTATAATAAAAAATATTTATGACCTTCTTTTCTATTTTATTATTATTTTTATTATTTTTTTACGTTAAATGAATATGAATATATATATACACACATACACACAGATATGTATATATAAGATTTTGAAATATTTTTCATTAATAATGCTATTAACTTTGTTGGTGCAAAGTCAAGACTATAATAAATATAATAAATAATACTTGGTATTTTCTTATTCTTACAATCATATAAGCATATACACAAAATAATCTTTATATTTTCTTTTTATTTTTATTATTAGAAATTGTGTTATATATGAATTTAAATATAAAAATATTTTGAAAATATTTTTCGTTAATAACATTTTTAATCGTTTTGATGCAAACACTCAAGACTATAAATATAATACATAGATACTTTTCTTATTCTTAAAATTATATAAATCATATACCAAATAATCATTATAAAAAGAAAAATAATTGTAAAAATAATTGAAATGCACAAAAATTGTGAAACCCGCTCCGTCTTCTCTTTCACCAATTCTCCCCTAACCCCTTGTCCAAT
The DNA here is from genome assembly GCA_033398695.1 of Orobanche coerulescens. Classification (NCBI taxonomy): domain Eukaryota; kingdom Viridiplantae; phylum Streptophyta; class Magnoliopsida; order Lamiales; family Orobanchaceae; genus Orobanche; species Orobanche coerulescens. Next base: position 12,207,469 of record CM065817.1, read on the forward strand.
GAAGTACCCATCACTATCTCCCTCTCTCTGCTTCTAATCTTCCCCCCAAATCCCGCTGCTCCTCTCCCCTCCCAAATCTCGCTGCTCCTCTCCCCTCCCAAATCCCCCCTCCCCACTGCCAACTGCAAATATCTCTACCCCCTCCATGTGAACTACGATCTTCCCTCCCTACTGCCACTGCAAATATCTCGGTGCTCCTCTCCCCTCCGAAATCATGATGCTCTTATCACGGTAAAATTCTTCTTCAAATCTCACATATTAATTATACCTTTTGTTCCGTCTTCCAGTCCAGTTAATTAGACGAAGCTGCCTGCTTCTTCACCCAGGGGTTTGAAATTGAGCAAGGAGATCAGTGTATACTCGAGATCTATGAGAAGAAATATTTACATCATGCCAACGAAACTCACCGCCTTGGAACTCACTGCTCTTCCTTCTTGCACTGGTAACTTTTTTTTTAATTCTATTTTTGCCTTAGGAATTAAGATGTGATTTTTAACTGCAAACATATGTTAGTGAGTGAAAATTTTGGTTGTGCTTACCATGTTTGCGCTCCCACTGCCAAAGTTTTGATCTTTAACTGCAACCATATGTGATTTTTTTGGTGGTTGAGCTTGTTGAAGTTTTTCTTCCTTGTTGGTGAGTTGGGGTTGAATTCATGAGTTTCTGTCATTGTGCCTGCCAATGTTTGATATTTTCTTTTTGCACTTTTCATTTTGTTACTTTGTTTTATTGATAAAATTATTTGGAATTTAAAGAATGGGTAGGTTTTTAAATGGTTTTTTTTAGTATTTTCATCTTTTTTTATTCTAATTTGTTTATTATTATTTTTTTTTTAATCCAAACAAACAGTAGAATGCATATCCAGTGGCCTCATATTTCTGTCTCTCATGGTAATCCTACCGATTTGATATAGTGCTATTGTTTGGGGTGGTAGAAACATCCCAAGACATGTATTTTGTTAAAGAGTAGAATTATTCTTGTTAAAGACAGTATAATTATTCTTGTTAAAGAGTCATGCTTATTCAGTGTTTGAGAAAATGATTATAAAAGATGTATGTAAGTTACTTTGTGTTGGCTCGTTACATGTATTTTGTCAACCTAACCATGTTTTCTGAACAAAGTTCCTAGATTGGGATGTTTTCTTTAACAGAGATGATCTGCATTTTTCCTGAAAGAACTCAACTAAGATAATTGAAAAATATTTAAAGTCCAGTGAACTAGCAACATAAAATTTAGAGGTATATAGGGTGGAAACTTGCGAACTAAAGGCCTGTTTGGAGGACGATTACGACTCCTTACAAGGACTGGCCTGATAGGTGTAACAACGCCTCGTACCTCTAAACGTACATGTTCTAGGTTTTGGTCAATGATTTTATCCATATTTGCATGCATCTGTTAAGTGCTTTAGAACATATTCCATTTTGATTTCGATATCCGTACTAACCATCTATTAAGAATGACTATATGGTGATTGTGAAACATACGAGGATGTTGATTAACATTTGAATTCATAACCTACAGTAGAGAAGTACAAAAATCTGGTTTATTATAACATTTGAATTAAAAAATATGGGGTTTTTACAGCGTGCTCATACACGCTATAAAAAGATTTATAACGGCCCGCAAATATAGTTACCACATTATTATGGATGCACTTTGTAAAAGATTAGATTATATATGCGGATTATATGTATATCAACAAACTACAACTTCTTTGTCTTTCAAGTTGTTTTGTTACATATTGGTGGATATATGTGCTCTTGTTCAGCTTAATCCTTGTTTTGAATAATATGCTAGCTTTTTTGCAATTTAGATATGATGAACAAAGCGAATTAAAGGACTTTAGTATAATTGTAGCTAGACTCTTTCATATACGTCTTATGAATTGTAGATATAATTTTTTTAGTGAAATCGAGCTTATTTTGCATTTGGCCATTTCTTATGAAAATTAATTGACAACCATCCCCATCACAGGGACTGGAACCAACCCTGCAAGAAGTCTTGGAGCTGCCATAATTTACAACAAAGGTCATGTTTGGGACGATCATGTGAGTTTTTTTGACAATAAAAAAAATCCAGGACTTATGAAAAATGTCATGGTAGTTATATAATTTGAATTAGACAACTACTAATAAGTTTTCTATACTGCACTTGCTGCTGGCTGTACTGTGGTCATAAGGCCCTCTGAATTGACTCCCTTAGCTGCTCTTGCAGCAACTGCGCTTTCCCATCAAGCTGGAATTCCACCGGTAAGGACTTTAGCATCAGGTGCACTAAGTAGGTACAAGTGAACTTATATATGTTTTTAGTGTGTTGATTCTTTTAACTACTGTCTCTTTAGGTGTCCCTGGAGCATGGAGGAAATGCACCTTGCATAATATTTGATGATGCAGACCTTGAAGTGGCAGTTAAAGGAACTGTAAGCTGATATATTTGGTCCAATCTTGATTTTACTATGTTGAGGGCTGGGTTGACAATATTGTGCTATTTGTATGAGCATAGAGCTGGGAGTGGTTGACAGATATGTAGTTGAGGTCATAATTGGTTGTATCATGCTACAATAATATATGTTTCATTAAGTGAATTATATATTTCAGTATTGGTATATTCAGCTACCAATAATCTTAAAGTTGGGGATGGTTTCAATGAAGGGGTGGTCCAGATAATTACTTGTGCACTTCCATTTACTCCTTGACAAGGTTTCTCACCACTCTTGTTTCGTGGAGTCTCGATTTACCTTCTGTAACACTGCTGGTGATAAGTATGGATGCTAGATCGATTATTGATATATACTATTAGCTTGTTGCAAAATTGTCTTCTCCTCACTATTATATGATTTTTGATTTTTTTTAAACAAGTTTTGTGCCATTGTATATATTTTCTTTGGGAGCTGGGCTATTACATCAGTGAGTGTGACTTTACAATTTTACTTTTGTTTTGGCATTCATTCTTGCAGGGACCTCTTATAAATGAAGGTACAGTGCATAAGGTCTTGTAGTGTCAATAGACCATATAACAACTTGCGCACGAGATGGATGAAAAAGTTGACAAAAAGGTTCGAGAGTATGTCAAGCTGATGATGACTAAAATTGCAGAGAAGATTCCATAACTCAAGGTCGATATCGATGAGCTATATGTTGAGCCATCAACTGATGTTTCAAGTGACAATGTTTCTACTTGATGTTTGTCAAGAGGGACTGCCTAGTGCATGTTTTATATAATCTTTTGAACTAATTAAGTAACTAATTATGATGATAGTTAGGAGATGATGCTATACTTTAATATTTTGGGCAGATTTGACTAGTTGATTTATGTCCAACTTTTGCTATGGTTAACTTTGGTTGTGTACTGATTTGGTATTTTATGAAGTTAAAAATATGCACTGCTTTCCTTTTGGCATTTTTTGCTTATGGAAATATTTTAAGGATATAATTGTGATATTAGAAATTTAGTTAACATGAAAATGTGTTGCTAAAACATGTATTAGATAAATCAAATAGCGGTCTTATGAATTGAAATTAAGTTACTCGGTAATTAATTTAATTTATAAATAATATTTCTTAGAGAAATATATTTGTATTTGATATAATTAATTAATTAGGTTAATTAATTAGTGTAAATACATTGGAGATAAAACGGAGTGTATTTAATGGAGTCGTTTGACGAACGTCTGGTACACGAGCCGAGTGACTCGGCCCGTTTCCTACCACCTTCCTAAAGCCGCCCCTCCCCCTCATGATTATCTTGGTGTGTTTTGTTTTTATAAGACAAGGCATGTTAGTCTTCCACACATGCTTCCGAATGACGTGATTAGATTATATCATTTTAATATCTTTTTCCGATCACTTTGTCTTATAAAATGAACAAATCATAACTACTCCAATGACACACATTAAGCTTACGGCTGAGAGGATTTTTGAGGGAGAAGAAAAATTATTTTCTTTAAGTGTTATCATCTTGGAGGTGAAAACAAGCAAGAAAATTTGAGAGAAAAATTCCTATGATAACTTCTTAGCCGTGTTCTTGAAGAAAGGAGTTTCGTTGATTTTTCCGGTCAAGTTCCGTCGCGTGGTGACGTAGAGACATCGTATTTTTGGTTTTTGCGACAAAGGGGATTTGTGCTCGTGTTCGGGTTCGTGATCATCATCAACTTACGAAGATATTATCAAAGGCTTCAAAGGTATGTGACTTTGATCCTTCGTCTTTGTTTGTTTTATTTTTTCGTATATACGTTACTTGATCGATCCACCAAGAGAGGGCGATGATACGAGCCAGCGCGGAAGAAATTCTTGCGGTCCTCCCGTCTGCCCCTGTTCCGATAGTGGAATGCGAGGGTGCAGAAGCTGAAGAAGATCTCGAAGAAGACCGCGAAGAAGATATTGAGGAAGAATCTATCGTCATTAACCCATAAAGCATGTCTATCAAGGCATGCCACGGGTACAACAAACGTAGATGTAAATAGTTTCGTAGATGTAAATAGTTTCATAGGTTGTCACTAATAATATAGCAATATAATGTTTTATCACCGCTTTGTACCGATGTGATATTTCTGCTTAAAAATAAAATTACTTGTGGACATGACTAAGGTTATAATGCATTAGATGTTAGTTGGCGAGTGCACGATGAATTGTCATCTTAACATGTTTCAACATCCTCCGTTCTGCTCCAAGTTTCGAGGACGAAACTTATTTTTAGGGGAGAAGAATGTGATACCCTGTTGTAGTTAAATCGAACGATTTTATATTTTGTGAACCGTCGAATAAATCTATTTATTATCTCGGACTTGAGAGTTATACCACCCCGCATTTTGTTTAGAGTGCCGAACCTAAATTTTTGTAATTTCGGCGTGTTACTATACACGTTACATATAATATTTTGTACGTCGCTGCCTTATTGACGAATTACCAGGACGAAACATAGAAATAATAATAATTATTATTATTATCCCCTATATATTAAAAGAGAAGACTCTATGCCAAATGTCATTCCCATAATTAATCTGCAACCACAGATTTTTTAATTATTTTTTTTCCTATGTGTCTTTTCCTTAAATTCTAGCCTATGTGACATGGATAGTGAGTCGCATATCCACGTGGTAAATCTTCTTTCCTATCCTATTTTTTTTCTTTTCCTTTTCCCGTATCGCCCCAAATTCATATTCTATCCTAGGGCAAATCTTTTCTATCCTCTTCCCATATCGCCCCATATTCATATTCCATCATAGGGCAAATTTTTTTTTCCTCTTACCGTATCGCCCCAAATTCATATTCATTCTTTTCCTCTTCCCGTATCGCAATCAATTTTGGCAACCAAATCCTGTCGCCCCAATAGGAAGCGGTAAGCACCAATCTTCTGGTATCTTCTTGGCAGTAAATTTTGGCAATAAATTTTGGTAAGCAATTCTTCTCGCCCCAATAGGAAATGGTAAGCACCAAATTCCCGCCCCAACAAATTTCTGAAAAATCTTTGGAACATATTTTTTGGTAACAAATTTCTAGATTTTATGCCTAAAAATATTTTGAAAGTTCCACTATAAAAGGATTACTGATTGTATTTTTATAGTTACTTCATAAACGGTTTCAAAGTTTGATTCATGTTAGCCGACCCCAAATCATTTTGGGACTAAAGCTTAGATGTTGTTGTTGTTGTACTTCATTCCAGTGAATAAATTAGTATACAATTTTTTTTTAGATTAAAATATGGAGCAAGATTTAATTTCTGTTCGTCGTATAGATCCTTCGAAGGAAACGAAACTTATTGGGATACGCGTTCAATGGATTTGGTTTACTGCGAGAAATGACAATTCCGGATTATTTTTATACAATGCGGATGATTTTGTGTGATGAAGATTTTGTATTAGACTGTTGCAATTATGGTGTTTGAAGGGCATGTATTTGTGTGTATTGATTATGTTTTCATGTTGATTATATTTTAATGTTTAATATGTTGATTGTTTGTGTTTAATATGGTTTAATATATAGTGGATATTCACTGTTTTAATGTGGTTAATATCCACTGTGTGAATCAAACTTAATTTAAAAAAAAAAGAATACAAATACATGAGGTAAAGTTTAAGTTTCTTACATGTAATAAATCACTTGAATCCTTCTTTCTCCAGTTTTGAATAAATGCTTATTTGACTTTTTCTCATAGTGAACTTTGATAATTTATTTATAGATATTATTTTAATTCTCCAGCTTAAGTCTTTAAAAACCAAATTTTATAGTATGTTTAATATGTTTTAAAATAATGTGTTTTAATGTTTAATATGCTGACTTTTAAACTGAACATAATAAACATGCTTTTAGATGTTCTTTTCTTTACTGTTCATTTTGTACTCTGTATTATTTCAGATTCTTCATTCTTCATTTGGTTTTAAACGGTTTGGAAGTGCATTGTATTTTTTCCATATGTAATTTTTCTATAACACTTTCCATGCAGAATACTAAGATTCAAGCTTCCGTTCCCCGTGCTCAAATTGGTAAGATTTCTCAAACCATGAAGGAGGGTTTCCTTTATGGTTTGCAGAATTACACTGTTGGTCGGAACATGGATGATTTTTTGTGCACAAGTCATCCATATCGATTAGGGTTTCACAGATATACTACTGTGAAACCATGTCCTCGCCTTAAAATACCGAGATATGGATTTCAGTTTGTTACTTTTGAAAAGATCAACGAGGGGGCAATGGATTTAAAACTTTCAGTTGGTGCGTATTATAAATCTTATATCACCTTTTTCGTATAGTTTTTATATGATATCTGCTTAGTCGATGAAATTGTTATTTTTTCAGATGTTATTGGCCAGATGATTGATGCTGGTGAATTAGTTGATATATCGAAAAGGAGTGGTGGAAATACGAAAAGGCAGACCATACATCTTCGCAATAATCAGTGAGTACATTATTGTTTTTCCTGTTTCTACAAATTCAGTTTTATTACGATTGGTCGTAATGGTGTAATTTGTTGGTATATCAGAATTAACATTCTGGTATGCACTTTGTGGGGGAAATATGCTGAGGAGATTAGTAAGTATTTGACTAGAGAGGAACCGATTGTCATTATTATGCAATTTGCACGTCTGAAAAAGTGGAACGGTAAACACATGATTTATTTTAATTGATGGCAGAATTTCTTTTCACCTATTTTAATTGATAGCATCAATATTTTACACTATCCTCAAACTATGTTTTATCTATTTTGTATAATGTCATATTTGTAGACGAATGGACTGTGGGTAACACTTTTAACTCTACAAGATTACTTATCAATTCCGATATAGACGAAGTGCTTGAATTCAAAAAGAGGTATTTGTTTGAACAAATTACTTGGCATTATTCATAATTTAGTGTTCTTTATGCAAAATTGTTGATGTTGCGTATTCTGATTCTTTTTTAATATGAAGCATGTTGAGTGCGACGACGACCCCAATGAAAAGTTTGTCCAGAATTGGAAGTCAATCGGTAAGCACTATTTTGAGTGAACTTGCCGAAGAATATGACATGAAGGACTTAATTGAACCCCAATGAAATTTAACATATGCTGAATTTCCAACTAAGTTTGTTTGGAAACCAAAAGATCGAATTTGACTTCCACGAAAAAGAGGCATTGCTATTGGTAGGCCATATTATGTTCCTCCAGGAGCAGGTAAATTTATTACAATTCATATTTACAATTCAATCAAAAAATTTGTTTTGACTTCAAAGGTACAATTGATATCCAAATTGATGATTGATGCAAACTAATACTTTTAGTGACAACAATTTTATAAAAGAATTTTCTTTGCCAAAATTTATTTAGTTAAAAAATTATTCCACATTTATAGTTCTTTACTATGGCAAATGGTACTTTATCTATTTTATATGTGGTATAATATATTTGTTAAAAGATTATTAGGGGTTTTAAAATGTAGTATACTATTTTGCAGATGACTTATATAAAAAATATCTTATTAAGTGCAAATATTTATAAGTTCTCTTTTACAGGAGAACTCTATTATATGAGTCTTCTTTTCCATCACAAGAAAGGTCCAAGAAGTCATGCTGAAATCCGAACTATCAGTGCAGTAGAATTTCCTACATTTAAAGAAGCATGTTACTCTATGGGATTACTTGATGATGACAAAGAATACATTGATGGAATTAAAGAGGCAAGTTTTTGGGGGTCTGCACATTATATTAGAAATCTCTTTGCAGTTTTATTATTGGCTAACAATATTTCAAGGCCGGAATATGTATGGGAAAATACTTGGCAGTTTCTTGGAGATGATATTCTGCACAGACAACGTACGTTGCTCGGCATATCAGGTACATGATTAATTAATAACATTTATTGTGACTGATTAAATAATAAAATGCATTTCCATTTTTTCAAAGTCTCATTGTTTACCTCTACTAATTTCAAAACATAACTTTTGCAGATTTGCAGTTGAGTGATGAACAAATAAAAAAATTCACGTTGGTTGAAATTGAAAAATTGCTATATCGTAATGGTAGCTCTCTCACTAAATTTTCTTCGATGCCATATCCCGACATGAATATTGTTGTTGAAGGTCAAAATAAACTTATACAAGAAGAGCTTATATATGATCAAAACATGATGGAAGCTGAACATCGTAAGCTTTTCTCAAGTTTAACAGATGAGCAACGAGCTATTCATGATAAGATTCTAAATGCTGTGGCGAATGATAAAGGTGGGTTATTTTTTGTTTACGGGTATGGTGGAACTGGAAAGACATTTGTTTGGAATACTCTATCAGCAGCCATTAGACCTAAATGAGAGATAGTTCTGAATGTTGCATCAAATGGAATTGTTGCACTACTTTTGCCAGGAGGTAGAACAACTCAGTCGAGGTTTGGTATTCCATTTGTCGTTCATGAAAATTCTGATTGTTCTATCACTGTTGGATCAGAGTTATCCGAACTTCTAATCAAAGCTAAGTTTATCATATGGGATGAAGCTCCGATGATGAATAAATTTTGTTTTCATGCTTTAGACAAAAGTTTGAAAGCATTAATGCAAGGAAATATAGCAAAAAAGGATCAGCTTCCATTTGGTGGCAAAGTTGTGGTTTTGGGTGGTGACTTTCGACAAATATTGCCAGTTTTTCCTAAAGGTAGTCGTGAAGACATTGTTTTTTCCACAATCAACTCTTCAGAACTGTGGAATCATTGTAATGTTCTAAAGTTGACTAAAAATATGCGGTTGACAACTGGATCAGATCAATGTCACACAAACCCAGTTGAATTAAAAGAATTCTAGGAATGGATTTTGAATGTTGGTGATGGTGATGTAGGGACATCTTCAGATGGTGAATCAATCATAGAAATTCCTGAAGAATTTTTGATAACATATACTGGTGATCCAATAGAAGCTATAGTTCATAATACATATCCATCGCTAACTGCTAAGTATTCAGATCTACAATATTTCCAAGACAGAGCTATTCTTGCACAAACTCATACTGTTGTTGAAGCAGTTAATGATCACATTATAAATCTTCTTCCGGGTGATATTACTGAATTCATGAGTGCAGATGGTTTATCCAGCTCAAATGGAAATTGTGATGTTAACCAACATGTCTATTCAATGGATTTTCTTAACACCATACGATGTTCTGGGGTTACAAATCATAAATTGGGATTGAAAGTTGGTGTTCCGGTAATGTTACTACGAAACATTGATCATGCTAATGGACTGTAACACCCCCAATCTACTCAGGGATATTACATGCCGTAAAACCTTTCCTCAAGGATCGACCAGGCTGGTAACAATATCGAACATCCCAACAATGCCTTTAAGGCTAAAATGACTCAGTAGACCGATTTGTGTAACACCCCGAGATATTCGGAATAATTACAGCGCCGTAAACCCTTTAAGTAAGGATTTATAAGGCTAAATAAAAGAAATGTAAATATAAGACATCAATACCACGGGAATTCAAGTTTACAAAACCGGTTCCAACTGGTTCAACGAGTTAATTAATACAACCATATCGAAATGATATTAATAAGACACGCGTACTCGAGTACTGAAATTAAACCAAGAAGACAAATCACCAACAACAACAAACATCACTGAACCCCTTCGTCGTCACATCGATCTGTGGTCGCTTTCCCTGCTCCTCGGCTACCTGAACATCAAAACAAATGTCCACCCCCGAAAGAGTTAGCAAAACGATGCTAGTACAAGTATCATTTAAACAAATCGAATATGCATCAACAATACATAACAAGATACACCACACGGACTTCTGCTATCGGAATCCGACAATGCGAATCCAAAAGATTCCATTAACACAGCAAGGGTATTCCAATGATCCAGCGCCCTCAGCATAGATCCCAAGATGATCCCGTCGGACCAACACGAGGTGGAAATAACCCATCCAATGATCCAGCGCCCTCAGCCTAGATCCCAAGATGATCCCGTCAGACTAACACGAGGTGGACATCCGATCCAGCGCCCTCAGCATAGATCTCACAACATACACAAACACAACTCATGCATACATATATGCCAAATTGCTATGTCCATCAACATGAACATACAAACACTAGATAACGAATATCATGACAATTCAACGAAATAAATCTCGTGTTCAACAACATGAATAAACCACATGCATGCTCAAAAATACCAATATTAACACATTACGATACTTGCCTCGAAGATGGCAAGAACGAAACACTTCGATGATATCAACACACTCGAAGGCCGCCTCCTTCGATCAACGTAGCAAGCTCGAACCTTAACAAAAGAAATGATATAGAATTCATCTCAAGTCGAACGAATTGCCTAACAATCTGGTCTACGGCCAAAAGCTCTAAATATGCAATCTGCCTGAACCACTTAGCGTACGCTACGTACTCTACGTAACGTGTGCTAAGCCTGCCTGTTAACGTACGCTATCGTCTAAGTCTAGCGTACGCTACCCATGTACTGACAGTTCTCTCTGATCAGCCGACTGACTTGACTGATAACATAACGTACGTTACGTACCAAACGTAGCGTACGTTAACTTATTCCCAATAGTGCACGTTAACTTACATATGTTAGCGTGCGCTAACCGTGCATGGCAGATTACTACTGGCAGAAAACTTGATCTAATGGTGATGAACTCATGAATTCTATGGTGATAATACATGTCATCCCCGTGCATATCATGCTCATAAGGTTTTGTGAAAGTTCTATACGGATTAAACGACCACGAGATACAAGGTTGCGCATAACCATCACAACACCATAATTCATCTTGATTTTCAAGGAATATCCTAAGTTCAATCCGTTACATGTCCCAAAACGTATGATTCCTTTATGTAAAGACATAAGAACTTTGAAAATCTCCATATACTGGTCACAAATCGGTTTGAAGCTTCAGAATATGCTAGGAGTTCAAACACTAAAAGGTTCAATGGTTTATACGATGAATAAGTACCGAAACATCGAAAATATCTTTCTAACACATGATGTTTGACTACTTATGAATTTAACTGACTAGGTAATCCCAAAACATGATCAAAACGTCCTTCAGAATACTACTAATATTGGCGAAGAATCACCTACCTCAAAGTAGCGAAGAACCCGAAGGAACTTGAAGAAAATCCAACACCGAGAGCTTGAACACCAATCCTCAATGATCTACAATCTTCAAACTCGAGCTAGGAGGATGATATTAGAGGTTTGAGGAGGGAGGAAGTAACTCCCTGAGCTCAAAAATTCGGATTTGGGGAAGTGGAAATATCTGAAAAAATGAAAAAGTATGATGTCCTATATATAGGAAATGGTTATTAGCGCGCGCTAATCCCTATTCATAGCGTGCGCTAACGGCCATACGAAGCTTACTGACTTCACTGTACTCAGCGTTTAGCGTGCGTTATCAATATATCATTAGCGTGCGCTACCGCGTTGACTTAGCTTTTTCCCGAAAGCCGTCCAGGTTCATCCCGACATGATCCGACCGAAATCCTCAGCCGATCTCACCTACCACCCTGTCGCAATCATGCTGACTACATATAGCATGCGCTAATGTTCATGCACAGCGTGCGCTACGGATCCAAATTAGCGTACGCTACACTTAGACGATAGCGTGCGCTACTTGCGCAGAATCACAATTTAAATCACATTCATGAAATCATGCGCTCAACAACACCGAATTATGAAATATGGAGAATAATACTCAGATCAAAATGTAATAATTACAATATCACAAGTTCCAAATACATATCAGAAATCTCGGGTATTACATCCTTCCTCCCTAAAAAGAAGTTTCGTCCCGAAACTTAAGATGAAAACAACTCTGGATATCTAGTCTTCATACTGTCCTCCGTTTCCCAAGTGGCCTCTTCAACCCCGTGCCGTGACCATTGTACTTTAACCAAGGGTATTGGTTTATTCCTCAATTGTTTGATCCGACTCTCAAGTATCTTAATTGGTCTCTCCTCGAAGGTGCCATCATTAGCTATCTTGATCTCATCGAACTCAATGATATGACTGGGATCCGGTACATACTTCCGCAATTGGGATACGTGAAACACATTGTGAACGTGACTCAGCGATGGTGGTAAGGCCAACCTGTATGCTAAATCCCCAACTCTCTCGAGGATCTCAAATGGTCCGATATATCTCGGACTTAGCTTACCCTTTTTCCCAAAACGGAAAATTCCTCGTGTAGGGGACACCTTCAATAGTACGTGGTCCCCAATGTCGAACTCTAGAGGGCGACGACGTACATCTGCATAAGACTTCTGTCGACTCTGGGCAGTCAACAGTCTTTCCCTAATCAAAGCTATCTTCTCTTGAGTTTGAACTATCAATTCCGGTTCCGTCCCGATCAAGTCCGAAGAATCATCCCAACACAAGGGTGATCAGCATCTTCTCCCGTACAAAGCTTCAAACGGTGCCATCTTAATAGAAGCATACCAACTATTGTTATAGGTGAATTCAATCAATGGCAAGTGAACTTCCCAATCAGTTGACCAATCCAACGCACAAGCTCTAAGCATGTCTTCTACTGTTTGAATAGTCCTTTTGGACTGACCGTCCGTTTGGGGATGATAAGCTGTGCTAAAGTTGAGCTCAGTCCCCAAAGCCCTGTGAACTGCTTTCCAGAAGTGCGACAAGAAGCGACCATCTCGATCTGAAATAATGGTCTTCGGCGTCCCATGCAATCTGACTATCTCCGCAATAAATACTCGCGCCAATCTCTCGGGTCCCCATGTGTCTTTAATTCCTAGGAAATGAGCCGACTTGGTTAGTCGATCAACTATAACCCAAATCATGTTCATTCCCGCCTTGGTTCTTGGCATATTGGTGATGAAATCCATCGAAATATCCTCCTACTTCCACTCAGGGATCGGAAGCGGCTTTAACATTCCGGCAGGTCGCTGATGTTCAATCTTAACCTGCTGACAAGTCAAGCACTTCGAAACGTACTCTGCTACGTCCTTCTTCATATTCCCCCACCAGAAGTTTTGTTTTAAATCCTTATACATCTTACTGCTGCCCGAGTGAATAGAATAGGGCGCGCTGTGAGCTTCCTTCAGAATAGTCCGTCTCAATTCATCATTATCGGGAACGCAAAGTCGACTCTGAAATCTCAGAACTCCATCATCTTGTATCACGAATCCTGGGGCCTTTCCTTTCTTTACTTCGTCACATAACCGAAGGAGCAGAGAATCGTTCAACTGCTTAGATTTGATTTCCTCGGCTAGCGACGAAGTCAGTTCCATCACATATAGTTGCCCTTGGATTTCTGGTGCCCATACTTCAATCCCTTCGCGGATCAGTTCTTGTTGAATGATGGTTTGGGACGTAAGTGCTTCCAACACTCGAAGAGAAATAGGTTTACGGCTCAATGCATCGGCTACAACATTTGCTTTACCCGGATGATAGAGAATGTCCAAGTCGTAATCCTTGATCAATTCTAGCCACCTTCTTTGCCTCATGTTTAATTCTTTCTGACTGAAAATGTACTTGAGGCTTTTATGATCGGTAAAGATCTGACAGTGAGTACCGTATAAATAATATCGCCAAATTTTCAAAGCAAAGACCACAGCTGCTAACTCCAGATCATGAGTCGGGTAATTTACTTCGTACGGTTTCAACTGCCGAGAGGCATAGGCAATCACCTTATCCTTTTTCATTAACACACATCCCAGACCCTGATTTGAAGCGTCGCTGTATACCATGAATCCATCATTTCCATCTGGTAATGCTAATATAGGTGCTGTCGTCAGTCTCTTCTTAAGTTCATCAAAACCAGCCTGGCATTTCTCATTCCACATGAACTTTTGAGTTTTCTGTAACAGCTGAGTGAGCGGACGAGCAATTTTGGAAAATCCTTCTACAAAACGGCGATAATACCCAGCAAGTCCTAAGAAGCTTCGGACTTCTTTCACGTTTTTAGGAGCTTCCCATTCCAAGATTGCTTCGACTTTCTTCGGGTCCACCTGAACTCCGTCCGCAGATATCACATGCCCAAGGAAGGTTACTTCTCTAAGCCAGAACTCACATTTAGAAATCTTCGCATAGAGCTGTTCCTTCCTCAAGATGCTCAAAACCACATGAAAATGCTCGGCATGATCCTCTATGTCTTTCGAATAGATCAAGATGTCATCAATGAAAACGACTACAAACTTATCTAGGTATTCTAAGAATACCCGATTAATCAGTTGCATAAATACCGCAGGAGCATTGGTAAGTCCGAATGGCATCACCACGAATTCATAGTGCCCGTACCGGGATCGGAAAGCAGATTTCGGTATCTCCAATTCCTTAATTCTCAACTGATGATATCGTGATCGCAAGTCAATCTTCGAGAATACCCTTGCTCCTTGCAGTTGATCAAACAAGTCATTGATCCGAGGTATAGGATACTTGTTCTTGATTGTCACCTTGTTTAGTTCCCTATAATCAATACATAACCGGAGGGATCCGTCTTTCTTTCGGACAAAGAGAACGGGCGCTCCCCAAGGAGAAACGCTAGGTTGAATATAACCCTTCTGTAATAATTCCTCCAGTTGCTTCTTTAGTTCATACATCTCGGTTGGTGCCATGCGGTATGGTGCTATGGAAATAGGAGCGGCTCCAGGCTCTAATTCGATAGTGAACCCCACTTCTCTCTGCGGAGGTAACCCAGGTAGTTCATCAGGGAATACATCTGAAAATTCATTCACAACTGGAATAGATGAGAGTTCTACTCCTTCTTCTTTCTTCATGGCATAGCACCAAAGTCCATGACATCCTTGCTTCAGTAATTTCACAGCTTTCATCGCTTTGATCAATTTTCCCGAACTTCCCGGTCTCCATCCTCTGAATAAGTGTTCAGATCTGTCCTCAGCAATGATAGAAATGACTCTCTTTCGATAATTCAGAATAGCTCCATAACGGTTGAGCCAATCGTCTCCGAGAATTAAATCGTCACCATGAATGTCAACTACAATAAAATTCGATGGCCAGTCTCTCCCTCCTATAGACACTGGGAAGTCTCTAGTTTCTAGGGTTCCCACAATTCTCTCTCCGCTCGGCAAACCCACAACATATGGTTCACAATCAAATAAGCACGAGATTTTTAAGTGATTAACACATTTCAATGATATGAAAGAATGTGTAGCTCCGGAATCGAATAAGGCACTAACTGGTTGCAAAAGGATCTGAATCGTACCTGATGCAACAGCAGTGTTCTGATCGTCAGATTTCCTCATCTCGTACAGGAGTGGAGGAACGGACCCAGCACTGGATGTATCTCTCTTCCCAATAGTTTGCTGCTGAAATCCACTCTGCTGCGTCTGGTTCACACTTATCTCCTTTGGAACTGGCGCTGGAGTGCGAGTACCAAAAGATCTAGTAGCAACTCCACAAAAAGCCGCACGATGCCCTTCTTGTCCACAATCGTAACAAGTCACAGAAGATGCGGGGCAATCACGTCGAATATGCCCTGCTCGACCACAATTGTAGCATTTCTTTGATGCGTCCGAAACTGCTGATGTTGTCCGGAACTTCTTTCCACCTCTAGAAGGATGTGGAGGTTTCCAAGCCGAATAAAAGGAAGACTGGCCCTTGCGGGGCCCACCACTCTTGTTTTCTGAGAAGTTGCCGGTCACTTTTTGCTTCTTTGCCTCCACTGATTTCTCCACCGCCGCCTCTTTCATGTCGTAGGCCAGCGCTTTGTCTTGATACTGTCACAACGTAGTACACTCGAATCCGGACATGTATTGCTGAATCTCCGGCTTCATTCGCATATCGAAATGAAAAATCTTTTCTGCCTCCGTTCTGACCAAGTGTCGGACACAAGTCAGCTGATGATTAAAAGTTTTGATTATGTCTCATATGATTGCTTCCGAACTCGTGGTGAGAAAAACTCTCGATTTTTGCCTCTCTAATCGAACGAGGACGATCGTGCTTCCATCATTAGTTTGAATTCCGTCCAATCCGTATTATGATTCTCGGGTCGAATAGCTTCCCACCAGTCAAAGGCCTCCCCAGTCAGAAAATACTGGGCAATGGGAACCTTCCGGTCCTCGGGACAGTTAATACCCGCGAATATTTTCTCTAACTCCTTCAGCCAATGATCCCAAGTAAGTGCCTCAGCAGATCCGTCAAACTTTGGCGGGTGCAGTTTGACCACCTCAGCAAGCCATCTGTCTCCTCGGTTATCCTCGTGGTGCTGCTGTCCCATCGCTGTCTGCATGCGGTCAACTACCTGAGCGAACTGGTTTATCTGAGCCACCACCTGTTGAAGCACTCCCGGCATGTTAGGATTTGCGTCGTCATTCGCCGATCTCGCCGCCTCCAGAATGGGAATCGGTTCTACTAGCCGATAATTCTGGGGTAGTTGCGGAATCCTCCTGTCTCATATTT
This sequence comes from Orobanche coerulescens, assembly GCA_033398695.1. Classification (NCBI taxonomy): domain Eukaryota; kingdom Viridiplantae; phylum Streptophyta; class Magnoliopsida; order Lamiales; family Orobanchaceae; genus Orobanche; species Orobanche coerulescens. The sequence continues at coordinate 12,224,325 of CM065817.1, forward strand.
CCACGTCCGCGTCCACGACCACGTCCGCGTCCACGACCTCCTCTCAACATACTGAAACACAATTTCTCAATATCCAGGACAAAATTTTCAAAAATAAAGCCCGTAAATACTCACAAAACAGAATTAAGTAAAACGGTAGTACAAGAGATTAGGAGACTTACAACCACGGTCCACATGACGACTTTTGGATGAACAGTGATGTTACGAATGACTCGTAAATCAATAACGTAAACAGACCCAACTTAAAACCCGACTGCCAAGATATCCATGAATCTTAGCTCCGATACCATATTCTGTAACACCCCGAGATATTCGGAATAATTACAGCACCGTAAACCCTTTAAGTAAGGATTTATAAGGCTAAATAAAAGAAATGTAAATATAAGACATCAATACCACGGGAATTCAAGTTTACAAAACGGGTTCCAACTGGTTCAACGAGTTAATTAATACAACCATATTGAAATGATATTAATAAGACACGCGTACTCGAGTACTGAAATTAAACCAAGAAGACAAATCAACAACAACAACAACAAACATCACTGAACCCCTTCGTCGTCACATCGGTACTGTGGCTGTTTCCCTGCTCCTCGGCTATCTGAACATCAAAACAAATGTCCACCCCCGAAGGGGTTAGCAAAACGATGCTAGTACAAGTATCATTTAAACAAATCGAATATGCATCAACAATACATAACAAGATACACCACACGGACTTCCGCTACCGGAATCCGACAATGCGAATCCAAAAGATTCCATTAACACAGCAAGGGTATTCCAATGATCCAGCGTCCTCAGCATAGATCCCAAGATGATCCCGTCGGACCAACACGAGGTGGAAATAACCCATCCAATGATCCAGCGCCCTCAGCCTAGATCCCAAGATGATCCCGTCGAACCAACACGAGGTGGACATCCGATCCACCGCCCTCAGCATAGATCGCACAACATACACAAACACAACTCATGCATACATATATGCCAAATTGCTATGTCCATCAACATGAACATACAAACACTAGATAACGAATATCATGACAATTCAACGAAATAAATCTCGTGTTCAACAACATGAATAAACCACATGCATTCTCAAAAATACCAATATTAACACATTACGATACTTGCCTCGAAGATGGCAAGAACGAAACACTTCGATGATCTCAACACACTCGAAGGCCGCCTCCTTCGATCAACGTAGCAAGTTCGAACCTTAACAAAAGAAATGATATAGAATTCATCTCAAGTCGAACGAATTGCCTAACAATCCGGTCTACGGCCAAAAGCTCTAAATATGCAATATGCCTGAACCACTTAGCGTACGCTACGTAATCTACGTAACGTGCGCTAAGCCTGCCTGTTAACGTACGCTATCGTCTAAGTCTAGCGTACGCTAGCCATGTACTGACAGTTCTCTCTGATCAGCCTACTGACTCGACTGATAACATAACGTACGTTACGTACCAAACGTAGCGTACGTTAACTTATTCCCGATAGCGCACGTTAACTTACATATGTTAGCGTGCGCTAACCGTGCATGACAGATTACTACTGGCAGAAAACTTGATCTAATGGTGATGAACTCATGAATTCTATGGTGATAATACATGTCATCCCTGTGCATATCATGCTCATAAGGTTTTGTGAAAGTTCTATACGGATTAACCGACCACGAGATACAAGGTTGCGCATAACCATCACAACACCATAATTCATCTTGATTTTCAAGGAATATCCTAAGTTCAATCCGTTACATGTCCCAAAACGTATGATTCCTTTATGTAAAGACATAAGAACTTTGAAAATCTCCATATACTGGTCACAAATCGGTTTGAAGCTTCAGAATATGCTAGGAGTTCAAACACTAAAAGGTTCAATGGTTTATACGATGAATAAGTACCGAAACATCGAAAATATCTTTCTAACACATGATGTTTGACTACTTATGAATTTAACTGACTAGGTAATCCCAAAACATGATCAAAACGTCCTTCAGAATACTACTAATATTGGCGAAGAATCACCTACCTCAAAGTAGCGAAGAACACGAAGGAACTTGAAGAAAATCCAACACTGAGAGCTTGAACACCAATCCTCAATGATCTACAATCTTCAAACTCGAGCTAGGAGGATGATATGAGAGGTTTGAGGAGGGAGGAAGTAACTCTCTGAGCTCAAAAATTCGGATTTGGGGAAGTGGAAATATCTGAAAAAATGAAAAAGTATGCTGTCCTATATATAGGAAATGGTTATTAGCGCGCGCTAATCCCTATTCATAGCGTGCGCTAACGGCCATACGAAGCTTACTGACTTCACTGTACTCAGCGTTTAGCGTGCGTTATCAATATATCATTAGCATGCGCTACCGCGTTGACTTGGCTTTTTCCCGAAAGCCATCCAGGTTCATCCCGATATGATCCGACCGAAATCCTCAGCCGATCTCACCTACCACCCTGTCGCAATCATGCTGACTACGTATAGCGTGCGCTAATGTTCATGCACAGCGTGCGCTATGGATCCAAATTAGCGTACGCTACACTTAGACGATAGCGTGCGCTACTTGTGCAGAATCACAATTTAAATCACATTCATGAAATCATGCGCTCAACAACACCGAATTATGAAATATGGAGAATAATACTCAGATCAAAATGTAATAATTACAATATCACAAGTTCCAAATACATTTCAGAAATCTCGGTTATTACAATTTGGTCTTTCAATAAATACATACAACTCAATCTCAATACATGCCCACGCATGGGTCAAATACAAAATACTCCCGTACAATGGGGGAAAATACTGCAGCGAAAATAAAGTACAACTGAACCAATACAACAACGTACGGGTCCTCATGTGATTAGTATCGATCATCTTTCATCATCCTTCGTGCCGACCCTGTGCTATGCTCCTCAACACCTGAATGCAATACAAACATCCACCCCCCGATTACTCGGGGGTTAGCAAAATTCCACTATTTGCTAGTGCAAGTATAAAGTGCAAAATACGAGTCATACAATTCAAGTTCCAAGAATAATAGCAACCAGGAATCCTCAAAGATTCAAACACAATGAAAAATACCTCCTGAAGTAAGAGTTTGGGGAAAGATCACAATTTAAGGGAAACAATTTACAAAATGGTTTAATATGCCATCGGGAGTTTTAATAGAAAACAATTTAGGATCAACAGGGTCACAACCCAAAGGTTTTGTCTTCACAAATAGAAAACCAACAACAATTCACATGGTCAAGACCCACTTCACGTGTCCTTGACGGACATAAAAATCAGCAAAACATAACCACCCAAGATACGAAATCTCGGTCACACTCAAGGTACTCGACCTGGTCAATACATCCAAAGCATATACATAACACCGTGAACACATGCCACGTCATCTCACGGTTGGATCAATCACTTGTTGTATACTGACCACATGATCGCATGTCATGTGTCACCATAGGTTCCATATACCATCGTGATCACTTGCCACGTCATCTCACGGTTGGATCAATCACTTGTTGTCTCCTGACCATATGTGCGCATGTCATGTATCACCGTAGGTATCCTGAGGCTCTCATGGTTGGATCAATCACTTGTTGCATCTTGACTACATGATCACATGTCATGTGTCATGTAGACCCCGCCCATATATACACATTCACACACATAACATAGCACGCCAAGGATATCTAAACAATTCACCCAAAGGCAATAAACACATAGCACAACACAAGTGTCAAATCACAACACACCGAAATGAGATAATATATGTATATATATTATCAAAGCACAACAACACCAAGCATATTCATAGGGTTCACCTTACCATTCAAGAAACACACCATTCACAAAACACACGCGTATTGAAAATGAGCCTTTAACGAGGCTAAACCGAATCTTTTGAAAATTCATTTCAAACAACCAAACAAATACATTTAGACGATCACCGATCATCATATCCACGAAACAAGAAATGTATGGACAAGGTACTTCCCTCAAATAACCACAAATGCAGAGAATCGACCGAAGTAGGTTGGCACGAACAGACTATGAACCCGCCGACTCCGCCAAACGCCAACTCGCGACAATAAACTATGAAGGACAATAACAACAATGAAAATGATTTCCATAGCACGACTCAAAGCCGCTGAATTGGAGGAACAAATGACAAAAGCTCAAGGGTTTCCCCCAAAATGGCCAAGAACAAGAATCGACCGACCAAAACATGAAAACGAAATTCCAAACCGGAATATGGATATTCAATCCATTGGATATGTTTAACAACATCATTTAACAACAATCGATTCATCAAAATCGGATGGAAAATGAGATCAAGAACAAAACTCCCCAAAAAGTCAACTCTAGGGATTCAAAAAAATACCTTGATTCCGCGAAGAACAATGGATTAGATGATGTTATAATCACCTAGGATACTCCAAAACACCTTTGGATCGAGCAAAATCGGCCAAGATCGCGATCCCTAGTCACCCTTGACTCAACCCCGCGGAGAGGAGGAAAAATGAGGTAGAAATGATGTATCACGACTGCTCTCCAGTTTATATACACTTGACAGCTTAGTGTGCGCTAATCTTTAAGATTAGCGTGTGCTATCGAGGACCGAAGTAAAACTTCCTGACAAAAATACACTGTTAGCGTGCGCTAACCACAAGTGTTAGCGTGCGCTAACGGGACCTTCAAACACAGTCCAGTAGCTCCTGGATTGCCCTGAACTACCAGGTAGCACGCGCTATCCTCAAACTAGCATTCACTACTAATGCACTCTATCACGCGCTATGATACTAAATAGCGTGTCCTGATCAACGTCTTAACCCAGTCTAGTAGCCTCTAGACAGTTTCTGCACCACTAGTTAGCGTGCGCTACCACACCCGTAGCGTGCGCTAATAACTGCACCTTAGAGCGCACTAACCACTAAGTGTAGCGTGCGCTAACGACTCGTAAAGACAGAAACAGAACTCTCAGGAATGGGCACGACGACGGATACCCACAACTTTGGGAAATTACAAAACGGCTCCAAATGTCTAAAAATCACAATACAACAACGACCAAACTGAAGCTCACAACACGTAAAACAACATTGAATGAACTTACGAGAAACCCGAAACAACAGTTTCGAACGAGATTCGCAAGAATCAAACTCAAGCGCGGAAAAGTCGCTTAAGAACACGAAACTCAACAAAACGACACCAAAATGAACTCGGATGTCAAAAAGTGTAGAATTAGTCATTCTCAGAATGACGAAACGGTCACAAGCGAGTCGTCAAAATGGACCCCCGCCAAAAGAAAAAAATTACCGGAAATCAAAATTGCGGATATTACATACTACCCTCCTTAAAAAACGTTTCGTCCCGAAACTTAAAATAAGTAGGGAGGAGCAACATCCCACTAGGAAACACTCAACGAGATACACAAGAACCGAAAACTCGGGCCTAACGACGAAATGTTACAAGCAACGCAAGGAAACATATGGCGTGAAAACACGCTCCACGGTGACCATCACAACGCCACAGGTAGAGACATAATAAAACCAACAAGTGACAAGCGTCATCAAACAGATAGTACAATCGAGTCAATTATCCGAACAATCACAAAGCAAGAGGTACCAATATAAGAAAACATGCACAGTAAAAAAAACAGAAAATAATCAATTCACAAGGACAACCATAATCAATTCGGACTACGCCGAAATCCTTAAAAACCACACTAGGTATCTCCGTGTCCTTTTGGAGCAGAGACGCAATCTCGATCCCCAAATCTCTCAGCTACCGTCTCGCAATGCACGGCTCGGTGACCCACCTGGCCACACTCGAAACAGCTGACTAACGGTGAACGACAATTCTTCGCGGTATGGCCCGCTCGACTACAGTTATAACAAGTCTTCATGTTGCCCACATTACTCACTGCAGGGGTACTACTCTTCTGATCACGCGATCGAGGAACCTTCTTATGATGACGAAACGATGTCCCAACCTCAGGGGGCCCACTCCCCTGATTTCCTGAAAAGTTCCCAACGGTTTTCTGTTTCTTCGAGTCAGACATATTCGCGGTCGATAATCTGGATAGCTCATAGGCCAATGCCCTATTATGATAATCTCTCAAGGAAGTACAAGTGAGACCTGCCATGTACTGACGAACCTCCTGCTTCATCTGCCTACTAAAATGACAGATCTTGTCCTCCTCCATCCTTACTTGATCCTGCACATAGTTGAGCTGTTTGCTAAAATCAATAATAGCTTGAGACAGCGGTACATCTTGCGGTTTTGCCGAAAAGAATTCATTAATCCTCTGATTTATGATCGGTTCTAGACAAAACTCATCTCTCATGAATCCCTGGAACTCTGCCCACGTGACAACATGATCTCGAGCCTTAACAGCCTCCCACCAACTAGCGGCATCTTTGTCGAGAAGGTACTGAGCGACCGGTACCTTACGTTCTTCTGGACAATCATCTACCTCGAATATCTTTTCCAACTGGAAAAGCCAACCATCCCAACCCAATGCATCTGCGGCACCAGCAAAATGAGAAGGATTCATACAAACTACTTCTCGAAGCCACTAATTTGCACCAGTGTTCTGGGTCACATATGTACTACGTTGAACTGCTTGAGTCAACTGAGTCATTTGTGCAGCTACCTGCTGCAGAATAGTAGCAACACCGATACTAACACCATCACTGGAAGCATGATCCTGATCACGCATCCGGTTGCCACGACCACGACCCCTGCCCCTCGGCATACTGAATGAGCAACCACTTAGCACAACAGAAAATCATAACACGCAACACATACAATGATTACTATCATAAAGCAACAAACATACCAACATCACAGCAACGATGGCATCGTTCGGCGATCTCAACGGTCGGAACGATAACCAGCACATAATCACAAAACATCATGAAAAAATCACACATGTACACAAACGTACAAACCCAAGCTTTAACAGCTCGCACATGTGCGACAACACGTAATTCACCACGAGGCGACAAACATTAAATACCACATCACACCTCTCACAGAGGGTTAGTACAACAAATGCGTGGCGAATGACTTAACGCTCACACCACCAACTCAATCATAACTCGTAGGGCTAACACCGTAACGACAATACTAACATCATACACACCTTCTCCGACCACAAGCAGGAAGTGATAGGTTTTAAAAACGAGAACCACCTTTTAAAATGGGTTTTGGAAACATCAGTTAATCTTGAGTATCACCTTTCAAAAAGTAGTACAAACATCATCATCGAGACTTTGAAAACCATCTTGCTTTCGATAAAAATGAGGATACTTTTCTTTTAGTGAAAAACTTTCAGAATATTTGACCCTCGGGTCTAAGCAAAAGCATTTCTAAATCATTGATAATATCTCAAAATATTTAAGTCCTCAAGTGGAATAACTTTGAAACATACTGTGGTACCTTGGAAGTACCGCGAGAAATAATTCATTTTAAAAGTACATCTCGAAATTTATTTTCTAAGATACTCAAGGTTTTCAAAAATCCAATAGGCCAGAATACCCAAAAACTCACACGTATCGACATCGCTTATACACATCATAGTAAACGCATCAATTCGTTCAAAATCAAGACAATACATGTCTTTTGCCTGAAAACAAACAATCAAATATCACAGTCGAAAAGACACAAGTAGCGACAACACTCCTCATATAACCGGAATATGAGAGTCAAATAAACACGCATCATGAAACCAAGAATCTACATAAAGATTCCATCTCTCAACAACTAAGCATACGAGTAGCTCGTGCTGCACGAGGCACAACACAAAGAAGGGAGACTTACATCTATAGGTCACACGAAGATGATGATCGCCCCACGATACTAATCACGACCAACAAACTCAGACGACGCATCGCGACACGACTCAGTCAGATAAAATCCGACGTGACAAAACTCAACAGACACCACTTAACCCGACAGCCTTGGTTTCCACAACCTAATGTCCGATACCATTTATGTAACACCCCCAATCTGCTCAGGGATATTACACGCCATAGAACCTTTCCTCAAGGATTTACCAGGCTGGTAACAACATCGAACATCCCAACAATGCCTTTAAGGCTAAAATGACTCAGTAGACGGATTTGGTCTTTCAATAAATACATACAACTCAATCTCAATACATGCCTATGCAGGGGTCAAATACAAAATACTCCAGTACAATGGGGAAAAATACTGCAACGAAAATAAAGTACAACGGAACCAATACAACAACGTACGGGTCCTCATGTGATTAGTATCGATCATCTTTCATCATCCTTTGTGCCGACCCTGTGCTATGCTCCTCAACACCTGAATGCAATACAGACATCCACCCCCCGATTACTCGAGGGTTAGCAAAATTCTACTATGTTGCTAGTGCAAGTATAAAGTGCAAAATACGAGTCATACAATTCAAGTTCCAAGAATAATAACAACCAGGAATCCTCAAAGATTCAAACACAACGAAAAATACCTCCCGAAGCAAGAGTTTTTGTCAAACATTCCAAAACTGAAAGATCGCAATTTAAGGGAAACAATTTACAAAATGGTTTAATATGCCATCGGGAGTTTTAATAGAAAACAATTTAGGATTATCGAATCTTTCTCTTTCCAAAATCAACAGGGTCCAATCCCAACGGTTTTGTCTTCACAAATAGAAAACCAACAACAATTCACAGGGTCAAAACCCACGTCACGTGTCCTCGACAGACACAAAAATCAGCAAAACATAACCACCAAAGATACGAAATATCGGTATCACACCGAAGGTACTCGACCTGGCAAAATACATCCAAAATCAGATACATAACACCATGAACACATGCCACATCATATCATGGTTGGATTAATCACTTGTTGTCTCCTGACCACATAATCGCATGTCATGTGTCACCGTAGGTTCCATATACCACCGTGATCACTTGCCACATCATCTCACAGTTGGATCAATCACTTGTTGTCTCCTGACCACATAATCGCACGTCATGTGTCACCGTAGGTATCCCGAGGCTCTCACAGTTGGATCAATCACTTGTTGCATCCTGACCACATGATCACATGTCATGTGTCACCATAGACCCCACCCATATACACACATTCACACACATAACATAGCACGCCAAGGATATCTAAACAATTCACCCAAAGGCAATAAACCCATAGCACAACACAAGTGACAAATCACAACACACTGAAATGAGATAATATATGTATATATTATCAAATCACAACAACAACAATACCAAGCGTATTCACAGGGTTCACTTTACCATTTACGACACACACCATTCACAAAACATGCGCATTTTGAAAGTGAGCCTTTAACGAGGCTAAACCGAATATTTTGAAAATTCATTTCAAACAACCAAACAAATACATTTAGACGATCACCGATCATCATATCCACGAGACAAGAAACGTATGGACAAGGTACTTGCCTCGAATAACCACAAACGCGGAGAATCAACCGAAGTAGGTTGGCACGAACTGATTACGAACCCTTCGACTCCGCCGAACGCCAACTCGCGACAATAAAATACGAAGGACAATAACAAAAAAAAATGAATTCCAAAGCACGACTCAAAGCCACTGAATTGGAGGAACAAATGACAAAAGCTCAAGGGTTTCCCCCAAAATGGCCAAGAACACGAATCGGCCGACCAAAACATGAAAATGAAATTCCAAACCCGAATATGGATATTCAATCCATAGGATATGTTTACCAACATCATTTAACAACAATCGATTCATCAAAATAAGATGGAAAACGAGATCAGAACAAAACTCCCGAAAAAGTCAACTCTAGGGATTCAAGAAAAATACCTTGATTCCACGAAGAACAATGGATTAGATGATGTTATAATAACCTAGGATACTCCAAAACACCTTTGGATCGAGCAAAATTGGCCAAGATCGCGATCCCTAGTCGCCCTTGACTCAAACCCGCGGAGAGGAGGAGAAATGAGGTGGAAATGATGTATCACGACTAGTGTCCAGTTTATATACACTGGACAACTTATCGTGTGCTAATCTTTAAGATTAGCGTGCGCTATCGAGGCACTGAAGTAAAACTTCCTGACAAAAATACACTGTTATTGTGCGCTAACCACAAGTGTTAGCGTGCGCTAACGGGACCTTCAGACACTGTCCAGTAGCTCCTGGACTGCCCTGAACTACCAGGTAGCGTGCGCTATTAATGCACTCTAGCGCGCGCTATGATACTAAATAGTGTGTGCTGATCAACGTCTTAACCTCGTCCAGTAGCCTTTGGATAGTTTCTGCACCACTAGTTAGCGTGCGCTACCACACCCGTAGCGTGCACTAATAACTGCACCTTAGCACGCGCTAACCACTAAGTGTAGCGTGCGCTAATGACTCGTAAAGACTGTAACATCCCCAGAATCAAACAGGGAATATTACACGCCGCAGATCCTCTCCGTGAGGATCCACCAGGCTAGACATCGAAACCACACAATAAATTACATACCGACATGATAAAATACTAAATCCGTAGACCTACTTGGTCTTTCATCACAAACATACAAGTCAAAATGCACATTTCTACCTCGACTCATACCCATGCATGGGTAAAATACACTCTCAAACAAAAAATACGACAGAAGAACGACCATACACAAACTCTGACTAACTGCATCTAACACTGGCCTTCGTGTGATTAGTATCATTCGCCTTGCATCATCCTTCACGCCGATCCTGTGTTTTGCTCCCAAACCTGTATGTATCTGGATGCAAAAACAGACATCCACCCCCCGAATACTCGGGGGTTAGTAAAACTCCACTGTTTTGCTAGTATAAGTATAAAGTGAAAATACGAGCCATACAAAACACATTCCGAGAATACAACAAAAGACTTCCCGAGATATTTGATAATTAAAATAGTTCAAGTCTTGAAAGTATAAACCAAAACAAGAAAGCACTTTGAAAATATTTTCAAATCTCGGGAGTTTTCGAAAACATTTGCGATAGTAAAGTTCTTAATTCTTCAAAAGCCTCTTAGGGTCACCGCCCTAAAGTTCATTTTCCAAAAATGCAAAACCGAATAAGAAAACACGGGGTTCACAACCCAATTCATTCCAGTCACAAAACACAGGGTCCACGACCCAACCATTTCGATCACCAACACAGGGTCCACGACCCGTTCATTCACTTCAATTCACTTCCAAAAAATACATTACACACAACACATTATGTTTATGCCATTTTAGCCAAACACCAAGACTCGATATATAATGTCTCTCGACTCCGAGCAACAAGCATTGTGATACTCTGGACATATCACAATTAATCAACAGTACAAACACTCTGGCAATTCTCGCGACCCGGTCCAGCCTCCGGTCCCGCCGTAAGGCCACCAAGTCCCTGTGCGCCCCGTCGAGCGACCGCAAGTGAGAATGCCCACTTGAAGTAACTCTTGCGACCCGGTCCAGCCGCTAAGCCACCAGGTCCCCGTGTGACCCCGTCGAGTCAATCCCCGAGTGAGAGTACCCGAGAAAAACCTTACAACTCTCATCAATTCACATTTCCAAAACCACAATCCTCAAGAGTCAATCACAATATATATAGTCGAGGTATTTTGCTAAAAATGGCCATATTATCCAACACATACTCACGACCCAAAATTAATACTGTCCACAAAGAAACACACTTATCTCAACAACACCGAACGACACAACCAATATCACACAACTCATATATCCACCGATAACCACATGAATCCACGCACAATTTATAACAAAAGGATTTAACTACAAATTACCGACGACATATTCACATATAATGACATCATCCGAAGGTAGGGAGTTCCTATACTCAACACTAACACACATAGTCAAATAAGCACATTAAGTCTCAAACACAAGATTCGTCCTTTAAGAAAACCTATGATTGCAAATATATCGATTCTTTAGAAAAATGATTGTAAACAATTCGTTTAGCACGTATCGTCAATTTTCAACCATCATATTCACAAAACATGTAATGTATGGGTAAGATACTTGCCTCGATATTCGATACCGGACACTCCGACGAACATGTCTCAATCGGGAAACCTCGAACGCCCACAACTCTCCGGCAGAAACGACGGTAACATACCCGATCGGGAAACGGCGAACGGAAGGGTTCCGAATTGAGTTCTTCGCACAGAACCTGACCCTAACATAATACCGTCAAAAATTAACGATCTTATGAGGAAAAATAATCGTAGAACGCCCAAAACCCCCCTCTAAGGATTTTCACCGGACACCTTCAAGGCACCGATTAGGAACTCAACAAAACGAAGAATCCTCGGTAATCCAACCATGGAAAAACAAGGAATTCGATATAAAACAACTTAATAATCATCAATACATCACTATTCTAAGTTATAACGAATCAAACGGACGAAATCAACAAAATCCCCAATTTTTCCCAAAACTATGATTTTAGGAAAACTAGCCTTGATTCGCTGGATTAAAGGATGTTATGGAGTGATTAATCGATGTTATCAGCTCCCAAACTTCGTGGATTAGTTGTATAACAACATGCCTTCGTCACCTCCAAGACTCCCGGCAGCATACGAAAGGAAGGAAATGAAAATGAGTGCAAACAGGATCGCTTGGCCATATTTATATCGGTGCACTAGCGCGCTAGATCGCCGAGCTAGCGTGCGCTTAGCCGGGCGGTCATGGTCGAGAATGTTCGGCCGGGCCCGCCATCATGTGCCGAACACGTGCGCTGCCGGCCTGTGCCACAATCAGACACTTCGGCTCGGCCAGTAGCGTGCGCAGCCTTTCCGGCCAGAAGGCGTGCGCTACTCGCCGGCCAGAAGCGTCGCAGTGTCCGGCGATGTGTGCGCTACCTGCCGATCCTCTGAGTCCAGAACCTTTCTGTCCCTACTGCCTCGGCCGACTAGCGCGCGCAGCCAACCGGCCATAGCGTGCGCTGCTTCCTGGCCGTAGTGTGCGCTACCTTCCGGCCGTAGCGTGCGCTACGCCGGTTCCTGCCGCACACGCCCGGCCAGTGCTTGTACCCATCCGGCCAGTGCCTGCAGCCGTCCGGCCAGCATCCCCAACCGTCCGGCCAGTGCCCGACCACCATGATTCGACGACTCGATTTTCCGAAATCGCACGGGACGAACACGACAAAACACTCGGGGACAACATCATCGATCCGAAATGAAAATAACGGATAACCAATCATCACCTACGGTCATAAACGCCAAAATCAGTTGTCGAGAAAATAATACCGGGACTCGACAACCGGGAAATATCCAAAAAAAAATCCAAAATAACCGGAATGAAAATCGTGGGTATTACAAAGACAGCAATAGAACTCTCAGAAATGGGCACGACGACGGATACCCACAACTGTAGGAAATTACAAAACGGCCCCAAATGTACGAAAATCACAATACGACAATGAATAACCAAACCGAAGCTCGCAATACGTATAACAACGCTGAATGAACTTACGAGAAACCCGAAACATCAGTTTCGAACGAGATTCGCCAGAATCTAACTCAAGCGTGGAAAAGTTGCTTAAGAATGCGAAACTCAACAAAATGACACCGTAATGAACTCGGATGTCAAAAAGTGTAGAATTAGTCATTCTCAGAATGACGAAACGGTCACAAGCGAGTCGTCAAAATGGACCCCGCCAAAAAAAGAAAATTATCGGAAATCGAAATTGCGGATATTACATACTACCCTCCTTAAAAGAAGTTTCGTCCCGAAACTTAAAATAAGTAGGGAGGAGCAACATCCCACTTGGAAACACTCAACGAGATACACAAGAACCGAAAACTCACGCCCAACAGCGAAACGTTACAAGCAACGCAAGGAAACATACGGTGTGAAAACACGCTCCACGACGACCATCACAACGCCACAGGCAGAGACATAATAAAACCAACAAGTGACAAGCATCATCAAATAGATAGTACAATCGAGTCAATTATCCGAACAATCACAAAGCAAGAGGTACCAATATAAGAAACATGCACAGTAAAAGAAAACAGAAAATAAACACAAAACGATCCACGAGGACAACCATAATCAATTCGGACTATGCCTGTAATACCCAGTTGTAATTCAGTCATTATCATTCAGTATTTATCATTCAGTAATTGTCACTCAGTATTTTACTCATTAATGATCATTTATCACTCATATTCAATCATTGTATTCATCGTTCAGAGTAATTGTATCGTCTTTCATCATCAATCTAGTTGGAGAATCGCGCGGTGTTTACCATCGTTGTCATTTCATAGTGTGCTGTGTGTGAAGAGTAGCACGCTACGTACTCTCTTTAGCGTGCGCTAATTGAGTACGGGTAGCGCACGCCACCTCTCAACACTAGCGCACGCTAGTGCAGTTGAGCGGGCAGTCCAGAAGGCACTGGACTGCAGTTGGGATTATAGGTAGCGCACGCTACGATTGGTAAGTAGCGCGCGCTAGTGAGCTGGAGTAGCGCACGTTATGCAGTCGGTGTAGCGCGCGCTAAGGTCGGATCAGGTTGGGTCCAGTGGCTACTGGACTGAATTGAATTAATTCATAGCGCACGCTATGAGTGGTTTTAGCGTACACAAACGGTGTAGTAGCGCATGCTAATTGTTTGATGTAGCGCACGCTACCGAGATCAGATCAGAGGACAGAAGGTTTCTGGACTCCAGTACTGGGCATCAGATAATTCGTTAGCGCGCGCTAACCAGTGGTGTTAACGCACGCTAATTAAAGAGGAGTAGCGCACGCTACAAGAGGTACGTAGCGCACGCTACCGTCCTTGTACAGTGGGTACTGGACTACCCAAAATACCCGTTAGCGCACGCTACGCACAAGAGCTAGCGCACGCTAAACTGGAGTGACTATTAATAGGACAGTGCAGTCCATTTCGTCATTTCTTCATCTCACTTCACTCCTTCGGCGGTTTTGGGCGATTTCGGGCGATTCGGAGAGTATTCTTCGAGGTGTAATCATCAATCATCATCTTCAAGCTCATCATTCGGATTAATCATCATTTCATCATCTTCTTCGCATCAAATCAAAGGTATAAATCTCTTGGATCTAGAATTTCGGATTTTAGGTTTTTCCTTCCGATTTTCTTCGTGTAAGCTTGGATTGCTGTTGGAATATGTTAGATATGGATTATCTATCTTGGATAAATATATTCCTACGGATTTAATGGCTATTTTGGGGATGTATATCAGGAACCCTTGGGGTTGACTTCGGTTAATTTGGGGATTTCCGATTTACGTTGTTGTAATCTTGAGTTGTGGATTCCTATGGGATTATTGTTATCATTGAAAGTGTTTTGATGGTTTGAAATACTCATCTTGGGGTTGGTTTCGATATATTCGAGTTTGGATATTGTTGTATCGACGTTTGAGTCGGTTATGATCGTATTTGATTCGTGTAATGATCGAATTATTGGTAATTGTGTTATTCAAGGTTGTTTGAGCGACCGACTTTTCATTTAGGACGTTGTTCGTGGATGGACATTCTTCATCGGTATTGTGTAAGTTGATTCTTACTCGGTTAAAAGGATATTCACTCCTTTTTGTTGTTGATCGTTCATAATCATACTCATTCATCATGGTATTAACCGTATTGAGACTTGTAATTGTCGAATAATCACTTCATTCACGAGGAACGACGATTACAATCATTTCATTGAGTTATTAATCACGTCACTATTATTTTCATCTTGGTAAGTCATTCTTGGCCTTGTCGAATTATTATTCATTGATGTTCATTGCGGTCATTCTTTTTCATATGACCTTCTGGGTTCGTATTGCGTGGCCGGGTGTGGTTGTGTGGAATTTTTAGTCGGGCACACGATGGTCATGTATTGGGTTCACCGATACATTTGGACCGTGCACACGGTAACGCTTACCTCCGTGAGACTAATTAGGTACAAGGACGGGTGTGTCCGGTCATTCGTCTTGTACACTTGCACAAAACATTACGGGCGTACTATGATACTCCTCTTCAGCGTAATTCATAACTAAGGATATTTCATAACTTCAGTTATATCATGATTGTGTATTTTCAACCCTTGAGGATTGTTGTTACGTATGGCGGCCCGTTGGGGATTTTGTTTTAGTCATGGCAAGGCAAAGGCACGGGAAGAGCATGTTGACGGCGAGGAGTCCCAGTGATACTAGTAGGGGCCCGGTCTTTCCGGTTATTTCACCAATTCATCATTTCGATCATTTGATCATTTCCGTCATTTGTATTTTTTTTTCCGCTGCAAATTCCGTTTGAGATGTTTATTTATTCAGGGTGGTGTATTTTATCTTCATATAAAATTTACTAGTATTCTGTATTGTCCTGGTGTAATGTACTTAAGCTCCTCATCAGAGTATTTGGTAATATAATGTGGTTCGGTACTACAATTATATTATTTAATTCATCAATTTTCATTCGCCTGGTGGGTCCCAGTCGGGGGTCCACGGCACTGTAATATCCGCCTAGTTTGGGGTGTTACAGAGTTGGTATCGGAGCGTGGTTTTGAATACTACCTTCCGAGTCATGTCTCATTTGAAATCATCGTCATCGGACTAGTATCATTGGACTTTCGCGTCACGTGTGACCTGTGCAAATGCCGAGCCAATCAGACCAAGAACTGTAAGATTTCTAACGCCATGGTATAATTTCTTGCAATAATCATTCATTCATAATTCATCAGTTAACAATCCTCAATCATCATTGTCATTTTGACCAGGACGGTCAGGTTAACTCATTAATCACTCAATTCATTTCATTACTCGGTTGTTGATCTGGAAGATCATATCATTAATCTTGTTAACTTGTTCAAGATAATCATTTCAATAATTTCATCAGATAATCATGTCACCTCAGTTAATCATTCATGTAATCACTGTGTTAAAGCGTGTATGCTCATTTTCATCATCTCATGTCATAATCATAACTTGATATTCATGCGGGAAATATAATCATCATGTGACTTTCCTACTTCAGTATGGAGAGGGCAAGAAGAGGACGTAGAGGACGAGGCCGTGGAGCGGGCCGAATCCCGAGAGCTCATGTGAATATACGTGCGAACGCGAGGAATAATGTTAACTCATCTAGCAGCAACACTGCTACTCATTCACCTGGACATGATCATTCTCTATCGGGGAGTCGTACCCGGGACACCGCTCAGTCAGAAGGTGTTCGGGTTGACCCACTCGCTTTTATGCAGGGCATGATGGCCCAAATTGTAATACCCGGTTGTAATTCATTCATTTTCATTCAGTAATTACCAGTCTGTAATTGTCACTCAGTAATTTTTCACTCATTAATAATCACTCATCATTCATGATTCATTCAATTGCGTTCACTGTTGGCATGTTGTAACCGTATATGAGTTACCGATCGTCATTTCATCTCCGTTTATAGATCGAGACAGGAGTATTATCATTTTCATCGTGATTGGTAGTCTTGTACTGGGAGTATCATCTTTGGCTTGTGTTGGACTTGTTCACTTTCACATTCGTATGATATATCGGATCATTCATCAGTCGTCGCGAGGAATCGGAGTTATCGGATTTTTCACCTTGTCCAGCATTGAGTTACGGCCGTAACAAGGGTTCGTTGATTTCAGGCCATTTTGGACGAACGGGACTTACTGCCATAAGGTTTCGGAATACGGCCGTAAGTTGAGCAGGTACGGCCGTAAGGCTTGGCCCGTTACGGCCGTACGTGTCCAGCAAGCTGCCCAGGCATTTTTGGCCGAAGGCGAGTTACGGCCGTAAGAAAGGTAGGATACGGCCGTAAGTGGTATTCGTATATTTCAGGGTTATGTCGGACGAGAAGGACTTACGCCCGTAAGTTTGGCCGGATACAGCCGTATCATCCGAGTTACGCCCGTAAGGTGTGCGGGTACGGCCGTAAGGATTGCGGCAGATGTTTTAGAAGAGGGCGAGTTACGCCCGTAAGTCAGGAGCGGATACGACCGTAAGTCTGTCGGCAGGTATTTGGACGAAGCCGAGTTACGGCCGTACGAGTTGGCCGGTTACGGCCGTAAGGCCGTTGACCTGGAATGTTACGACTGTAAGAAGGCCGAGTTACGGCCGTAACTTCCGGCAGTTTATATATGTCTTGGACGGGACTTTTCCTCATTTTTCTCATTTCCTTCATCTTTTCCGAGAGATAGAGCTTGAAGGAGATATTTTGTCATCATCAATCACTTGTGTGTTCGGATTTCACCATCTTGATTCGTTGGGAAGCTTGGATAGTCGATTAAACATGTTTTCATCGGATCGAAGTGGTTGGATCTTCAAGAGGTAATTTCTTCAACATCTTGGATTTCGATTTTGTGTTGAGATATGATGTTTTGGACGTTATAATCATGTTATATGAAGGGATATGTATATGATTATGAGTTTGTATAAAGATTCATTGGATTATTGAGGGATTATTCAAGAACACTTTGAATATCGAGTTGAAATTGGGGGTTTTCGATTAATTGTCGTTATAATCACGTTTTTGGATATTCATTTTGGATTATTGATCATTTGGAAGATGTTTTGTTGGTTTGAAACATTTCTTGGGGGGATTTGATAATGGCATATTGAGATTTGATTGTAAACAATCGGAGTTTGACCACAACGTATTCGATTTAATGCCCCAATGAACTTGGTTTAATCTTTTCGACGTTTTGAGTTTGTTATATTCGTGTTTGATTCGTATATTTTTGGTAATTGTACTATTCAAGGTTGTTCCAGCGACCGATATCTCAATTAGGACGTTGTTCGTGGAAGGATAATTGTCACCGGCGTTGAGTAAGTTAATTCTTACTCGGTTAAAAGGATATTCATTCCTTTTGTTGTTGTTCATTCATAATCATAACTCATTCATCATTGTATTAATCGTATTGAGACTTGTAATTGTAAAATAATGACTTCATTAACGAGGAACGGTGGTTCCAATCATTTCATTGAAACTATCAATCACTTCAGTATTACTTTCATCTCGGTGAGTCATTCTTGACCTTGTCAGATTATTATTATTCATTGATATTCATTATGGTCATTCTCGTTCATATGACCTTCTGGGTTCATATTGCGTGGCCGGGTGCGGATGTGTGGAATTTTTAGTCGGGCACGTGATGGCCATGTATTGGGAGTGATACATCGGGTATGCACGGTAAAGTTTAACTCCGTGAGACTAATTAGGTACAAGGACGGGTGTGTCCGGTCATCCGTCTTGTACACTTGCACGTAACACTACGGGCGTACTATGATACTCCTCTTGGCGTAATTCATAACTAAGGATATTTCATAACTTCGTATATATCATGATTGTGTATTTTCAACCCTTGAGGATTGTTGTTACGTATGGCCCGGCCATTTGAGGATTTTGTTTTTCGTGTCATGGCAAGGCAAAAGCACGGAATAGCATCTTTGACGTCGAGGAGTCAGTGATACTAGTAGGGGCCCCGATCTTTCGATTATTCATGTTGTTGTCCTTTAATTTCCGCTGCAGACTTTCATTTGGATACTCCGTTTCATTCAGTGTTGTGTATTTTATCTTCATATAAAATATACTAGTATTCGGTATTGTCCTGGTGTGTTGTACTTAAACTCCTCATCGGAGTATTTGGTAATATAATGTGGTTCGGTACTACAATTATATTATTTAATTCATCATTTTCATTCGCCTGGTGGGTCCCAGTCGGGAATTCACGGCACTGTAATATCTGCCTAGCTTGGGGTGTTACAGAGTTGGTATCGGAGCGTGGTTTTGAAAACTACCTTCCGAGTCATGTCTCATTTGAAATCATCGTCATCAGACTAGTATCATTGGACTTTCGCGTCACGTGTGACCTGTGCAAATGCCAAGCCAATCAGACCGAAAGAACTGTAAGATTTCTAACGCCATGGTATAATTTCTGGCAATATTCATTCATTCATCATTCATCAATTAACAATCCTCAAACATCATCATTCATTATGATTAGGACGATCATGTTAACTCATTAATCACTTAATTCATTTCACTACTCAGTTGATGATCAGGACAATCATGTTAACACATTAATTACTCAATTCATTTCATTAGTCAGTTGTCGATCTGGATGATCATATTATTAATCTTGTTAAATTGTTCAAGATAATCATTTCAAGAATTTCATCAGATAATCATGTCACTTCAGTAAATCATTCATGTAATCACTAAGTTAGAGCATGTATGCTCATTTTCATCATCTCATGACATAATCATAACGTGATATTCATGCGGGATATATAATCATTATGCGACCTTCCTACTTCAGTATGGAGAGAGCTGTCAGGGGATGCACGGGGAGAGGCCGCGGTGCGGGCCGAAACCCGGGAAATAATCACTCGCTGTTGGGAAATCGTACCCAGACTCGGCTCGATCAGAAGATATGCAGGTTGATCCACTCACTTTTATGCAGGTCATGATGACCCATATGCAATTGCTCAATCATCATTGCGCCACTCTGGCCGGATTAATCGAGAGAACTCTCCCGTATGAGCCTGCTGCTAAGGAAATTGCTGAACAACAACCTTCATCTGTCAGCAAGAAATCAATGAAGCGTAATCAATCCGAAGACGGTCAGTCAACCTTCAAGAAGCCTCGTGTGAGTCCTATCGTTTCTGAGCGACCTCCTACGGCGCATAATCGTGCGGGATCTCAGTCCCGAGCGGCCAGTTCGGCCATCACCTGTTTCAACTGTGGAGCGCCGGGTCATTTCAGCACTAAGTGTCTGAAACCGTCTATCACGTGCCATAATTGTGGGAATTTTGGGCATAAGGCCCGTTTTTGCCGAAAGGACTCCAAGTCGTCTCCGGCGGCATCTCAGGCCCTGAAGCAATCAGCGATTCAGAATCAGACCGCTCTGTCAACGTCGTTTAAGACAATGGAAGCAAATAAAGTTGGAGCTCATATTTATCAGACGGGAGCATCCGGTTCGGGGGCCGGCAAGTCCCGGATTCATGTGATGAAGAGGATCGACCATCCGGTGGCCCGAATGATCTCAGGTATACTCGTAATTTTATTTCAACCTGTGTGTACCTTTTGATACTGGTACACCGCATTCATTCATTTTCGAATCATGTTTGGATAGACTTATTTTGGGATAGTCCTATTACTTGTGGACCTCATACCATCGGTCTACCTGACGATGGAGGAATTTTAGGAAATCATACCGAAGTAAGCTTAATGACCGCGATTGGTTGGTGGACCTAATCGTGGTGAATTTATCTAAGGACGATGTAATATTGGGTATTAGTTGGATGGATCATCATGATTCTATCCTTAGTGCTGTAAGCGTTTGATCACTATCATTCCGTCGTTGGTTGTCGAATGTGTGCTTCAGGGAGGTAATCCCCGTTGTTCCAGAAGAATTATTATTATGATGGAAGCAGAGAAATTCCTCAATCGAGTTGTTCAATCATTCATTGTATCATTTTCATCGATTGGCCGTTCTAAGGCAATCGAGTTGTTCAATCATTCATTGTATCATTTTCATCGATTGGCCGTTCTAAGGCAATCGAGTTGTTCGATCATTCATTGTATCATTTTAATCGATTGGCCGTTTTAAGGCAATCGAGTTGTTCAATCATTCATTGTATCATTTTCATCGATTGACCGTTCTAGGGCAATCAAAATGTTCAATCATTCGTGGTATCATTGTCATCGATTGACGATGTTTTTCCAGATGAGTTACCTGGTTTACCTCCACATAGAGTCTTGGAATTCACGAGTGAGTTGGAGCCCGGTACGTCCCCGTTATAGAAGGCACCATACCGGATGGCCCCGACCGAAATGCAGGAGTTGAAGATTCAACTTGAGGAATTGTTCGAGAAAGGTTATCTCCGACCGAGTGCGTCCCCATGGGGAGCACCAGTGCTGTTTGTCAAGAAGAAAGATGGTTCATTCCGTTTGTGTATCAATTATCGGGAGTCGAATAGGGTGACGATCAAGAATAAGTATCCCTTACCCCGTATTGATGATCTTTTAGATCAACTTCAGGGAGCTTCAGTATTTTCCAAGATCGACTTAAGATCTGGATATCATCAGTTGCGAATTCGAGAGTCGGGTTTCGCAAGGACAGCGTTTCGTACACGCTATGGTCATTATGAGTTCGTAGTTATGCCGTTCGGGCTAACTAATGCACCTGCGGTATTCATGGAGTTAATGAATCGGGTTTTCATCGACTTTTTGGATCAGTTTATTGTTGTCTTCATCGATGACATTTTGATTTATTCTCGTGATCGAGAGGAACACGAGGTACATCTTCATCAGGTTCTCGACGTGTTAAGACGCGAGCAACTTTATGGAAAGTTTTCTAAATGTGAGTTCTGGACGTCCGAAGTGACTTTTATCGGGCATGTAATTTCATCAGACAGAGTTCGTGTCGACCCTCAGAAGACGGAGGCTATCCGAGATTGGCAACCTCCGAAAATTGTTAAGGAAATCCGAAGTTTCCTCGGATTAGCTGGTTAATTATCCGACCCATGACCTGGAGCTAGCAGCCGTGGTTTTCACATTGGAAATTTGGCGTCATTACCTTTATGGCGTCACCTGTCAGATCTTCACTGATCACAAGAGTTGAAGTATATATTTACTCAGAAGGAGTTAAATATGCGACAAAGACGGTTGGAACTAATCAAAGATTACGATATCGAGATCCTTTACCACCCGGGCAAGGCGAATGTTGTCGCCGACGCCTTGAGTCGTAAGTTCGTTCAGGAGCAGATGCTTGCTCGTTTAACAGTTCAGAAGGAACTTCAGCGGGAATTTCTGAGAACCGAGATCGAGGTCTGGTTACAGCGAGTACAAGGGCAACTTTGTACGTTAGAAATTTCATCATCACTTGAGGAGGCGATCCGGGAAAATCAGGGTTCAGACCCAGCATTGTTGCGCATCCGTAAGGATGTGGCTCAGGGGAAAGCCCCTGGATTCGTGGTCCACGAGGATGGACTTTCAAGATTTAAGAATCGGTTGTGCGTACCGGCGAATGACGAGTTCAAAAACTCGATTTTGAGAGAAGCTCATGCTACCCCTTATTCGGTTCATCCGGGGTCTAGCAAGGTGTACAAGGACTTGAAACAAAATTACTGGTGGAGTAATATGAAGCGAGAAGTCGCGGAATTTGTTTCGAGATGTTTAACCTGTCAACAAGTCAAGATTGAACATCAGCGACCAGCGGGTATGCTGAAACCTCTCCCTATTCCAGAATGGAAGTGGGAAGACATTTCGATGGATTTCATCACGAGTTTGCCGACGAGTCGTCGTGGCATGAATATAATCTGGGTAATTGTGGACCGTTTGACTAAATTAGCTCATTTCCTTGAGATTAAGGATATGTGGGGTCCCGAGAGACTGGCCCAGTTGTTCATCAAAGAGATAGTGAGACTGCACGGTACTCCTAAGAGTATCATTTCCGATCGTGACGGACGATGTGTGTCTCATTTTTGGAAATCAGTTCATCGTGCTATGGGAACTCAGCTCAATCTCAGTACCGCCTTTCATCCTCAGTCCGACGGGCAATCACAGAGGACTATTCAGACACTAGAGGACATGTTGAGGGCATGCGTCCTCGATTGGAAAGACGATTGGGAAGCCCAACTACCATTGATCGAGTTCACGTATAATAATAGTTGGCATGCTTCGATTAAGATGGCGCCTTACGAGGCCTTGTACGGTCGTCGTTGTCGATCTCCTTTGCGTTGGGACGACTTATCTGAATCAATCGGCACCGAGCCCGATATGCTTATAGCCGCCCGTGATAAGGTAGCTTTGATCAGGAGTCGTTTGTTGACAGCTCAGAGTCGACAGAAATCATATGCAGATAATCGTCGTCGACCACTAGAGTTCGAGACGGGTGACCACGTTTTGGTCAAGGTATCCCCGAGTCGAGGTACTTTCCGTTTCGGAAAACGGGGGAAGTTGAGTCCGAGATTCATTGAACGGTTTGAGATTTTGGATCGAGTAGACGAGTTAGCTTATCGGTTGGCTTTACCTCTGGCATTGAGCCGAATTCATAATATGTTTCACGTCTCTCAGTTGCGGAAGTATGTTTTCGACCCGAGTCACATACTTCAGTTCGACGAAATCGAGATCGCGAATGATCATTCGTACGAGGAGCGTCCTGTACGAGTGTTAGAGCGGCGAATCAAACAGTTGAGGAACAAGACGATCCCTTTGGTCAAGATTCAGTGGTCTAGACACGGAGTCGAAGAGGCCACTTGGGAAACCGAGGAGAGTATGCGGGAGAGTTATCCTGAGTTGTTTGACCTTAGTTTCGGGGATGAAACTCTTTTTAAGGGGGGGAGTATGTAATACCCGGTTGTAATTCATTCATTTTCATTCAGTAATTATCAGTCTGTAATTGTCACTCAGTAATTTTTCACTCATTAATAATCACTCATCATTCATGATTCATTCAATTGCATTCACTGTTGGCATGTTGTAACCGTATATGAGTTACCGATCGTCATTTCATCTCCGTTTATAGATCGAGACGGGAGTATTATCATTTTCATCGTGATTGGTAGTCTTGTACTGGGAGTATCATCTTTGGTTTGTGTTGGACTTGTTCACTTTCACATTTGTATGATATGTCGGATCATTCATCAGTCGTCGTGAGGAATCAGAGTTATCGGATTTTTCACCTTGTCCAGCATTGAGTTACGGCCGTAAGGATTGTAGGTTACGGCCGTAACAAGGGTTCGTTGATTTCAGGCCATTTTGGACGAACGGGACTTACGGCCGTAAGGTTTCGGAATACGGCCGTAAGTTGATCAGGTACGGCCGTAAGGCTTGGCCGGTTATGGCCGTACGTGTCCAGCAGGCTGCCCATGCATTTTTGGCCGAAGGCGAGTTACGGCCGTAAGAAAGGTAGGATACGGACGTAAGTGGTATTCGTATATTTCAGGGTTATGTTGGACGAGAAGGACTTACGCCCGTAAGTTTGGCCGGATACGGCCGTATCATCCGAGTTACGCCCGTAAGGTGTGCGGGTACGGCCGTAAGGATTGCGGCAGATGTTTTAGACGAGGGCGAGTTACGCCCGTAAGTCAGGAGCGGATACGGCCGTAAGTCTATCGGCAGGTATTTGGACGAAGCCGAGTTACAGCCGTATGAGTTGGCCGGTTACGGCCGTAAGGCCGTTGACCTGGAATGTTACGGCCGTAAGAAGGCCGAGTTACGGCCGTAACTTCCGGCAGTTTATATATGTCTTGGACGGGACTTTTCCTCATTTTTCTCATTTCCTTCATCTTGTCCGAGAGAGAGAGCTTGAAGGAGATATTTTGTCATCATCAATCACTTGTGTGTTCGGATTACACCATCTTGATTCGTTGGGAAGCTTGGATAGTCGATTAAACACGTTTTCATCGGATCGAAGTGGTTGAATCTTCAAGAGGTAATTTCTTCAACATCTTGGATTTCGATTTTGTGTTGGGATATGATGTTTTGGACGTTATAATCATGTTATATGAAGGGATATGTATATGATTATGAGTTTGTATAAAGATTCATTGGATTATTGAGGGATTATTCAAGAACACTTTGAATATCGAGTTGAAATTGGGGGGTTTCGATTAATTGTTGTTATAATCACGTTTTTGGATATTCATTTTGGATTATTGATCATTTGGAAGATGTTTTGTTGGTTTGAAACATTTCTTGGGGGGATTTGATAATGGCATATTGAGATTTGATTGTAAACAATCGGAGTTTGGCCACAACGTATTCGATTTAATGCCACAATGAACTTGGTTTAATCGTATCGACATTTTGAGTTCGTTATATTCGTGTTTGATTCGTATATTGAACGGATTGTTGGTAATTGTACTATTCAAGGTTTTTCGAGCGACCGATATCTCAATTAGGACGTTGTTCGTGGAAGGATAATTGTCACCGGCGTTGAGCAAGTTAATTCTTACTCGGTTAAAAGGATATTCATTCCTTTTGTTGTTGTTCATTCATAATCGTATTGAGACTTGTAATTGTCAAATAATGACTTCATTAACGAGGAACCGCGGTTCCAATCATTTCATTGAAACTATCAATCACTTCATTATTACTTTCATCTCGGTGAGTCATTCTTGACCTTGTCAGATTATTATTATTCATTGATATTCATTATGGTCATTCTCGTTCATATGACCTTCTGGGTTCATATTGCGTGGCCAGGTGCGGATATGAGGAATTTTTAGTCGGGCACGTGATGGCCATGTATTGGGAGTGATACATTGGACTGTGCACACGGTAAAGTTTAACTCCGTGAGACTAATTAGGTACAAGGACGGGTGTGTCCGGTCATCCGTCTTGTACACTTGCACAGAACACTACGGGCGTACTATGATACTCCTCTTCAGCGTAATTCATAACTAAGGATATTTCATAACTTCAGATATATCATGATTGTGTATTTTCAACCCTTAAGGATTGTTGTTACGTATGGCCCGGCCCATTTGAGGATTTTGTTTTTCAGGTCATGGCAAGGCAAAAGAACGGGAATAGCATGCTGACGTCGAGGAGTCCTAGTGATACTAGTAGGGGCCCCCGATCTTTCAGTTATTCATGTTGTTGTCCTTTAATTTCCGCTGCAGACTTTCATTTGGATACTCCGTTTCATTCAGTGTTGTGTATTTTATCTTCATATAAAATATACTAGTATTCGGTATTGTCCTGGTGTGTTGTACTTAAACTCCTCATCGGAGTATTTGGTAATATAATGTGGTTCGGTACTACAATTATATTATTTAATTCATCATTTTCATTCGCCTGGTGGGTCCCAGTCGGGGATTCACGGCACTGTGATATCCGCCTAGCTTGGGGTGTTACAGAGTTGGTATTGGAGCGTGGTTTTGAATACTACCTTCCGAGTCATGTCTCATTTGAAATCATCGTCATCAGACTAGTATCATTGGACTTTCGCGTCACGTGTGACCTGTGCAAATGCCGAGCCAATCAGACCAAAAGAACTGTAAGATTTCTAACGCCATGGTATAATTTCTGGCAATATTCATTCATTCATCATTCATCAATTAACAATCCTCAAACATCATCATTCATTATGATTAGGACGATCATGTTAACTCATTAATCACTTAATTTATTTCACTACTCAGTTGATGATCAGGACAATCATGTTAACACATTAATTACTCAATTCATTTCATTAGTCAGTTGTCGATCCGGATGATCATATTATTAATCTTGTTAAATTGTTCAAGATAATCATTTCAAGAATTTCATCAGATAATCATGTCACTTCAGTAAATCATTCATGTAATCACTAAGTTAGAGCATGTATGCTCATTTTCATCATCTCATGACATAATCATAACGTGATATTCATGCGGGAGATATAATCATTATGCGACCTTGCTACTTCAGTATGGAGAGAGATGTCAGGGGATGCACGGGGAGAGGCCGCGGTGCGGGCCGAAACCCGGGAAATAATCACTCGCTGTCGGGAAACCGTACCCAGGACTCGGCTCGATCAGAAGATATGCAGGTTGATCCACTCACTTTTATGCAGGTCATGATGACCCATATGCAATTGCTTAATCATCATTGCGCCACTCTGGCCGGATTAATCGAGAGAACTCTCCCGTATGAGCCTGCTGCTAAGGAAATTGCTGAACAACAACCTTCATCTGTCAACAAGAAATCAACAAAGCGTAATCAATCCGAAGGCGGTCAGTCAACCTTCAAGAAGCCTCGTGTGAGTCCTATCGTTTCTGAGCGACCTCCTACGGCGCATAATCGTGCGGGATCTCAGTCCCGATCGGCCAGTTCGGCCATCACCTGTTTCAACTGTGGAGCGCCGGGTCATTTCAGCACTAAGTGTCTGAAACCGTCTATCACGTGCCATAATTGTGGGAATTTTGGGCATAAGGCCCGTTTTTGCCCAAAGGACTCCAAGTCGTCTCCGGCGGCATCTCGAGCCGGCACCGATCGGTCGATTCAGGCTCTGTCAACGTCGTTTAAGACAATGGAAGCAAATAAAGTTGGAGCTCATATTTATCAGAAGGGAGCGTCCGGTTCGAGGGCCGGCAAGTCCCGGATTCATGTGATGAAGAGGATCGACCATCCGGTGGCCCGAATGATCTCAGGTATACTCGTAATTTTATTTCAACCTGTGTGTACCTTTTGATACTGGTACACCGCATTCATTCATTTTCGAATCATGTTTGGATAGACTTATTTTGGGATAGTCCTATTACTTGTGGACCTCATACCATCGGTCTACCTGACGATGGAGGAATTTTCGGAAATCATACCGAAGTAAGCTTAATGACCGCGATTGGTTGGTGGACCTAATCGTGGTGAATTTATCTAAGGACGATGTAATATTGGGTATTAGTTGGATGGATCGTCATGATTCTATCCTTAGTGCTGTAAGCGTTTGGTCACTATCATTCCGTCGTTGGTTGTCGAATGTGTGCTTCAGGGAGGTAATCCCCGTTGTTCCAGAAGAATTATTATTATGATGGAAGCAGAGAAATTCCTCAATCGAGTTGTTCAATCATTCATTGTATCATTTTCATCGATTGGCCGTTCTAAGGCAATCGAGTTGTTCAATCATTCATTGTATCATTTTCATCAATTGGCCGTTCTAAGGCAATCGAGTTGTTCGATCATTCATTGTATCATTTTCATCGATTGGCCGTTTTAAGGCAATCGAGTTGTTCAATCATTCATTGTATCATTTTTATCGATTGACCATTCTAGGGCAATCGAAATGTTCAATAATTCGTGGTATCATTGTCATCGATTGACGATGTTTTTCCAGACGAGTTACCTGGTTTACCTCCACATAGAGTTTTGGAATTCACGAGTGAGTTGGAGCCCGGTACGTCCCCGTTATAGAAGGCACCATACCGGATGGCCCCAACAAAAATTCAGGAGTTGAAGATTCAACTTGAGGAATTGTTCGAGAAAGGTTATCTCCGACCGAGTGCGTCCCCATGGGGAGCACCAGTGCTGTTTGTCAAGAAAAAAGATGGTTCATTCCGTTTGTGTATCAATTATCGGGAGTCGAATAGGGTGACGATCAAGAATAAGTATCCCTTACCCCGTATTGATGATCTTTTAGATCAACTTCAGGGAGCTTCAGTATTTTCCAAGATCGACTTAAGATCTGGATATCATCAGTTGCGAATTCGAGAGTCGGGTTTCGCAAGGACAGCGTTTCGTACACGCTATGGTCATTATGAGTTCGTAGTTATGCCGTTCTGGCTAACTAATGCACCTGCGGTATTCATGGAGTTAATGAATCGGGTTTTCATCGACTTTTTGGATCAGTTTATTGTTGTCTTCATCGATGACATTTTGATTTATTCTCGTGATCGAGAGGAACACGAGGTACATCTTCATCAGGTTCTCGACGTGTCAAGACGCGAGCAACTTTATGGAAAGTTTTCTAAATGTGAGTTCTGGACGTCCGAAGTGACTTTTCTAAGGCATGTAATTTCATCAGACAGAGTTCGTGTCGACCCTCAGAAGACGGAGGCTATCCGAGATTGGCAACCTCCGAAAATTGTTAAGGAAATCCGAAGTTTCCTCGGATTAGCTGGTTAATTATCCGACCCATGACCTGGAGCTAGCAGCCGTGGTTTTCGCATTGGAAATTTGGCATCGTTACCTTTATGGCGTCACCTGTAAGATCTTCACTGATCACAAGAGTTGAAGTATATATTTACTCAGAAGGAGTTAAATATGCGACAAAGACGGTGGTTGGAACTAATCAAAGATTACGATATCGAGATCCTTTACCACCCGGGCAAGGCGAATGTTGTCGCCGACGCCTTGAGTCGTAAGTTCGTTTAGGAGTAGATGCTTGCTCGTTTAACAGTTCAGAAGGAACTTCAGTAGGAATTTCTGAGAACCGAGATCAAGGTCTGGTTACAGCGAGTACAAGGGCAACTTTGTACGCTAGAAATTTCATCATCACTTGAGGAGGCGATCCGGGAAAATTAGGGTTCAGACCCAGCATTGTTGCGCATACGTAAGGATGTGGCTCAGGGGAAAGCCCCTGGATTCGTGGTCCACGAGGATGGACTTTCGAGATTTAAGAATCGGTTGTGCGTACCGGCAAATGACGAGTTGAAAAACTCGATTTTGAGAGAAGCTCATGCTACCCCTTATTCGGTTCATCAGGGGTCTAGCAAGATGTACAAGGACTTGAAACAAAATTACTGGTGGAGTAATATGAAGCGAGAAGTCGCGGAATTTGTTTCGAGATGCTTAACCTGTCAACAAGTCAAGATTGAACATCAGCGACCGACGGGTATGCTGAAACCTCTCCCTATTCCAGAATGGAAGTGGGAAGACATTTCGATGGATTTCATCACGAGTTTGCCGACGAGTCGTCGTGGCATGAATACAATCTGGGTAATTGTGGACCGTTTGACTAAATCAGCTCATTTCCTTGAGATTAAGGATACGTGGGGTCCCGAGAGACTGGCCCAGTTGTTCATCAAAGAGATAGTGAGATTGCACGGTACTCCTAAGAGTATCGTTTCCGATCGTGACGGACGATGTGTGTCTCATTTTTGGAAATCAGTTCATCGTGCTATGGGAACTCAGCTCAATCTCAATACCGCCTTTCATCCTCAGTCCGACGGGCAATCACAGAGGACTATTCAGACACTAGAGGACATGTTGAGGGCATGCGTCCTCGATTGGAAAGACGATTGGGAAGCCCAACTACCATTGATCGAGTTCACGTATAATAATAGTTGGCATGATTCGATTAAGATGGCGCCTTACGAGGCCTTGTACGGTCATCGTTGTCGATCTCCTTTGCGTTGGGACGACTTATCTGAATCAATCGGCACCAAGCCCGATATGCTTATAGCCGCCCGTGAGAAGGTAGCTTTGATCAGGAGTCGTTTGTTGACAGCTCAGAGTCGACAGAAATCATATGCAGATAATCGTCGTCGACCACTAGAGTTCGAGACGAGTGACCATGTTTTGGTCAAGGTATCCCCAAGTCGAGGTACTTTCCGTTTCGGAAAACGGGGGAAGTTGAGTCCGAGATTCATTGGACCGTTTGAGATTTTGGTTCGAGTAGACGAGTTAGCTTATCGGTTGGCTTTACCTCTGGCATTGAGACGAATTCATAATGTGTTTCACGTATCTCAGTTGCGGAAGTATGTTTCCGACCCGAGTCACATACTTCAGTTCGACGAAATCGAGATCGCGGATGATCATTCGTACGAGGAGCGTCCTGTACGAGTGTTAGAGCGGCGAATCAAACAGTTGAGGAACAAGACGATCCCTTTGGTCAAGATTCAGTGGTCTAGACACGGAGTCGAAGAGGCCACTTGGGAAACCGAGGAGAGTATGCGGGAGAGTTATCCCGAGATGTTTGACCTTAGTTTCGGGGACGAAACTCTTTTTAAGGGGGGGAGTATGTAATACCCGGTTGTAATTCATTCATTTTTATTCAGTAATTATCAGTCTGTAATTGTCACTCAGTAATTTTTCACTCATTAATAATCACTCATCATTCATGATTCATTCAATTGCGTTCACTGTTGGCATGTTGTAACCGTATATGAGTTACCGATCGTCATTTCATCTCCGTTTATAGATCGAGACGGGAGTATTATCATTTTCATCGTGATTGTTAGTCTTGTACTGGGAGTATCATCTTTCGCTTGTGTTGGACTTGTTCACATTCACATTCGTATGATATGTCGGATCATTCATTAGTCATCGCGAGGAATCGGAGTTATCGGATTTTTCACCTTGTCCAGCATTGAGTTACGGCCGTAAGGATTGTAGGTTACGGCCGTAACAAGGGTTCGTTGATTTCAGGCCATTTTGGACGAACGGGACTTACGGCCGTAAGGTTTCGGAATACGGCCGTAAGTTGAGCAGGTACGGCCGTAAGGCTTGCCCGGTTACGGCCGTACGTGTCCAGCAGGCTGCCCAGGCATTTTTGGCCGAAGGCGAGTTACGGCCGTAAGAAAGGTAGGATACGGCCGTAAGGATTACGGCCGTAAGTGGTATTCGTATATTTCAGGGTTATGTCGGACGAGAAGGACTTACGCCCGTAAGTTTGGCCAGATACGGCCGTATCATCCGAGTTATGCCCGTAAGGTGTGCGGGTACGGCCGTAAGGATTGCGGCAGATGTTTTAGACGAGGGCGAGTTACGCCCGTAAGTCAGGAGCGGATACGGCCGTAAGTCTGTCGGCAGGTATTTGGATGAAGCCGAGTTACGGCTGTACGAGTTGGCCGGTTACGGCCGTAAGGCCGTTGACCTGGAATGTTACGACCGTAAGAAGGCCTAGTTACGGCCGTAACTTCCGGCAGTTTATATATGTCTTGGACGGGACTTTTCCTCATTTTTCTCATTTCCTTCATCTTGTCCGAGAGAGAGAGCTTGAAGGAGATATTTTGTCATCATCAATCACTTGTGTGTTCGGATTTCACCATCTTGATTCGTTGGGAAGCTTGGATAGTCGATTAAACACGTTTTCATCGGATCGAAGTGGTTGGATCTTCAAGAGGTAATTTCTTCAACATCTTGGATTTCGATTTTGTGTTGAGATATGATGTTTTGGACGTTATAATCATGTTATATGAAGGGATATGTATATGATTATGAGTTTGTATAAAGATTCATTGGATTATTGAGGGATTATTCAAGAACAGTTTGAATATCGAGTTGAAATTAGGGGTTTTCGATTAATTGTCGTTATAATCACGTTTTTGGATATTCATTTTGGATTATTGATCATTTGGAAGATGTTTTGTTGGTTTGAAACATTTCTTGGGGGGATTTGATAATGGCATATTGAGATTTGATTGTAAACAATCGGAGTTTGGCCACAACGTATTCGATTTAATGCCCCAATGAACTTAGTTTAATCGTATCGACATTTTGAGTTCGTTATATTCGTGTTTGATTCGTATATTGAACGGATTGTTGGTAATTGTACTATTCATGGTTGTTCGAGCGACCGATATCTCAATTAGGACGTTGTTCGTGGAAGGATAATTGTCACCGGCGTTGAGCAAGTTAATTCTTACTCGGTTAAAAGGATATTCATTCCTTTTGTTGTTGTTCATTCATAATCATAACTCATTCATCATTGTATTAATCGTATTGAGACTTTTAATTGTCAAATAATGACTTCATTAACGAGGAACGGCGGTTCCAATCATTTCATTGAAACTATCAATCACTTCATTATTACTTTCATCTCGGTGAGTCATTCTTGACCTTGTCAGATTATTATTATTCATTGATATTCATTATGGTCATTCTCGTTCATATGACCTTCTGGGTTCATATTGCGTGGCCGGGTGCGGATGTGAGGAATTTTTAGTCGGGCACGTGATGGCCATGTATTGGGAGTGATACATTGGACTGTGCACACGGTAAAGTTTAACTCCGTGAGACTAATTAGGTACAAGGACGGGTGTATCCGGTCATCCGTCTTGTACACTTGCACAGAACACTACGGGCGTACTATGATACTCCTCTTCAGCGTAATTCATAACTAAGGATATTTCATAACTTCAGATATATCATGATTGTGTATTTTCAACCCTTGAGGATTGTTGTTACGTAATCGACCGGGGATTTTGTTTTTCAGGTCATGGCAAGGCAAAAGCACGGGAATAGCATGCTGACGTCGAGGAGTCCCAGTGATACTAGTAGGGGGCCCCGATCTTTCAGTTATTAATGTTGTTGTCCTTTAATTTCCGCTGCAGAATTTCATTTGGATACTCCGTTTCATTCAGTGTTGTGTATTTTATCTTCATATAAAATAAACTAGTATTCGGTATTATCCTGGTGTGTTGTACTTAAACTCCTCATCAGAGTATTTGGTAATATAATGTGGTTCGGTACTACAATTATATTATTTAATTCATC
The DNA here is from genome assembly GCA_033398695.1 of Orobanche coerulescens. NCBI lineage: Eukaryota > Viridiplantae > Streptophyta > Magnoliopsida > Lamiales > Orobanchaceae > Orobanche > Orobanche coerulescens. The sequence goes on from CM065817.1 coordinate 12,258,230, forward strand.
ATTTTCATTCGCCTGGTGGGTCCCAGTCGGGGATTCACGGCACTGTAATATCCGCCTAGCTTGGGGTGTTACACAAATGACCCAGATGGCACAACTTATGGAGACGATGCACAACTCAGTCAATCAAAATCAACAGGCTCCTCCGCCGCCACCTCAGAGGCAAGAGAGGAATGTGAGCAGTATCATCGGCGACATCTCTCGCCAAAGGCCACCTACTTTTGAAGGCTCGTCTGAGCCGGCGGATATTATTCATTGGCTCGAACATTTCGAGAAGTTGTTTGCTATGGTAGAGTGTCCCGAAGGACACAAAGTTTTAGTTGCGGCTTACTACCTGGGTAAGAGCGCTCATTCATGGTGGTTATCGTTGAAGCCCACCGAAGGATCATGTACTTGGGATCAGTTCAAGACTCTCATGATGGAGAGATATTATCCGGCCCCACTCAGAGAGGCTAAACTGTCAGAATTACTCACTCCCGACCCTTCAACAGACGATGATGTTCTCGCCATCGCTGAGAAATTTCAGGAACTTCTCCCTTTCGCCTCATCCATCATTCATTCAGAAGCGGATAAAATCAAGTATTTCAGCAAGAGGCTGAAACCCCGTATGAGACTACAGTTGCTTAATCATCATTGCACCACTTTGGCCGAATTTATTGAGAAAGCTCTTACTTATGAGCTTACTGCTAAGGAAATTGCTAAGCAGCAACCTTCGTCTGCTAGCAAGAAATTGAAGAATCGTAATCAGTCTGAAGGCAGTCAGACAACCTTCAAGAAACCTCGTGCGGGATCTGCTTTTTCTGAGCGACCTCCTGTGACGTCTAAACCCGTGGAATCTCATGCATGAGCGGCCAGCTCAACCATCACCTGTTTCAATTGTGGAGAACCGGGTCACGTCAGCACCAAATGCCCGAGGCAGACTATCACGTGTCATAACTGTGGGATTGCTGGGCATAAGGCCCGTTTTTGCCGTAGGGACTCCAAACCCACTCCGACGTCATCTCAGGCCCCGAAACAATCCGCTGTTCAAAATCAGGCCACTCAGTCTGCGTCGTTCAAGACGACAGGAGCGAATAAAGGTGGAACCTTTAGCCATCAGACGGGAGCATCCGGTGCCGGGACTAGCAAGCCCCGGATTTATGAGATGAAGAAGACCGATGATCCAGAGGCCCGAATGATCTCAGGTACACTCGATATTCTATCTCAACCTGTGTGTACCCTTTTTGATACTGGTGCATCGCATTCATTCATTTCCGAATCATGTTTGAGTAGACTACGTCTGGGTAGTGCTACTAGTTGTGAGCCTTATGTCATTGGTCTACCTGATGGTAGACGAATTATCGGTAATCGTGAGATTCAGAATTGTCCGATTCAGCTTCATGGTCGTGTATGGCCAGCGGACTTAATCGTAGTAGATTTGTCGAGAGACGACGTCATCTTGGGTATTGATTGGATGGATCGTCATGATGCCATCATTAGTGTCCGTAAGCGTAAGATCACTATCATTTCAGATGATGGGGTCGAATGTGTGTTTCAGGGAGGTAATCCCGGCTGTTCTGGTAAGGTCATTAATTTGATGAAAGCAGTGAGATTACTCAACCAGGGGTGTGTTGATTATTGGTGCTATATGTCCAAAACCGAGAAATCATCAGTGATGTTGACGGATATTCCGGTAGTGAGGGAATATGCCGATGTTTTTCCAGACGAGTTACCTGGTTTGCCTCCACAGAGAGATGTGGAATTCACGATTGAGTTGGAGCCCGGTACGTCCCCGATATCGAAGGCACCGTACCGGATGGCCCCGACCGAAATGCAGGAATTAAAGAACCAACTTGAGGAGTTGTTCGAGAAAGGTTATATCCGTCCGAGTGCATCCCCGTGGAGAGCACCAGTGTTGTTTGTCAAGAAGAAGGATGGTTCTTTTCGTTTGTGTATTGATTATCGGGAATTGAATTGGGTGACGATAAAGAATAAGTATCCTTTACCCCGTATCGATGATCTCTTGGATCAACTTTAGGGAGCTTCAGTATTTTCCAAGATCGACTTAAGATCTGGATATCATCAGTTGCGGATTCGAGAGTCGGATATGGCGAGGACGGCGTTTCGAACACGCTATGGTCATTATGAGTTCGTAGTTATGCCGTTCGGGCTAACTAATGCACCTGCGGTATTCATGGAGTTAATGAATCGAGTTTTCATCGACTTTTTGGATCAGTTTGTTGTTGTCTTCATCGATGACATTTTGATTTATTCTCGTAACCGAGAGGAACACGAGGTTCATCTTCATCAGGTTCTCGACGTGTTGAGGCGAGAGCAACTTTATGGGAAGTTTTCCAAATGGGAGTTCTGGATGTCCGAAGTGACTTTTCTCGGCCATGTAATTTCATCAGATGGAGTGCGTGTTGATCCTCATAAGACGGAGGCTATCCAAGATTGGTTACCTCCGAAGAATGTTAAGGAAATCCGAAGCTTTCTCGGATTAGCCGGTTATTATCGACGATTTGTGGAGGGATTTTCTAAAATCGCTCAACCCATGACGAACCTTTTACGGAAGGATAAGAAATATACATGGTCCGACGCGTGTCAACAGAGTTTTGAGGAACTCAAGAGCTGGTTAACTTCAGCACCTGTCCTTTCTTTACCGCAAGGGACGGAAGGATTTGTGGTTTATAGTGATGCGTCCGGACAGGGTCTCGGATGTGTACTGATGCAGAACGGGAAGGTCATTGCTTATGCTTCACGGCAATTGAGACCTTATGAGGTTAATTATCCGACCCATGACCTGGAGTTAGCATCCGTGGTTTTTGCATTGAAGATTTGGCGTCATTATCTGTATGGCGTTACCTGTCAGATATTCACCGATCATAAGAGTTTGAAGTATATATTTACTCAGAAGGAGTTAAATATGCGACAGAGGCGGTGGATGTAACTAATCAAAGATTATGATATCGAGATCCTTTACCACCCGGGCAAGGCGAACGTTTTCGCCGACGCCTTGAGTCGTAAGTCCGTTCAGGAGCAGATGCTTGCTCGCTTAACAGTTCAGAAGGAGCTTCAGCAGGAATTCCTTAGACCCGAGATCGAGGTCTGGCTTCAACGAGTTCAGGGACAGCTTTGTATGTTAGAGGTTTCATCATCTCTTGAAGAGGAAATCAGGGAGAATCAGGGTTCAGACCCAGCATTGTTGCGCATCCGTGAGGAGGTGGCTCAGGGGAAAGCCCCTGGATTTGTGGTCCACGAGGATGGACTTTTGCGTTTTAAGAATCGGTTGTGCGTACCGGCGAATGACGAGTTGAAAAACTCGATTTTGAGAGAAGCTCATGCTGCCCCTTATTCTGTTCATCCGGGGTCTAGCAAGATGTACAAGGACTTGAAACAAAATTACTGGTGGAGTAATATCAAGCGAGAAGTCGCGGAATTTGTTTCGAAATGCTTAACCTGCCAGTAAGTCAAGATAGAACATCAGCGACCGGCGGGTATGCTGAAACCTGTACCTATTCCAGAGTGGAAGTGGGAAGACATTTCTATGGATTTCATCACGAGTTTGCCGACGAGTCGTCGTGGCATGAATACGATCTGGGTGATTGTGGACCGCTTGACTAAGTCAGCTCATTTCCTTGAGATTAAGGATACGTGGGGTCCCGAGAGACTTGCCCAGCTGTTCATCAAAGAGATAGTGAGATTGCACGGTACTCCTAAGAGTATCGTTTCTGATCGTGACGGGCGATTCGTGTCTCATTTTTGGAAATCAGTTCATCGTGCTATGGGTACTCAGCTTAATTTCAGCACATCTTTTCATCCTCAGTCCGACGTACAATCAGAGAGGACTATTCATACATTAGAGGACATGTTGAGGGCATGCGTCCTCGATTGGAAGGACGATTGGGAAGCCCAACTACCATTGATCGAGTTCACGTATAATAATAGTTGGCATGCTTCGATCAAGATGGCGCCTTACGAGGCCTTGTACGGTCGTCGTTGTCAATCTCCCTTGTGTTGGGACGACCTATCAGAATCAATCAGCACCGAGCCCGATATGCTTATAGCCGCCCGTGAGAAGGTAGCTTTGATTAGGAGTCGTTTGTTGAACGCTCAGAGTCCACAGAAATCTTTTGCAGACAATCGTCGTCGACCACTAGAGTTCGATATGGGTGACCACGTTTTGGTCAAGGTATCCCCGAGTCGAGGTATTTTCCATTTCGGGAAACGGGGGAAGTTGAGCCCGAGATTTATTGGACCGTTTGAGATTTTGGAACGAGTGGGCGAGCTAGCTTATCGTTTGGCCTTACCTCCGGTGCTGAGCCGAATTCATAATGTGTTTCACGTCTCTCAGTTACGGAAGTATGTTGCCGACCCGAGTCACATACTTCAGTTTGACGAAATCGAGATCGCTGATGATCATTCGTATGAGGAGCGTCCCATATGAGTCTTAGAGCGGCGAATCAAACAGTTGAGGAATAAGTCGATTCCTTTGGTCAAGATTCAGTGGTCTAGATGTTGACTCAAAATGTATTTTGATGATTATTCCATTCAAAACATTTAATTAGATCAATATCAGATCGATAATATTTTGAAGGAGCTAAATAAAGCTAGCGCACGCTACTCATCGTCTAGTAGTGCACGCTATCGAGCAATGAATGTACAGTCCAGACAAGTCAGCTGCAGCCAAGTGAAGTCGCCTGATGGATAGCGCATGCAAGCCATTCATTGTTAGTGCACGCTAAGCAACTACAGTTAGCGCACGCTATACAGTAAAAAATAACGCACGCTATCGTATTATTCCAGAGGACAATGAAGTTTGGAAGGAAATCAGAAATGGGTGTTGCGCACGCTACACATATCAACTTACGTACGCTAAAGTAAGGATATAGCACACGTTACTACTCAGCTCTTGCGCACGCTACCGATATCACGGTCAGTAGTCCAGTAGCTACTGGACTCAATACGTTAAGGTCTTTACGTACGCTACACAAGGCAACGTACGTTAATGAAAGAAATTAGTAGCGCACGCTAAGGTATAGGCATTAGCGCACGCTAAAAGGAGTCAGCATATTACCGTTTGAATTTCTACCGTTGGAAGGCAAGAGTCAATGCAGATCCTGAAAATCTGGAAAAGTTGGATTTAATTAATGCTAGCGCACGCTATGCATACTTGCTAGCGCACGCTAATCTCAAATTTAGCCTTTGGATAAAGAGTCGTTGGAGAAAAAATCGGACATTGTCAAAGTCAAGATTGAAGACTTGTTGACCATACGTTAACGCACGCTACCGATACATGACTAGCGCACGCTAGCCATGCTATTTTACCGTTACAACAGTCTTTGTGACCGTTCAGAGATTCCAAGTCAAAAATCGATAGCGCACGCTACAGGTCATTATTAGCGCACGCTAATAATATATTTTTCAGCACTTGAAGGATGGTTCTCACCTATAAATACCCGAAGGACTTGGGTATCAAACACACAACTTCAAGCATTCAAGCATACAAGCATACAAGCAATCAAAGCATACTTGAGCTCAGTTTTATTATATCTTTTATTGCATTTCAAAGTTGTGAGAAAAGAAAGATACAAGAGTGATTTTCATTGTAATATCAATTATCCTTTGTATTCTTTCATTTGATTGTAAGTGTTGCATCACTTACACTTGAGCATAGAAGAAACGAATCAAGAGTCACTAATCCGGTGTTATTAGGATCTTTGATCCGGCACTGTTAGGATTATACTCCCATATTCGTATAGTGAGGATTATCTAGTTCCTATAGAACACTAGATAAACAAACATTTATATTGAGGGAGAGGTTGAGCTTGGACCGATAGAAGACAAGCGATTGTAACGGTTGTGAACTCGGACCGATAGAAGACGAGTCAAGATTGTGGTTGCTCTTAAGCCAATATAAAAAGAAAGTTGGAGAGAGGACGTAGGCAAGTTGCCGAACCTCTATAAATTCTTGAGTCTTTAAATTCCGCACTATTTTCTATTTATTCGCAAGAAATTTCGGTATTCCGCATTCCCACTATTCAACCCCCCTTCTAGTGGTGAATTTATCTCTTCAGTTGGTATCGGAGCGGGTCTCTTTTTAAAGGTTTAACCACCTAAGAGAAAAAGATCCGCAAATGGCACTTATTGGCCAAATTGAAGGAAATGCTCTCAACCGTCCTCCTTTCTTCGACGGTTCCAATTTCATGACGTGGAAAAAGAAGATGGCGATCTACGTTCAAGCCTACGATATTGAAATCTGGAAAGTTATTGCTCTTGGTCCTAAAATTGCTAAGAAAGAGGATGGATCGCTGAAAAAGATCGAAGAATTCAACGACGAGGATTGGAGAAACACGCACATCAACTCACGAGCTACTCAACTTCTCTATTGCGCTCTTAATCCCGAAGAACTCAATAGGATATCGTCCTATGAAAGTGCAAAAGAAATTTGGAAAATTCTCGAAGTCACTCATGAGGGAACCACCCAAGTCAAGGAGACCAAAATCAACATGTTACTCCATGACTACGAATTATTTTCCATGAAAGACGAGGAAACGATTACAAATATGTTGGATCGATTTTCGGCTATAACAAATGGTCTTGCATCTTTTGGAAAGCCTATATCGAGCAGCGACAAAGCTAAGAAAATTCTTCGATCGTTGCCACGAGAATGGGATGCCACGGTCACCGCGATCATGGAGTCCAAAGATCTCAACAAGCTCGAATTTAGTGCCCTCATCGGGTCACTCATCAATTATGAGATCGTTCTCAAGTCTAGAGGCACAAAACCAAAGCCTCGGGAAAGAGTAGTCGCATTCAATGTTGATAGCAACGTTGAGGAAGATGTTCCCGAAGATGAAGACGACGAGGAACTCGCTCTCTATGCCAAAAATTTTAGAAGGTATAAAAACCTAATTCAAAAGAGGCGAAGTTTTCTTGGTCGGGATGGCAAACCGGAGCAAAAGAAGAGTGGGTATACTCCCATCAAGAAGTTCGACAATAATTGTCGGAAATGTGGTCAAGCCGGTCACTATGCCAAAGAATGCCGAGGATCCTCTTCAAAACCTCAAATGGAAAGATTCAAAAAGAAGGAGGTCCTAATCGCTTCTTGGAGTGATGACGAGGAGGGGATTGAAATATCTCTAGACGCAAATCTTGCATTCATGGCCCTCGACTCCGAAAGTAATATCGAGGTAAGCTCTAAACTCAATGATGACGAATATGACTCTTTTGATTTTTGTGATTCACAAGAAGTTCATCATGATGATGAGTTGTTGAGTGCGTTTGAATCATTAAATACGGAGTATGACGAGATGGTTAAATTAAACATATCTTTAAAGAGAAAAATAAAATCTCTAGAACTCGAAAATTCCTCTCTTCAAAACAAGGGCAAAACTATTGAGATCGACCATACATCATGTCTTGAAAAAGAAAATGTTTTGAAAATCGAGTTAACAAAAACTCAAAAGGAGCTAAAATATATTTTGAACAAATTTACTCTCGGAAACGAGAAATTCGAAAGGCTCCTATCTATTCAAAAATCGCCCTTGCTCAAACACGGTCTTGGTTTCGATCCTTTTAAACGGGAACAATCCCTTATCAACCTTGACAAAATAAAGAAAACCGAAACCGAGAACTCAAAAGATCCTTTCAAACGAGTTCCAATGTTAATGCTCATTCAAAGTTAAGAACTATCAAAGTTAAGCAAATATGGGTTCCTAAAGGAACAATTGTTGCAAATGCTATAAGCATAGTTAACTTTGGAGGACCCAAACGGGCTTGGGTACCGAAACAACCGAGAAACTCTATTTTTGTAGGTACCGGCACCAAGGAAAAACAAGTGGTACATTGATAGCGGATGCTCAAGGCACATGTGCGGCTCCGAGGACTTATTTGAAGACCTCGAATATCAAGATCAAGGACATGTGACCTTTAGAGATAATCAAAAGGGAAAAATCAAAGAAATCGGCAAAGTCGGTAAGGAACCTTCTCCTTCTATCAACAAAGTACTATTTGTTGAAGGTTTGCATCATAATCTCCTTAGCATTTCGCAACTTTGTGATGAAGGTTTTAAAATTCTATTTGAGCAAACGCATTGCACGGCATTTAGAAATAATAAAATTGCATTCATTGGTTTGAGATGTGGAAACATCTATATTGTTGATCTTAACGATAAAAGTTCATTCAATGAAAAATATCTTATTACCTTGGATGACAATGCATATTTATGGCATCGAAAATTGGGGCATACTTCTTTACCTATTATTTCTATTTTATCTAGACACGACCTTGTTCGTGGATTGCCCAAACTCAAGTGTGATAGAAAGCATTTGTGTGAATCATGCATAAAAGGGAAACATACTCGAGAATCGTTTAAACCAAAATTCGAGGTTTCCACTAGTCGAGTCCTTGAACTCATGCATATGGATTTGATTGGACCATCTAGACATGTTAGTTTAAATGGTAAACTTTACACTTTGGTTATTGTTGATGATTTCTCTCGATTTACTTGGGTTAGATTTTTAGCACATAAGGATGATGCATTTTCCGAGTTTTCTAAATGGTGTCGTTTGGTATCAAATGAGAAAAATCTCTCCATAATTTCTATTCGTACCGATCACGGAGGTGAATTTGATTGCACCCCGTTTGAACTTTTATGTGATAAATACGGTATTAATCATAATTTTTTGGCTCCTAGAACGCCTCAACAAAATGAAGTTGTTGAAAGGAAAAACCGATCTTTGGAAGAAATGTCGAGGACAATGCTTAATGAATACTCTCTTCCACGATACTTTTGGGCCGAAGCAATTTTTACGGCATGCTATGTGATTAACCGGGTTCATGTTCGTAGAACTCATCTTAAAACCCCGTATGAATTATGGAAGGGCAAAAAGCCCAATATTGCTTATTTTCATCCTTTTGGCTGCAATGTATTTATTTTGAACAATGGAAAGGATAACTTAGGCAAGTTTGATGCCAAATCCGACTCCGGAATATTTCTTGGCTATTGTACTAATAGCAAAGCATATCGTGTTTATAATATTAGAACGAATAAAGTTGAAGAGTCCATACATGTTAAATTCAATGATATGATCTCACCCCCGAGAAAGGTAGAATATTTTCATGATGCAGGTACTTTTCCGGATCCCTCACCCGAAGTGAAGAAAATTTCGGAAATCGAAACAAACACAATCGTTGATTTACCGAAAGATTGGAGGCACATCAAAGACCATCCGAAGGACCTCGTGATTGGAAACATTGAAGACGGTGTTCAAACCCGAAGGAGAACCACCGAATTTATGGCTCATTGTGCTTTTGTATCCGAAATAGTTCCCAAGAATATATCCGAAGCTCTCGATGATGAAAGTTGGGTGATGGCAATGCAAGAGGAGCTTGTGCAATTCAAGCACAATAATGTATGGAATTTAGTTCCCGCTCCTAAAGATAAAACAATTATCGGAACTAAATGGGTGCATAAAATCAAGAGTGACGAAGACGGCTATCCAATTCGAAATAAATCTCGTTTGGTCGCTCAAGGATATAATCAAGAGGAAGGTCTTGATTACGAAGAAAGTTTTGCTCCCGTTGCTCGACTCGAAGCCATTCGCTTGCTATGTGCATTTGCCGCCCATAAGAAGATCAAACTATTTCAAATGGATGTGAAAAGTGCATTCTTGAATGGTTTCATTCAAGAATAAGTCTACGTCAAGCAACCTCCCGGTTTTGAAGACCATCAATTTTCGGATCATGTCTACAAGCTCAACAAGGCACTCTACGGGTTGAAGCAAGCACCCCGAGCATGGTATGATCGTTTAAGTCAATTTTTAATTGCAAATGATTATAAAAGAGGCAAAGTCGATAATACCTTGTTTGTTAAAATACTAAATGATGATATACTTGTTTGCCAAATCTACGTTGATGACATTGTATTTGGAGCTACTAATGAATCCTTGTGCCAAGATTTTTCTAATCTTATGAAAGGAGAATTCGAAATGAGTATGATGGGAGAATTAACATTCTTCCTCGGACTTCAAATCAAACAATGCGAAGATGGAATTTTTATCCATCAAACGAAGTACTCAAACGACCTCCTCAAGAAATTCAATATGGAAAGTAGCAAGGTGATATCTACGCCAATGTCTTCATCATTAAAGCTTGAGAAAGATGAAAATGGCAAATCCGTAGATCAAAAATTATATCGAGGTATGATCGGATCTTTGCTATATTTGACTGCATCTAGGCCAGATATAATATTTGCTACATGTTTATGTGCTCGATTCCAAGCTAATCCCAAGGAATCACATTTAATTGCTTGTAAACGCATTTTTCGCTACTTGAAAGGAACTATTGGACTAGGTCTATGGTATCTTTCTTTCCTGGATTTTAATTTAATTGCCTATAGTGACGCCCATTTCGGCGGATGCAAAATTGACAAAAAGAGTACTAGTGGTACATGTCATTTTGTTGGATCATGTTTAATATCCTGGGGAAGTAAAAAGCAAACCAGTGTAGCATTGTCTACAGCTGAGGCTGAATATGTCGCTGCAGGGAGCGCCTGCGCTCAAGTGTTATGGATTAAAAATCAACTCCGCGACTACGGCATACATTTTGAAAATACCCCTATCCTATGTGATAACACTAGTGCAATTAATCTGAGCAAAAATCCTGTGTTGCAAAGTAGAACCAAACATATAGATATTAGACATCATTTTTTACGTGATCATGTTCAGAAAAAAGACATCTGTTTAATTTTTGTCGGGACGAAGGACCAACTTGCTGACATTTTTACAAAACCTCTTCCCGAAGAATCATTTAATTCCATTCGTCTACAACTTGGCATGGGACATGTAGACAACTTTTGAAATAAGCTTACTACTCAAAACATCAAAATCCTTGATTCGGATCACTCGCTAGCGCGCGCTAGCTTCATTTTTTTAACGCGCGCTAAAAACTTCCTTCGATAGCGTACGCTAAACCATACTTTCTTGCGTACGCTAATTAAGACTTTTCGAAATTCCATTTTAGCTCTTTGGGCCCCAAAGAAGCTTTTCATTTTTTGCCTAACGTACGCTAATTCTATAAATCCTAGCGTACGCTAACTAAAAGTTCGTTGACTATATATATGCCGTACTACCCAGGCACACAAACACACTTCCTAACGTACGCAATCGACAGAAAATTTCCGTCTTGCAAACACCCTAGCCGCTAATCGGATTCTTCAAACCTCCTCAAACTTCAATTCCTTCTCCGATTAATGTCGAGCAAAAACCGAACAGCCATGGCAAAACAATACAACAACCTCAAACGTCCTCTCAACGCCCCATTTGATGCGAATCGTTTCATCTCATCAACTGCCTCGAGGGTTTTCTTTGACATTCTTCCACACGAACACATCACGGACTGTTATTTCTTCAATCTCTCGAGTCTGGAACGGGTAAATGTCGATATTTCTAATTTCTTCTCTTCGCTTGGAATTGCCCGTTTTGTCGAATGCAAAAATCCCATTTTCCCTGAACTTGTCCGAGAGTTCTATGCCAATCTCCATGTGGCCGAAAATGAAGGGTCTTCATCCCTTGTGTTAGGAAGTATTGTCGGAGGAACTCGGGTGAAAATTTCCTCAGATGCTTTGTATCAAATTTTTGGTTTACCCTGTGACGGTTTTGTATGTACTGGAAAATCTATTGCCGATGATAATGAAGTCGGGGAAATCGATGTCAAAGAGTTTCTTAGCTCAAAGGCCGTTATTGACATAACGGACGATTTCTTCGAAAACAATGATTTTGGGGTCAATATTCGCCTGCTTTTGGTAGCTCTCACAAAATGCTTAATGCCGAAGGTGAATTCCCAGCACAAATTAGTGGGAGTCGACAAGCAAGTGGTGTATCGAGTTCTCAATGACGATAAAGTTAATTTTGCCGATATCATCATCAGCTGGATGAAGGTGAAGGGCGACCTGTTTCGGTCGAAAAACTACGCATCTCGTTCTCGCAAGGCTGGAATGCCTTATGGCTCAATTCTCTCGGCCATATTCAGTTTTCACCAAGTCGACTTGTCGAAAGACAAGGCAGTCCCCGTCTCTCTCGGTCATGAGATCTCGGACGCTTCGCTTAAGGCTATGCACTATGTCCGGACGTCCAACAGAGGCTGGATCCTATTTTCGTACCTTCGCGACGACGACCAAGTGGAGAAAGGGTTGCGGATGCCTACTGCAGAGGAGAAAATCACTCGCCGGGGACCTCATACTCTTCGCGAAATGCAAACCGGGGAGTTCGTGAGGAAGCCTACTTCGAAAGGGAAGCGTCCTATGAGATATGTTGTCACGGAGGAAGAGGAAAGCGACCTTTGTGCTCGGATGCGGGGCATCGAGACCTCTCAAGCTGAAATTCGAGAGGATGTTCGGGCTCTACGTTCGGAAGTCTGGGAAGTGCGCGGGTTGATATCCGATTTCATCCGTTTCACACACCCTTCGTTTCCTTTCCCCTCGTCTTCTTCCGACCCTTAGATTTGAGGATTTTTTGATGCTTGGTTGTAGAATCTTGTTGTTCGAATAATCTTTATGTCTCATGTCATGAAAAACTCTATGTATTGCTTGAATTCCATCTTAATGATATTCGCATTTCACTTCATTTGGCATTTGTTGTTTACAAGTATTGTAATTTCGCTTTGAATAATGGTATTTCCGTTGATATTTGTTATAACGCAACAATTCAGGGGGAGTTCCTTTTTGTTTATGTCAAAAAGGGGGAGAATACTCCAAAAATCAAAATATACTAATATATCGAACAAGTTTACCTTGATTCGAATCATTTAAAATATTTTTTGCAGGTATTAATTAAATGTTTTGACATCATCAAAAAGGGGGAGATTGTTGACTCAAAATGTATTTTGATGATTATTCCATTCAAAACATTTAATTAGATCAATCTCAGATCGATAATATTTTGAAGGAGCTAAATAAAGCTAGCGCACGCTACTCATCTTCTAGTAGCGCACGCTATCGAGCAATGAATGTACAGTCCAGACAAGTCAGCTGCAGCCAAGTGAAGTCGCCTGATGGATAGCGCACGCAAGCCATTCATTGTTAGCGCACGCTAAGCAACTACAGTTAGCGCACGCTATACAGTAAAAAATAACGCACGCTATCGTATTATTCCAGAGGACATTGAAGTTTGGAAGGAAATCAGAAATGGGTGTTGCGCACGCTACACATATCAACTTACGTACGCTAAAGTAAGGATATAACGCACGTTACTACTCAGCTCTTGCGCACGCTACCGATATCACGGTCAGTAGTCCAGTAGCTACTGGACTCAATACGTTAAGGTCTTTACGTACGCTACACAAGGCAACGTACGTTAATGAAAGAAATTAGTAGCGCACGCTAAGGTATAGGCATTAGCGCACGCTAAAAGGAGTCAGCATATTACCGTTTGAATTTCTACCGTTGGAAGGCAAGAGTCAATGCAGATCCGGAAAATCTGGCAAAATTGGATTTAATTAATGCTAGCGCACGCTATGCATACTTGCTAGCACACGCTAATCTCAAATTTAGCCGTTGGATAAAGATTCGTTGGAGAGAAAATCGGACATTGTCAAAGTCAAGATTGAAGACTTGTTGACCAGACGTTAACGCACGCCACCGATACATGACTAGCGCACGCTAGCCATGCTATTTTACCGTTACAACAGTCTTTGTGACCGTTCAGAGATTCCAAGTCAAAAATCGATAGCGCACGCTACAGGTCATTATTAGAGCACGCTAATAATATATTTTTCAGCACTTGAAGGATGATTCTCACCTATAAATACCCGAAGGACTTGGGTATCAAACACACAACTTCAAGCATTCAAGCATACAAGCATACAAGCAATCAAAGCATACTTGAGCTCAGTTTTATATCTTTTATTGCATTTCAAAGTTGTGAGAAAAGAAATCTACAAGAGTGATTTTCATTGTAATATCAATTATCCTTTCTATTCTTTCATTTGATTGTAAGTGTTGCATCACTTACACTTGAGCGTAGAAGAAACGAATCAAGAGTCACTAATCCGGTGTTATTAGGATCTTTGATCCGGCATTGTTAGGATTATACTCCCATATTCGTATAGTGAGGATTATCTAGTTCCTATAGAACACTAGATAAACAAACATTTATATTGAGGGAGAGGTTGAGATTGGACCGATAGAAGACAAGTGATTGTAACGGTTGTGAACTCGGACTGATAGAAGACGAGTCAAGATTGTGGTTGCTCTTAAGCCAATAGAAAAAGAAAGTCGGAGAGAGGACGTAGGCAAGTTGCCGAACCTCTATAAATTCTTGAGTCTTTAAATTCCGCACTATTTTCTATTTATTCGCAAGAAATTCCGGTATTCCGCATTCCCACTATTCAACCCCCCTTCTAGTGGTGAATTTATCTCTTCACTAGACACGGAGTCGAAGAGGCTACTTGGGAAACCGAGGATAGTATGCGGGAGAGTTATCCCGAGTTGTTTGACCCTTAGTTTCGGGGACGAAAGTCTTTTAAGGGGGGGTGTATGTAATACCCGGTTGTAATTCAGTCATTATCATTCAGTATTTATCATTCAGTAATTGTCACTCAGTATTTTCACTCATTAATGATCATTTGTCACTCATATTCAATCATTGTATTCATCGTTCAGAGTAATTGTATCGTCTTTCATCATCAATCTAGATGGAGAATCGCGCGGTGTTTACCATTGTTGTCATTTCATAGTGTGCTGTGTGTGAAGAGTAGCGCACGCTACGTACTCTCTTTAGCGTGCTCTAATTGAGTACGGGTAGCGCATGCCACCTCTCAACACTAGCGCACGCTAGTGCAGTTGAGCAGGCAGTCCAGAAGGCACTGGGCTGCAGTTGGGATTGTAGGTAGCGCACGTTACAATTGGTAAGTAGCGCGCGCTAGTGAGCTGGAGTAGCGCACGCTATGCAGTCGGTGTAGCGCCCGCTAAGGTCGGATCAGGTTGGGTCCAGTGGCTACTGGACTGAATTGAATTAATTCATAGCGCACGCTATGAGTGGTTTTAGCGTACGCAAACGGTGTAGTAGCGCACGCTAATTGTTTGATGTAGCGCACGCTACCGAGATCAGATCAGAGGACAGAAGGTTTCTGGACTCCAGTACTGGGCATCAGATAATTCGTTAGCGCGCGCTAACCAGTGGTGTTAGCGCACGCTAATTAATGGGGAGTAGCGCACGCTACAAGAGGTACGTAGCGCACGCTACCGTCCTCGTACAGTGGGTACTGGACTACCCAAAATACCCGTTAGCACACGCTACGCACAAGAGCTAGCGCACGCTAAACTGGAGTGACTATTAATAGGACAGTGCTGTAACACCCCCAAATCCCATTGGGTTATTACAGTGTTGTGGACCCCACATCAGGTGATCCACCAGGCGAACACGACTAAAATACAACAAACTGACCAAAATGGGAAATCACAGACCCTACTATGACGTCCGACATACTATTCCGATATGGAATTTCAACGACAAGAATGGGCCTACATGGCCAAAATAAAAATACAACAACATCCACGAGCCTTGCTCGGATAATACAAAACGACAACGACTGAACAAAAATGGAGTACTCCAACTATCTGACCAACATGAACACCAAAATATCTCGGACTAGTATCGCTCGAATGCCTCGTCACCTTCGTCATGCCCCTGTGTCTCAACTCTCTCCTCGCAAGTACCTAAAACATGAAAACATGTTCCGCCCCCACGGGGTCAGCCATCCAGAATAATGAATATCAAATACATGCACAACATGATATGCATCCAAAGGCAGAATAAACAGTACAACAATGGTAGTACGAGATGCTCACAAAACAAAGAAAGAATCGAGCATTCGTGGAACACTATGCCCACGGCATACGATCAATACCTGCTCAATAGGTTAGAACATAAGTGCCCAACGGCGAATCATCAATATAGAACACAACAATACATTACCCGAAGGTAAATCAAACCAACGCTGAAATAAATAAGGATCACAATGCCCGAAGGCTCCAATGGAAATACCGATACATCACAATGGCCTGAAAGCCCTCAGCCGAAGCTGCCAAAATATCACGATGGCCTGAAAGCCGAATAGCCCGAAGCTGTAAATCATCACAATACAGATCTCAAAGAAACAAACCTGACTGTCGAACATACCCCTCGGGCGTATGAACGCTTAATCACAAAACGTCGAACACATCCACACATTTAAATGGACTATGAACGAACAAAATTGTATGGATCAATGATGGACATCACAGTACGCCCGATCAGGAAATGTGTCCGTGCACATGTCCACCCCGTATATGGAATCCAGAAATATACGTGGGACAATGTACCTAATTAGCCTCACGAACTACGTCTCGTGTGCACGGTCCAATGCGGAAACATCCACGCATGACCATCGTGTGCCTGGCTAAAAATCCTACACAATAACCAATCGGAACGCAGATATGATTCCGGATATGTCACGATACAACATGACAACGAAACTCAAAGGATAACACATCCAATACGGGTCATACGACTCACCAAGTGAACGATGACACACGAATAATGAAAGATCGACACGACCAACGATATTCAAAACAACCATCCTGGGATCAAAATCCCTAAGGACCGATTAACACGAGTAACGATCACCACACAACAGTCCGGGAAATCCTCAACCTTCAACGATCATAAAATTACCGAGTTCACAAGAATAATAGTGTGCTGCCTTGAATCGGTCAACACGACAATAATAATTCAACGGATGGGAACTATCCTCGACAGTCCCAATTCAATACTTCGATTACCGTAGAACGGCCAATCGATAACAATTATACAACGGATGGGAATTATCTTTTTGAAAACGGATGGGAATTATCTTTGATAATCCCAATTCAATATATCGATTACCGTTAGAGCGGACAATCGATAATAATTATACAACGGATGGAAATTATCTTTGATAATACCAATTCAATATATCAATTACCTTCAGAACGGTTAACCGATAACAATTATACAACGGATGTCTCGGCACCTTTAATCGGTTACCGATAACGGAGATGAAAATCGAATACGTCAATGCCTTCAATCGGCCAAAACGACATCAATAGAAAAACACTGATATCAATAACGACGATTCACAAAAAAATATCTTGATGGAACATCAATCAATAATAACAATCGATACGTCGATGCCGCGAACCGGCTATCGTCAACAATATCTCAAAGGAACATCAATCAACAATAACAATTGATATGTCGATACCGCGAACCGACTATCGACAAATATATTACCAACAAGTATCGCAATGCCTTAAATCGGCCATTTACGAACAACAATAATATTTGGCATAATTTGCCGAAGGGTATCGTATCAAACAATCCCCTGATATCAACAAAATCATAAAGAGACCAAGTCTCGAAATCATACACACATTCATACACATACATGATAACATTAATCTCATTGACCAGTACAAGTATAAAACTTGCCTCAAACCGAAGGCGAGAAAGTCCTTCCACGATCAACATCCTACCACGAATCAATCAACGCGTCCTCCGACAATCACAAGCACTAGAACAACCTTGAATGAAATACAATTCATTCGATAACACGATATCGACCGAAAACACCACGATAGATAATTCCGATTCCAACACGAACACATACTATAGTCGTATTTATCCGTATACACACATATATATATAATACATATATATATATATATATATAATATACATACGGTACACACATTACTAACACACACTCACTACATAATATATATATATATACTGCACATGCACACACTTCACAATATATATATATATATAACACACTCCACACAAACAGCACGTTATATATATATATATATATATATATATATATATATATATTTACACCAGACACTACACACACAATAAATATATAACAGTACACATAATATATATATATATATAACACACAGCACACACAATACATATATATATATATACCTGTACACACACACACAACTTTATACATTATATATATATATACACAGAACACACACAAACTCACAAAACACACACACAAACTCACAAAACACACACATAAAAACTAACCAGAAGAGTCGATCGGCCGGCAACCCTCGCCGGAATCCGGTCAGAAAACAAAACTCGGCCGCCGGAAAAACTGACCCGCCGGACTTCGTCCAACTCCAGCCCGTTTCCGTCCATGGCCGGTTTTCACCATCTCCGCCTGCAACTCCTCGCCGGAAGTATGTCAAACCTCCGTTCCGCTGTCCGTTCCGGACAAAAACCACCTCCGGTCGCCGGAAACAATGGAGAAGCGTCCATGGCCGGAAACCATGAAGAACCGGCGGTACCTGAGCTCCGTCTCGCCGGGAATCAAAACAGCTCGACCAGATTTTGCAACGCCGTCCGATCTGGAAGTTCCGACCGGCCGTCGCTGCTCCAGTCACGAGCCACCACGCCGCCGTCGAGCTTCGGTCGTCTCCGGAGATGTCAGCCCCTCTAACTCCGGTCGTCAACTCCAGTCCGCCGCCGGAAAACGAAAGCCGGCTGCCATCCTTCAGCTCCACCTCGCCGGAAAAAAAAATGAAACGAGAGAGATGGAGAGAAGAGAGAGAGGACGAGAGAGAGATGGCAACAGAAAAAAAAATGAGAGATGGAGGAAAGGGACAAGAGCTGGAGGAGATGAGAGATGGGAATGAGAGAAAGTGATATAATGTATATGTATATATTATATATATATATATACATAAAGTGAGGGAGAAAGGGAGGAGAGAGGAATAATCACGTGAGGGAGAAGAGAATCACAAGTTGATAACATATATATATATATATATATATATATATATATATATAAATGATACCCCAAAGATACCCTCGCCCCGAAAGTTGACCACGAGGAAGGTTCCCACCACCTACCACGCATTACGTACGTAACCTCAGGGCGTAACGTACGTAATCGCAACAAATTAGCGTACGTAATGCTACACAGGTAGCGTACGCTATGGCTATAAACTTTAGCCAAAATTCTAAACTCGCCAAGCAATAACCAAACGACGAAACCAAACCGTCGACCAGTATAAATATTTCGATCCTGAAATATTCTAATACAATATACATTGTATCGGTTCAAACAACAACACTTGTACAATTCCAAATGAATACGTACAACTCAACAGTAACACGAAAAAAAAAAATTACCCCCGGATATTACATACTCCCCCCCTTAAAAATAGTTTCATCCCCGAAACTCAGGGTGCACAAGTCGGACACAGAATATTCATCAGGATAAGAAAACAACATCTCCAGGAATACTCCTCAATACGAGCAATTCCGCCTGAGAAACTGGGCCGACCCCACGGGTCCCCACGTCTCCTCTGCCTGAACAAGGCGAAAAAAAAAATCAAGTGATAAAGACACTCAACCAAGTGCGAGATTAGCCGAATCATGACTCTCCTGCTAGAGACCAGCCAGGAAGTCGTACTAACCGCATGAATAGTAACACCGGCGTACGCATCCCGAGGGAGCCGCTCCTTGTACATGCCTACAACCATCGGTGTACACTTCCCCGTTCTTGTCAGCATCGGACGCCCATGCAAACACGGACTCGCACCACAAAAGAAAATAACAATGCACGAATAGTCCTCGGGACCATATCAATCGTGCACCCAAGTCCTCACGACTTGATGTCTTGAATCACAATGAACAATTACCCAGATCATCACAAAAATCTCGGGTACAGGACCAAAAGGAAAGAAAATCACATCAAATGACTCAAGTGTCAAGATTCTCAGATATAATGATTACAAGATAGATCAACCATAAATGGTTCGCAACCACAATACTAAAATACAGACCAAGTCAAACATCAATCTGAAAGACAAGGAAAATACAAATCAAGGTTACATCTCAAATGTACCCGAAATCAACATCCTCCAGATCATCGAGCTCCTCGATCTCATCGACTCGAGGAAGACCCAAATCTGAACTCGCTACTTCCCCTCGGGTGTCCATACCTCTGGCTCCCGAAGCCCGATATGACCCCTTGGATGAAGTACGAACTGAACTAACAAAATCTCTCGAAGCCCGTGAGCTCTCTCGAGACCTACTGGCACTAGAACTCCTGCAGTATTCTGAAGGTGTCCCTGCCTCCCATACAAAAAATAAATAATAGCTGGCATCGTACATCAAGTACTCACATGCCCCGCTGAATCACAGTTAAAACAAACAACAGTCGAACTCGTCGCCTGAGAAGAAGATGCTTTCCCAGCACGAAGCCAACTAGAAAATGACCTCTTGGACGTCGGAGCTCGATGTCCCTCTGAACGAATCAGCATCCAAGTCCTCTCACCAGAAGAAACTGAAGGATCCTTCTGAGTAAGCTCCTGGATCGAAAGCTCTGCTCCAAGAGCCTTCTCGATGAATTCGCCAAGTGAGTTACAATTGTGATTGAACAACTGCATCCTCAACCGCGGGTTCAACCTCTTGTTAAAATACTTGATCTTATCCGCCTCAGTACGGATAACAGATGAAGTAAACTGAAGAAGTCCTTGAAACTTCTCAGCAATAACAATAACACCCTCGTTCTCGACGGATTCGGGGTTCAAAACCTCCGACAACTTGGCTTCACGAAGTGGAGCCGGATAATACCTCTCTAACATGAGAGTCTTGAACTCGATCCAAACACAATCACGATCGGTGGGTTCTCGAGCACGACTCCGAAAATGATTCGTCAGCCACCAAATTATTGGTACGAGGTTTTGGGTGTCGGCCCACTCTGCGGCCTCTACCCCCTCTGTCACGTCCTCTTTCCAGACTGAAAGAATAACGTTCAATCATGACCATAGCTCAAATACGCCTCAACGGCCAGAATTCTAGGTCAACGCAAAACACGAGTATACATACTCAACAGATAAAGGATCACATCGATCACGCTAATCATAGCCGATACAGAGCCCACATGCTCCAAAGCAAGTAATCATAAATAAATTGCACCCGATCGTCACATACAAGGGTCAACAAAACATGTATAATCAATAACATAATGAATGTATGCACATAAAAGAGAATAGAGTCCTTACACAGGTCATACGAAGCTTCGAGGTCTTGCGATACTAGTCTTCACTGACGACGACTCGATGAAAGAATGACTCATACAGTCATCCAACTATCACGACTCACAAAACCCGACTGTCCAGATTGTCATAACCTGACAGCCCCGCTACTACCGCCTTGGTAGAGCCACATAACACACAAGCCAGGGTATCTCACAACCCAATTCTCTGATACCATCTTCTGTAACACCCCCAAATCCCATTGGGTTATTACAGTGCCGTGGACCCCACATCAGGTGATCCACCAGGCGAACACGACTAAAATACAACAAACTGACCAAAATGGGAAATCACAGACCCTACTATGACGTCCGACATACTATTCCGATATGGAATTTCAACGACAAGAATGGGCCTACATGGCCAAAATAAAAATATAACAACATCCACGAGCCTTGCTCGGATAATACAAAACGACAACGACTGAACAAAAATAGAGTACTCCAACTGTCTGACCAACATGAACACCAAAATATCTCGGACTAGTATCGCTCGAATGCCTCGTCGCCATCGTCATGCCCCTGTGTCTCAACTCTCTCCTCGCAAGTACCTAAAACATGAAAACATGTTCCGCCCCCACGGGGTCAGCCATCCAGAATAATGAATATCAAATACATGCACAACATGATATGCATCCAAAGGCAGAATAAACAGTACAACAATAGTAGTACGAGATGCTCACAAACCAAAGAAAGAATCGAGCATTCGTGGAACAATATGCCCACGGCATACGATCAATACCTGCTCAATAGGTTAGAACATAAGTGCCCAACGGCGAATCATCAATATAGAACACAACAATACATTACCCGAAGGTAAATCAAACCAACGCTGAAATAAATAAGGATCACAATGCCCGAAGGCTCCAACGGAAATATCGATACATCACAATGGCCTGAAAGCCCTCAGCCGAAGCTGCCAAAATATCACGATGGCCTGAAAGCCGAACAGCCTGAAGCTGTAAATCATCACAATACAGATCTCAAAGAAACAAACCTAACTGTCGAACATACCCCTCGGGCGTATGAACACTTAATCACAAAACGTCGAACACATCCACACATTTAAATGGACTATGAACGAACAAAATTGTATGGCTCAATGATGGACATCACAGTACGCCCGATCCGGAAATGTGTCCGTGCACATGTCCACCCTGTATACGGAATCCAAAAATATACGTGGGACAATGTACCTAATTAGCCTCACGAACTACGTCTCGTGTGCACGGTCCAATGCGGAAACATCCACGCATGACCATCGTGTGCCTGGCTAAAAATCCTACACAATAACCAATCGGAACGCAGATATGACTCTGGATATGTCACGATACAACATGACAACGAAACTCAAAGGATAACACATCCAATACGGATCATACGACTCACCAAGTGAACGATGACGCGACCAACGATATTCAAAACAACTATCCTGGGATCAAAATCCCTAAGGACCGATTAATACGAGCAACGATCACCACACAACAGTCCGGGAAATCCTCAACCTTCAACGATAACAAAATTACCGAGTTCACAAGAATAATAGTGTGCTGCCTTGAATCGGTCAACACGACAATAATAATTCAACGGATGGGAACTATCCTCGACAGTCCCAATTCAATACTTCGATTACCGTAGAACGGCCAATCGATAACAATTATACAACGGATGGGAATTATCTTTTTGACAACGGATGGGAATTATCTTTGATAATCCCAATTCAATATATCGATTACCGTTAGAGCGGACAATCGATAATAATTATACAACGGATGGGAATTATCTTTGATAATCCCAATTCAATATATCGATTACCTTCAGAACGGTTAACCGATAACAATTATACAACGGATGTCTCGGCACCTTTAATCGGTTACTGATAACGGAGATGAAAATCGAATACGTCAATGCCTTCAATCGGCCAAAACGACATCAATAGAAAAACACTGATATCAATAACGACGATTCACAAAAAAATATCTTGATGGAACATCAATCAATAATAACAATCGATACGTCGATGCCGCGAACCGGATATCGTCAACAATATCTCAAAGGAACATCAATCAACAATAACAATTGATATGTCGATACCGCGAACCGGCTATCGACAAATATATTACCAACAAGTATCGCAATGCCTTAAATCGGCCATTTACGAACAACAATAATATTTGGCATAATTTTCCGAAGGGTATCGTATCAAACAATCCCCTGATATCAACAAAATCATAAAGAGACCAAGTCTCGAAATGATACACACATTCATACACATACATGATAACATTAATCTCATTGACCAGTACAAGTATAAAACTTGCCTCAAACCGAAGGCGAGAAAGTCCTTCCACGATCAACGTCCTACCACGAATCAATCAACGCGTCCTCCGACAATCACAAGCACTCGAACAACCTTGAATGAAATACAATTCATTCGATAACACGATATCGACCGAAAACACCACAATAGATAATTCCGATTCCAACACGAACACATACTATACTCGTATTTATCCGTATACACATATATATATATATATATTACATATATATATATATATATGTATAATATACATACGGTACACACATTATTATCACACACTCACTACATAATATATATATATATATATATATATATATATATATATATATATATAATGCACATGCACACACTTCACAATTTATATATATATATATATATATATATATATATATATATGTACAACACACTCCACACAAACAACACGTTATATATATATATATATATTTACACCACACACTACACACACAATAAATATATAACAGTACACATAATATATATATATATATATATATATAACACACAGCACACACAATACATATATATATACCTGTACACACACACAGCTTTATACATTATATATATATATATACACACAACACACACAAACTCACAAAACACACACACAAACTCACAAAACACACACATAAAAACTAACCAGAAGAGTCGATCGGCCGGCAACCCTCGCCGGAATCCGGTCAGAAAACAAAACTCGGCCGCCGGAAAAACTGACCCGCCGGACTTCGTCCAACTCCAGCCCGTTTCCGTCCATGGCCGGTTTTCACCATCTCCGCCTGCAACTCCTCGCCGGAAGTATGTCAAACCTCCGTTCCGCTGTCCGTTCCGGACAAAAACCACCTCCGGTCGCCGGAAACAATGGAGAAGCGTTCATGGCCGGAAACCATGAAGAACCGGCGGTGCCTGAGCTCCGTCTCGCCGGGAATCAAAACAGCTCGACCGGATTTTGCAACGCCGTCCGATCTGGAAGTTCCGACCGGCCGTCGCTGCTCCAGTCACGAGCCACCACGCCGCCGTCGAGCTTCGGTCATCGCCGGAGATGTCAGCCCCTCTAACTCCGGTCGTCAACTCCAGTCCGCCGCCGGAAAATGAAAGCCGGCTGCCATCCTTCAGCTCCATCTCGCCGGAAAAAAAATGAAACGAGAGAGATGGAGAGAAGAGAGAGAGGACGAGAGAGAGATGGCAACAGGAAAAAAAATGAGAGGGAGGAAAGGGACGAGAGCTGGAGGAGATGAGAGATGGGAATGAGAGAAAGTGATATAATGTATATGTATATATTATTATATATATACATAAAGTGAGGGAGAAAGGGATGAGAGAGGAATAATCACGTGAGGGAGAAGAGAATCACAAGTTGATAACAATATATATATATATATATATATATATATATATATATATATATATATATATATATATATATATATATATATATATAAATGATACCCCAAAGATACCCTCGCCCCGAAAGTTGACCACGAGGAAGGTTCCCACCACCTACCACGCATTACGTACGTAACCTCAGGGCGTAACGTATGTAATCGCAACAAATTAGCGTACGTAATGCTACACAGGTAGCGTACGCTATGGCTATAAACTTTAGCCAAAATTCTAAACTCGCCAAGCAACAACCAAATGACGAAACCAAACCGTCAACCAGTATAAATATTTCGATCCCGAAATATTCTAATACAATATACATTGTATCGGTTCAAACAACAACACTTGTACAATTCCAAATGAATACGTACAACTCAACAGTAACACGAAAAAAAAAAATTACCCCCGGATATTACAAGTGCAGTCCATTTCGTCATTTCTTTATCTCACTTCACTCCTTCGGCGGTTTTGGGCGATTTCGGGCGATTCGGAGAGTATTCTTCGAGGTGTAATCATCAATCATCATCTTCAAGCTCATCATTCGGATTATTCATCATTTCATCATCTTCTTCGCATCAAATCAAAGGCTCTTGGATCTAGAATTTCGGATTTTGGGTTTTTCCTTCCGATTTTCTTCGTGTAAGCTTGGATTGTTGTTGGAATATGTTAGATATGGATTATCTATCTTGGATAAATATATTCCTACGGATTTAATGGCTATTTTGGGGATGTATATCAAGAACCCTTGGGTTGACTTCGGTTAATTTGGGGATTTCGGATTTACGTTGTTGTAATCTTGAGTTGTGGATTCCTATGGGATTATTGTTATCATTGAAAGTGTTTTGATGGTTTGAAATACTCATCTTGGGGTTGGTTTCGATATATTCGAGTTTGGATATTGTTGTATCGACGTTTGAGTCGGTTATGATCGTATTTGATTCGTGTAATGATTGAATTATTGGTAATTGTATTATTCAAGGTTGTTCGAGCGACCGACTTTTCATTTAGGACATTGTTCGTGGACGGACATTCTTCATCGGTATTGTGTAAGTTGATTCTTACTCGGTTAAAAGGATATTCACTCCTTTTTGTTGTTGATCGTTCATAATCATACTCATTCATCATGGTATTAACCGTATTGAGACTTGTAATTGTCGAATAATCACTTCATTCACGAGGAACGACGGTTCCAATCATTTCATTGAGTTATTAATCACGTCACTATTATTTTCATCTTGGTAAGTCATTCTTGGCCTTGTCGAATTATTATTCATTGATGTTCATTGCGGTCATTCTTTTTCATATGACCTTCTGGGTTCGTATTGCGTGGCCGGGTGTGGTTGTGTGGAATTTTTAGTCGGACACACGATGGTCATGTATTGGGTTCACTGATACATTTGGACCGTGCACACGGTAATGCTTACCTCCGTGAGACTAATTAGGTACAAGGACGGGTGTGTCCGGTCATTCGTCTTGTACACTTTCACAAAACATTACGGGCGTACTATGATACTCCTCTTCAGCGTAATTCATAACTAAGTATATTTCATAACTTCAGTTATATCATGATTGTGTATTTTCAACCCTTGAGGATTGTTGTTCTGTGTAACTGACCCCGTTGGGGGATTTTGTTTTCAGGTCATGGCAAGGCAAAGGCACGGGAAGAGCATGTTGACGGTGAGGAGTCCCAGTGATACTAGTAGGGGGCCCCAGTCTTTCCGGTTATTTCAGCCAATTCAGTCATTTCAGTCATTTCCGTCATTTGTACTTTTTTTTTTCCGCTGCAAATTCCGTTTGAGATGTTTATTTATTCAGGGTGGTGTATTTTATCTTCATATAAAATATACTAGTATTCTGTATTGTCCTGGTGTAATGTACTTAAGCTCCTCATTGGAGTATTTGGTAATATAATGTGGTTCGGTACTACAATTATATTATTTAATTCATCAGTTTTCATTCGCCTGGTGGGTCCCAGTCGGGGGTCCACGACACTGTAATATCCGCCTAGTTTGGGGTGTTACAACGCCGAAATCCTCAAAAACCACACTAGGCATCTCCGTGTCCTTTCGGAGCAGAGACGCAATCTCGATCCCCAAATCTCTCAGCTACTGTCTCGCAATGCACGGCTGGGTTGTAATATCCGCAATTTCGGATTTCTGGTAATTTTATTTTTTCGGCGGAGGTCCGTTTCGATGACTCTCTTGGGACCGTCTCGTCATTTTGAGAATGATTAATTCTGCACTTTTTGTCATCCGAGTTCGTTTCGGTATTGTTTTGTTGAGTTCCGTGTTTCTTAACGACTTTTCCGCACTTGAGTTCGATTCTTTCGAATCTCGTCCGAAACTGTTGGTTTGAGTTTCTCGTAAGTTCATTTGATGTTATTTTTCATGTTGCGGACTTTGGTTCGGTTATTCGATCACGTATCGTGATTTTCAGATGTTTTGGGCCATTTTCGTAATTTCCCAAAGTTTGGGGTAATTACCTTCTGTTGTCAAATTTCGAGCATTCGGGTGGTCGGAATCGTGTGTTCTATTAGCACTTAGATTCGTCTTTGCGAGTACTTCATGACCGTATCTTCTATTCGTATTCAGGTTCGGGTTTCGATGTCATTTTCTTGAGTTCCGTGTTATTAAACGACTTTTCCACGTATGAGTTCGACTTTGCACTTATTAAAGCATCGAGTTAGCTTTCCAATGGTTCAAACGCTGAGTCAATCGGAGTCCGGACGAGGGAGTTATGGTCAAAATAGCTAAGTCACTCACATGTTCCAGTTTTGGCCGAGCAGCCTGCCGGAAGGGCCGCGGCACACTTGGCCGAGCCGCGGCACGCACACATTTTTCAATCTTCAGCCGACCCGTCTGTACCTTGTGCCGCGGCACACTACCGAGTCACTGCCGGCAGATTTGGCCCTATGCTGCGGCACACTTCGGCTGGGCCGCAGCACACTGAGCAGCCTATTTAAGGCCTGACCGCGTGTTTTTCACCCATTTTTCTCATTCTATTCCTTATCTTCCGCGGCTTGAGGTGTGGGAATCATAGAGAGATGTTGTTGGAGAATAAATCCATGAAGTCTTGGAGTTCATATCATCAATCATCCATCCTGTAACATCCTTTGATCGAGTGAATCAGGTCAGATTTTCTAGAAATCTAATTTTGGGGATTTTGGGTATTTTGTTCGATTTCGTCCGTTTAATCCGATTTAACTTACGATTGTGATGGATTGATGATTATTTAGATGTATTATATCATTTCCCTTGTTATTCCATGGTTGGATCGTATCGATTCATTGTTTTGGTCGAGTTCTTGATCGACGCCTTAAAGGTGTCCGGTAAAATGTCATAGAGGGGTTTTCGGGCGTTCTACGATTATTCTTCCTCGTATGATCGATGATTTGTTTATTATATGTTGTTAGGGTCGAATTCTTGTGAAGAACTTGAGTCGGAACCCTTCCGTTCATTGCCTTCTTTGGAGTCCGAGCTTCCCGGTCGAACCGTGTTCTTCAGGAGCGTTCGGTAGCGGTTAGTAAGGCAAGTATCTTATTATACGACTTGTATCTTGTGACTAATAATCACGTATGATAATTATGATGATTTTGCTAGCCTTCGTAAATATGTTCCGTTTGAATTGGTTGTGTATTCCGCAATTTGAAGGCTTTGTGATAATAGTGTTATATTGGTATACATGTTAGGTGTTGTGCCATTTGTGCATGATTGCGACGTACATATGGACGGTTGTACACTTGGTTGTGCAATGTGTTGTGTACCAAACGTGTGTTATGTTGGTTGTGTGTCATTGATTGATGATAGTTTTGTTGAGAGTATTGAGATTGTGTTATGTGCGTATGATGTATGATTTTGTGGTGATCAACGTGATTGACTAACTGCGCTCATTGTTGTAATGTGAATGTGAATCTGGTGTGCTGGAACGCTAAGTTCACTCGTGCGGGTTCGACGGGGCCTACGAGGATTCATGGCACAGGTCCATGGGATCAGAACTTAGTGTGTGGTGCTGAGGTCCAATCGTGCGGGTCTGACGAGGCCTACGATGATTCATGGCACAGGTCCATGGGATCAGGACACAATACGTCCAACCGTGCGGGTTCGACCGAACCTACGGTGACACGTGACACAGGTTCACGGGGTCGGGACTGGTTGTGGTGATTGTTGTGTTGGCTCAATCCGTGTGGGTCGTTGAGCCTACGGAGACTCGTGGCAAGGGATCACGGAGTCATGAGCATGATTGATTGTTGTGATTGTTGTGATTGGATTAGTCTGTGCGGGTTGTTGAACCTACGGAGACACGTGACAGAGGATCACGGTGTCACGAATCATGATTTGTAAATCAAACTTTCTGTAAGATAGTCTTGAGAAAAGAATGTTGGGCCGAGCCCCACGAGATTTATGGAAATGTTTTCGTACTGTAAATTGTTGAAATACAATTTTGAGATTTGGGTTAAGACCCTAAGATTTTCGAAAGGTTTTGAAATTCTAAAAATTCCCGAGACGATAATCTTATTTTCGAATGCTTCATAGCTTATCTTCCCTTGTGAAAACCTCCCGGGAATATTTTGATACTTGATTATTATATTTGATTCACTATTAGTATTTGCTTGTTACTTTTCGTATGATTTGATACTTGCACTAGTAAAACAGTGGAGTTTTACTAACCCCCGAGAAATCGGGGGTGTTACATTTATGGTATCGGAGCTTAGGTTGCGGAAACCTAGGCTATCGGGTCGAGTCGAGTCGTGGTTTGTCGAGTAATGTGTTGTCTTGTCGTTAGAGTTGTCAGGTGACAAGTTGAGTTGTGCGTAGTCACAACGTGTCGGATATGTTGTCGGATGAGATTAGTATCGTAGGCGACCGTCATCTCCGTGCGGCCTGTGGACGTAAGTCTCCTCCTTTATGCGTAATACCTGTGTATCTCGATTTTATCTTAATGAGTTAATTGCGGTGCATGATTTTATTTATACAGTATTGTGTAATGTAGTTGTGTTTAATACTTGTGGCACATAGTATGAGTATAGCTGAGCGTATTGCTGTTTTACTTTTGAACCACCGTGTGGGGTGGTATGGTGTGAGAGATGTAAATCTTGATGGGTTCTGTGAAGGTATCAACGGTAGAGTTTGTGAGAAACTCTGATGAATGATTTTGCTGTGTGTTTAAACTTGATACCACGAGGTGCATTTGATTGAATTGGCGACCCTGGCTGCCATATGAGTATGTGGTTCTAAATTCGTCTATTTTTGGAATGTTGTAATTTTTGTCCAGTTTGAGAATTTTTGTAGAAACCGATTTTTGGAAAATATTTTGGTGGTGCGGTCAAACCACGGTTTATGTGGATTTTCCAAATTTGTTAAAATTTGACAAATGGGCCGTGTATTTCCAATGACACAATCAAACGGTTTTTGAAAAATACATTTTGAAGTACTCCGGACAATGTAAAATACTACCGTCGTTTTGGTTAGGAACTAAAGGATTTTTGGGAAACTTTTATTTTGCAGAACGATTTTTGGTTTTCGGAATTTTGAACTTCTTATGTCCATGTGTTGGGGTTAAGTGCTTGTGATAAGTTGTAGTGTTGTTGTGCTTGCCGGAGGATGTTTCAGTGTTTTCTAAATGTTGAGATACATGGTTTTGATTAAACGATCGAGGTATTAAAAGCGTTTTCGAAAATTTCATTTCACCAAATTTTTCAAACTTGAGAATTTTAAAATTTTATCATTTGAATAATACCCCGGAAATATTTTATTTTTGCTGCTAGTGTTTGATCCCTACGATACGTGTGTGGTTGTGACTGTGTTTGATTTGGTAAAATCCAAACACCTCTGTTGATCTGACAGTGTGAATTATTTTTGAATGAAGTTATTACATTACAGTGTTAGTTCGTGCACTTGTGTGATGACTTGGAGTTGATGCTTTATCGTGCTGCTACTATCGTCCTATGTTGACGTTGTGATGTTTGTTTGGTTGCGTTATTCTATTTGGTCGTCCGTTTAGTATGCCGAGAGGTCGTGGTCGAGGACGTGGTCGTAGTCGTGGTCGTTATCAGGAGCGTGAGAGGGCGACTCCCTCCTTGCTGAGTACCAATCAGCTGAATACAGATCAGGGAGATTCGACTAGCGTTAATGTTGACGTTGGCGCCGCCACCATCCTTCGTCAGGTGGTTGATCAGTTAGTGCAGATGAATCAGGCCGTACATCGGAATGAGAATCCAGATGGGGATAACGGGGCTAGTAAGTGGTTACGAGATGTGATGAAGATGCAGCCGCCCCGTTTTGTGGGTTCGTCTGACTCGTTAGGTTGGGAAAGCTGGATCTTCCAGTTGGACAGAACATTTGAGGCTGTAGCTTGTCCGGATGAAAAGAGGGTACCCATTGCTCAGTACTTGCTTGATAAAGAAGCTGCAGACTGGTGGCAGGCTGTAGTGCCTGCAGATCGTACACCGACATGGGCTGAGTTTAAGACCGCCATGGAGGCAGAGTATTGCCCGTTGCCTGTTCGTGAATGCAGGATCGTTGAGTTTTTCTCGGCTACGCCCCAGGATGTGTCGATATCCCAGGCGATAGTCGATTTTAATCGACAGCTGGCTTATGTTCGTGATCAAGTTAGAAGTGAAGCGGACAAGGTCCGATACTTCAATATGCGCATGAAACCCCATATCTGTGAGAGTATGGTGTTGTTGCCCAAAATATTTATCCGAAGATTAAATACTGCTGGAAACGGACAACAAACAAAGTTGCGGGAGCACTTCCGAGAGAATACGAATAAACATAAGATTTGTCGGGTTTGTTAGGCCCGGGCTTGAATGCTCTCGCGAGATGTTATTAATACAAATATTCGTGGATACAAGTATTAATGTGAGAATCTAAGTACAATGAGTGTAAAAAGACTCTGTTAATCCAGCTCTTGAGCGAAGCTCGGTGTTCTTGGTCCCTGCCGATCGTCTTCTGTATGAGAGAGGCCGAGAGAAGAAAGAACCAAAAGATAGCTGTTGCCAAGAGTAGGAGAAAGCCAAGTGTATGTGTTACTTCTGTATTGTATGCTGAAATCGCGATAATGCCAGAGAGTTGAAGTTCTGGAGCAGAAATTCGGTCCTTGGACAAGTGCTGGCAGCCTTCTATTTATAGGGGCAGAGGAGCCTTGTATCCTAGCGGGAGATCGTCTTCCGGCCAATATAATAATGGGGCGATCTTCTGCTGGCCAATATAATAATGGGGCGATCGCCTTTAAGTCACATGGGCAGTCTGCCTAAAGTCCAAGGCAGCTGCTGGCAGCCAGCTGTGCGGTCCAATGAGGAGGCAGTACGCGTCCGGAGTCACTGTCACATGCGGTCCTACTGACACCTTTCGGCGGGCCTGTCGGATGGTGGACGGATGCTGACAGGCTGTGGTCAACGATCCGTGAAATGCGGATCTTGTCTAGGCACTGCACGTGGGCTCTGTCCTGAGGCTTCGGCCTTTGCCGACTGGATGACCATCGGCTTTGAGCGGCATGAGGCGGTCGGCGTTAGTCGGTCACCAGGGTCGGCATCGGTCGGTCACCAGGGGTCGGTCGGAAAGTGCCGAGAGATGATCGTCTGGGAGTCAGTCGCCAGGAGTCGATCGCTAAGTACCGAGAGACGATCGTCTTAGATGTCGATCGCTCGGCACCGGGACTTGTCCTGGGACCTTCGGTCGGCCGATACATCTTGTCTGCGGGGCTAAGACTAGGCCGCCCGGTCGCTGGTCGGCAGTTCTGCCTCGGCTTCTCGGCAGTGGCTAGGTCGCCCGATCTCTGAGGCGATCGCTGGTCGGAGAGTATAATTCTCGACACAAGAATTGCCCCCAGCTTGCTCCGATGTTGAAGACATGGGGCGAGGTGGTTCTTGCTGGCGATCGTGTAAGATGAGGATGGGCGATCCGTTGAGCTGACTTTGGATTCGGACTTGGGCTATCATGGTCGATTGGCTAGCTATCTTTCGGTCTTGTACCTACAAAAAACAACATTGGCTGATCCCCCTCAGAAACTTGATGGTTTCGTTTGTTTGAGAAATCGTGCACAGTCGCGGAGTTCGATGGACCGACTCCATGACCGTGTCTTGGTGCGCGAAGACATTGAGTGTCTCGTGACTCATTTTATTGTGAGGGTCCTCTGTTAGGCTGCGCCTCGCCTCGTATTTAAACGATGGGCGTGCGGTCTCGGTCTAGAGGAGTCCTTGCACGGAGCAGCGTCGGATGATTCAACTCCACGCCCGCGGATTGTTTAGCTCTGCTTCCACCTCGGCCCACCATGAAGATGGCGAACCTCGACGGTGTACGTTGAGACGGGGGTTGTGGCACGTGTCGCATTGTCCGGGTTCACCATGTTAGATGATGATCCTTTGAGGGCGAGCGATCGTGTCCACTAATTAATTTTGGAGGCCCCTCAGACTACGCCGGCCTCGTATTTAGACGAAGGGCGGGCGATCTTGGCCCAAAGGGACCTTGCATGGCCGAAGCAGTCGGTTCCATCGACTACCAGGACCATGGCTTTATGATGTGCGGTGGAGGCGATCTTATGCCTTAGTCCGTCATGTTAGATGCTGGACTGTAGACGGCGATCGTGTCCTCTGGGTTGCTGATGTAGCTTGATGATCGGCGATCGGGCTGGAAGACTGGAGATCGTCGCTCGGCTGCCGATCGCATTATTTATAGGTTGATAACGTCGATCGGGCGTGAGATCGTCGTTCGGGCGCCGATCGCGCTGTTCAGAGGTTAAGGAGAAACCTTTGCCTGGCCAGGAAGTCTGCGGCTTTAGCTCGGAAGACCGCGTAGGTCATGGATTGGTCCTTCGTAAGATGCCTGAATATAGGCGAAAGACCATGAAATCCTCCTAGGACCACGTGGAGGGCGATCTCATCGCTTACGGGCTCGCCGTTGAGGATGATCTCGTCTACCCGGTCGATGTAGTCCGAGTCGGACTCTTCTTTCCCTTGCTTGATTCGCATCATGCGATGGGGACCTTCTGTCCGAGCGGCCCTGGTGGCGAAGTACTTTGTGAAGACGTTCGCCAGCTCGTTAAAGGAGTCAATGGACCGCGGTGGCAATGAGGTGTACCACCTGTAGGCGAGGTCGTCCAGCGTCATAGGGAACATTCGGCACCTGGTCGCGTCAGATGCCCCACACCCGGTCATGTAGATGTTGAAATTGCTCAGGTGTATTTCGGGGTCCGATCTCCCCTCGTACAAAGGTGTTTGCGGAGGAGCGATCTTGTGCTGCACGGGGGCGAGCTCGCTCGGCTCGGCGATCGTCTTATTGGCGCCTGCCCCGGATTCCAGGAGCGCCTTCATGTCGTCGAGCTGACGTTGCATCGCGGCCAACGCCGTGGCTCGGTCGCTTGCGGATCGGCTTTGGGAGCGGGAGCCGAGGCGATCGTGTACCGATCTCCGGACTCCGCTGCTGCCGACCTCGGCTATTTGGCGAGGGGGAGCCAGACGGCTGGGATGCTTTTTGGGAGTCGGGTAGGCCGAGCTCCTGGTGACGGACTCAAACTCCGTCGTCTCGTGGCTGGGGCCGGACTGCCCTGGTCTCCAGGTCGGGTCGCTGCCCAGGCGATCGAAAACAGAGGTGCCCCGGATGGCGAGCGCCTCTCTTTGCGGATGAGAGCCTCCTGGCGATCGCTCGGCCAGTAGTGCCTTGAACTTCCGCTTGGACATCCGGCGGATGGCCGAGGGGGTGATAGCGGGAGGCGCGTTGGGAGCACTCCGTCGCTCCTGTAGGACGGCTATGGCCTCCTCGATCTATTCCGCGGTTCGGAACTGATCGAGTGAGAGACTTGGGCCGCCCCCCAAGGGCGGGATCGAGCGTCTCTGACCGCGGCGGCTACCTTCCGCCATCGGCTGTGGCTCGGACTGCGAGGGAATGAGGCCTCTGGCGGGCTGGCCAGCGGCTTTCTTCGACGCGGAGGCGGAAGACATGATTTCTGAAAGATTTCTTTGAAGTGCAGTGAGTGTCACTTCAAGTATATGCCCCGAGAACAGTGAGTGTTCTTCGAGACGGTAGGAATAAAAAATTGAGGGTTAGATCCCCTTCCTCTAGCGCCAATTGTTGTTGCCCAAAATATTTATCCGAAGATTAAATACTGCTGGAAACGGACAACAAACAAAGTTGCGGGAGCACTTCCGAGAGAATACGAATAAACACAAGATTTGCTGGGTTTGTTAGGCCCGGGCTTGAATGCTCTCGCGAGATGTTATTAATACAAATATTCGTGGATACAAGTATTAATGTGAGAATCTAAGTACAATGAGTATAAAAAGACTCTGTTAATCCAGCTCTTGAGCGAAGCTCGGTGTTCTTTGTCCCTGCCGATCGTCTTCTGTATGAGAGAGGCCGAGAGAAGAAAGAACCAAAAGATAGATGTTGCCAAGAGTAGGATAAAGCCAAGTGTATGTGTTGCTTCTGTATTGTATGCTGAAATCGCGATAATGCCAGAGAGTTGAAGTTCTGGAGCAGAAATTCGGTCCTTGGACAAGTGCTGGCAGCCTTCTATTTATAGGGGCAGAGGAGCCTTGTATCCTAGCGGACGATCGTCTTTCGGCCAATATAATAATGGGGCGATCGTCTGCCGGCCAATATAATAATGGGGCGATCGCCTTTAAGTCACATGGGCAGTCTGCCTATGGTCCAAGGCAGCTGCTGGCAGCCAGCTGTGCGGTCCAATGAGGAGGCAGCACGCGTCCGGAGTCACTGTCACATGCAGTCCTACTGACACCTTTCGGCGGGCCTGTCGTCTGGTGGACGGATGCTGACAGGCTGTGGTCAACGATCCGTGAAATGCGGATCTTGTCTAGGCGCTGCACGTGGGCTCTGTCCTGAGGCTTCGGCCTTTTCCGACTGGATGACCATCGGCTTTGAGCGGCATGAGGCGGTCGGCGTTAGTCGGTCACCAGGGGTCGGCATCGATCGGTCACCAAGGGTCGGTCGGCAAGTGCCGAGAGATGATCGTCTGGGAGTCGGTCGCCAGGAGTCGATCGCTAAGTACCGAGAGACGATCGTCATAGATTTCGATCGCTCGGCACCGGGACTTGTCCTGGGACCTTCGGTCGGCCGATACATCTTGTCTGCGGGGCTAAGACTAGGCCGCCCGGTCGCTGGTCGGTAGTTCTGCCTCGGCTGCTCGGCAGTGGCTAAGTCGCCCGATCTCCGAGGCGATCGCCAGTCGGAGAGTATAATTCTCGACACAACATATGGCTCCGCTCATGTGTACCACCTTGAAAGATTATCAGGACCGAGCTCTAGCCATCGAGATGGCTGTTTCCATGTCAGAAGGTAGCTCAGGAGGTAAGAGGCAGAAGACCTCGAGTAACTTTTCAAGAGGCCAGAGAAGTGAGATTCGTGAGCCTATTACCTTGTGGTGCCCTTCTGGGAACATTTATCGTTCGTTTGATTAGTCTAAGAATCCTACTCACGAGCCGAGTAAGACAAGCGGCGTGAAGTTATGTTTCAACTGTAGCCGTGTGGGCCATACTCGGAAGAATTTTCGCTCGCCGCAAGTTAACTGTCTTAAATGTGGACATGTGGGACATCAGGCCGTACACTGCGAGACCGTCATTGTGATGTTCGGGAGCCGAGATCCCGCCCCTACGCGTGGAGAGCTCAGTGGTGCCCAGTAGCATAGTTGCGTGTTGTATTTGTGTTGTAATTCGAGTAGAGAATGATATTTGTTGCGTGAACTTTTTGGTTTTGTTTGTATTCTACCCTGATGTTTTATTTTAAGTTTCGGGACGAAACTTATTTTTAATAGGATAGAATGTAATGTCCGGTATTCTCGTTTTATGTTATCTCGAATTATTGTGTCTTGACGTCGGACATTTACTCGTTGATGAGAATCGGAGTGAATTCTATCATAATACTATATTTGTTTCTACCGCATAGTCGTTGTGGTCGGGGGCGACCTGTTGTCACGTGCGTTTCTTTGATTAAATGTGTGCATGTGATGCGTCGTTAATTGCTCGTTATTGTTTTGAATCATTGCCGGTGGCGTTGTTATGGTCGTCGTGGGGCGTGTTTTCACGCTGTATGTTCTTTCGCGTTGCATGTAACGTTTCGCCGTTGGGCGCGATTTTTTTTCGGTTCTTGTGTATCCCGTTGAGTTTTCCTGGCGGGATATTGCTTCTCCCTACTTGATTTAAGTTTCGGGACGAAACTTCTTTTAAGGAGGGTAGAATGTAATATCCGCAATTTCGGATTTCTGGTAATTTTATTTTTTCGGCGGAGGTCCGTTTCGAAGACTCTCTTGGGACCGTCTCGTTATTCTGAGAATGATTAATTCTGCACTTTTTGTCATCCGAGTTCGTTTTGGTATTGTTTTGTTGAGTTCCGTGTCTCTTAACGACTTTTCCGCACTTGAGTTCGATTCTTTCGAATCTCGTCCGAAACTGTTGGTTTGAGTTTATCGTAAGTTCATTTGATGTTATTTTTCATGTTGCGGGCTTTGGTTCGGTTATTCGATCACGTATCGTGATTTTCAGATGTTTTGGGCCATTTTCGTAATTTCCCAAAGTTTGGGGTAATTACCTTCCGTTGTCAAATTTCGAGCCTTCGGGTGGTCGAAATCGTGTGTTCTATTAGCTCTTAGATTTGTCTTTGCGAGTACTTCGTGACCGTATCTTCGATTTGTATTCAGGTTCGGGTTTCGATGTCATTTTCTTGAGTTCCGTGTTATTAAACGACTTTTCCACGTATGAGTTCGACTTTGTTAGATCACCATTAATTTTTTGGAACTCCAAAAATTCTGAATCTTTGCAATATTATAAATCATCGAGTTAGATTTCCATTGGTTCAAACGGTGAGTCAATCGGAGTCCGGACGAGGGAGTTATGGGCAAAATAGCTAAGTCACTCACATGTTCCAGTTTTGGCCGAGCAGCCTGCCGGAAGGGCCGCGACACACTTGGCCGAGCCGCGGCACGCACACATGTTTCAATCTTCGGCCGACCCGTCTGTACCTTGTGCCGCGGCACATGCCGCGAACGCGGCCTGCTTAGAAGTCACCGCCGTGATTTGGCCCTATCTTTGGAACACTTGGTGGCGCGGCACACTGAGCAGCCTATTTAAGGCCTGGCAGCGTGTTTTTCACCCATTTTTCTCATTCTCTTCCTTATCTTCCGCGGCTTGAGGTGTGGGAATCATGGAGAGATGTTGTTGGACAATAAATCCATGAAGTCTTGGAGTTCATATCATCAATCATCCATCCTATAACATCCTTTGATCGAGCGAATCAGGTCAGATTTTCTAGAAATCTAATTTTGGGGATTTTGGGTATTTTGTTCGATTTCGTCCGTTTAATCCGATTTAACTTAGGATTGTGATGGATTGATGATTATTTAGATGTATTATATCATTTCCCTTGTTATTCCATAGTTGGATCGTATCGATTCGTTGTTTTGGTCGAGTTCTTGATCGACGCCTTAAAGGTGTCCGGTAAAATGTCATAGAGGGGTTTTCAGGCGTTCTACGATTATTCTTCCTCGTATGATCGATGATTTGTTTATTATATGTTGTTAGGGTCGAATTCTTGTGAAGAACTCGAGTCGGAACCCTTCCGTTCGTTGCCTTCTTTGGGGTCCGAGCTTCCCGGTCGAACCGTGTTCTTCAAGAGCATTCGGTAGCGGTTAGTAAGGCAAGTATCTTATTATACGACTTGTATCTTGTGACTAATAATCACGTATGATAATTATGATGATTTTGCTTGCCTTCGTAAATATGTTCCGTTTGAATTGGTTGTGTATTCCGCAATTTGAAGGCTTTGTGATAATAGTGTTATATTGGTATACATGTTAGGTGTTGTGCCATTTGTGCAGGATTGCGACGTACATATGGACGGTTGTACACTTGGTTGTGCAATGTGTTGTGTACCAAACGTGTGTTATGTTGGTTGTGTGTCATTGATTGATGATAGTTTTGTTGAGAGTATTGAGATTGTGTTATGTGCGTATGATGTATGATTTTGTGGTGATCAACGTGATTGACTAACTGCGCTCACTGTTGTAATGTGAATGTGAATGTGGTGTGCTGGAACGCTAAGTTCACTCGTGCGGGTTCTACGGGGCCTACGAGGATTCATGGAACAGGTCCATGGGATCAGAACTTAGTGTGTGGTGCTGAGGTCCAATCGTGCGGGTCTGACGAGGCCTACGATGATTCATGGCACAGGTCCATGGGATCAGGACACAGTACGTCCAACCGTGCGGGTTCGACGGAACCTACGGTGACACGTGACACAGGTTCACGGGGTCGGGACTGGTTGTGGTGATTGTTGTGTTGGCGTGGGTCGTTGAGCCTACGGAGACTCGTGGCAAGCGATCACGGAGTCATGAGCATGATTGATTGTTGTGATTGTTGTGATTGGATTAGTCCGTGCGGGTTGTTGAACCTACGGAGACACGTGACAGGGGATGACGGTGTCACGAATCATGATTTGTAAATCAAACTTTCTGTAAGATAGTCTTGTGAAAAGAATGTTGGGCCGAGCCCCACGAGATTTATGGAAATGTTTTCGTACTGTAAATTGTTGAAATACAATTTTGAGATTTGGGTTAAGACCCTAAGATTTTCGAAAGGTTTTGAAATTCTAAAAATTCCCGAGACGATAATCTTATTTTCGAATGCTTCATAGCTTATCTTCCCTTGTGAAAACCTCCCGGGAATATTTTGATACTTGATTATTATATTTGATTCACTATTAGTATTTGCTTGTTACTTTTCATATGATTTGATACTTGCACTAGTAAAACAGTGGAGTTTTACTAACCCCCGAGAAATCAGGGGGTGGATGTCTATTTTGCGTCCAGGTACATGCAGATTCAGGGGAGCAGTCACAGGATTGGCACAAGAGGATGACGAGCTGCGATACTAATCAAGAGTCGAGAGTTGATAGAGTTTGATTGTATTGTTAGAGTTGATTCAGTCTTCCGCTGTATTGTGTTTCGACCCCTGTGTGGGTAATATTGGTAGTCAGTTCTGTTCATAGAGTTGTGTGACCTCATCGGTCTGTGTGTTTATGTGTAAGTGACCTTAACGGTCTGGATTATTATATTGTTTGACCCTGTCCGGGCAAGAATTTGGTTGTTTATGGATGTTTAGCCTGGTAGATCCTTGTGGAAAGGGTCTACGGCGTGTAATATTCCCATACGGTTTTGGGGGTGTTACATCGGTGACCCACCTGGCCACACTTGAAATAGCTGACTAACGGTGAACGAAAATTCTTCGCGGTATGGCCCGCTCGACTACAGTTATAACACGTCTTCATGTTGCTCATATTACTCACTGCAGGGGTACTACTCTTCTGATCACGCGATCGGGGAACCTTCTTATGATGACGAAACGATGTCCCAACCTCAGGGGCCCACTCCCCTGATTTCCTGAAAAGTTCCCAACGGTTTTCTGTTTCTTCGAGTCAGACATAAATAATCTGGATAGCTCATAGGCCAACGCCCTATTCTGATAATCTCCCAAGGAAGTACAAGTGAGACCTGCCATGTACTGACGAACCTCCTGCTTCATCTGCCTACTAAAATGACAGATCTTGTCCTCCTCCATCCTTACTTGATCCTGCACATAGTTGAGCTGTTTGCTAAAATCAATAATAGCTTGAGACAGTGGTACATCTTGAGGTTTTTCCGAAAAGAATTCATTAATCCTCTGATTTCTGATCGGTTCCGGACAAAACTCATCTCTCATGAATCCCTGGAACTCTGCCCACGTGACAACACGATCTCGAGCCTTAACAACCTCCAACCAACAAGCGGCATCTTTGTCGAGAAGGTACTGAGCGACCGGTACCTTACGTTCTTCTAGACAATCAACTACCTCGAATATCTTTTCCAACTGGAAAATCCAACCATCCCAACCCAATGCATCTGCGACACCAGCAAAATGAGGAGGATTCATACGAACCACTTCTCGAAG
The DNA here is from genome assembly GCA_033398695.1 of Orobanche coerulescens. Lineage (NCBI taxonomy): Eukaryota > Viridiplantae > Streptophyta > Magnoliopsida > Lamiales > Orobanchaceae > Orobanche > Orobanche coerulescens. The sequence continues at coordinate 12,298,996 of CM065817.1, forward strand.
CCATTAATTTTGTACCAATTTTCTGGGTCACATTTGTACTATGTTGAACTGCTTGAGTCAACTGAGTCATTTGTGCAGCTACCTGCTGCAGAATAGTAGCAACACCGATACCAGCACCATCACCGGCAGCATGATCCTGATCACGCATCCGGTTACCACGACCCCTGCCCCTCGGCATACTGAATGAGCAACCACTCAGCACAACAGAAAATCATAACACGCAACACATACAATGATTACTATCATAAAGCAACAAACATACCAACATCACAGCAACGACGACATCGTTCGGCGATCTTAACGGCCAGAACGATAACCAGCACATAATCACAAAACATCATGAAACAATCACACATGTACACAAACGTACAAACCCAAGCTTTAACAGCTCGCACATATGCGACAACACGCAATTCACCACGAGGCGATAATCATTAAATACCACATCACACCTCTCACAGAGGGCTAGTACAACAAATGCGTGGCGAACGACTTAACGCTCACACCACCAACTCAATCACAACTCGGAGGGCTAACACCGTAATGACAATACTAACATCATACACACCTTCTCCGACCACAAGCAGGAAGTGATAGGTTTTAAAAACGAGAACCACCTTTTGAAAATAATTTTGGAAACATCAGTTAATCTTGAGTATCACCTTTCAAAAAGTAGTACAAACATCGTCATCGAGACTTTGAAAACCATCTTGCTTTCGATAAAAATGAGGACACTTTTCTTTTAGTAAAAAACTTTCAGAATATTCGACCCTCGGGTCTAAGCAAAAAGCGTTTCTAAATCATTGAAAATATCTCAAAATATTTTGGTCCTCAAGTGGAATAATTTTGAAACATACTGTGGCACCTTGGTTGTACCGCGAGAAATAATTCATTTTAAAAGTACGTCTCGAAATTTATTTTCTAAGATACTCAAGGTTTTCAAAAATCCAATAGGCCAGAATGCCCAAAAACTCACACGTATCGACATCACTTATACACATCATAGCACACGCATCAATTCGTTCAAAATCAAGACAATACATGTCTTTTGCCTGAAAACAAACAGTCAAATATCACAGTCGAAAAGACACAAGTAGCGACAACACTCCTCATATAACCGAAATATGAGAGCAAAATAAACACGCATCACGAAACCAAGAATCTACATAAAGATTCCATCTCTCAACAACTAAGCATATGAGTAGTTCGTGCCGCACGAGGCACAACACAAAAAGGGAGACTTACATCTACAGGTCACACGAAGATGATAATCGCCCCACGATACTAATCATGACCAACAAACTCATACGACGCGTCGCGACACGACTCAGTCAGATAAAATCTGATGAGACAAAACTCAACAAACACCACTTAACCCGACAGCCTAGGTTTCCACATCCTAAGCTCTGATACCATTTATGTAACACCCCCAGCGTGGTGACGTAGAGACATCCTATTTTCAGTTTTTGCGACAAAGGGGATTTGTGCTCGTGTTCGGATTCGTGATCATCATCAACTTATGAAGATATTATCAAAGGCTTCAAAGGTATGGGACTTTGATCCTTTGCTTTCGTTTGTTTTATTTTTTCGTATATACGTTACTTGATCAATCCTGTTTGGGATTCTTTATATTGAGTTTTATTATTCCGCTGCGTACTCGATTTTGTATCCAAAAATCAACACTGGTATCGGAGCGAGGTCAATGATACCGTATAAATGATTATATATGCATTTTAAATGCTATTTGTTGATGTTTATGTTTTAGTATCATAATTGGTATACTCGGAGATATTTAATTGTTCGTTGTAATTTTCACGTTTTGGAAACGATCTGGAAAAATGGGAAAAATGGGGCTACCGGCAGTGCGGCCTGGGCCTGCTGCCCAGGCTACCGAGATGTCTCTCGGCCAGGCAGCCGAGAGTTGCCGAGACATGGCTCAGGCATGCCGCCTCTCGGGTCTTGGCCCGATTTTGAATCGGGCCGCTGGCTGGGCCTGATACCGGATTGTCCGGGACTCTGTTTTAAGTTTATTTTTCGTTGTAATTATTTCTTGAAATTTAAATTGGATTTACTTTGACTTAAATAAATATTTTGAATATTTTTGTTAAGGAAAATAAATTAAACGAGAATATTATTTTGGCCACATTGCTTCGAACGAATTAAAATGACGATTATTAGTATTAATTAGATTAATATCATTATAATTGAATAGGTTGTTTTTATATTAATTAGATTAACATATTAAGTGACTATTTAATTTTAATGCCACTTAATATTAATTGGATTAATATTTTAGAAATTGAATAGATTAATTTCGTATATTAATTAGATTAATATATTAAATTAATTATTTAATTTTATTGCCGTTCCATGTTGTATGGAATGTCTTATGTGATGGTGATATAGCTCATGGGCTTAGTTTTTGATTTGTTCGATTCGATTGGGTTGTAAAGGGCGTTTTGAGCCTATTTATTTTTACTAGAAAATTTGTATAATAGGATGAATTTTTCAATGATGTAATTATTTATTTGGCTATGACGAAGACCGAAGACAAGCAACCGAGAAGACGAAGAATCGAGACTGTTATTTTCATTTTCTTTATTGGGTCATTCGCTTGGCCCAGTACTTAGGAAAAGGTTCATGAGCTATATGTTGGTAGTAACTAGGTTGCTATTTACTGTTTTTCATTTTGAATGATTGACAAACACAAACACGCTTATAAATAAACTAATGTGCAAAGTGTAACATTAATCGCGAAATTCTCCCGACAACAAACAGACTAAGTCTGAAAAGGTTACGAGGTTTCCTACCCTCCATCAAACTCGTAGAAAAATGATACCCGAGCCGGTGTGCTATGCTTTCGTTGTTATCGGGGTAGTACATTTGGTAGAGGTTGATAAATTCTTGAGTGCATTAGATACTTTCGGTTGGTGATAAATTTCGCCCCTAGAAACCTGATAGGTTGCCGGGCGAGATTCAATAGTCAGACTGATAGACGTTGATGGTCAGCATCTTAGATAGTCTGGATTGCCAAGAAACCTGATAGGTTGACGGCATGAAGACTAGGGTAAAAAAAGATCGAATCATCCATTGGACGGGTTGGTATTGGACACCACTTTACAGAAATTAATAAGCAAGAAACCTGACAGGTTGCGTCTGTTAAAATTTGAAAAGAACTCGATCACCACTAAGAAGTCGATCTAACCATGACTTCTGGGTTATAACATGGGAGTGTGTAATTCCGATAAAATTAGTGGGCGTCGAGGCAAGAATTATACAAGTCCTTAAATTCTATACTCGGTCATAATAAAACAAGTCACTAATTCAATCTTGTCTAAATCAATGCAGAGAAACGAAACAATCTCTCTCTAAAATGGCAAAGAACCCACTTGTAATACTACTTGAAAAGAATCTCCTGACTGGCCCCAACTTCGTTGACTGGTTGCGGAATCTGATGATTGTACTCAGCATGGAGTCTCTGGGATATGTCCTGGAGGCAGACATTCCACCGACTCCAGTCCGGACTAAGGGTTAATCAGGAAGAAATTGATGTCCATGAAAAAAGGTCAAGGATGATATGCTGGTCTGTGGCTTTATGATAGGCTCAATGACTAATGAGCTGTAGAGAGCGCATGAGAAAATGACTTCTGCCACTAGACCGAACTTTTTGTAGAGCACAGCAGGACTGCTAGATATGAGATATCGAAGCAGTTATTCAGTGCTAGGATGAAAGAAGGGGAGAAAGTGGGAGACCACATTCTCAAAATAATCTCCGTGATTGAGAGGCTCGAGGTGCTCAACTTTCACATGGATTTATCCCTCCAAATTGATCTCATCCCTCAATCTCTACCTGACTCCTTCACACATTGTAGTGAATTTCAACTGTAATGAAATTCCATGCACATAGCTGGCCTAATGAACAAACTAGTGAAGACACAGTCTAGCATGAAGACTAATCCAAGGGAGACTGCTCTTGCGATTTCTTCTGGGTCTCGGAGTCCAAGAACAAGAAGAAAAAGACCTACCAGCAGTATAAACCCAAGAAAGGGGTGCAGAAAGGCATTGGCAAGGCCCTAAAGGTTCAGAAGGTAGGCAGTCCCAAACCTACGGACAAATGTCTTGAATGCCGTGTGCTGGGCTACTGGCGTAGGAATTGTCCCAAGATAAAAGGCGCATCAGGTACGGAACTTTTTGTTTTTGAAACCAATTGTTCCGCTACTATATATTCTGCTTCATGGATTGTGGATTCAGGTGCTACTTCTCATATTTGTGCTATGAATCAGGATCTGGAACGAAGAAGGTATCTTGAAGCTGGGGAAGTGATGGTCACTGTCGGAAGCGGACAAAGTGTCGAGGCAAACGATATTGGATCACTCATACTGGGTTTGGAATCCACTTTTATTTTGACGTTAGATGAAGTACTGGTTTTGCCCAAGGGGCATAGAAACATTGTAGCCATTCTAATCTTGGACCGGAAATGATTTTCTTTCTTTATTGGCAATGGTAGTTGTAAAATTTATTTTAGAAATAAAATTGTTGGAACAGCTACATTGTTGAATGGTTTATATCATCCGAACTTTCAAAATAAATCAGCAGTGAACACTATAACTAGGAAACATAGTAGGCATGATACTAATCAAGCTCTTAAGTGGCACCTTAGACTTGGTCATGTTGGTCAGACCAAGGTTCACAAAATGGAGAAAGATGGACTCTTAAGTACATTGGGTGAAGAACCCTATCCAACTTATGAATCCTGCCTTAGAGGCAAGATGACTAAGTCCCCCTTCACAGGGACATTTGAAAGGGCTGCTGAGAAACTTGGCTTGATACATACCGATGTTTGTGGTGCTTTGGAATCAGCCCGAGACGGATATCAATATTTCATAACATTCACAGACGATCATAATAGGTATGGGATTGTGTACTTGATGAAACATAAATCTGCAGCCTTTACTAAATTCAAGGAATTTAAGGCCCTAGTTGAAAAACAGACTGGATGTCATATCAAGGAACTTCGGTCAGACCGAGGTGGCGAGTATATGAGCATCGAGTTTGATGAGTTCCTTAAGGAACATGAAATAGTTTCACAATTCACGCCGCCAGGAACCCCCACAGTTAAATGGTGTTTCAGAAAGGAGAAATCGCACTTTGTTGGACATGGTCCGCACCATGTTGAATTACACTGATTTACCAATTTATCTGTGGGGGTATGCCTTACTTACCGCTACCTATATCCTTAATATATGTCCTTCCAAGTCCGTCCGTATCACTCCGCATGAGATGTGGAAGGGTAAGAAACCAAGTCTTAATCACATAAGGATTTGGGGATGTCCAGCCTATGTTAAAAAGGCTAAGGTGGACAAACTGGAAGCAAGGTCCGTCAAGGGACATTTCATTAGATACCCAGAGGACTCGATGGGTTACCTATTCTACATGCCATAAGACCATAGGGTCGTTGTGGCTTTACAAGCGCACTTCCTTGAGGATGAATTCATTCAGGAAGGTGGCTCGGGTAGAAATGTATCTTTGCAAGAGCACAAAGAAAGTCCTGAGGTGACATCTTATCAGGGATCACGAACCGGACCTATTGTAACACAACCTCCACTTCGAAGGTCTTATAGGGTGTCTCACTTACCTGAGAGGTATGGCTATACACATGTCGATGAACTGGGTCTCCACGACATACTTGATAGCCGTGAGGACGACCCTATCAGCTATAACGAAGCGATAGTGGATGTAGACTCAAATAAATGGCAAGAAACTATGGAAGCTGAGATAGACTCGATGCATGCCAATCAGGTCTGGACTCTAGTAGATTTACCAACTGGCATGAAGCCTATTGGAAGTAAATGGATCTATAACAGAAAGACTGGTGGGGATGGCAAGGTTGACGCCTATAAGTCCAGGCTTGTGGCAAAGGATTATACCCAAGAGGAAGGGTTCGATTATCATGATACCTGCTCGCCCGTAGCTATGATCAAGTCGATTAGCATGATGCTTGCCATTGCTGCCCATTATGATTATGAAATATGGCAAATGGATGTCAAAACGACTTTTCTAAATGGATACCTCGAGGAGGAAATCTACATGGAACAGCCTAAGGGTTTTGTGTCCCAAGCTAATATTCATAAGGTGTGTAAGCTACAACGAGCCATTTATGGGCTGAATCAAGCTTCTCGGAGTTGGAACCTTCGATTTGACGAAGCAGTCAAGGACTTTGACTTCGTGCAAAACGAGGAGGATCCATGTGTGTACAAAAATGTCAGTGGGAGCAACATTGCGTTCTTAGTACTATATGTAGATGATATTCTACTTATGGGAAATAACGTAGCAATGCTCAACACTGTGAAAGCTTAGCTTTCTAAAACGTTCTCCATGAAAGACTTGGGAGAATCTTCCTATATTCTAGGCATCCGTCTTTACAGAGACAGCGAAGAATGAGAGGACTTTCCCAAGCCCTCTATATAGATAAGATCCTGAGAAGGTTCAAGATAGATAATTATAAAAGAGGGTTCCTCCCATGCGACATGGAATTCATCTCACCAAGAAAATGTGTCCTCAAAGTGAGGAAGACAAAAGAGAGATGAGTAAGGTACCCTATGCCTCGGCAGTGGGTAGCCTCATGTACGCTATGTTATGCACGAGATCGGACTTAGCTTAGGCTGTAAGTGTGGTAAGTTGATTTCAAGCAAACTCGGGAAGGGAACACTGGACTGTTGTTAAGAACATTCTTAAATACTTGATAAGGACAAGAGATATGGTTCTTACATACAGTGGTGGAGAACTGAAGGTGGTTGGATTCACTGATTCTGATTTTCAAGGAGATAAGGACGACACTAAGTCGACATCTGGTATTTGTTTACTCTCAATCGAGGAGCAGTATATTGGAGAAGCTCCAAGCAAAGCGCTACTGCAGATTCGACCTGCCAAGCAGAGTACCAAGCTGTCTCAGAGGCTAGCAAGGAAGCATTTTGGATGCAGAAGTTTGTGCAAGAACTTCAAGTGGTCTCTAATACGGAGATGCCTATATCACTATTTTGTGATAATGATGGAGCTGTCGCCCAAGCCAAGGAGCCAAGGGCTCACCACAACACCAAGCATACAGAGAGAAAGTATCACATCATTCGACAGATGATTGAAAAAGGATATGTTTCGTTGCAAAGAGTAGACTCAGAAGACAATATATCTGACCCGCTGACTAAGCCGTTATCTCAGGCTGTCTTGGAAAGGCATCTGAAGAACATGGGTATTGGATACCATGATGTGTGGCATTTAGTGCAAGTGGGATGTTGTTAGGAATATGCCCTCGAATGCCACTCAGGGGATGAGAGTGAAGGGGCATTGTACTTGTACTTATGGAATAATTAATAAAAGACACTATGATTCATTCATTGTTTATTGTATTTGAAATACATTCTTGATTTAGTAAACATTGAAATTAAGTCCATGTAAATAAGACCAAACATTCCACTCTCGTTATCGGATAAGATAAAATGCACTGGAAGTGTTTAAAGCTTATTTACATAAACCGTTCGCAAGTCGATAAACTTAATTGGGCATTAAGCTTTGAGTAAGACATGTATAACTGATTCTAGGACATGTACATATCTTGATAGTATAGTTATAAGTATAATGGTGGAACCAGTGTACTCAAACACAACTTATACTTGATTCAGTCACACGGTATTCACTCTTGGAGAGTCGATAACGAATCGAAAGGTTGTGATAGTATACGTGGACCTTTGACTTGAGGGTTCAGTAAGAGATGTGCTTGTGATGTTTAGTTTGTCATTAGAGTAGTTAGACTCATTTGCTTAATCGTTGGGTCAACCTCGAACTGCGGACTATACGGGCAGGTAGCAGTCTTTACTATATGCAAGAAAGGATTCTATCTCCTGTTAGTGAGCAGATAAATGTCCTATACAGTTAATGGAAAATAAGATCATAAGTCTTTGGCCAAAGCATTATGATCTAGTCGTATTGGATACACTAGTAATCAGTCGGTCTTGATTTGCATTAATACATGTATAGTGTCTAGTCAACAGTATGGTTTGACTTTACTATGACCCGAAGACTTGACTGAGACATCTGATGAAGGGTCTATACATATATGGTATTCACGACATAATTGTTCTGGAATGATCCCTTCATTCGTTCTCAGTCGGGGTTTACAGTGCGGCCCGCTAGGCTAGCTAAGTGTTGCCCGCGCTCATTGGTTCCCCAATGCTGGCTGAGCCGAACCTACAGAGTCGCGCATTAGGATCGTTGACGGATAAATATGAATTTATCATCGCTCTATTAATATTAGATATTGGATATCTAATTATAATTTATTAGATAAATCAAATATCGGTCTTATGAATTGAAATTAAGTTACTCGGTAATTAATTTAATTTATAAATAATACTTCTTAGAGAAATATATTTGTATTTGATATAATTTATTAATTAGGTTAATTAATTAGTGTAAATACATTGGAGATAAAACGGAGTGTATTTAACGGAGTCATTTGACGAACGTCCGGTACACGAGCCGAGTGACTCCGCCCGTTTCCTACCACCTTCCTAAAGCCGCCCCTCCCCCTCATGATTATCTTGGTGTGTTTTGTTTTTATAAGACAAAGCATGTTAGTCTTCCACACATGCTTCCAAATGACATGATTAGATTATATCATTTTAATATCTTTTTCCGATCACTTTGTCTTATAAAATGAACAAATCATAACTACTCCAATGACACACATTAAGCTTATGGCTGAGAGGATTTTTGAGGGAGAAGAAAAATTATTTTTTTTAAGTGTTATCATCTTAGAGGTGAAAACAAGCAAGAAAAATTGAGAGAAAAATTCCTATGATAACTTCTTAGCCGTGTTCTTGAAGAACGAAGTTTCGTTGATTTTTTCTGTCAAGTTCCGTCGCATGGTGACGTAGAGACATCGTATTTTTGGTTTTTTGCGACAAAGGGGATTTGTGCTCGTGTTCGGGTTCGTGATCATCATCAACTTACGAAGATATTATCATAGGATTCAAAGGTATGTGACTTTGATCCTTCGTCTTCGTTTGTTTTATTTTTTCGTATATACGTTACTTGATCGATCCTCCAAGAGAGGGCGATGATACGAGCCAGCGCGGAAGAAATTCTTGCGGTCCTCCCGACTGCCCCTGTTTCGATAGTGGAATGCGAGGGTGCAGAAGCTAAAGAAGATCTCGAAGAAGACACCGAAGAAGAGATTGAGGAAGAATCTATCGTCATTAACCCATAAAGCATGCCTATTGTAATACCTGCAATTTCCATTTCCGGTAATTTTCTTTTTTCGGTGGGAGTCCATTTCGACGACACGCCCATGACCGTATCGTCATTCTGGGAATGATTAATTCTGCAATTTTTGTCATCTGAGTTCGTTTCGATATCGTTTTGTTGAGTTCCGTGTTCTTAAGCGGTTTTTCCGCACTTGAGTTCGATTCTTGCGAATCTCGTCCGAAACTGTTGTTTCGAGTTTCTCCTAAGTTCATTTAATGTTATTATTCATGTTGCGAGCTTTAGTTTGGTGTTTCGATCGTGTATCGTGTATTTCGGACGTTTTGGGCCATTTTTGTAATTTCCCAAAGTTTGGGGTAATTACTTCCATTGTCGAATTTCGAGCCTTCAGGTGGTCGGAATCATGTGTTCTCTTAGTGCTCGGATTCGTCTTTGCGAGTACGTCGTAACCGTACCTTCGATTTATATTCAGGTTCGGGTTTCGGGGTCGTCCAGGCCGTTGGAGTGGCCACGACCGAGTCACGGCCGGAGCAGGGCATGGCCTGGCCGAGTTACGGCTGTAAGGTGCCGGTTACGGCCGTACGTGCTCGGCAGACCTGGCTGGACGAAGGCCAGTTCCGGCCGTAAGGCGTGATCCGTTACGGCCGTAAGTGGTCGGCAGGTGCTGGGCTGGTTTTTGACGAATGCCGGTTACGGCCGTAAGGGCCTGCCGAGTACGGCCGTATGGGCCGAGTTACGGCCGTAAGGCACTGCCGGTTACGGCCGTAAGCGTCCGGCAGTGTCCGGCTATATAAGGCCTGGCAGCGGGTTTTTGCTCATTTCTTCACTTTTCTTGCGGCTATCGGACGGGTGCGACGGGAAATAGGGTTCTTGGTCGATTCTACTCAATTCCATGGCATTTTGGAAGATTCTTGTTGATTATATCATCATCCAATCCGTGTTCTTCGTCGAATCAAGGTATATTTCTTGATTTTCCTTCAAGTTGACTTTTTGGGGAAATGTTCTTGATTTCGATTCTAGGCCGATTTTGATACATCGGTTGGCTTAGTATGATGTTATTAATCGTGTTTCACGGATTGTATATCCATATATCGAGTTTGTTTAACTCGATTGACGATTCGAGTGTTCTTGGGAATTATTCAACATTGAGTGTTCGATTAAATGCCCCAATGAGTTCCTTTCGATAGTTTGTTGGGATTTCCGTTGTTTTCGGCCTTGATTCTCGTCGTAATCATGTTTTATTGTTCCTTACGGAGGATTATAGGTGCTCGAGGATTCCGATGTTGAATCTCGTTGGTGATTGATGATTCGTGTGGTGTTTTCCCGTAGTAATTTCGGTGCTATCGCGTTCTTGATACTGTTCGGGCGTTCGGGGCTGTTCGGCCGCATTCCATCCGTCATCTTGTTACGAACGTGGTTCCTAGGCAAGTACCTTGTCCATACAATTCTTGTTTTGTGGAAATGATAATTAGTGATCGTCTCTATGTGTTTGTTTGATCGTTTGATTTGAACTTTCAAAAGATTTGGTTTAGCCTCGTTAAGGGCTCACTTTCAAAACGCGTGTGTTTTGTGAATGGTGTGTTTTGGGGAATTGCTTTGACTGTTTTGAACGTTGAGGGCTTTGGTGATACCCCTGTTGTTTAAAGTTATGGAATCATATATTTCGTGTTAATTGTGTTGTTTGTGTTTTGAAGAGGATAACGGTGTCGAGTAAGTGGCCATCTCTAGTAAGTATTCTTGATGAGCTTACATTCTTAGCATATTAGTATTGCATGAGTAACGTGTGTGTGTGTAAGCTCACTGAGGGTTAGATCCGATGGGGTCTCGGTAGGGGTCCACAAAGGCGTGGGTCCGCGAGCTTGCTTTTAACCACTGCGGGTTAGATCCGATGGGGTCTTGGTAGGGATCCACAGAGGCGTGGGTCCGCGGTTAATTGTGGTGCATTTTACAAATGTGTTTTGAGATTGGCGTTTCCGGAAACGAGTGTTTTGAACGGCTATCATGATTGCATGCATTGACTAAGTGTGTAAGAGGTAAGTTGCTCGTTTGGCTTACTTGGCTAGGATGGCACTAGAATATTTTGTCGTATGTGCTTTAGTTATTTAACTGTGAGGTTTTGATGTTGGAAAACGAATCTTGTTATCGTTCCCGTGTACTGTGATTTGATGTAATTTGGGGCTAAAATCCCAATGGTTTTGTAAAGGTCATTTTTCGAAAAACAAACCTTCGGGGCGGTGACCCCATTCGTATTTCGAGTTTTGGAAAGAGAAGGATTCGATAATCCTAAATTGTTTTCTATTAAAACTCCCGAAGGCATATCAAACCATTTTGTAAACTATTTTCCCTTGATTGGTGATTCTCTCAGTTTTTAGAAAGTTTTACTCAAACTCTTGTCTCGGGAAGTACCTTCTTGTTATGTTGGAATCTTTGAGGATTCTTGATTGTTATTATTCTTGGAATGTGAATTTTATGGCTCGTATTTTGCACTTTGTTCTTGCACTAGCAAAACAGTGGAGTTTTGCTAACCCCCGAGTATTCGGGGGGTGGATGTCTGTTTTTGCATTCAGGTTTGGGAGCATAACACAGGGTCGGCACGAAGGATGATGAAAGATGAACGATACTAATCACTTGGGGATCCGTATGATGTCATTGGTTTAGTTATAGTTTATTTTCCACTGCAGTATTCTTTCCCGTTGTATGGGAGTGTGTTGTATTCGACCCCTGCATGGGCATGTAATGAGTTTGAGTTGTATGTATTTATTGAAATACCAAGTCGGTCTACTGAGTCATTTTAGCCTTAAAGGCATTGTTGAGATGTTCCATGTTGTTACCAGCCTGGTAGATCCTTGAGGAAAGGTTCTACGGCGTGTAATATCCCTGAGCGGATTGGGGGTGTTACATAAATGGTATCAGAGATTAGGTTTTGGAAACCTAGGCTGTCGGGTCAAGTCGTGTTGTTTGAGTCTTGTTTCGTCGGATTTTATCTGACTGAGTCGTTTCGCGACGCGTTGTCTGAGTTTGTTGGTCGTGATTAGTTTCGTGGGGCGATCATCATCTTCGTGCGACCTGTGGATGTAAGTCTCACTTCTTTGTGTTTGTGCCTCGTCTGATGCGAGTTACAGGTATGATTATGAGTTAATTGACGGAATCCTCTTATGGATTTTGATTTCGTGATATGTGGTTATTTGACTCTCATATTTCGTTCATATGAGGAGTAGTGTTGCTGGATTGTGCATGTTGGACTGTATTTCTTTTATCCGATGCGTGAGTTCTTTTGTAATGGCTTTCGGTATTTTACCGACTGAGTTTTATTTAGAAAACCGATTCCCTTAACCGAGTTTTTGGCATTATGGCCTTCATCGTTTTGGCGAAATTCTTATGATGGTATTTAGTATTTTGTAAATGGATTTTGTGAGTTTTTGAAATATTACCGTCATCGGCCTTTTTGGTGTTTTTGTAAATGGTTTTTAGCCTGATGGGTTCCGGTGCGGGACTCACGACGCTATAATGTTCCGTGTAATTACCTGAATTTTTTTTTTGGGGGGCATTCTGGCCCATTGAATTATTTTTGAAAACCTTGAGTATCTTAGAAAATAAATTTCGAGACGTACTTTTAAAATGAATTATTTTCTCGTGGTACATCCAAGATGCCACAATATGTTTCAAAATTCTTCTACCTCGAGGACCAAAATGTTTTGAGATATTTTTAATGTTTTAGAAACATTTTTACTTAGACCCGAGGGTCGAATATTCTGAAAGTATTTCACTAAGAGAAAGTGTCCTCATTTTTATCAAATGCGAAATGGTTCTCCAAATTCTCGATAACGAAGTTTCACGTTTGTACTTTTTGAAAGGTGATACTCAAGATCAACTGGTGTTTTTCTAAATTATTTTCAAAAGGAGGTTTTCGTTTTTAAAACCTATCCATTCCCGTTTGAGGGCTGGGTATGTATGTATGATGTTCGAATTGTCGTTATGATGTTTGCTCCCGAGTATGATCGAATTGGTGGCATGAACGTCGAGGCGTTGCCACGCATTTGTTGTACTAGCCCTCTGTGAGAGGTGTGAACTGGTGTTTACTGTTTATCGCCTCGTGGTGATTTGCGTATTGTAACACGAGTGTGAGTTGTTAAAGCTTTGATTTCTGTGTGTTTATGCCCATGGGTGATTGTTTCATGATGTTTATGATTGTGAGCTGGCTATCATTCGGGCCGTTGTAATCGTCGAACGATGCCGTTGTTGTGGTGATTTTTGTATGCGTTGATATGTTATGCTGAGTTGGCATCTCCGGTATGTTTTTTTTGCGGTGTTATGTTCCATTGTATCTAACGTCTGTATTTTTGATATGCCGAGCCGAGGCATTTCAACCGTGATGTGCCGGGGAATGTACGCGCAATTTATCCTTTCTCGCCTGTGATGCGTTTCAAGTGTGGACTCGAGGGACATCATGTTCAGTTTTGTGAGTTGATTACCGAGCCTTCCGAGGCACGGACTTGAGCATTGATGTCAGGACCGGCTCCGAGGAGTCCCTGAGGGGCGTGGTCTATCAGTTGTATGTTATGTTATTTCCTTACCTTGTTGTTTCGAACTTCGGAAATTAAGTTCTTTTGTTCGAAGTGGATCGTATTTGGAACTTCTGTGTTTTCGACTCTATCGACTCGTTTATGTTCGTTAACATTTTCTGAGCTTGCCCCGTCCCTTGGTTTTGTTGATCGAACGAGGGTGGTATTGTTTCGGAATTACTCATTTGTCGTTGTGACTTTTCAATTGCTATTCCCTTTCCTGTGGATCATATGTGAGTGCACATTTTGTTGTTTTCACCGGATCATGTTTTGTCTCGAGTCGAGATGTGAACCTCGGAGTTTTCGGTTGAACCTTATTGTTCTTCGTGGTCCGAACATGATTGTTCGATTTTTGTTGTCTCGATCGTTGTGGTTCGATCGTTTGATTGTTCGGTTTTTGTTTATCTCGTTTCGTGATTGTTGAACGTTCAGACTCCTTCGTAATTCCCTTAAGTTCGGGAAATTAGTCTCGTTTTCGATATTCCAACCCTTGGGCGGTGGAATTCCGTATTTGTTCAGCGATTGGCTTGTAACACCCCCAAATCCTATTGGGTTATTACAGTGCCGTGGACCCCACGCCAAGAGATCCACCAGGCGAACATGACCAAAATACATTAAATTAAACAACAAGGGAAAATCATAGTGCCCTACCATGACATCCGACACAATATTCCGATAAGGAACTTCATCGACAAAAGTGGCCTACATGGCCAAAATGAAATACAACAACATCCACGAACATCTGTTCGGGTAATACAACACGACAACAACTGACAAGACTGGAGTACACTCCAACTGACTGACCAACAATGAACAACTCGGACTAGTATCGCTCGAATGCCTCGTTGCCATCGTCATGCCCCTGTGTCTCAACTCTCTCCTCACGAGCACCTAAAACATGAAAACATGTTCCGTCCCCACGGGGTCAATCATCCAGATAATGAACATCAAATACATGTATAACATGATATGCATCCAAAGGCAGAATGAAACGGTACAATGATGATAATAATACGAGATGCTCACAAACCAAGGTAAGAACCGAGCATTCGTGAAACACTATGCCCACAGCATACTATTAATACCTGTTTGACAGGTTAGAACATAAATGCCCAACGGCGAATCATAATCACAGAATACCACAATGAATTGCACGACATGAACCAACCAGAACTGAATTAAATATGAATCACAATGCCCGAAGGCTCCAATGAAATTATCAAGACAATCACGAAGGCCTAAAAGCTACTCAGCCGAAGCTGTCAAATATCACAATCACATGAAGCCAAAACAGCCCGAAGCTGTTATTGATTAGGGCCGAAGCCACGGTACAAAGCCGTATCACCATTATGGCCGAAGCCACGGCATGAAGCCGTATCACAATTAGGGCCGAAGCCACGGCACGAAGCCGTATCACAATTAGGGCCGAAGCTACGACACGAAGCCGTATCACAATTAGGGCCGAAGCCACGGCACGAAGCCGTATCACAATTAGGGCCGAAGCCACGGCACGAAGCCGTATCACAATTAGGGCCGAAGCCACAGCACGAAGCCGTATCACAATTAGGGCCGAAGCCACGACACGAAGCCGTATCACAATTAGGGCCGAAGCCACGGCACGAAGCCGTATCACAATTAGGGATGGTATGCTGCCTTGAGTCGGCCAACACACAATAAGCGATAGTGTGCTGCCTTGAGTCGGCCAACACGATGACAGTAACACACGGATAGGCACCATCCTCAACAGTCCCAACTCAACACCTCGATTGCCTTAGAATGGCCAACCGATAACAATGATGCAGCGGATGATTCCATGAATGATTGATCGCTTCGATTGCCTTATAATGGCCAATCGATATGAATGATAAGATGAATGATTGAATACCTCGATTGCCTTAGAACGGTCAATCGATAACAATGATATAGTGAATGATTGAACATTTCGATTTGCCTGACAGCGGCCAATCGATGACAACGATATGATGAATGATTGAACATTTCGATTTGCCTGAGAGCGGCCAATCGATGACAACGATATGATGAATGATTGAACACTTCGATTTTCCTGAGAACGGCAATTCGATAACAATGATATGAAGGATGCCTCGGCACCTTTAATCGGTTACCGACGACGAAGGTAAGAAATGAATACTCCAATGCCTTTAATCGGCCAGTACAGTTTTTAATGACAATCCAAACAGGAATAACAATGATCTCAACGATGTCTTAAATTGACATCGATATTAACAACAATCGATACATCGATACCGCGAACCGTCTATCGACAATGACATTAATAACGAGTATCAAAATGCCTTGAATCGGCCATTAACAAACAAGAATAACATTTGGCATAATTGCCAAAAGGTATCGTATCGAACGATCTCTTAATATCAATGAATTCCTGAAGAGACTAAGTCTCGGAATGATCCAACACATTCATATACATATATGATGACATTAATCTCATTGACTAGTACAAGTATAAAACTTGCCTCAAACCGAAGGCGAGAAAGTCCTTCCACGATCGACGTCCTTAATAGAAATACCGGCTGCTCGAACAACCTTGAACAACACATATACCAACAATTCGCTTAATATACGAATCAAACATGATCATAACCAATTCAAAAGTCGATACAACACTACCCAAAACTCATTAGGGCATTAAAACAAGCACGTTGTAAACAATCTCCCATTGTTTACAACTAAACACAATAATATCGAAAACCAACCTCCAATGAATGATTCAATCCAACAAAACTTCATGAATACCATCAATAATACAATAGGAATACTTAAATCGAGATTTCAACAACATCTAGTCGAAAACCCCCAAAATCCCAAAGTCAACCCGTAAGGGTTCTTGAACAATTCCTCAATGATTCCGAAATTCCGAAAATTACACCAATGAATCCGTAAGAATACAAATATCCAAGATACATAATCCATATCTAACATATCCCAACATAAAAGCAAGCTAACTCGAAGAGATCGGGGATAAAACCTTCAAATCCCGAAATTCAAGATTCAATGAAAATTACCTTGATTTGGAGTGAAGAAACTGATTAAGTGATGATTAATCCAACCACTAAGCTTGGAGATGTTGGTAGATGTTTGCAGCTCAAGGAGACCTTTCCGAATCGCCCAAGCTCATCCGAAATGGATGAGAAATGAAGAAATGACGAAGGTTGGACTGAACTGTCCTATTTATACTATCCCAGCTTAGCGCGCGCTAACTCCTGATATTAGCGTGCGCTACCTCTCAAACTGAAATTAAAACATGATGATGATGATGACAATAATCTCGGCTCGATCTCAAACAGCGATGAATGACGACAACTACTGATATGATCGAAAAATACGCCGAAGGGTGGTTACAACTGAATGAACATGAGTGATGAATGGTTATTACTGAGTAAAAAAAATTCTGAGTGACAGTTACTGAGTGAAAATAAATGAATTCTCAACCGGGTATTACATACTCCCCCCCTTAAAAAGAGTTTCGTCCTCGAAACTAAGGGTAAACAACTCGGGATATGAACTATCCATCATGATCTAAAAACAATAATGCACATATAGTCCTCGGGACCAAATCAATCGCACGCCCAAGTCCCCAAGATTTGACGTCTCGAACCACAGTGAATAATTTCCCAAATTATCATGAAATCTCGAGTACAACGCCGAAGGGATGAACTCCCAACAGTTGACCCAAATCTCAAGATTCTCAAATATGATTATAATAAAATAGATCAAAATAAATGATCCACAGTCACGATACATTACTACGGATTGAGTTACACAGTCATCCAAAAACAAGGTTATATCTCAAATGTACTCAACATTTATATCCTTCCATATCATCGATCCCCTCGATTCCATCGATTCAAGGTAGACCCAAATCTGAACTCACCGCGTAATATGATCTCGGAAGGTCACGAGAATGAGAGTGACTAAAATGAACGATGAATGATAAATGACTATAAATCCGATAAGGATTAAGAATGACTCGCCAAGGTGAATTAATAACGTAATGAGTGATGTCTTAATGAAGTGATTGGAACCGTTGATCCTCGTGAATTGAATGATTAGTTTCATAATGACAAGTCTCAATCATGATTGATATATATGATGAATGAATTATATGAATGAATAAACGACAATGAAATGAATGATTATCCTACTACCGAACAAGAATTAACTTGGTCAAACCGGTGATGAATGTCCTTACCCCAGGCTCTCGAAGCCTGATAGGACCCCTTGAATGAAGCACGGGCTGGAGTAACAAAATCCCTCGAGGCTCGTGAGCCCTCTCGAGATCTACCAGCACTAGAACTCCTGCAGTATTTCCGAAGGTGTCCCGGGTTCCCACACAGAAAACAGACAATAGCTGGTACCGTTCACCGAGTATTAACGTGTCCTGCTGAATCACAGTTAAAGCAAACAACAGTCGAACTCATCGCCTGAGAGGAAGATGCTTTCTCAGCACGAAGACGACTGGAAAACGACCTCTTGGATGTCGGAGCCCGATGTCCCTCTGAACAAACCGACATCCTAGTCCTCTCACCATAAGAAACTGAAGGGTGTTTCTGGGTAAGCTATCAAAAGCTCTACTCCAAGAGCCTTCTCGATGAACTCACCCAGAGAATTACAATTGTGATTGAACAATTACATCCTCAACTGCCGATTTAGCCTCTTGCTAAAATATTTGATCTTATCCGCCTCAGTACGGATAACTGACGAAGCAAACTGAAGTAGTCCCTGAAACTTCTCAGCAATGACAATAACACCCTCGTCCTCGATGGATTCGGGGTTAAAAACCTTTGACAACTTGGCTTTACGAAGTGGAGCCGGATAATACCTCTCTAGCATGAGAGTCTTGAACTCATTCCAACCACAATCGCGATCGGCGGGTTTCACAGAAAGCCACCACGAATAAGCACCCTTACTCAAGTAATAAGCCGCTACTGCCACTTTACTCTCTTCCGGACACTGAACCATGTCGAAGAGTTTGTCAACATGTTCAAGCCAATGAACAATATCAGCTGGTTCCGACGAACCCTCAAAAGTAGGCGGCCTCTGACGAGAGATATCGCCAACAATCTGATTCACTCCTCCAGTCTGCCCATGAAACGGCACCTGGAATCCCTGTTGCGGTGGGCCACGAACCATCGAGGTCTACATGGTCTCCATCATCCGCGTCATCTGAGTCATCTGGGCCATCATGCCGTGCATAAATATGAATGGGTCCACCCGATCACCTTCCGATTGAGCTGCTTCTCGGGTACGACTCCCTGACAGTGAATGATCATCTGACAGTGAATGAGTAGCATAGCTGACTGATGAACACATGTTATCCCTCGTATTAGCGCGGGCATTCACACGAGATCCCGGGTTTCGGCCCGCACCGCAGCCTCTTCCCCTGCGTCCTCTGACACCTCTATCCATACTGAAGCAGGAAAGCCACATGATAATTATAGATCCCGCATGAATATCGCATTATGATAACGTGACGGAATGATAACAATGAGCATACTGTTAGGCGTATTTTTAGACGCTTATTTATCATTATTTTGTAGTGTTTTGGTGAGTGAAATCATCTAAATGAGTTTTTAATGCCTTAATTTTGTATGATTGACAGGAAATTGAAGTCCGGAAGCTAAAACGAGGCAAAACGGGCGAAAACGGCAAAACTGGACTATGAGCCGCGGCACAAGGAATCTGAGCCGCGGCACCGGAAGACACCAGCCGAAGGGCAGAGTAAGCTGTACTCTGTGCCGCGGCACAGCCCAGGTGAGCCGCGGCACAGAAGAATTTAATTACGCCCAGGTATTCAACTTTTGGCGATGTGCCGCGGCACAAGTCTAGTGAGCCGCGGCACACTTAGCGGGTTTTATACGTCTGCGCGGATTTTGGGCCGTTTCGAAGCCAGTTTTCGACCAACTAATACGGACGCGATTTATGGAGGTGCTGAGCTATAAATAGGGTTGAAAACCCTAATTTAATTATCTTGGAATCATTGAATCTAAACCTAGGAGAGCTTAAGCTTGGAGACAGAGAAGAGGAGGAAAGCAGAAGAATTCAAGGCGAAGGCGGGAGGCGAAGAACGGAGGAATCGAGCTTCATCTGCGTTTGAATTTTATGCTTTCGTTTATTTATTCGGTATTTTCTGTTTTTAGTATGTCAGGCTAAAGCCCTAATCTAGGGTTTTGATGAAACCTTTGTTTTGACGAATTGATTTAGATTATCCAATTTATTACCTTTTTATTGAGTTTTCCCAATTATGTTTAATGCTTGCAATTATCTGGCCAATAGTTGTATTGATTTAATCATTCACTTCGAATCGGGAGAGGAGATTTGGTGAGGAACTATTGGTGAGGACCGTTTTATTCTGTGAGATAGGAATATACTCATAGAAACTGCGTGGCCTTTAGGAGATTTCATGCTTTTTGCCTATCGACGAGATAATTCACCTAGGGATAGAGTGCGTTAGTCGCCGTTAGATAAATCTATTGACCTCGGGAGAGGCGGTAGAATATATTAGCAATCTCCGCCTTCAATAAATTGGGAAAATTATTTATTACGGATAATCGAGAGTAAATTCGGATAAACTAAGGTGGATTCAGAACCCTAGACTTATTTATCATTTGATTCTTTTTATTCAAGCTATTGTTTTCTGCTTAGTCTTTTATTAATTCTTTTAGTTATTAATCGCAAAACCCAACTTCGATTGTTCAAATAAAATTGGAATACGAAAACGTCGGTAGTTAGAGATTCAATCCTCGTGGGAACGATACTCTACTTATCACTTTATTACTTGTAAACGATGACGTGCACTTGCGTGTAGGAAATATCGCAACAAGTTTTTGGCGCCGTTGCCGGGGATTGAATTTTTTTCTAATATCGATTTAAGTATTTCCAGTCTTAATTTGAACGTTTTATTTTTATTTTTGCGTATTTAATTTCGTTTGTTTGTTTTTCCTTTCAGGACCTTTTGTGTAGTGCATGAGAAGACTCGGTAACGAAGGCCTACTACCTTTGGACACCGAGCTCGAGCGCACGCTAAGAAGAAACAAAAAGGAGAAAAGAGAGTTGCAGAAGACGGTCAACATGGCCGAGAATATTGAAATCCAAGGAGGAGACAACCAAGTGCGGCAAGTTCAACCGGAACTCGCTCTTCGAGATTATGCCATGCCGCAGGTCAACGCAAATTTTTCGGGAATTCGGCGTCCCACTATCCAAGCTAATAGTTTTGAGATCAAGCCCGCCATTATTCAGATGGTGCAGGCGAGCCCATTCTGTGGATTGCCGAAGGACGACCCGAATGCCCACATTGCGTCTTTCCTTGAGATATGCGATACTTTCAAAACTAATGGTGTCACCGACGATGCCATCCGATTGAGGCTTTTCCCTTTCTCTTTGAGGGACAAAGCAAAATTCTGGTTAAATTCTTTACCGCCGGGGTCGATTACAACATGGGAGAGGTTAGTGCAAGCCTTCCTTGCAAAATTTTTCCCACCAGCTAAGACGGCGAGGTTGAGAAACGAGATAACTACTTTTGCCCAGTACGATATGGAAACGCTCCACGAGGCGTGGGAGCGATATAAAGAATTGCTACGAAGATGCCCTCATCACGGCATTCCTGATTGGCTTCAGCTGCATACGTTTTATGGTGGTTTGAGTGCTTCTACACGCACTTTAGTGGATGCGGCCTCTGGAGGAACATTCATGGGAAAATCTATGGCCGAGGCACACGTGCTTTTGGAAGATATGGCCGAAAACGCATACCAATGGCCATCGGAAAGATTGACACCGAAGAGAGTCATGGAAGTTTCAAGCAATGACCCGATTTCCACTTTGACAGCTCAAGTCGCCGCTTTGACACATGACTCAGACATTTTCGCACGCACCAGCCCCCGTTACCATAGAGACATGTAATTGGTGTAACGGATCACACCCGAGCGCGGAGTGTCAATTTGGAAATCCGTTCGAGCAACATCAGATGGAGCAAGCTCAATTCGTGGCCAATGGAAATCGACAAAGCAATTTTTACCCCAGCACTTATAATCAAGGGTGGAGGAATCAACAAAATTCTCCATGGAGAAATGGGCAAGCTATGAAGCCTCCACAACCTCACTTCGTGCAACCCCCACAGCAGCCCCCTCAATCTTCAAAGGTATCTTTGGAAGATGTTCTTGCTCAATTGGCGGCTAACACAAGCCAATTCATGACCCGCACCGAGACGACTCTTCAAAATCATTCAACCTTCATCCGAAATCTAGAAACACAAATGGGGCAGATTGCTAATTTATTGTCTTCTCGGGCTCAAGGTGCAGCCCCCAACGCAGCCGAAGTGAAACCCAAGGAAAATGTGCAAGCGATCGAATTAAGAAGCGGAAAGGAGTTGAAAGGGCAGCCTATTAATGACAAAGAGCAGCCGATCGTGCAGAACGAGAAGGAAAAGGATGAGACGCCTAAGCCAAAGGAAGTATCGACTACTCAGCCCACTCCTCAAATTCCATTTCCACAGCGTTTTCAAAAGCAAAAACTGGACAAGCAGTTTTCAAAATTCCTCGACGTTTTCAAGAAATTGCACATAAACATTCCGTTCGCCGAAGCATTGGAACAGATGCCGAGTTACGTCAAGTTCATGAAAGAGATCTTGTCCAATAAGAGAAAGCTTGAGGAGTTTGAAACGGTTGCCTTGACAGAGGAGTGCAGTGCTATTCTTCAAAAGAAGCTTCCACCTAAATTGAAAGATCCGGGAAGCTTCAAAATACCTTGCACCATGGGGAATCTTTCATTTAATAAGGCACTATGCGATCTTGGTGCAAGTATCAACCTCATGCCTCTGTCGATTTTCCAAAAGCTGAATATTGGGGAAGCCAAGCCAACCACAGTCTCCTTACAATTGGCGGATCGATCGATAAAGTATCCGAGGGGAGTGATCGAGGATGTATTAGTTAAGGTTGACAAGTTCATCTTTCCGGCCGATTTCATCGTACTAGACATGGAGGAGGATGAAAATATTCCAATCATCTTGGGACGACCATTTCTAGCGACGGGCCGAACCCTTATAGACGTGGAAAGAGGGGAGTTAACTTTGAGGGTCCAAGACGAGCAAGTTACTTTTCAAGTGTTCAAATCGTTCCCATTTCCCGGAAGTGCTGATAAAGAGTCTCAAATTGAAAGTGTGGATGTTGTTGAAAGAGGAAAGCACCGAAAACATTGTCGGTGGAAAAATTCAGATTTTGTGTTGAATGGCCCAAGTTTTAAGAAGGATGTAGAACAAGTGGTGTTCCTCGAGCATGAGGAAAAATCTGCTGCAATCGTGAGTTCGTTTGTGAAGGAGGAGAGTGAGCCGAAAGCCAAGTGGAAAATTAGTCATGGAGAAACCGGGTGTTTCGGAAAGTTATTCAAGTTGAAACCTTTTCACAAACAACATTTGATGACCGAACCAAAACTCGAACCACTGATGACCAATGGTCATAATTTTAACCAAAATATAAACGGTTCGATGAACGGGGCGGAAGCCAAATGGAGTTTGCGAAAAGCGAACTAACGTTGTCCAATAGGTCCGGCTGAAGACTATAAACTTAGCGCTCCTCGGGAGGCAACCCGAGTATTAGTTGTAGATTCTTTGTTGTTTGCTTGCATTTTTAGAGTCTCTTTTTGTCTTCTTTCTTCTTTGATCCATCCTTCCCTCTCATCTTAATGTTTTCGTGTAAAATTTCTGTGCAGGAATCAGCAAATGGGGAGAAATTCAATGATGGGCGCGGCACGATCAAGGTGAGCCGCGGCACACACCGGTGAGGAAAAATGGCCGATCAAAGCGTACCTGTGCCGCGGCATGATCTTGCGAGCCGCGGCACACCAGTCGCCGAGCCGCGGCACCGATAACCGAGCCGCGGCACACTAAATGGTCGAAACGCCTGTGGCGCACATGCTTTGTGCCGCGGCATACTAAGGCTGAGCCGTGGCACACTAACACACTGAGCCGCGGCATACGAAATCTGAGCCGCGGCACCCAACGACATACCAAAACGTCCCAGTTCGACTGTACTTTGGGCCGCGGCTCACTTATATTGTGCCGCGGCCCCCGTCACAAAATAAGAACAGCCAGGTAAGGCTCATTCAGTCGATCGGCCTGCATAGGATATTTCTTTCCTCTCTTCCTTCCTTCCTGCACACATGGAGGTTAGTTGGCTCCACTCTATGAGTCTCCTTCTCAAATTCTCCAGGTTATTTTTGATTTCTAAATCATAAATGATTCTTGATGTGAAAAGATTTGGAGTTTTATATTGCTAGTTATTCTTCATTATTGTTTCTAAAATGGAGTTGGAATATGGGGAATTTGTTATTGTGATGGAATTGATGTTTATGAACGAATTGTTGATGATGGTTTTCGTAATTCAGGGTTATAATCTGTGTTATTATTTTTGGGATTTGGAATTAACCATGAAAATTTTTGTTCTTCATTTTTACTTGTGCACACAAGGTGTTTGATAAATTGCAGCAATGAAAAATGGGTAAGCTAGGCATTTTCCAACTTATATGCAATGAATCATGTTGTCACATTATCCCCAACCCCTACATCATGTTCAACTTGAGAGCTCGTACTTAACTTCCTTTTTGATGATGCAAGCTCATTCACACTCCGCATGATGTAGTCAAGAAGCGTGCATGCTAACCGGACGATGCCGGCACCAGCTCCTGAGCAGACTGGAGGGGAGTACTTGACCTTTTACTTTTATTGAATATCATTTTTGTCCATTGAGGTCAATGTACGTCCTAAGTTTGGGGGGGGATTTACATTCAGTCTACATTCATTGCTGTATCTTATTTTCTTACTGTACATTATTTCGTTGCACTTTTCGTTTCTTTGCATAATTTTTTTAGATAGCCTTGCTTGTCTTAGTTTTCTTTATTCGTGAATTTTTTCGTGCTTCTATTTTGTGTGATACTGATGTTACGACACTGTCTTTTTCTCTGAATAAGCGGGCGAGTTCTAGTCGAGTTTTAGTCAGTTATTTCTGTTCTGCTTAGTATTCAATTAGGTCCGAAAATTTTTTTGTGATTGTAGAGGTCTTGGCAGATAAGAGACGATACATACTTGTTTTTAAATCCCCATCAATACGTTTGGCTACATTTTCCGGATAGTGAGTCGTACTGTTTCTTTAGGTGTATTGGCACTTAGATTGAGTTTAGAGTCGGTCAGTTTTTCCCAAAAGTCGAGATAAAGTGTTCTATGAAGGGAAGTCTAGTAACCGGGGGTATTCGCGTGACCCGTTGTTTACTCTCGCGTAAAACGACGAACCCGATTAGACTAGTGATTTAGTAATTTCACATGTGTCAATGATTGGAAGCCTAGTAACCGGGGGTATTCGCGTGACCCGCTGTTTACTCTCGCGTAAAACGGCAACCTTGATTCGGACATGCAGAAATTATATATTCGAGTTGTTTCTCCGCTGTAAACGGGAACTTAGTAACTAGAAGCATCCATGTGCCCCATGAGTGTCTTTTACATCAAACGGTTTCCGAATACATGAGAATGGAAGTTCCACCCTAGGATTATCCCGATGAAACATCCCGAGATCCTAACCTAGTGGTCGACTCGAATCAAATTTTTGAGCATATATATAAGGGGATCTTGTGAGGTTTATTTGTTATGAGACTCCGAAAATTGTTCCTTTAGGCGTGGAACGGCGAACTAGCTTGTTTATGTTAGCCTTTCATATTGACGGTCGATTTGACTCATGTTTTGTTAATCTTTGAGCTGAGTTTTCTTCATGAACGAATGATTAGGACTGAACTTGATTTCTTTGCGGAATCATTATTCTGAGTGCAACTCGCTTTTATGACACTCGTATTATTTAGAGAGAATGGCAGGATAGTATTGATTAGGTTGAACGCTATGAGTTGCACGATGATTCACGACATTCTTTTATTGACTTTAATTCTTTTTGCTTGAGGACAAGCAAAGGCTTAAGTTTGGGGGTATTTGTTAGGCGTATTTTTAGACGCTTATTTATCATTATTTTGTAGTGTTTTGGTGAGTGAAATCATCTAAATGAGTTTTTAATGCCTTAATTTTGTATGATTGACAGGAAATTGAAGTCCGGAAGCTAAAAGCGAGGCAAAGCGGTAGCAGCAAAAGCTGGACTATGAGCCGCGGCACAAGGAATCGAGCCGCGGCACCGAGACACCGGCCAAGGGCGAGTAAGTCAGTACTGCGTGCGCGGCCTGACCAGTGAGCCGCGGCACGGAAGAATTTAATTACGCCCGTGTATTCAACTTTTGGCGATGTGCCGCGGCACAAGTCTAGTGAGCCACGGCACACTTAGCGGGTTTTATACGTCTGCGGATTTTGGGCGTTTGAAGCCGTTCGACCAACTAATACGGACGCGATTTATGGAGGTGCTGAGCTATAAATAGGGTTGAAAACCCTAATTTAATTATCTTGGAATCATTGAATCTAAACCTAGGAGAGCTTAAGCTTGGAGACAGAGAAGAGGAGGAAGCGGAAGAATTCAAGGCGGAGGCGGGAGGCAAGAACGGAGGAATCCGAGCTTCATCTGCGTTTGAATTTTATGCTTTCGTTTATTTATTCTGTATTTTCGCTTTTAGTATGTCGCTAAAGCCCTAATCTAGGGTTTTGATGAAACCTTTGTTTTGACGAATTGATTTAGATTATCCAATTTATTACCTTTTTATTGAGTTTTCCCAATTATGTTTAATGCTTGCAATTATCCGCCAATAGTTGTATTGATTTAATCATTCACTTGAATCGGGAGAGGAGATTTGGTGAGGAACTATTGGTGAGGACCGTTTATTCGTGAGATAGGAATATACTCATAGAAAGCTGCGTGGCCTTTAGGAGATTTCATGCTTTTGCCTATCGACGAGATAATTCACCTAGGGATAGAGTGCGTTAGTCGCCGTTAGATAAATCTATTGACCTCGGAGAGGCGGTAGAATATATTAGCAATCTCCGCCTTCAATAAATTGGGAAAATTATTTATTACGGATAATCGAGAGTAAATTCGGATAAACTAAGGTGGATTCAGAACCCTAGACTTATTTATCATTTGATTCTTTTTATTCAAGCTATTGTTTTCTGCTTAGTCTTTTATTAATTCTTTTAGTTATTAATCGCAAAACCCAACTTCGATTGTTCAAATAAAATTGGAATACGAAAACGTCGGTAGTTAGAGATTCAATCCTCGTGGGAACGATACTCTACTTATCACTTTATTACTTGTAAACGATGACGTGCACTTGCGTGTAGGAAATATCGCAACACATACACGCTATAACACAATGAATGCATTAATGATGCAATGAAATGATTGTCGACATTACGTCGGAATATGATGAGATCGTATGAAAGATCAAATGAGGTAACATGATTACCTGATGGAATTCCTGAAATGATTACCTTGAACAGTTAACAAGGTTGAAAATTCGATCCATAATATCAACAACTGAACAATGAGATGGACTGGATGATTAATGAATTAACTGAACAATGAGATTGACTGAGTGACGAATGAATTAACTGGGCGATGAGATTGACTGAGTGATGAATGAATTAACTGAGTGATGAATGAATTAACTGAGTAATGATATTGACTGAGTGATGAATGAATTAACTGAGTGATGAATGAATTAACATGATCGACAAGATCAAAAAGATGGTTGAGGATTATCAACTGATGAATGAGTTGATCCTTAACACTTACACAAGTCACACGTGCTCCAAAACAATTAGTCATAAATCACCCATAACACTAATATCACATATAGGTTTCAACAAAGCATGATTAATTAATGACATGATGAATGTATGAACATAAAGAGAATCGAGTCCTTACACAGGTCATACGAAGCTTCGAGTTCTCACGATACTAGTCTTCACTGATGATGACTCGATGAAGGAATGACTCGTGCAGTCGTACAAATATTACGACTCACAAAACCCGACTGACTAGATTGTCATAAACTGACAGTCCCACTACTACCGCATCGGTAGAGCCACATAACTCACATATCAGGGTATCTCACAATCCAAATGCTCTGATACCATCTTCTGTAACACCCCCAAATCCTATTGGATTATTACAGTGCCGTGGACCCCACGCCAGGAGATCCACCAGGCGAACATGACCAAAATACATTAAATTAAACAACAAGGGAAAATCATAGTGCCCTACCATGACATCCGACACAATATTCCGATAAGGAACTTCATCGACAAAAGTGGCCTACATGGCCAAAATGAAATACAACAACATCCATGAACATCTGTTCGGGTAATACAACACGACAACAACTGACAAGACTAGAGTACACTCCAACTGACTGACCAACAATGAACAACTCGGACTAGTATCGCTCGAATGCCTCGTTGCCATCGTCATGCCCCTGTGTCTCAACTCTCTCCTCGCGAGCACCTAAAACATGAAAACATGTTCCGCCCCCACGGGGTCAGTCATCCAGATAATGAACATCAAATACATGTATAACATGATATGCATCCAAAGGCAGAATGAAACGGTACAATGATGATAATAATACGAGATGCTCACAAACCAAGGTAAGAACCGAGCATTCGTGAAACACTATGCCCACGGCATACTATTAATACCTGTTTGACAGGTTAGAACATAAATGCCCAACGGCGAATCATAATCACAGAATACCACAATGAATTGCACGACATGAACCAACCAGAACTGAATTAAATATGAATCACAATGCCCGAAGGCTCCAATGAAATTATCAAGACAATCACGAAGGCCTAAAAGCCACTCAACCGAAGCTGTCAAATATCACAATCACATGAAGCCAAAATAGCCTGAAGCTGTTATTGATTAGGGCCGAAGCCACGGTACGAAGCCGTATCACCATTAGGGCCGAAGCCACAGCACGAAGCCGTATCACAATTAGGGCCGAAGCCACGGCACGAAGCCGTATCACAATTAGGGCCGAAGCGACGACACGAAGCCGTATCACAATTAGGGCCGAAGCCACGGCACGAAGCCGTATCACAATTAGGGCCGAAGCCACGGCACGAAGCCGTATCACAATTAGGGCCGAAGCCACAGCACGAAGCGGTATCACAATTAGGGCCGAAGCCACGGCACGAAGCCGTATCACAATTAGGGATGGTATGCTGCCTTGAGTCGGCCAACACACAATAAGGGATAGTGTGCTGCCTTGAGTCGGCCAACACGATGACAGTAACACACGGATAGGCACCATCCTCGACACACTATGCCACAAATGGCCTTGAGCAACGTTTATTTGGATGTTACAAGCAAAAGTGTTAGCATAGATGCCTTAAAATTGATCTATGCTAACACTTTTTTTTATCGTTACAGTTGATAGTAACCGGTGTTGCCATAGTATCTATGGTAACACCAAATTAGGTGTTACCGTTGATCTTTAAAAAAAGCGTTACAAGGGAAGAAAAAAATAAGCAGAAAATAAGGAACCTGTAAAAATTGTAACGACCCGATTTTCTAATAATATTTTATGAATATATTTTTAAAATAAGGAAAAACTGTAAAAATTTAAAGTCGTTACGAAACTAACATTTTGTAAAATATTTGCGGAACTAAAATAATTAAAAGTTCATACAACTTTAATATCTCTGAATCAGATTCGATTAGCCCATAAACCCATTAACCCGATTGGATCCATATTACACTTCAGACCTAATATGATCCAATACCACACCCGATTCACATCCCATTCTCAAACCTTATTTTCTGTTCTTGAATCTCGGAATACAAATCGCCTCTCTTTCTCTCAAAAACCCTATATCCGATCTCACACCACCTCACACGAATTGAATCGATTGCTTTCCTTTATTCCTTCATCGAAGAAACATCCGATGTAGGTATTCCGGACACTTTTGCTCCTGGACAAACTATTCGAACCGATGACATCTATATGAAGAAGAAGACCCCTAAACCCACTAGGGCGAAGCACAATCCCTGTATGGACGGGACATATAGGTTTTGCTCGTTTTGCTTTCTTAAATATCAATCTTTTCTTCAGCAGCTACTGATCAACTTACATGGATGTAAATTCAGTTTATACAATGATACTCCACTTAGATACCCTGGTGCTAAGGGGGAGACTGCAGTTGTCGATAGAGTGGTACTCTCCTCTGACAGGAATAACAACTTATGCGTCAAATTCATGATTCGTCATACTCGGAGGCCTGAGGTAGTGAACTGATTTAGCGTGAAACTTTCAGTTTGATCAATTTGAAATGTCTTCAAAAACTAAATGACAACTTTTCCGCCTAGGTTGGTGACATATTTAATAGTCGTCCTGGGTAAAAAGGAGTTTGTGGCACCATTGTTCAACAGGAGGATTTCCCTTTTTATGAACGTGGAATTTGTCCCGATTTAATCATGAATCCTCGTGGATTTCCTAGGTATATTATTTCTATCCTAGTGACTTTTCAAGTCTTATATTTAACTAGATATTGAATTCTGAACACTTGACTTGATGTTTAGTGAAAGCCACTGTTGTAGTGTAGATTTCTGTTTTTGTTCTTGCCTCTTGTTCTTATTGTTGGAGAGGGGAACTAGAAAAATTGGAAGTGTATGGCTGGTTTCGGTACAATTCCGTTAACTTGGTAGAAAATTTAGGCCGACTATGATGTAGAATGTTTTCGGTTGTTAATGGACCATTACGATCAAAAAAGGTCGGCCAACATTGTTACGAGGAGCTCAAATACACCTGAATGACGAGTACGCGCAGGGGTTTTTTCTTGTGTTTTGGCCTAGAAAATAACTCGGTTTTCTATGTCTAAGCAAATATTATGAGTTGCATGTTTCCTTTCTTTTGTAAGGAGGAAAAGATAAACTAACCTTAGCTTTCAGGCAAGAATTATACTTTTGCTTTTTGCACAAGATGCTACTATCGAAGGATCAGTATATATTTGCTCATGCTCTGTAAATTTTTTATCTTCTTTATCTTCTTTACCGTGGGGTCAGTCTAGCATTCGCTTTAGTTCTTGTCTACAATACTGTGGATTTTCCTACTTCGGTCCTTAAAATTTTTAGAGTACAACTGGTAAAATAAATAATTTTATGATTTTATTTGAAAGGGTTTTTTTATCTTCTTTACTCTGGAGGTTAGGCTCCTAACTTCACGCCTTCTTATTTTATATTCGCGTCATATTTTCGTAGATGTTTGTACTGGATATTATTGATTTTCTTTTTTAGACTTGTGTTCTTCTCTACTAACATAGGTTGTTGTGGTGGTGGTGGGGATAATGTTATGGTGTGTTTTAGTGTGGCTGTTAGTTCTTTGCGGTTTGTTTCGTAGGTTTATCCGTGTATACCTCTCCATGTTTGTTAGACCGATCATTTGTTTTTCTGTTTTGGTAGTTAGCTTTGCCTAAATTTCCCTTTCAAATATTGTTATTCTTTTCTTTTTCTTAGACATCTTCCTATTTCTTTCCGTTTTCCTCTGTTTTGATTTTGATTTTGATTTTGTAGCCGCTTCCAACCCTTGTTCGGGATCTTTCTATTTGCCGCTTTCAACATTACGCATTTCTTGATTTTACGTACTTTTCAGTGATTTTTGTTTTATACTTTTCTATATGGTTCGATTTGTATGCAGTGTTTGCGTCTTTTTCGTGTATATCCGTGTGCGATTCGATTCTTGATTTCTTGATTCTTTCTTTGCAAGAGTTATCCTCTGCTTTTTACATGCGGTTCTAGGTTTCTCTCACTTCTTGATTCAACCCTCATCGCCATTCTTCATATTCCGCTTTCAAATTATACAATTTATATAAAAAACTAATAATACAGGAAAAAAATAAAAATAAAAATAAAATAAAACTAAACAGTATATATTCATATGTTTTATATATACTGTATATTCAAAGGAAGTAAAACGTTCAACTTATTATTCAAAAAAGGGCGTAAAACATTCAACTTAAAGAATTCTGCATATTCTATTGTCTATATTCATATATATTATATATACTATTGATTTTTATATTTTGTTTACAATGATATGTGCAAAATTGGTAGGGATCAGGTGTGATTTTTTATCATCCTCCAAATTTGAGTTTTCCTATTTCATTCCTTAAAATATTCGAAGTACAATTACTGATGTTCATTCCTACTCCAAATTTAGGTAGAATGTGTTGTTCAAACGTTCGTGACTGACATGTTGTGTATCGTTTGTGTGGTCTGGATTTTATGTCAGGGTATATATGTGTGGACTATGTAGTGTGTTTTAGTTTATATATGTGGTTATGTTTGTGGCAGTCTGGCAGATTATTATACGGCGTAGTAAATCTTTTACATGTGGGGAAAGGCCCTGACAACCATTCTTTTCTAAATTTTTTAGTTATTTTTTCCGCAGTAGTGTTTGTGATTTTGTGTGAATTTCTCTTGTAGGTTTTAGAATTGCTCGCTCATCACTGTTACCATTTGATTTAGCGATTTATGAGTATCCCATGTAACCTCAAATATTTGTTCCAGTAAAATATTTTAGGACGTGTTTGATGAGAATGTGGTTTTTACATTAGTAGTAAAACTTTACATTTAGTCACAGGGTTTGTGGGTTTGGAACAATGATTTTTACACTGTTATTACTGGGGATGCGTTTCATTCATTCCAGAATATAGTTAAACATATCAGATTCTTTTATAAATAGTATCATCATCTGTTTCATCATTTCTATTCATCAACGGGAACATACTCTCTCTGCTTTTGCACGAAAATTTCGTGTTCTTCACCGATAACAACGGCTATTTTGCTATTCTCTTTTTCAGGTATATTTTGGTATTAAGATTGCATTTATTTTTCAGTCTAGGAAACATTTCCTTGATTTATGTCTTCACCGTACGAAAACTTGTTTACCTACAGAACTAACCCGTTTATGTTTTAGAATTGCAAATATTTTGTTCATCTTTGTGTTTGGTATGTAACTATCTCTTTCAAGGTTAGTACATGTTTGTATTTAGGTTGTCAACTTGTCCTATATTACGTTCTGTTCATCTATGCATTCTTTATCTGGACTTGATTTATATGCTTAGATGGTTTCTACATTCCATCTGCCATTCTCTTTTACAATTTCTCGCTGGTCTTTCGGCCCATTTAGGTCTCGTCTGGATTTTTGTAATATCAATTGACTGCTTCCTTTTAAAAATGGACACAAACGTCTGCTGTCTTTTGAGCTATCGGTGTTTGGGCATATATAAATTGCATTGACGAATGGCCACTATGATGTTATCTGCATTGTATTATGGTCTGTCGCGTCTGTGTTTACTATTATTACTCGGGGTGCATTTTGTTCGTTCCAAAATATAGTTAAACATGATATATTCTTTTATAAATAGTATTGTCATATGACTTATCATTTGCTTTGTAGATTGGCATCAAGTTCCTGAAAAGGAACTGCTATGGGAGTATTTCAAGGTAAAATATGTTCATATGTCAAAATCTCGCAACATTTGGTTTATATATTCCTGTTTATGCACTTTGTGTAATTTTATGTAGGGCAAGTACATCGTTCCTGAAGATGCTAAACTGTGGGTTCAAAAAACGATGAGTGATCAGTTTAGGAGCCACAAAAGTCGAATTAAAAGAGACCATTACAAACCTTATCATACATATGAAGAGAGGTTCGCACACAGGCCTGAGGAGGTTCCTCTTTCAGATTGGAAGATTCTTTTGAAGTATTGGGGTGACGAAAAAGTTCAGGTAATGGATTTAAATTCAATGAAGTATTGACATAGAGAAAGTGCAATGCTACTTGCATATAAAACATAGAATAGTCATGTAATCAGTATATAGTGAAACTTCTAGAGAATATAATTTACCTTCTCTGATCCTTAGATTGTGCATGTGGTGGTCTAAATGTTGTTGCCACCTTCAACTTTTTCCAGCTCAAATATTCTATGCAGTTTCTCACAACTTTTTCCAGTATACTCAGATTAAATTTACTATGAAAAATGTTGATGATAAATGTTCCCTTTTTATATAGGAAATTGTAGAAAGGAATTCAGAGGCACGGAAAAAAATTACGGATACGCATACTACTGGTTCCACGAGTTTCGCCCAAATTTACCACAACCTGGTAATGCATTTTTGATCTAATTTTATGAAGATATTAATGTAGTTCTAGTACTAGCAAGATGAGTGATGTTTTTACATGTTAAATTTGTTGAATTCAGCAACTTGAAAAACTTAAAAAACTTGAAAAAACTCGTGGCGATGGTGATGCTGATTCTGAGGAAGAGCCGGTTAAAATATCTGATGCTGATGTATATATAGCGACTCGTAAAAGAAAAGATGACCGCGAATACAAGTTACTCGAGGAGGTGCTTAAAACGGTTAAGGATAAAATTGTAAGTATTAAATGAACATTTTCCACTACTGATGATATTGTTTATTGTATTTATTTTTGAATCAAATGTTCTGTTCTTTTTACAGGCCGATGTTGAGAAAGTTCTACAAAATGAAGGTGCTGAAGCTGCTAATAAATTGGTTCATGGTGGTAAGGAACATGGCCCATCTTACCTGATTGGGAGGCTTATTCGAAAAAAGGAACCTAAGTAGCTTTTGTTATATTTTTCGATTGAGATGGCATTACTTGTTGGTACTTGGCTTTTAAACGGTACTTAAGGCTAGATGGTATTTAAGTCTGATTTTGGATGGTTGGTTTATGTAGTAGATGTATTACAATGGCTTATGGATTTATGTAGTTATTTCGGATGGTTTATGTATTTGGATGGTTGTTTGATAACCTTTTATGTATTGGTATATTTGAATTTATTTTTAATGGGTAATTCTATTTTTAAATACCATATGTTGATTTTTAGCATTTAGAGTGTTGGTAAAAGACCTGTGAAAATGTAGCCATTGACCCTAAAAATATACGTGTTGGCAAAAGAATAATATAGTGTAGCCAAAGATATTAAATTGTTTAAGAAACAAGTGTAGCCATAATGATAAAAGGTGTTGCCAAAAATATGAAGTGTTTCACAATTTTATGTTACAGTAGTACTAAACAGGTGTAGCCATATGTCTACAGCTATACTTTTAATGGTGTCACCACATAGATAACGGTGTTGGCATAGATATACAACAACACCTCTTAAGGTGTAGGAACAGAACCAAAAAGTGTTGGCATAGGGGTCTACAGCTACACTTTTCCTCGGTGTTACGAGAAACTATAAAAGTGTTAGCGTAGACCCCTATGGTAGCGGCCATTTTTGTAACACTCTAAAATTTGGTCAAAGTGTAGCCGTAGCCTGTTTTTTTTCTTTTACCAACACTTTTTGGGCTGTGAACACACTTTTGTAGGTGTGACTGAAGCCCATATATGGCGTAGTGACAGTCCCAACTCAACAACTCGATTGCCTTAGAATGGCCAACCGATAACAATGATGCAGCGGATGATTCCATGAATGATTGAGCGCTTCGATTGCCTTATAATGGCCAATCGATATGAATGATACGATGAATGATTGAATATCTCAATTGCCTTAGAACGGTCAATCGATAACAATGATATAGTGAATGATTGAACATTTCGATTTGCGTGACAGCGGCCAATCGATGACAACGATATGATGAATGATTGAACATTTCGATTTGCCTGAGAGCGGCCAATCGATGAGAACGATATGATGAATGATTGAACACTTCGATTTGCCTGAGAACGGCAATTCGATAACAATGATATGAAGGATGCCTCGGCACCATTAATCAGTTACCGACGACGAAGGTGAGAAATGAATACGCCAATGCCTTTAATCGGCCAGTACAGTTTTTAATGACAATTCAAACAGGAATAACAATGATCTCAATGATGTCTTAAATTGGCATTGATATTAACAACAATCGATACATCGATAGCGCGAACCGGCTATCGACAATGACATTAATAACGAGTATCACAATGCCTTGAATCGGCCATTAACAAACAAGAATAACATTTGGCATAATTGCCAAAAGGTATCGTATCGAACGATCTCTTAATATCAGTGAATTCCTGAAGAGACTAAGTCTCAGAATGATACAACACATTCATACACATATATGATGACATTAATCTCATTGACTAGTACAAGTATAAAACTTGCCTCAAACCGAAGGCGAGAAAGTCCTTCCACGATCGACGTCCTTAATAGAAATACCGGCTGCTCGAACAACCTTGAACAACACATATACCAACAATTTGTAATATCCGGTTGTAATTCAGTCATTATCATTCAGTAATTTCATTCGGTGATTGTCACTCAGTGGATTTTCACTCATTTATAATCATTCATCAATCATGTTCATTCACCCGTGTTCACCGTTCGGAAAAACTTCGAGTTGTGTATCGTTATTGTTCATCGTTTCAACTTTCCTCTTATGAGTTCGACTTTGTTAGATCACCATTAATTTTTGGTAACTCCAAAAATTCTTAATCTTTGCAATATTATAGATCATCGAGTTAGCTTTCCAATGGTTCAAACGGTGAGTCAATCGGAGTCCGGACGAGAGAGTTATGGTCGTTTTAGCTCCCCCGCTCATTTCTCAGTTATTGGCCGATCACTGCCGACCGAACTCGGCCGTGTCGTCCGACACGGCCCGTGCCGTACTCGTCCGGAAATGCCGAAGTTTCTGCCACAGGACCCGACCGTGTCGTCTGACACGGCCGAGTCGAACTCTTCCGGATAAGCCAGAACCGACTGCCCAAACGCCCGACCGTGTTCCATGACACGGTCGAGTCATGCCGAGTCGCTGTCGGACGGGTCACTATCGGCAGGCCCTCCGCGCCGCGACCGTGTCAAGCAGGACACGGTCGAGTCCCTGTCGGCCAGTTGCGCGCCACGACCGTGCCGATCGGCATGGGCCGTGTCCGGCAGGGTAGTCAACCCCTATAATTGTTTTTTTTGAGCATTTCAGCTCATTTCTTCCCCATTTCTTCACCTACAACCGAGAGAGAGAGCTTGAGGGAGGGATTTCCTTCACAAATCATTTGAGTGTTTGATTTTCTTCATCTCCTTTCGATCGGGAAGCCCGGATAATCGATCTAACGCGTGTTCCTTGGATCATAGAGCTTGGATATTCAAGAGGTAATTTCTTCGACATCTTGACTTCTCGATTTTGTGTGGGTATTGACGTTTTGGATGATTAAATCATGGTGTATGGTGTGATATATGCGTGATTATGGACATGTTTGAGTATTCACCGGATTATTAAAAGATTATTCAAGAACACTTTGAATTTTGTGTTGGATTTTGGGGGTTTTCGTAGATTCGTCCATTTTGTCCGATTGAAGCTTGAGAACCTTGAGATTTTGATATATATCTATACCGTATGAGTGTTTTCTTCCGATTTTACGGGTTAGATTGTGCCGTTTTCGGACTTGTGAGAGTTTGGGCGATTTCCCAACCTTTAGTTATCCACTCGTATATTTTCTTGAATCGTAGACGAGTTTCGGGAGTCTCTTCGTGTAATTTGAGTATGGATAATTAATTGTCATATTCCTTGCGAATCGTTTAGGTGCCTAAGCGCGTTCTCGGACCTACCGAACTCATACCTTTCCTCCGTTCGATTTCTCGATGTCTCAAAGGCAAGTATACATTTATGATTGTACGTTCGACTTTGAAAGTATGAAATATTGATGGTATGATTATTTCTAGCCACTCCGGACGGGCCTATGGTCCTCGAGGGTTTCGTAGCCTCAGTGCGATTCCATGGTTGATATGAACGAACCGTTTCTACGGCATTCATATGAAATAATGTTGGCATGTAATGAACGAACCGTTTTGACGGCATTCCTACATGTAACGACGTATGATATGAACGAACCGTTTCTACGGCATTCACATACGTCTTAAGATTTTAGTCATTCCGGAATACTAGTCTTGAATTGATGCATTGACGGTTACATTTACTTTATTGTCGAGGAGTATTGTGTTTCATACTTGATATACTTGCACTAGCTATTCGACGGCTAACCCCTTTATGGGGGAAATACGTTTCATGTATTTCAGGTTCCAGGAGAGCGGACGGGCAGGTATCGGGTCGGCATAAAGATGGTGGGCAAGTGTGATACTGTGTCTTTCTTCCAGTTTTATTTCTTTGGAGATTCCCGTTCAGTGTTGTTGTACTGGATTGGCTATTTAATACTCGAGTATTGTTTTCCTTTTTCCTTGATGTTCCGGCCTGTGTTTGCCGAAGTATTGAATTGAGTTGTGATGTTTGTAAATACATTGGTTATATTTCGAATACCTTTGTATTGTTTTTCATTCCAATGTGTGTAGACCTTATCGGTCAAAAATTATGGTTCCGCGTATGTTTAGCCTTGTGGGTCCCACGGCAGGGCTTACGGCGCTGTAATATCCCTGAATAACTTGGGGGTGTTACAGAATATGGTATCGGAGCTTAGGTCCATGGATACCTAGGCTGTCGGTCTTTTGGGTCGATCGAGTCGTTAATTGTCCACAGTATCACTACTCTGCCATCATCACAGTGCGACCGGTACTTGTAAGACCTCTCACTCTTCTGGTGTTTCCTTATTCGTTTTGCTTCCTTTTATCG
Source organism: Orobanche coerulescens (assembly GCA_033398695.1). NCBI lineage: Eukaryota > Viridiplantae > Streptophyta > Magnoliopsida > Lamiales > Orobanchaceae > Orobanche > Orobanche coerulescens. Next base: position 12,337,397 of record CM065817.1, read on the forward strand.
GTATTCTTGAGAATCGGACACTTTGTTGATGCGTGATTGAATTGTGCTTACGTGACTTGTGTGTTCTTCAGTATGTCAGCTGGTAGGGGCCGTGGCCGTGGTCGTGGCCGTGGGCGAGGAAGAGGTTGTGGCGCGGCGGTTTCCATCAGTTCAGTTGCGGGGTCGACCAACCCCAGTTTGTCGAACTCGGTGCATCCCGACACCGAGAGTCAGCACGACCGATCGGATGGTCGGGAACAACGCAGACGTTGGAGTGGCGAATGCACTTCAACAATTGGCTACTCGAGATGACTATTTTGGCCCAAACTGTTGGTGAATAACCCGAACCCAAACACGGATGCCCCGCTTCAAAATGTAATCCGTATGCACCCTCCACGTTTGGCGGTGCCACGACCCGTTAAGTGGGAGGATTGGCTAGCGACTGGAAAAGATTTTGAAGCGATTGATTGCCCGAGGTGAGGAAAGTACCGATTGCCCAAGATTTCCTCACTAAGGAGGCCGCTACAGTGGAAGGTCATCAAGCCACGGGATCGTATTGCCTCATGGGATGAATTTAAGGAGCTCTTGGAGGCCGAGTTTTGTCCTTGGCGGTGCAGAGAGGCGAATCCGAGCCTTCTTCGAGGCTAAACCACAAGATATTCCCGTTTCGCAGCGATCGTGGAGTATAACCAACAATTAATCCATGTGAAGGATCAAGTACGTAACGAGCGCGATAAGATCCGTTATTTTGATATGCGGATGAATTTGGACTTACGGCGGTACATGGCCGGATTTGCTTGTACCACACCGAAAGAGTATCGTGACGAGCTTTATCCCATGATATGTTGAGCCCCGACAATGATACCGTTGAAGAACCGAAGAAGCGAAAGTCGGGGAAATTTTTCGGCTCTAAGGGTGGCAACTTTCGAAGTCACAGCGACTAAACGTTTTGCCGGACAATCGTCACGTTCTAATAAAGGGAAGAGGGGTTACCGTCCCACTTCGGGTACCTCAAATCGCGCGGTGACTTGCTATAATTGTGGCCGTTCGTGCCATATTAATTTGGAATGCCACTTTCCACCGTTGAAGTGTCACACGTGCGGACAGATGGGACATAGAGCGACTTATTGTTCCGAGCCGAATCGGACTTTGGACACTCGGGCTTCGCCCCACCGGTCAACCTCGGCAGAATTTTGGCAGGGGCCGGGACGGGTCGAACGGCTGGAGGGGAACTCTAGCGTCGGTTCGGTACAACCACGAGTTTATGAGATGCGTCGAGCAGGCAGCCCGACGCGGCGGTGGCTTCAGTACCATCCATATTTTATCTTATCCGGTCAGTGTGCTTTTTGATTCGGTGCTACACATTCTTTTATTTCTTTGGAGTGTGTGCCGTTTGAATATAACTTGTCTGATCGTTTGCGATCCCTTCATCGTGAGATCGCGAGGGGATAGAATCGTGGGAAACCGGGAGATTAGAGATTTTCCGGTGATTATATCCGGTATGGATTGGTTATCGAATTTAATTGTAGTTGATATGGAAGGCGAGGACGTGATCCTCGGCGAGGATTGGCTTGATAGGCATCAAGCGATTATGAACTACCGTACCAAGGTTATCACCATGATGACTAAAGACGGATCTGAGTACTCATTTTTGGGGCGTAAGTTGGGCCAATCCAAGTTACTTATCAGTTCCATGAAGGCCGTAAAACTTTTGAATAAAGGTTGTACGGGCTATTGGTGTTATGCGTTGAAAACATAAGGAATTGAAGTCGATTTCTCTTCGATTCCGGTCATTAATGAGTATCCCGATGTTTTTCCGGATGACCTCCCGGGATTACCGCCAGATCGAGAGATAGATTTTTCCGTGGATTTAGAGCCGGATGCGGCCCCGATTTTTAAAGCACCTTATCGGATGGCACCTTCCGAGATGCAGGAATTGAAGACTCAGTTGGGAGAACTTTTGGAAAAAGGGTACATCAGACCGAGTGCTTCGCCTTGGGGCACGCCCGTTCTTTTCGTCAGGAAGAAGGATGGTTCACTACGTTTGTGCATTGACTACCGTGAGCTGAATAAAGTAACCATCAAGAATAAATATCCTTTGCCTCGTATAGACGATCTATTTGATCAATTGCAAGGAGCTGCGGTTTTCTCGAAGATTGATTTAAGATCCGGGTATTATCAACTCAGGGTAAGGGAGTCCGACGTTCCGAAGACGGCGTTTCGGACGAGATATGGGCATTATGAATTTGTAGTTATGCCTTTTGGGTTGACGAATGCGCCGGCAGTATTCATGCAATTAATGAATAAAATATTCATCGAGTACCTCGACAGGTGTGTAGTCGTCTTTATTGACGACATCTTAATCTATTCTCGAAATAAGGAGGAACATGCCCGACACTTGCGTTTGGTTTTAGAGATTTTGAGAACCGAGCACCTCTATGCAAAATTCTCGAAATGTGAGTTTTGGTTGGAAGAAGTTATGTTTCTCGGCCATGTGATTTCGGCCGAAGGGGTTCGTGTAGACCCGCAGAAGATCGAGGCAGTGTTAGGCTGGGCACCGCCTAAAAATGTTAAGGAGGTTCGTAGCTTTTTGGGCCTTGCTGGGTATTACCGTCGGTTTGTCGAGGGGTTCTCGAAACTCGCTCGACCGCTTACGAAATTACTCCAGAAGACCGAAAAGTTTATTTGGACGGATGAGAGACAACAGAGCTTCGATGAACTGAAGAGACGATTAACTTCAGCGCCGATTCTAACTTTACCACATGGTAGCGAAGGCTTTACAGTTTATAGTGACGCTTCGGGTCAAGGCATGGGCTGTGTTCTTATGCAGCATGATAAGACAATAGCTTTTGCGTCACGACAATTAAAACCTTATGAGATGAATTATCCTACTCACGATTTAGAGTTGGCCGCTATTGTCTTCGCACTCAAGATTTGGCGGCATTATTTGTACGGTTCACCGTGTCGGATTTATACCGATCACAAGAGCCTGAAATATATTTTCAGTCAGAAGGAGCTAAATATGAGGCAGAGACGTTGGTTAGAATTGATAAAGGATTATGATTTGGAGATTCTTTACCACCCCGGAAAAGCCAATGTCGTTGCGGATGCTTTGAGCCGCAAATCGGCATCTCTTCAAATGCTTGAGGTTCTTACGTCTCAGACGAAGATTCGTCAGGATTTAATTGAACAAGGGATCGAAGTTTGGCTTCAGCGAGTACAGGGACAGTTGTGTACTCTCGAAATTACTTCGTCCTTGGTTGATGATATCAAAGGGAAATAGTGGAGTGACCCGATGATTTCTCAACTGAAGGAAGATGTAATTAAAGGAAAAGCTACAGGCTTTATGGTACACGAGAATAGTATTTTGAGATTTCAGGGCAGGTTTTGCGTTCCGAATGATTTGGAATTGAGACAGAGGATTCTCCGAGAAGCTCATGCTACGCCTTACTCAATCCACCCCGGAACGAGTAAGATGTACAAAGATTTGAAGCACAATTTTTGGTGGAATAACATGAAGAAGGATGTTACGGAGTTTGTACTACGGTGCTTGACGTGTCAACAAGTCAAGATCGAACATCAACGACCAGCGGGATTGTTGAAACCACTCCCCATTCCCGAGTGGAAGTGGGAAGACATCTCGATGGATTTCATCACTGGCATGCCGAGAACTCGGACTGGAATGAATATGATTTGGGTAATTGTTGATCGGTTGACCAAGTCTGCACATTTCTTGGGTATTAAGGATACTTGGGGACCGGATGGTAGCTCGAACCTTTATTCTTTGAGATCGTGAGGTTACACGGTACCCCCAAGACCATTGTTTCGATCGAGACGGCCGTTTCGTATCGCATTTTGGCGTGCCGTTCATCGAGGCTCAGGTACGGAGTTGAGATTGAGCACTTCCTTTCATCCTCGGTCGGACGGTCGGACGAGAGAGGACGATTCGAGACATTGGAAGATATGTTACGGGCTTGTGCCTTGGATTGGAGTAATGATTGGGAGCTTCACTTGTCGTTGATCGAGTTTGCTTACAATAATAGTTGGCATGCGTCGATGAAAATGGCACCCTTGAGGCACTCTATGGTAGGCGATGTAGGTCGCCATTATGTTGGGACGAGGCTTCGAGCTAGTTGGGACGGAACCGGATATGTTATTGGAGACCAAGGAAAAGATTTCTATTATCCGAGATCGACTGCGGCGCCAGTCGTCGGAAATCTTACGCGATACTCGTCGTCGACCCTTGGAGTTTGAAGTGGGGATCACGTCTTGCTCAAAGTATCACCGACTGCAGGAGTTTTCCGCCGGGAAAAAGGGAAAACTCGATCAAGGTATATCGGACCTTTCGAGATTTTGGACAGAGTTGGAGATTTAGCTTATCGCTTGGCGTTGCCTCCACTTTGAGTCACGTCCATAGTGTTTTCCATGTGTCCCGATTGAGGAAGTACGTCTGATCCGAGCCACATTATCGACTACGGTGAGATTAGCGTGGCGAGGATATTACCTTTCCGGAGAAACCCGTGAAGATTCTTGAGCGCCGTGAGAAACAACTTCGGCATAAGACCATTCCACTGGTTAAATTACAATGGTCGAGGCATGGAGTCGAAGAGGCGACTTGGGAGACGGAAGAGAAGATGCGAGTTGAATACCCCGAACTATTTATTTCTTAAGTTTCGGGACGAAACTTCTTTTTAGAAGGGGAGAATGTAATATCCGGTTGTAATTCAGTCATTATCATTCAGTAATTTCATTCGGTGATTGTCACTCAGTGGATTTTCACTCATTTATAATCATTCATCAATCATGTTCATTCACCCATGTTCACCGTTCGGAAAAACTTCGAGTTGTGTATCGTTATTGTTCATCGTTTCAACTTTCCTCTTATGAGTTCGACTTTGTTAGATAACCATTAATTTTTGGTAACTCCAAAAATTCTTAATCTTTGCAATATTATAGATCATCGAGTTAGCTTTCCAATGGTTCAAACGGTGAGTCAATCGGAGTCCGGACGAGAGAGTTATGGTCGTTTTAGCTCCCCCGCTCATTTCTCGCTTATTGGCGATCACCGCCGACCGAACTCGGCCGTGTCGTCCGACACGGCCCGTGCCGTACTCGTCCGGAAATGCCGGTTTCTGCCACAGGACCCGACCGTGTCGTCGACCGCGGCGAGTCGAACTCTTTCGGATAAGCCGTAACCGACGCCCGGGCCGACCGTGTTCGTGACACGGTCGAGTCATCTTGAGTCATTGTCGGACGGGTCACTATCGGCAGGCCCTCGCGCCGCGACCGTGTCAAGCGTGACACGGTCGAGTCCCTGTCGTCGATTGCGCACCACGACCGTGCCCGATCGGCACGGCCGTGTCGGCAGGTAGTCAACCCCTATAATTGTTTTTTTGAGCATTTCACTCATTTCTTCCCCATTTCTTCACCTACAACCGAGAGAGAGAGCTTGAGGGAGGGATTTCCTTCACAAATCATTTGAGTGTTTGATTTTCTTCATCTCCTTTCGATCGGGAAGCCCGGATAATCGATCTAACGCGTGTTCCTTGGATCATAGAGCTTGGATATTCAAGAGGTAATTTCTTCGACATCTTGACTTCTCGATTTTGTGTGGGTATTGACGTTTTGGATGATTAAATCATGGTGTATGGTGTGATATATGCGTGATTATGGACATGTTTGAGTATTCACCGGATTATTGAAAGATTATTCAAGAACACTTTGAATTTTGTGTTGGATTTTGGGGTTTTCGTAGATTCGTCCGTTTTGTCCGATTGAAGCTTGAGAACCTTGAGATTTTGATATATATCTATACCGTATGAGTGTTTTCTTCCGATTTTACGGGTTAGATTGTGCCGTTTCGGACTTGTGAGAGTTTGGGCGATTTCCCAACCTTTAGTTATCCACTCGTATATTTTCTTGAATCGTAGACGAGTTTCGGGAGTCTCTTCGTGTAATTTGAGTATGGATAATTAATTGTCATATTCCTTGCGAATCTTTTAGGTGCCGGAAGCGCGTTCTCGGACCTACCGAACTCATACCTTTCCTCCGTTCGATTTCTCGATGTCTCAAAGGCAAGTATACATTTATGATTGTACGTTCTCGACTTTGAAAGTATGAAATATTGATGGTATGATTATTTCTAGCCACTCCGGGACGGGCCTATGGTTCTCTGAGGGTTTCGTAGCCTCTGGTGCGATTCCATGGTTGATATGAACGAACCGTTTCTACGGCATTCATATGAAATAATGTTGGCATGTAATGAACGAACCGTTTTGACGGCATTCCTACATGTAACGGCGTATGATATGAACGAACCGTTTCTACGGCATTCACATACGTCTTAAGATTTTAGTCATTCCGGAATACTAGTCTTGAATTGATGCATTGACGGTTACATTTACTTTATTGTCGAGGAGTATTGTGTTTCATACTTGATATACTTGCACTAGCTATTCGACGGCTAACCCCTTTATGGGGGAAATACGTTTCATGTATTTCAGGTTCCAGGAGAGCGTACGGGCAGGTATCGGGTCGGCATAAAGATGGTGGGCAAGTGCCGTTTCTACGGCATTCACATACGTCTTAAGATTTTAGTCATTCCGGAATACTAGTCTTGAATTGATGCATTGACGGTTACATTTACTTTATTGTCGAGGAGTATTGTGTTTCATACTTGATATACTTGCCCTAGCTATTCGACGGCTAACCCCTTTATGGGGGAAATACGTTTCATGTATTTCAGGTTCCAGGAGAGCGGACGGGCAGGTATCGGTTCGGCATAAAGATGGTGGGCAAGTGTGATACTGTGTCTTTCTTCCAGTTTTATTTCTTTGGAGATTCCCGTTCAGTGTTGTTGTACTGGATTGGCTATTTAATACTCGAGTATTGTTTTCCTTTTTCCTTGATGTTCCGGCCTGTGTTTGCCGAAGTATTGAATTGAGTTGTGATGTTTGTAAATACATTGGTTATATTTCGAATACCTTTGTATTGTTTTTCATTCCAATGTGTGTAGACCTTATCGGTCAAAAATTATGGTTCCGCGTATGTTTAGCCTTGTGGGTCCCACGGCGGGGCTTACGGCGCTGTAATATCCCTGAATAACTTGGGCGTGTTACACAATTCTCTTAATATACGAATCAAACATGATCATAACCAATTCAAAAGTCGATACAACACTACCCAAAACTCATTGGGGCATTAAAACAAGCACGTTGTAAACAATCTCCCATTGTTTACAACTAAACACAATAATATTGAAAACCAACCTCCAATGAATGATAAAATCCAACAAAACTTCATGAATACCATCAATAATACAATAGGAATACTTAAATCGAGACTTCAACAACATCTAGTCGAAAACCCCCAAAATACCAAAGTCAACCCGTAAGGGTTCTTGAACAATTCCTCAATGATTCCGAAATTCCGAAAATTATACCAATGAATCCGTAAGAATACAAATATCCAAGATAGATAATCCATATCTAACATATCCCAACATAAAAGCAAGCTAACTCGAAGAGATCGGGGATAAAACCTTCAAATCCCGAAATTCAAGATTCAATGAAAATTACCTTGATTTGGAGTGAAGAAACTGATTAAGTGATAATTAATCCAACCACTAAGCTTGGAGATGTTGGTAGATGTTTGCATCTCAAGGAGACCTTTCCGAATCGCCTAAGCTCGTCTGAAATGGATGAGAAATGAAGAAATGACGAAGGTTGGACTGAACTGTCCTATTTATACTATCCCAGCTTAGCGCGTGCTAACTCCTGATATTAGCAAGCGCTACCTCTCAAACTGAAATTAAAACATGATGATGATGATGACAATAATCTCGGCTCGATCTCAAACAGCGATGAATGACGACAACTACTGATATGATCCAAAAATACGCCGAATGGTGGTTACAACTGAATGAACATGAGTGATGAATGGTTATTACTGAGTAAAAAAAAATTCTGAGTGACAGTTACTGAGTGAAAATAAATGAATTCTCAACCGGGTATTACACGCGTGTTGATTGATGTACTGTTAGGTTGGTCAATCGTGTTGATTTTCGTTCGTTGTGTTTTGCGATTGTTCGTCTAATCGACTTGATTGTATTATCTGTTTGATGACACTTGTCACTTGTTGGTTTTATTGTGTCTCTACCGGTGGCGTTGTGTTGGTCGTCGTGGAGCGTGTGTGCACACCGTATATTCCTTTGCGTTGTTTGTAATGTTTCGCCGCTGGGCGTTAGTTACGCATTCTTATGTATCTCATTGAAATATTCATGGTGGTATATTTCTTCTCCCTACTTGTTTTAAGTTTCGGGACGAAACTTCTTTTAAGGAGGGTGGAATGTAATACCCGCAATTTCAATTTCCGGTAATTTTCTTTTTTCGGCGGGAGTCCATTTCGACGACTCGCTCATGACCGTATCGTCATTATGGGAATGATTAATTCTGCATTTTTTGTCATCCGAGTTCGTTTCGGTATCGTTTAATTGAGTTCCGTGTTCTTAAGCGATTTTTCCGCACTTGAGTTCGATTCTTGCGAATCTCGTCCGAAACTGTTGTTTCGAGTTTCACGTAAGTTCATTTAATGTTATTATTCATGTTGCGAGCTTTAGTTTGGTGTTTCTATCGTGTATCGTGTATTTCGGACGTTTTGGGCCATTTTTGTAATTTCTCAAAGTTTGGGGTAATTACTTCCGTTGTCGAATTTCGAGCCTTCAGGTAGTCGGAATCATGTGTTCTCTTGGTGCTCAGATTCGTATTTGTGAGTACGTCGTAACCGTACCTTCGATTTATATTCAGGTTCGGGTTTCGGGGTTGTCCGGGCCGTCGGAGTGGCCACGACCGAGTCACGGCCGGAGCAGGGCCTCGCCTGGCCGAGTTACGGCCGTAAGGTGCCGGTTACGGCCGTACATGCTCGGCAGACCTGGCTGGACGAAGGCCGGTTACGGCCGTAAGGCGTGATCCGTTACGGCCGTAAGTGGTCGGCAGGTGCTGGGCTGGTTTTTGACGAATGCCGGTTACGGCCGTAAGGGCCTGCCGAGTACGGTCGTATGGGCCGAGTTACGACCGTAAGGCACTGCCGGTTACGGCCATAAGCGTCCGGCAGTGTCCGTCTATATAAGGCCTGACAACGGGTTTTTGCTCATTTCTTCACTTTTCTTGCTGCTATCGGACGGGTGCGACGAGAAATAGGGTTCTTGGTAGATTCTACTCAATTCCAAGGCATTTTGGAAGATTCTTGTTGATTATATCATCATCCAATCCGTGTTCTTCGTCGAATCAAGGTATATTTCTTGATTTTCCTTCAAGTTGACTTTTTTGGGAAATATTCTTGATTTCGATTCTAGTCCGATTTTGATACATCGGTTAGCGTAGTATGATGTTATTAATCATGTTTCACGGATTGTATATCCATATATCGAGTTTGTTTAACTCGATTGACGATTCGAGTGTTCTTGGGAATTATTGAACATTGAGTGTTCGATTAAATGCCCCAATGAGTTCCTTTCGATATTTTGTTGGGATTTCCATTGTTTTCGGCCTTGATTCTCGTCGTAATCATGTTTTATTGTTCCTTACGGAGGATTATAGGTGCTCGAGGATTCCGATGTTGAATCTCGTTGGTGATTGATGATTTGTGTGGTGTTTTCCTGTAGTAATTTCGGTGTTATCGCGTTCTTGATAGTGTTCGGGCGTTCGGGGCTGTTCGACCGCATTCCATCCGTCGTCTTGTTACGAACGTGGTTCCTAGGCAAGTACCTTGTCCATACAATTCTTGTTTTGTGGATATGATAATTAGTGATCGTCTCTATGTGTTTGTTTGATCGTTTGATTTGAACTTTCAAAAGATTCGGTTTAGCCTCGTTAAGGGCTCACTTTCAAAATGCGTGTGTTTTGTGAACGGTGTGTTTTGGGGAATTGATTTGACTGTTTTGAATGTTGAGGGCTTTGGTGATACCCCTGTTGTTTAAAGTTATGGAATCATATATTCCGTGTTAATTGTGTTGTTTGTGTTTTGAAGAGTTTGACAACGGTGTCGGGTAAGTGGCCATCTCTAGTAAGTATTCTTGATGAGCTTACATTCTTAGCATATTAGTATTGCATGAGTAACGTGTGTGTGTGTGTATGCTCACTGCGGGTTAGATCCGACGGGGTCTCGGTAGGAGTCCACAAAGGCGTGGGTCCGCGAGCTTGATTTTAACCACTGCGGGTTAGATCCGACGGGGTCTCGGTAGGGGTCTACAGAGGCGTGGGTCCGCGGTTAATTGTGGTGCATTTTACAAATGTGTTTTGAGATTGGCGTTTCCGGAAACGAGTGTTTTGAACGGCTTTCATGATTGCATGCATTGACTAAGTGTGTAAGAGGTAAGTTGCTCGTTTGGCTTACTTGGCTAGGATGGCACTAGAGTATTTTGTCGTATGTGCTTTAGTCGTTTAACTGTGGGGTTTTGATATTGGAAAACGAACGTTGTTATCGTTCCCGTGTACTGTGATTTGATGTAATTTGGGGCTAAAATCCCAACGGTTTTGTAAAGGTCATTTTTCGGAAAACAAACCTTCGGGGCGGTGACCCCATTCGTATTTCGAGTTTTGGAAATAGAAGGATTCGATAATCCTAAATTATTTTCTATTAAAACTCCCGAAGGCATATCAAACCATTTTGTAAACTATTTTCCCTTGATTGGTGATTCTCTCAGTTTTTAGAAAGTTTTACTCAAACTCTTGTCTCGGGAAGTACCTTCTTGTTATGTTGGAATCTTTGAGGATTCTTGATTGTTATTATTCTTGGAATGTGAATTGTATGGCTCGTATTTTGCACTTTGTTCTTGCACTAGCAAAACAGTGGAGTTTTGCTAACCCCCGAGTATTCGGGGGGTGGATGTCTGTTTTTGCATTCAGGTTTGGGAGCATAACACAGGGTCGGCATGAATGATGATGAAAGATGAACGATACTAATCACATGAGGATCCGTATGATGTCATTGGTTTAGTTATAGTTTATTTTCCGCTGCAGTATTCTTTCCCGTTGTACGGGAGTGTGTTGTATTCGACCCCTGCGTGGACATGTAATGAGTTTGAGTTGTATGTATTTATTGAAAGACCAAGTCGGTCTACTGAGTCATTTTAGCCTTAAAGGCATTGTTGAGATGTTCTATGTTGTTACCAGCCTGGTAGATCCTTGAGGAAAGGTTCTACGGCGTGTAATATCCCTGAGCGGATTGGGGGTGTTACATCTATCAAGGCATGCCATGGGTACAACAAACGTAGATGTAAATATTTTCATAGGTTGTCACTAATAATATAGCAATATAATGTTTTATCACCGCTTTGTACCGATGTGATATTTCTGCTTAAAAATAAAATTACTTGTGGACATGACTAAGGTTATAATGCATTATATGTTAGTCGGCGAGTGCACGATGAATTGTCATCCTAACATGTTTCAACATCCTCCGTTCTGCTCCAAGTTTCGAGGACGAAACTTCTTTTTAGGGGAGAAGGATGTGATACCCTGTTGTAGTTAAATCGAACGATTTTATATTTTGTGAACTATCGAATAAATCTATTTATTATCTCGGACTTGAGAGTTATACCACCCCGCATTTTGTTTAGAGTGCCGAACCTAAATTTCTGTAATTTCGGCGTGTTACTATACACGTTACATATAATATTTTGTAAGTCGTTGCCTTATTGACGAACTATCAGTACGAAACATAGAAATAATAATTATTATTATTATTATCCCCTATATATTAAAAGAGAAGACTCTATGCCAAATGTCATTCCCACAATTAATCTCCAACCACAGATTTTTGAATTGTTTTTTTTCCTATGTGTCTTTTTCTTAAATTCTAGCCTATGTGACATGGATAGTGAGTCACATATCCACGTGGGAAATCTTCTTTCCTATCCTATTTTTTTTCTTTTCCTCTTCCCGTATCGCCCCAAATTCATATTCTATCCTAGGGAAAATCTTTTCTATCCTCTTCCCGTATCGCCTCAAATTCATATTCTATCCTAGGGCAAATCTTTTCTATCCTAGGGCAATTTTTTTTTCTTTTCCTCTTACCGTATCGCCCCAAATTCATATTCATTCTTTTCCTCTTCCCATATCGCAACCAAATTTGGCAAGCAAATCTTGTCGCCTCAATAGGAAGCGGTAAGCACCAATCTTCTGGTATCTTCTTGGCAGCAAATTTTCGCAACAAATCTTGGTAAGCAATTCTTCTCGCCCCAATAGAAAAGGGTAAGCACCAAATTCTCGCCCCAACAAATTTCCAGAAAATCTTTGGAACATATTTTTTGCTAACAAATTTCTAGATTTTATGCCTAAAAATATTTTGAAAGTTCAACTATAAAAGGATTACTAATTGTATTTTTATAGTTTACTTCATGGACAGTTTCAAAGTTTGATTCATGTTAGCCGACCCCAAATTATTTTGGGACTAAGGCTTAGATGTTGTTGTTGTACTTCATTCCAGTGAATAAATTAGTATACAATTTCATTTTTTTAGATTAAAATATGGAGCAAGATTTAATTTCTGTTCGTCGTATAGATCCTTCGAAGGAAACGAAACTTATTAGGATACGCGTTCAGTGGATTTGGTTTGCTGCGAGAAATGACAATTCCGGATTATTTTTATTCAATGCCGATGATTTTGTGTGATGAAGAGGTATTTTTTTTCCAGTTTTATGAGATTTTGTATTAGACTGTTGCAATTATGGTGTTTGAAGGGAATGTATTTGTGTGTATTGATTATGTTTTCATGTTGATTATATTTTAATGTTTAATATGTTGATTGTTTGTGTTTAATATGGTTTAATATATAGTGGATATTCACTGTTTTAATATGGTTAATATCCACTATGTGAATCAAACATAATTTAAAAAAAAAGAATACAAATACATGAGGTCAAGTTTGAGTTTCTTACATGTAATAAATCACTTGAATCCTTCTTTCTCCAGTTTTAAATAAATACTTATTTGACTTCATTCTTTATTCTTCATTTGGTTTTAAACGGTTTGGAACTGCATTGTATTTTTTCCATATGTAATTTTTCTATAACACTTTCCATGCAGAATACTAAGATTCAAGCTTCCGTTCCCCGTGCTCAAATTGGTAAGATTTCTCAAACCATGAAGGAGGGTTTCCTTTATGGTTTACAGAATTACACTGTTGGTCGGAACGTGGATGATTTTTTGTACAAAGTCATCCATATCGATTAGGGTTTCACAGATATACTACTGTGAAACCATGTCCTCGCCTTGAAATACCGAGATATGGATTTCAGTTTGTTACTTTTGAAAATATCAACGAGGGGGCAATGGATTTAAAACTTTCAGTTGGTGCGTATTATAAATCTTATATCACCTTATCCGTATAGTTTTTATATGATATCTGCTTAGTCGATGAAATTGTTATTTTTTCAGATGTTATTGGCCAGATGATTGGTGCTGGTGAATTGGTTGATATATCGAAAAGGAGTGGTGGAAATACGAAAAGTCATACCATACATCTTCGCAATAATCAGTGAGTATATTATTGTTTTTCCTGTTTCTACAAATTCAGTTTTATTACGATTGATCGTAACGGTGTAATTTGTTGGTATATCAGAATTAACGTTCTGGTATGCACTTTGTGGGGGAAATATGCTGAGGAGATTAGTAAGTATTTGACTAGAGAGGAACCGATTGTCGTTATTATGCAATTTGCACGTCTGAAAAAGTGGAACGGTAAACACATGATTTATTTTAATTGATGGCAGAATTTGTTTTCACCTATTTTAATTGATAGCATCAATATTTTACACTATCCTCAAACTATGTTTTATCTATTTTCTATAATGTCATATTTGTAGACGAATGGACTGTGGGTAACACTTTTAACTCTACAAGATTACTTATCGATTCCGATATAGACGAAGTGCTTGAATTCAAAAAGAGGTATTTGTTTGAACAAATTACTTGGCATTATTCATAATTTAGTGTTCCTTATGCATAATTGTTGATGTTGCGTATTCTGATTCTTTTTTAATATGAAGCATGTTGAGTGCGACGTCGACCCCAATGAAAAGTTTGTCCAGAATTGGAAGTCAATCGGTAAGCACTATTTTGAGTGAACTTGCCGAAGAATCTGACATGAAGGACTTAATTGAACCCCAATGAAATTTAACATATGCTGAATTTCCAACTAAGTTTGTTTGGAAACCAAAAGATCGAATTTGGCTTCCACGAAAAAAAGGCATTGCTATTGGTAGGCCATATTATGTTCCTCCAGGAGCAGGTAAATGTATTACAATTCATATTTACAATTCAATCAAAAATTTTGTTTTGACTTCAAAGGTACAATTGATATCAAAATTGATGATTGATGCAAACTAATACTTTTAGTGACAACAATTTTATAAAAGAATTTTCTTTGCCAAAATTTATTTAGTTAAAAAATTATTCCACATTTATATTTCTTTACTATAGCAAATGTTACTTTATCTATTTTATATGTGGTATAATATATTTGTTAAAAGATTATTAGGGGTTTTAAAATGTAGTATACTAATTTGCAGATGACTTATATAAAAAATATCTTATTAAGTGCAAATATTTATAAGTTCTCTTTTACAAGAGAACTCTATTATATGAGTCTTCTTTTCCATCACAAGAAAGGTCCAAGAAGTCATGCTAAAATCCGAACTATCGGTACAGTAAAATTTCCTACATTTAAAGAAGCATGTTACTCTATGGGATTGCTTGATGATGACAAAGAATACATTGATGGAATTAAAGAGGCAAGTTTTTGGGGGTCTGCACATTATATTATAAATCTCTTTGCAGTTTTATTATTGGCTAACAATATTTCAAGGCTGGAATATGTGTGGGAAAATACTTGGCAGTTTCTTGGAGATGATATTCTGCACAGACAACGTACGTTGGTCGGCATATCAGGTACATGATTAATTAATAACATTTATTGTGAGTGATTAAATAATAAAATGCATTTCCATTTTTTCAAAGTCTCATTGTTTACCTCTACTAATTTCAAAACATAACTTTTGCAGATTTGCAGTTGAGTGATGAACAAATAAAAAATTTCACGTTGGTTGAAATTGAAAAATTGCTATATCGTAGTGGTAGCACTTTCACTAAATTTTCTTCGATGCCATATCCCGACATGAATGTTGTTGTTGAAGGTCAAAATAAACTTATACAAGAAGAGCTTAAATATGATCAAAACATGATGGAAGTTGAACATCGTAAGCTTTTCTCAAGTTTAATAGATGAGCAACGAGCTATTCATGATAAGATTCTAAATGATGTGGCGAATGATAAAGGTGGGTTATTTTTTGTTTACGGGTATGGTGGAACTGGAAAGACATTTGTTTGGAATACTCTATCAGCAGCCATTAGAGCTAAATGAGAGATAGTTCTGAATGTTGCATCAAGTGGAATTGCTGCACTACTTTTGCCAGGAGGTAGAACAGCTCACTCGAGGTTTGGTATACCATTTATTGTTCATGAAAATTCTGATTGTTCTATCGATGCTGGATCAGAGTTAGCCGAACTTCTAATCAAAGCTAAGCTTATCATATGGGATGAAGCTCCGATGATGAATAAATTTTGTTTTCATGCTTTAGACAAAAGTTTGAAAGCAATAATGCAAGGAAATATAGCAAAAAAGGATCAGCTTCCATTTGGTGGCAAAGTTGTGGTTTTGGGTGGTGACTTTCGACAAATATTGCCAGTTTTTCCTAAAGGTAGTCGTGAAGACATTGTTTTTTCCACAATCAACTCTTCAGAACTGTGTAATCATTGTAATGTTCTAAAGTTGACTAAAAATATGCGGTTGACAACTAGATCAGATCAATGTCACACAAACCCAGTTGAATTAAAAGAATTCTAGGAATGGATTTTGAATGTTGGTGATGGTGATGTAAGAACATCTTCAGATGGTGAATCAATCATAGAAATTCCTGAAGAATTTTTGATAACATATACTGGTGATCCAATAGAAGCTATAGTTCATAATACATATCCATCGCTAACTGCTAAGTATTCAGATCTACAATATTTCCAAGACAGACCTATTCTTGCACCAACTCATACTGTTGTTGAAGCAGTTAATGATCACATTATAAATCTTCTTCGAGGTGATATTACTGAATTCATGAGTGCAGATGGTTTATCCAGCTCAAATGGAAATTGTGATGTTAACCAACAGGTCTATTCAAGGGATTTTCTTAACACCATACGATGTTCTGGGGTTCCAAATCATAAATTGGGATTGAAAGTTGGTGTTCCGTTAATGTTACTACGAAACATTGATCAAGCTAACCCCCAATCTGCTCAGGGATATTACACGCCGTAGAACCTTTCCTCAAGGATTTACCAGGCTGGTAACAACATCGAGCATCCTAATAATGTCTTTAAGGCTAAAATGACTCAGTAGACCGATTTGGTCTTTCAATAAATACATACAACTCAATCTCAATACATGCCCACGCAGGGGTCAAATACAAAATACTCCCGTACAATGGGGAAAAATACTGCAGCGAAAATAAAGTACAACTGAACTAATACAACAACGTACGGGTCCTCGTGTGATTAGTATCGATCATCTTTCATCATCCTTCGTGCCGACTCTGTGCTATGCTCCTCAACACCTGAATGTAATACAGACATCCACCCCCCGATTACTCGGGGGTTAGCAAAATTCTACTATTTTGCTAGTGCAAGTATAATGTGCAAAATACGAGTCATACAATTCAAGTTCCAAGAATAATAACAATCCGGAATCCTCAAAGATTCAAACACAATTTACAAAATGGTTTAATATGCCATCAGGAGTTTTAATAGAAAACAATTTAGGATTATCGAATCCTTCTCTTTCCGAAATCAACAGGGTCACAGCCCAAAGGTTTTATCTTCAAAAATAGAAAACCAACAACAATTCACATGGTCAAAACCCAAGTCACGTGTCCTCGACGGACATAAAAATCAGCAAAACATAACCACCCAAGATACAAAATCTCGGTCACACCCAAGGTACTCGACCTCGTCAATACATCCAAAGCATATACATAACACCGTGAACACATGCCACGTCATCTTACGGTTGGATCAATCACTTGTTGTCTCCTGACCACATGATCGCATGTCATGTGTCACCGTAGGTTCCATATACCATCGTGATCACTTGCCACGTCATCTCACGGTTGGATCAATCACTTGTTGTCTCCTGACCATATGTGCGCATGTCATGTATCACCGTAGGTATCCCGAGGCTCTCATGGTTGGATCAATCACTTATTGCATCTTGACTACATGATCACATGTCATGTGTCACCGTAGACCCCGCCCATATACACACATTCACACACATAACATAGCATGCCAAGGATATCCAAACAATTCACCCAAAGGCAATAAACACATAGCACAACACAAGTATCAAATCACAACACACCGAAATGAGATAATATATGTATATATATTATCAAAGCACAACAACAACACCAAGCGTATTCATAGGGTTCACGTTACCATTCACGAAACACACCATTCACAAAACACACGCGTATTGAAAATGAGTCTTTAACGAGGCTAAACCGAATCTTTTGAAAATTCATTTCAAACAACCAAACAAATACATTTAGACGATCACCGATCATCATATTCACGAAACAAGAAATGTATGGACAAGGTACTTGCCTCGAATAACCACAAACGCGGGGAATCAACCGAAGTAGGTTGGCACGAACCGACTATGAACCCGCCGACTCCGCCAAATGCCAACTCGCGACAATAAACTATGAAGGACAATAACAACAATGCAAAGCCGCTGAATTGGAGGAACAAATGACAAAATCTCAAGGGTTTCCCCCAAAATGGCCAAGAACACGAATCGACCGACCAAAACATGAAAACGAAATTCCAAACCGGAATATGGATATTCAATCCATAGGATATGTTTAACAACATCATTTAACAACAATCGATTCATCAAAATCGGATGGAAAATGAGATCAAGAACAAAACTCCCCAAAAATTCAACTCTAGGGATTAAAAAAAATACCTTGATTCCGCGAAGAACAATAGATTAGATGATGTTATAATCACCTAGGGTACTCCAAAACACCTTTGGATCAAGAAAAATCGGCCAAGATCGCGATCCCTAGCCGCTCTTGACTCAACCCCGCGGAGAGGAGGAGAAATGAGGTGGAAATGATGTATCACGACTGCTGTCCAGTTTATATACACTGGACAGCTTAGTGTGCGCTAATCTTTAAGATTAGCGTGTGCTATCGAGGACTGAAGTAAAACTTCCTGACAAAAATACACTGTTAGCGTGCGCTAACCACAAGTGTTAGCGTGCGCTAACGGGACCTTCAGACACAGTCCAGTAGCTCCTGGACTGCCCTGAACTACCAGGTAGCACGCGCTATCCTCACCCTAGCGTGCGCTACTAATTCACTCTATCACGCGCTATGATACTAAATAACGTGTGCTGATCAACATCTTAACCCAGTCCAATAGCCTCTGGACAGTTTCTGCACCACTAGTTAGCGTGCGCTACCACACCCGTAGCGTGCGCTAATAACTGCACCTTAGCACGCGCTAACCACTAAGTGTAGCGTGCGCCAACGACTCGTAAAGACAGTAACAGAACTCTCAGAAATGGGCACGACGACGGATACCCATAACTTTGGGAAATTACAAAACGGCCCCAAATGTCCGAAAATCACAATACGACAATGAATAACCAAACTAAAGATCACAACACGTAAAACAATGTTGAATGAACTTACGAGAAACCCGAAACAACAGTTTCGAACGAGATTCGCAAGAATCAAACTCAAGCGCGGAAAAGTCGCTTAAGAACAAGGAACTCAACAAAACGACACCGAAATGAACTCGGATGTAGAATTAATCATTCTCAGATTGACGAAACGGTCACAAGCGAGTCGTCAAAATGGACCCCTGCCAAAAAAAGAAAATTACCGGAAATCAAAATTGCGGATATTACATACTACCCTCCTTAAAAGAAGTTTCGTCCCAAACTTAAAATAAGTAGGGAGGAGCAACATCCCAATAGGAAACACTCAGCGAGATACACAAGAACCGAAAACTCAGGCCCAACGGCGAAACGTTACAAGCAATGCAATGAAACATATGGCATGAAAACACGCTCCACGATGACCATCACAACGCCACAGGCAGAGACATAATAAAACCAACAAGTGACAACCGTCATCAAACAGATAGTACAATCGAGTCAATTATCCGAACAATCACAAAGCAAGAGGTACCAATATAAGAAAACATACACAGTTAAAAAAACAGAAAATAATCAATTCACAAGGACAACCATAATCAATTCGGACTACGCCGAAATCCTCAAAAACCACACTAGGCATCTCCATGTCCTTTCGGAGCAGAGATGCAATCTCAATCCCCAAATCTCTCAGGTACTGTCTCACAATGCACGGCTCAGTGACCCACCTGGCCACACTCGAAACAGCTGACTAACGGTGAACGACAATTCTTCGCGGTATGGTCCGCTCGACTACAGTTATAACACGTCTTCATGTTGCTCACATTACTCACTGCAGGGGTACTACTCTTCTGATCACGCGATCGAGGAACCTTCTTATGATGACGAAACGATGTCCCAACCTCAGGGGGCCCACTCCCCTGATTTCTTGAAAAGTTCCCAACAATTTTCTGTTTCTTCGAGTCAGACATATTCTCGGTCGATAATCTAGATAGCTCATAGGCTAACGCCCTATTCTGATAATCTCCCAAGGAAGTACAAGTGAGACCTGCCATGTACTGATGAACCTCCGGATTCATCCGCCTACTAAAATGACAGATCTTGTCCTCCTCCGTCCTTACTTGATCCTGCACATAGTTGAGCTGTTTGCTAAAATCAATAATAGCTTGAGACAGCGGTACATCTTGCGGTTTTGCCGACAAGAATTCATTAATCCTCTGATTTCTGATCGGTTCCGGACAAAACTCATCTCTCATGAATCCCTGGAACTCTGCCCACATGACAACACGATCTCGAGCCTTAACAACCTCCCACCAACAAGTGGCATCTTTGTCGAGAAGGTACTGAGCGACCGGTACCTTACGTTCTTCTGGACAATCAACTACCTCAAATATCTTTTCCTACTGGAAAAGCCAACCATCCCAACCCAATGCATCTACGGCACCAGCAAAATGAGGAGGATTCATACGAAGCAATTCTCGAAGCCACTGATTTTACACCAATGTTCTGGGTCACATCTGTACTACGTTGAATTGCTTGAGTCAACTGAGTCATCTGTGCAGCTACCTGCTGCAGAATAGTAGCAACACCGATACCAGCACCATCACCGGCAGCATGATCCTGATCACGCATCCGGTTGCCACGACCACGACCCCTGCCCCTCAGCATACTGAATGAGCAACCACTCAGCACAACAGAAAATCATAACACGCAACACATACAATGATTACTATCATAAAGAAACAAACATACCAACATCAAAGCAACGACGGCATCGTTCGGCGATCTCAACGGCCCGAACGATAACCAGCACATAATCACAAAACATCATGAAACAATCACACATGTACACAAATGTACAAACCCAAGCTTTAACATCTTGCACATGTGCGACAACACGCAATTCACCACGAGGCGATAAACATTAAATACCACATCACATCTCTCACAGAGGGATAGTACAACAAATGTGTGGCGAACGACTTAACGCTCACACCACCAACTCAATCACAACTCGGAGGGCTAACACCGTAATGACAATACTAACATCATACACACCTTCTCCGACCACAAGCAGGAAGTGATAGGTTTTAAAAACGAGAACCTCCTTTTGAAAATAATTTTGGAAACATCAGTTGATCTTGAGTATCACCTTTCAAAAAGTAGTACAAACATCGTCATCGAGACTTTGAAAACCATCTTGCTTTCAATAAAAATGAGGACACTTTTCTTTTAGTGAAAAACTTTCAGAATATTCGACCCTCGGGTCTAAGCAGAAGCGTTTCTAAATCATTGAAAATATCTCAAAATATTTTGGTCCTCAAGTGGAATAATTTTGAAACATACTGTGGCACCTTGGAAGTACCGCGAGAAATAATTCATTTTAAAAGTACGTCTCGAAATTTATTTTCTAAGATACTCAAGGTTTTCAAAAATCCAATAGGCCAGAATGCCCAAAAACTCACACGTATCGACATCGCTTATACACATCATAGTACACGCATCAATTCGTTCAAAATCAAGACAATACATGTCTTTTGCCTGAAAATAAACAGTCAAATATCATAGTCGAAAAGACACAAGTAGCGACAAAACTCCTCATATAACCGAAATATGAGAGTCAAATAAACATGCATCACGAAATCAAGAATCTACATAAAGATTCCATCTCTCAACAACTAAGCATACGAGTAGCTCGTGTCGCACGAGGCACAACACAAAGAAGGGAGACTTACATCTACAGGTCACACGAAGATGATGATCGCCCCACGATACTAATCACGACCAACAAACTCAGACGATACGTCGCGACACGACTGAGTCAGATAAAATCCGACGAGACAAAACTCAACAAACACCACTTAACACGACAGCCTAGGTTTCCACAACCTAATCTCCGATACCATTTATGTAACACCCCCAATCTGCTCAGGGATATTACACGTCGTAGAACCTTTCCTCAAGGATTTACCAGGCTGGTAACAACATCGAGCATCCTAATAATGTCTTTAAGGTTAAAATGACCCAGTAGACCGATTTGGTCTTTCAATAAATACATACAACTCAATCTCAATACATGCCCACGCAGGGGTCAAATACAAAATACTCCCGTACAATGGGGAAAAATACTGCAGCGAAAATAAAGTACAACTGAACTAATACAAGAACATACGGGTCCTCATGTGATTAGTATCGATCATCTTTCATCATCCTTCGTGCCGACTCTTTGCTATGCTCCTCAACACCTGAATGTAATACAGACATCCACCCCCCGATTACTCGGGGGTTAGCAAAATTCTACTATTTTGCTAGTGCAAGTATAAAGTGCAAAATACGAGTCATACAATTCAAGTTCCAAGAATAATAACAATCAGGAATCCTCAAAGATTCAAACACAATGAAAAATACCTCCCGAAGCGAGAGTTTGGGTAAAACATTCAAAAACCGAAAGATCAAAATTTAAGGGAAACAATTTACAAAATGGTTTAATATGCCATCAGGAGTTTTAATAGAAAACAATTTAGGATTATCGAATCCTTCTCTTTCCAAAATCAACAGGGTCACAGCCCAAAGGTTTTGTATTCACAAATAGAAAACCAACAACAATTCACAGGGTCAAAACCCACGTCATGTGTCCTCGACGGACATAAAAATCAGCAAAACATGACCACCCAAGATACGAAATCTCAGTATCACACCCAAGGTACTCGACCTCGTCAATACATCCAAAGCATATACATAACACCGTCAACACATGCCACGTCATCTTACGGTTGGATCAATCACTTGTTGTCTCCTGACCACATGATCGCATGTCATGTGTCACCGTAGGTTCCATATACCATCGTGATCACTTGCCACGTCATCTCACGGTTGGATCAATCACTTGTTGTCTCCTGACCATATGTGCGCATGTCATGTATCACCGTAGGTATCCCGAGGCTCTCATGGTTGGATCAATCACTTATTGCATCTTGAATACATGATCACATGTCATGTGTCACCGTAGACCCCGCCCATATACACATATTCACACACATAACATAGCACGCCAAGGATATCCAAACAATTCACCCAAAGGCAATAAACACATAGCACAACACAAGTATCAAATCACAACACACCGAAATGAGATAATATATGTATATATATTATCAAAGCACAACAACAACACCAAGCGTATTCATAGGGTTCACGTTACCATTCACGAAACACACCATTCACAAAACACACGCGTATTGAAAATGAGTCTTTAACGAGGCTAAACCGAATCTTTTGAAAATTCATTTCAAACAACCAAACAAATACATTTAGACGATCACCGATCATCATATTCACGAAACAAGAAATGTATGGACAAGGTACTTGCCTCGAATAACCACAAACGCGGGGAATCAACCGAAGTAGGTTGGCACGAACCGACTATGAACCCGCCGACTCCGCCAAACGCCAACTCGCGACAATAAACTATGAAGGACAATAATAACAATGCAAAGCCGCTGAATTGGAGGAACAAATGACAAAATCTCAAGGGTTTCCCCTAAAATGGCCAAGAACACGAATCGACCGACCAAAACATGAAAACGAAATTCCAAACTGGAATATGGATATTCAATCCATAGGATATGTTTAACAACATCATTTAACAACAATCGATTCATCAAAATCGGATGGAAAATGAGATCAAGAACAAAACTCCCCAAAAATTCAACTCTAGGGATTAAAAACAATACCTTGATTCCGCGAAGAACAATGGATTAGATGATGTTATAATCACCTAGGGTACTCCAAAACACCTTTGGATCGAGCAAAATCGGCCAAGATCGCGAACCCTAGCCGCCCTTGACTCAACCCCGCGGAGAGGAGGAGAAATGAGATGGAAATGATGTATCACGACTGTTGTCCAGTTTATATACAGTGGACAGCTTAGTGTGCGCTAATCTTTAAGATTAGCGTGTGCTATCGAGGACTGAAGTAAAACTTCCTGACAAAAATACACTGTTAGCGTGCGCTAACCATAAGTGTTAGCGTGCGCTAACGGGACCTTCAGATACAGTCCAGTAGCTCCTGGACTGCCCTGAACTACCAGGTAGCACGCGCTATCCTCACCCTAGCGTGCGCTACTAATTCACTCTATCACGCGCTATGATACTAAATAACGTGTGCTGATCAACGTCTTAACCCAGTCCAGTGGCCTCTGGACAGTTTCTGCACCACTAGTTAGCGTGCGCTACCACACCCGTAGCGTGCGCTAATAACTGCACCTTAGCACGCGCTAACCACTAAGTGTAGCGTGCGCCAACGACTCGTAAAGACAGTAACAGAACTCTGAGAAATGGGCACGACGACGGATACCCATAACTTTAGGAAATTACAAAATGGCCCCAAATGTCCGAAAATCACAATACGACAATGAATAACCAAACTAAAGATCACAACACGTAAAACAACGTTGAATGAACTTACGAGAAACCCGAAACAACAGTTTCGAACGAGATTCGCAAGAATCAAACTCAAGCGCGGAAAAGTCGCTTAAGAACAAGGAACTCAACAAAACGACACCGAAATGAACTCGGATGTCAAAAAGTGTAGAATTAATCATTCTCAGATTGACGAAACGGTCACAAGCGAGTCGTCAAAATGGACCCCTGCCAAAAAAAGAAAATTACCGGAAATCGAAATTGCGGATATTACATACTACCCTACTTAAAAGAAGTTTCGTCCCAAACTTAAAATAAGTAGGGAGGAGCAACATCCCAATAGGAAACACTCAGCGAGATACACAAGAACCGAAAACGCAGGCCCAACGGCGAAACGTTACAAGCAATGCAATGAAACATATGGCATGAAAACACGCTCCACGATGACCATCACAACGCCACAGGCAGAGACATAATAAAACCAACAAGTGACAAGCGTCATCAAACAGATAGTACAATCGAGTCAATTATCCGAACAATCACAAAGCAAGAGGTACCAATATAAGAAAACATACACAGTTAAAAAAACAAAAAATAATCAATTCACAAGGACAACCATAATCAATTCGGACTACGCCGAAATCCTCAAAAACCACACTAGGCATCTCCATGTCCTTTCGGAGCAGAGATGCAATCTCGATCCCCAAATCTCTCAGGTACTGTCTCACAATGCACGGCTCAGTGACCCACCTGGCCACACTCGAAATAGCTGACTAACGGTGAACGACAATTCTTCGCGGTATGGTCCGCTCGACTACAGTTATAACACGTCTTCATGTTGCTCACATTACTCACTGCAGGGGTACTACTCTTCTGATCACGCGATCGAGGAACCTTCTTATGATGACGAAACGATGTCCCAACCTCAGGGGGCCCACTCCCCTGATTTCTTGAAAAGTTCCCAACGATTTTCTGTTTCTTCGAGTCCGACATATTCTCGGTCGATAATCTGGATAGCTCATAGGCCAACGCCCTATTCTGATAATCTCCCATGGAAGTACAAGTGAGACCTGCCATGTACTGATGAACCTCCGGATTCATCCGCCTACTAAAATGACAGATCTTGTCCTCCTCCGTCCTTACTTGATCCTGCACATAGTTGAGCTGTTTGCTAAAATCAATAATAGCTTGAGACAGCGGTACATCTTGCGGTTTTGCCGACAAGAATTCATTAATCCTCTGATTTCTGATCGGTTCCGGACAAAACTCATCTCTCATGAATCCCTGGAACTCTGCCCACGTGACAACACGATCTCGAGCCTTAACAACCTCCCACCAACAAGTGGCATCTTTGTCGAGAAGGTACTGAGCGACCGGTACCTTACGTTCTTCTGGACAATCAACTACCTCAAATATCTTTTCCTACTGGAAAAGCCAACCATCCCAACCCAATGCATCTACGGCACCAGCAAAATGAGGAGGATTCATACGAAGCAATTCTCGAAGCCACTGATTTTACACCAATGTTCTGGGTCACATTTGTACTACGTTGAACTGCTTGAGTCAACTGAGTCATCTGTGCAGCTACCTGCTGCAGAATAGTAGCAACACCGATACCAGCACCATCACCGGCAGCATGATCCTGATCACGCATCCGGTTGCCACGACCACGACCCCTGCCCCTCAGCATACTGAATGAGCAACCACTCAGCACAACAGAAAATCATAACACGCAACACATACAATGATTACTATCATAAAGAAACAAACATACCAACATCAAAGCAACGACGGCATCGTTCGGCGATCTCAACGGCCCGAACGATAACCAGCACATAATCACAAAACATCATGAAACAATCACACATGTACACAAACGTACAAACCCAAGCTTTAACATCTCGCACATGTGCGACAACACGCAATTCACCACGAGGCGATAAACATTAAATACCACATCACACCTCTCACAGAGGGATAGTACAACAAATGTGTGGCGAACGACTTAACGCTCACACCACCAACTCAATCACAACTCGGAGGGCTAACACCGTAATGACAATACTAACATCATACACACCTTCTCCGACCACAAGCAGGAAGTGATAGATTTTAAAAACGAGAACCACCTTTTGAAAATAATTTTGGAAACATCAGTTGATCTTGAGTATCACCTTTCAAAAAGTAGTACAAACATCATCATCGAGACTTTGAAAACCATCTTGCTTTCAATAAAAATGAGGACACTTTTCTTTTAGTGAAAAACTTTCAGAATATTCGACCCTCGGGTCTAAGCAGAAGCGTTTCTAAATCATTGAAAATATCTCAAAATATTTTGGTCCTCAAGTGGAATAATTTTGAAACATACTGTGGCACCTTGGAAGTACCGCGAGAAATAATTCATTTTAAAAGTACGTCTCGAAATTTATTTTCTAAGATACTCAAGGTTTTCAAAAATCCAATAGGCCAGAATACCCAAAAACTCACACGTATCGACATCGCTTATACACATCATAGTACACGCATCAATTCGTTCAAAATCAAGACAATACATGTCTTTTGCCTGAAAATAAACAGTCAAATATCATAGTCGAAAAGACACAAGTAGCGACAAAACTCCTCATATAACCGAAATATGAGAGTCAAATAAACATGCATCACGAAATCAAGAATCTACATAAAGATTCCATCTCTCAACAACTAAGCGTACGAGTAGCTCGTGTCGCACGAGGCACAACACAAAGAAGGGAGACTTACATCTACAGGTCACACGAAGATGATGATCGCCCCACGATACTAATCACGACCAACAAACTCAGACGATGCGTCGCGACACGACTGAGTCAGATAAAATCCGACGAGACAAAACTCAACAAACACCACTTAACATGACAGCCTAGGTTTCCACAACCTAATCTCCGATACCATTTATGTAACACCCCCAATCTGCTCAGGGATATTACACGCCGTAGAACCTTTCCTCAAGGATTTACCAGGCTGGTAACAACATCGAGCATCCTAATAATGCCTTTAAGGCTAAAATGACCCAGTAGACCGATTTGGTCTTTCAATAAATACATACAACTCAATCTCAATACATGCCCACGCAGGGGTCAAATACAAAATACTCCCGTACAACGGGGAAAAATACTGCAGCGAAAATAAAGTACAACTGAACGAATACAAGAACGTACGGGTCCTCATGTGATTAGTATCGATCATATTTCATCATCCTTCGTGCCGACTCTTTGCTATGCTCCTCAACACCTGAATGTAATACAGACATCCACCCCCCGATTACTCGGGGGTTAGCAAAATTCTACTATTTTGCTAGTGCAAGTATAAAGTGCAAAATACGAGTCATACAATTCAAGTTCCAAGAATAATAACAATCAGGAATCCTCAAAGATTCAAACACAACAAAAAATACCTCCCGAAGCGAGAGTTTGGGTAAAACATTCAAAAACCGAAAGATCAAAATTTAAGGGAAACAATTTACAAAATGGTTTAATATGCCATCAGGAGTTTTAATAGAAAACAATTTAGGATTATCGAATCCTTCTCTTTCCAAAATCAACAGGGTCACAGCCCAAAGGTTTTGTATTCACAAATAGAAAACCAACAACAATTCACAGGGTCAAAACCCACGTCATGTGTCCTCGACGGACATAAAAATCAGCAAAACATGACCACCCAAGATACGAAATCTCAGTATCACACCCAAGGTACTCGACCTCGTCAATACATCCAAAGCATATACATAACACCGTCAACACATGCCACGTCATCTTACGGTTGGATCAATCACTTGTTGTCTCCTGACCACATGATCGCATGTCATGTGTCACCGTAGGTTCCATATACCATCGTGATCACTTGCCACGTCATCTCACGGTTGGATCAATCACTTGTTGTCTCCTGACCATATGTGCGCATGTCATGTATCACCGTAGGTATCCCGAGGCTCTCATGGTTGGATCAATCACTTATTGCATCTTGAATACATGATCACATGTCATGTGTCACCGTAGACCCCGCCCATATACACATATTCACACACATAACATAGCACGCCAAGGATATCCAAACAATTCACCCAAAGGCAATAAACACATAGCACAACACAAGTATCAAATCACAACACACCGAAATGAGATAATATATGTATATATATTATCAAAGCACAACAACAACACCAAGCGTATTCATAGGGTTCACGTTACCATTCACGAAACACACCATTCACAAAACACACGCGTATTGAAAATGAGTCTTTAACGAGGCTAAACCGAATCTTTTGAAAATTCATTTCAAACAACCAAACAAATACATTTAGACGATCACCGATCATCATATTCACGAAACAAGAAATGTATGGACAAGGTACTTGCCTCGAATAACCACAAACGCGGGGAATCAACCGAAGTAGGTTGGCACGAACCGACTATGAACCCGCCGACTCCGCCAAACGCCAACTCGCGACAATAAACTATGAAGGACAATAATAACAATGCAAAGCCGCTGAATTGGAGGAACAAATGACAAAATCTCAAGGGTTTCCCCTAAAATGGCCAAGAACACGAATCGACCGACCAAAACATGAAAACGAAATTCCAAACTGGAATATGGATATTCAATCCATAGGATATGTTTAACAACATCATTTAACAACAATCGATTCATCAAAATCGGATGGAAAATGAGATCAAGAACAAAACTCCCCAAAAATTCAACTCTAGGGATTAAAAACAATACCTTGATTCCGCGAAGAACAATGGATTAGATGATGTTATAATCACCTAGGGTACTCCAAAACACCTTTGGATCGAGCAAAATCGGCCAAGATCGCGATCCCTAGCCGCCCTTGACTCAACCCCACGGAGAGGAGGAGAAATGAGGTGGAAATGATGTATCACGACTGCTGTCCAGTTTATATACACTGGACAGCTTAGTGTGCGCTAATCTTTAAGATTAGCGTGTGCTATCGAGGACTGAAGTAAAACTTCCTGACAAAAATACACTGTTAGCGTGCGCTAACCATAAGTGTTAGCGTGCGCTAACGGGACCTTCAGATACAGTCCAGTAGCTCCTGGACTGCCCTGAACTACCAGGTAGCACGCACTATCCTCACCCTAGCGTGCGCTACTAATTCACTCTATCACGCGCTATGATACTAAATAACGTGTGCTGATCAACGTCTTAACCCAGTCCAGTGGCCTCTGGACAGTTTCTGCACCACTAGTTAGCGTGCGCTACCACACCCGTAGCGTGCGCTAATAACTGCACCTTAGCACGCACTAACCACTAAGTGTAGCGTGCGCCAACGACTCGTAAAGACAGTAACAAAACTCTCAGAAATGGGCACGACGACGGATACCCACAACTTTGGGAAATTACAAAACGGCCCCAAATGTCCGAAAATCACAATACGACAATGAATAACCAAACTGAAGATCACAACACGTAAAACAACGTTGAATGAACTTACGAGAAACCCGAAACAACAGTTTCGAACGAGATTCGCAAGAATCAAACTCAAGCACGGAAAAGTCGCTTAAGAACAAGGAACTCAACAAAACGACACGGAAATGAACTCGGATGTCAAAAAGTGTAGAATTAATCATTCTCAGATTGACGAAACGGTCACAAGCGAGTCGTCAAAATGGACCCCTGCCAAAAAAAGAAAATTACCAGGAATCGAAATTGCGGATATTACATACTACCCTCCTTAAAAGTAGTTTCGTCCCGAAACTTAAAATAAGTAGGGAGGAGCAACATCCCAATAGGAAACACTCAGCGAGATACACAAGAACCGAAAACTCAGGCCCAACGGCGAAACGTTACAAGCAACGCAATGAAACATATGGCATGAAAACACGTTCCACGATGACCATCACAACGCCACAGGCAGAGACATAATAAAACCAACAAGTGACAAGCGTCATCAAACAGATAGTACAATCGAGTCAATTATCCGAACAATCACAAAGCAAGAGGTACCAATATAAGAAAACATACACAGTCAAAAAAACAGAAAATAATCAATTCACAAGGACAACCATAATCAATTCGGACTACGCCGAAATCCTCAAAAACCACACTAGGCATCTCCATGTCCTTTCGGAGCAGAGACGCAATCTCTATCCCCAAATCTCTCAGGTACTGTCTCGCAATGCACGGCTCAGTGACCCACCTGGCCACACTCGAAACAGCTGACTAACGGTGAACGACAATTCTTCGCGGTATGGTCCGCTCGACTACATTTATAACACGTCTTCATGTTGCTCACATTACTCACTGCAGGGGTACTACTCTTCTGATCACGCGATCGAGAAACCTTCTTATGATGACGAAACGATGTCCCAACCTCAGGGGGCCCACTCCCCTGATTTCTTGAAAAGTTCCCAACGATTTTCTGTTTCTTCGAGTCAGACATATTCTCGGTCGATAATCTGGATAGCTCATAGGCCAACGCCCTATTCTGATAATCTCCCAAGGAAGTACAAGTGAGACCTGCCATGCACTGACGAACCTCCGGATTCATCCGCCTACTAAAATGACAGATCTTGTCCTCCTCCGTCCTTACTTGATCCTGCACATAGTTGAGTTGTCTGCTAAAATCAATAATAGCTTGAGACAGCGGTACATCTTGTGGTTTTGCCGACAAGAATTCATTAATCCTCTGATTTCTGATCGGTTCCGGACAAAACTCATCTCTCATGAATCCCTGGAACTCTGCCCACGTGACAACATGCTCTCGAGCCTTAACAACCTCCCACAAACAAGCGGCATCTTTGTCGAGAAGGTACTGAGCGACCGGTACCTTACGTTCTTCTGGACAATCAACTACCTCAAATATCTTTTCCTACTGGAAAAGCCAACCATCCCAACCCAATGCATCTACGGCACCAGCAAAATGAGGAGGATTCATACGAAGCAATTCTCGAAGCCACTGATTTTACACCAATGTTCTGGGTCACATCTATACTACGTTGAACTGCTTGAGTCAACTGAGTCATCTGTGAAGCTACCTGCTGCAGAATAGTAGCAACACCGATACCAGCACCATCACCGGCAGCATGATCCTGATCACGCATCCGGTTGCCACGACCACGACCCCTGCCCCTCAGCATACTGAATGAGCAACCACTCAGCACAACAGAAAATCATAACACGCAACACATACAATGATTACTATCATAAAGAAACAAACATACCAACATCACAGCAACGACGGCATCGTTCGGCGATCTCAACGGCCTGAACGATAACCAGCACATAATCACAAAACATCATGAAACAATCACACATGTACACAAACGTACAAACCCAAGCTCTAAAATCTCGCACATGTGCGACAACACGCAATTTACCACGAGGCGATAAACATTAAATACCACATTACACCTCTCACAGAGGGATAGTACAACAAATGTGTGGCGAACGACTTAACGCTCTCACCACCAACTCAATCACAACTCGGAGGGCTAACACCGTAACGACAATACTAACATCATACACACCTTCTCCGACCATAAGCAGGAAGTGATAGGTTTTAAAAACGAGAACCACCTTTTGAAAATAATTTTGGAAACATCAGTTGATCTTGAGTATCACCTTTCAAAAAGTAGTACAAACATCGTCATCGAGACTTTGAAAACCATCTTGCTTTCAATAAAAATGAGGACACTTTTCTTTTAGTGAAAAACTTTCAGAATATTCGACCCTCGGGTCTAAGCAGAAGCGTTTCTAAATCATTGAAAATATCTCAAAATATTTTGGTCCTCAAGTGGAATAATTTTTAAACATACTGTGGCACCTTGGAAGTACCGCGAGAAATAATTCATTTTAAAAGTACGTCTCGAAATTTATTTTCTAAGATACTCAAGGTTTTCAAAAATTCAATAGGCCAGAATGCCCAAAAACTCACACGTATCGACATCGCTTATACAATCATAGTACACGCATCAATTCGTTCAAAATCAAGACAATAAATGTCTTTTGCCTGAAAACAAACAGTCAAATATCATAGTCGAAAAGACACAAGTAGCGACAAAACTCCTCATATAACCGAAATATGAGAGTCAAATAAACACGCATCACCAAATCAAGAATCTACATAAAGATTCCATCTCTCAACAACTAAGCATACGAGTAGCTCATGTCGCACGAGGCACAACACAAAGAAGGGAGAGTTACATCTACAGGTCACACGAAGATGATGATCGCCCCACAATACTAATCACGACCAACAAACTCAGACGATGCGTCGCGACACACTGAGTCAGATAAAATCCGACGAGACAAAACTCAACAAACACCACTTAACACGACAGCCTAGGTTTCCACAACCTAATCTCCGATACCATTTATGTAACACCCCCAATCTGGTCAGGGATATTACACGCCGTAGAACCTTTCCTCAAGGATTTACCAGGCTGGTAACAACATCGAGAATCCTAATAATGTATTTAAGGCTAAAATGACTCAGTAGACCGATTTGGTCTTTCAATAAATACATACAACTCAATCTCAATACATGCCCACGCAGGTCAACATAAAATACTCCTGCATAAACGGGAAAATACTGCAGCGAAAATAAAGTACAACTGAACTAATACAACAACGTACGGGTCCTCATGTGATTAGTATCGATCATCTTTCATCATCATTCGTGCCAACTCTGTGCTATGCTCCTCAACACCTGAATGTAATACAGACATCCACCCCCCGATTACTCGGGGGTTAGCAAAATTCTACTATTTTGCTAGTGCAAGTATAAAGTGCAAAATACGAGTCATACAATTCAAGTTCCAAGAATAATAACAATCAGGAATCCTCAAAGATTCAAACATAACGAAAAATACCTCCCGAAGCGAGAGTTTGGGTAAAACATTCAAAAACCGAAAGATCACAATTTAAGGGAAACAATTTACAAAATGGTTTAATATGCCATCAGGAGTTTTAATAGAAAACAATTTAGGATTATCGAATCCTTCTCTTTCCAAAATCAACAGGGTCACAGCCCAAAGGTTTTGTATTCATAAATAGAAAACCAACAACAATTCACAGGGTCAAAACCCATGTCACGTGTCCTCGACGGACATAAAAATCAGCAAAACATAACCACCCAAGATACGAAATCTCAGTATCACACCCAAGGTACTCGACATGGCAAAATACATCCAAAATCATATACATAACACCGTGAACACATGCCACGTCATCTCACGGTTGGATCAATCACTTGTTGTCTCCTGACCACATGATCGCATGTCATGTGTCACCGTAGTTTCCATATACCACCATGATCACTTGCCACATCATATGACGGTTGGATCAATCACTTGTTGTCTCCTGACCACATGATCGCATGTCATGTGTCACCGTAGGTATCCCGAGGCTCTCACGGTTGGATCAATCAATTGTTGAATCCTGACCACATGATCACATGTCATGTGTCGCCGTAGACCCCGCCCATATACACACATTCACACACATAACATAGCACGCCAAGGATATCCAAACAATTCACCCAAAGGCAATAAACACATATCACAACACAAGTGTCAAATCACAACACACCGAAATGAGATAATATATGTATATATATTATCAAAGCACAACAACAACACCAAGCATATTCATAGGGTTCACTTTACCATTCATGAAACACACTAGTCACAAAACACACGCGTTTTGAAAGTGAGCCTTTAACGAGGCTAAACCGAATCTTTTGAAAATTCATTTCAAACAACCAAACAAATATATTTAGACGATCATCGATCATCATATCCACGAAACAAGAAATGTATGGACGAGGTACTTGCCTCGAATAACCACAAACGCGGAGAATCGACTGAAGTAGGTTGGCACAAACCGACTACGAACCCGCTGACTCCGCCGAACGCCAACTCGCGACAATAAACTACGAAGGACAATAACAACAATAAAAATGAATTCCATAGAACGACTCAAAGCCACTGAATTGGAGGAACAAACGACAAAAGCTCAAGGGTTTCCCCCAAAATGACCAAGAACACGAATCGACCGACCAAAATATGAAAACGAAATTTCAAACCGCAATATGGATATTCAATCCATAGTATATGTTTACCAAGATCATTTAACAACAATCGATTCATCAATATAGGATGGAAAATGAGATCAGAAAAAAACTCCCCAAAAAGTCAACTCTAGGGATTCAAGAAAAATACCTTGATTCGGCGAAGAACAATGGATTAGATGATGTTATGATCACCTAAGATACTCCAAAACACCTTTGGATCGAGCAAAATCGGCCAAGATCGCGATCCCTAGTCGCCCTTGACTCAACCCCGCGGAGAGGAGGAGAAATGAGGTGGAAATGATGTATCACGACTGTTGTCCAGTTTATATACACTGGACAGCTTAGCGTGCGCTAAACTTTAAGATTAGCGTGCGCTATCGAGACACCGAAGTAAAACTTCCTGACAAAAATACACTGTTAGCGTGCACTAACGGGACCTTCAGACCCAGTCCAGTAGCTCCTGGACTAACCTGAACTACCAGGTAGTGCGCGCTATCCTCACCCTAGCGTGCGCTACTAATGCACTCTAGCGCGCGCTATGATACTAAATAGCGTGCGCTGATCAACGTCTTAACCTAGTCCAGTAGCCTCTGGACTGTTTCTGCACCACCAATTAGCGTGCGCTACCACACCCGTAGCGTGCGCTAATAACTGCACCTTAGCGCGCGCTAACGACTAAGTGTAACATGCACTAACGACTCAGAAAGACAGCAATAGAACTCTCAGAAATGGGCACGACGACGGATACCCACAACTTTGGAAAATTACAAAACGGCCCCAAATATCCGAAAATCACAATATGACAACGAATAACCAAACCTCAAAACACGTATAAAAACGTTGAATGAACTTACGAGAAACCCAAAACAACAGTTTCGAACGAGATTCGCAAGAATCGAACTCAAGCGCGGAAAAGTCGCTTAAGAACACGGAACTCAACAGAACGACACCGAAATGAACTTGGATGTCAAAAAGTGTAGAATTAATCATTCTCAGAATGACGAAAC
The DNA here is from genome assembly GCA_033398695.1 of Orobanche coerulescens. Lineage (NCBI taxonomy): Eukaryota > Viridiplantae > Streptophyta > Magnoliopsida > Lamiales > Orobanchaceae > Orobanche > Orobanche coerulescens. The sequence continues at coordinate 12,372,646 of CM065817.1, forward strand.
GGTCACAAGAGAGTCGTCAAAACGGACCCCTGCAAAAAAAAAAAGAAAATTCCCGGAAATCGAAATTGCGGATATTACATGGACTATGTAATGGAACGAGATTAGTTATCACCCAACTTGAAAAACATGTCATTGAAGCTAAGACTTTATCGGGAAAAAATGTTGGAGATAAAGTTTACATACCACGAATGACTTTGAGTCCTTCTGACAGCAGATTGCCATTCAAGTTCCAGAGAAAACAATTCCCCTTGCTTGTGTGCTTTGCAATGACCATTAATAAAAGTCAGGGGCATATTCTGGAGCATGTCGGTTTATTTTTACCAAAGTCTGTCTTCACTCATGGCCAATTATACGTGGCAATGTCTAGAGTCAAAAAAAAAATGGGCTCAAGATTCTTTGTTGTGACGATGACGGCAACGTCACCAATAAGACAACTAATGTGGTATATAAGGAGGTTTTTCAAAATCTCTGTTAGTATTTACGGTTTTTATTTATCAATAAGCAGTTTATTATACATAATGTTTTTTTTTTGAAAAAACAAGATATAATTTTTTTATATATGTTATTTATTTTTTGATAAATTACCCACTTTATGTTAGATTCATACATGTTGTTATGCATTTATAAAATTTTTAAATACAAAAATTTTGAACAACCCATGAAATCTCCATGGGTACTACACTAGTATAATAATAAATTATAATGATAAGTATACCTACACATAAAGGGATAAAGTCTTTTTTGGTCCCATAACTTTTCGCCTTTACCAAAAATGTCCCAAGAAATTTCGTTTAGCCAATTACATCCCAATTTTTTCTCAAGTGTACAATTTACATCCCAATACTCGTCGGAGTTGAGAAAACAGCGTCGTTTCCCCCCATGTGACCCGCCCGGGACTTTTAATTTGGGGATTTTTATCTCTGGCGTGATGTGGACAATACGTGGAAGGGATAAAGTCTTTTTTGGTCCCATAACTTTTCGCCTTTACCAAAAATATCCCAAGAAATTTCGTTTAGCCAATTACATCCAAATTTTTTCTCAAAGCGTGACCATTGAACTTTGACTAAAGCGATTGGTTTGTTCCTCAACTGCTTAACTCGACTCTCGAGTATCCTGACCGGTCTTTCTTCAAACGTTCCATCCTGAGCGATTTCGATCTCGCCAAAATCAATGACATGACTAGGATCCGGTATATATCTCCGTAACTGGGATACGTGGAACACGTTATGAACATGGATTAGTGACGGCAGTAATGCCAATCTGTATGCCAACTCTCCAACTCTCTCGAGGATCTCGAATGGTCCGATATATCTCGGTCTCAGCTTTCCCTTTCTCCCAAAATGAAAGATTCCCCGAGTAGGAGAAACTTTTAAAAGTACGTGATCTCCAATACTGAACTTTAATGGACGACGACGTACATCTGCATAAGATTTCTGTCGACTCTGGGCGGTCAACAGCCTTTCGTGAATCAAAGCTATCTTCTCTCAAGTTTGCACGATCAATTCTAGTTCCGTTCCGACCAAATCTGATGAATCGTTCCAACATAGGGGCGATTTGCATCTTCTCCCGTATAATGCCTCAAACGGTGCCATCTTAATAGAAGCATGCCAACTATTGCTGTAGGTAAATTCAATCAACGGTAGATGAACTTCCCAGTCAGTTGACCAATCTAAGGCACAAGCCCTTAGCATATCTTCCACTGTTTGAATAGTCCTCTCGGATTGTCCATCTGTCTGCGGGTGATAAGCTGTGCTGAAGTTCAATTCGGTCCCCAAGGCTTTATGAACTGCTTTCCAAAAATGAGACAAAAAACGACCATCTCGGTCAGAAATAATGGTCTTCGGCGTACCATGCAATCGGACTATCTCTGAAATAAATACTCGTGCCAACCTCTCTGGTCCCCACGTGTCCTTAATGCCTAGAAATGAGCTGATTTGGTTAAACAATCAACTATCACCCAAATCATGCTCATTCCTGTCTTGGTTCTCGGCATACTAGTGATAAAGTCCATCGATATGTCCTCCCACTTCCATTCAGGAATCGGGAGAGGCTTCAGCATTCCGTCAGACCGTTGATGCTCGACCTTAACCTGCTGACAAGTCAAACTCTTCGAGACATACTCTGCTACATCTTTCTTCATGTTTCCCCACCAAAAGTTCTGTTTCAGGTCCTTATACATCTTATGTTTCAAGTATTGGGATGTAATTGTGATGTAAATTGTACACTTGAGAAAATATTGGGATGTAATTGGCTAAACGAAATTTCTTGGGACATTTTTGGTAAAAGCGAAAAGTTATGGGACCAAAAAAGACTTTATCTCTTCCACGTATTGTCCACATCACGCCGGAGATAAAAATCCCCAAATTAAAAGTCACGGGCGGGTCACATGGGGGGAAACGACGCCGTTTTCTCAACTCCGACGAGTATTGGGATGTAAATTGTACACTTGAGAAAAAATTGGGATGTAATTGGCTAAACGAAATTTCTTGGGATATTTTTGGTAAAAGCGAAAAGTTATGGGACCAAAAAAGACTTTATCCCTACACATAAATATACATGTATCTATATATATATATCTATATATATATATATATACATATATATATACACACACACACTCTCACCGCCCTAAAAAGGGATTAACACACACACCTTCACACACACACACTTATCCTTCTGCGGGAAGGCGCGACCAGCCGCAAAAAAAAAAAAAAGAAGAGAAAGAAAAAGAGGGAGAAAGAGAAGAGAATAGGAGAGATAAGAAGAGGACAAGGGAGAAAACTCTTGGTAAGTATCGTATCCTCGTATGTAAGATTTGATGTGTATTTGTGTGAGTGTGAAAGTCGTATGTATGTATGTGTGTGCTGCTCTGTGTGTGTGTTGCTGTGTGAGGTGTGTGTTCGTACGTGTGTGTGTTGCTGGTGTGTGTGTAGAAGTTGTGTGGGTGTGTTGTTGTGTGTGTGTGTACGTGACTGTGTGTTTGTGTGTGTGACTCTGTGTGTAATTGTGTGCGTGTGTGTGTTGCTGTGTTGTGTGTGTGTGTGTAACTGTGTGCGCATGGTGTGTGCTGGGTTTTAGTATATATGTGTGAGGGTGTGTGAGTTAGTGTGTGAATTTCGGGGTGTGCCGACTTAGGGATTAGTGTGTTTTTATGTATAAAATGATGTTAATCGATGATAAAGAAGCTCTCAGTGAGGTTACGATAGATGAGAGGAAGTTAAAACGATGATTAGGTGGCCATATAAAATTTTGGTGTGGGAAACATAAATTTTAAAGTTTAGAGCCATGCTATTTGAGAATTAGAAATAAATTTGGATTTTATTGAAGTTTTTTCTAAATCTTCAATTTGACCCTAAATCTATATTCTTTGTTACTTTATATTTTGACACCCAATCAAGTTTTTTAATTATCTAGATTGACCCATCAACTTTTAAAAAGGTTTTAAAAATTATGTTTTGACCCAAATAAATATTTTCTTTAAAAAATGTACAATTTTTCCGGTTTTGATCCAAAATAGGTCAAACGACCTCCAACCGGCTCCTAAATCAAAACACAACTTTCTCGTACCCTTATGACGAGCGAGGGGTAATAATAATTATATTTTCTAACCTTAAATCGACTAAACCTGAGAATGGAGTTTTGATATTTATTTAATTCGTAACAATTAACCCTTGTAGTAATCATATAATATTATACTATTCATTATAGGTCGAAAGTCTAGTGAATCGCCCATTCTATCTTCTTGCCAATCGAATTTTTCCATTCACTGGAACACCAAGCAAGTACTTGACCATGCTTTATGTATTATGTTGCGATTGGAATCGTATAACGATGCATTTGACAAGTTGTACCAACGTTGTGTTGGATTTTACGTGTAACTAATATAATAAATATGAGCAAGACGCAGCGGAATAAATTAACAAAAAAAACAGACGAGGATCTTCAAGCAGTAATTTAATTGATTTATAAAGAGTTCGTCGAATTATCTTAATTCGGAGCAGATCTGAACCCGGACCAAAAGCTGATTAATCCTCTTTCTCTTTCGGTGATCCAGACACGAACAACTGGTACAAGTCGGATTGCTAGATCCTTACGAATAATGCTGATAAAGAGTACAATAAATAATGTCTTGCTAGAAGGATTTGTACTGTTGACCAAAATCAACTAAGGGAAGAAGACGGAGATGGCGGAAACGCACTTCCCGGACTGAAAATAGTTCGGCCAAACAGTAGAAGGGAGGGGTCGATTTTTGGTCTCACACAATTAGGGTTGTGTAATTTTTCTTACGACAACTCCTTGCCCAAGACCCTTTATTTATACTAAGTAAACTCTAGAGTCAAACTCTAGTATTTGCTTAGTTTCCCCTCAAATTATTAAATAATACATTACATATAATATCTTATATTATATATTACTTATTATTTAATCCTCTAATAAATATAATATCTAATATTATCTTCATCTTTCCCAGCTGATATAATTAAATAATATAATATATAATATCCTATATTATATATTACTCATTACTTATTTTCTTTAATAAATATAACATTTAATATTATATATATTAATTATTCTTGCTTGTCTTTAGCTGTCGTATGTGTGACCCAAAAGGCTTATATTATGTTGGCAATTATTTAATACCTTATTAAATAATAAATCATAAGCCGTCTCTAGAAAGACATTTTGACTACCCAAATAATATAAGTTTATAGTCCATTAAACCATTTAACGTGTCAAATCCCTTTGTCGCGCGATATCATATTTGAACTAAGTTATGGAAATTGTCATACTTGTTATGTTCAAATACTTTCTCGATCTTAAGTAGACTGATTGAATCAAATGACTCTTAATTTGAGAGGGACAAATCCCCATCTTGATTATTCATTGCCCTCTACATGACTCCCACTAATCCCGATCGCTAACCTTTATGATCATCATGTTTCAGATAATGTTGGATTACGTCAAGGCATATCAGTTATCATGTTGGACTATATGATAATCTCAGGTTCAAGGATTTATTGACATACTGTTAGGGGTGAATACTGGGCGGATATTTCCCGCCCGATTCGGAGCCACATCCGATCGGGATCGAATTCGGGATGAAAAATAGGTATCCGGTCGGATTCGGATACGGATCCGGATAGTTGAATTCGGATACGGGTTAGAATTCAGATAATGCAATATACGCCCGTATCCGAGTTTTTCCATTTTTTATCGGATATTATCCGGATACCAATCCGGATAATAAATCCAGATATCCATATTTTTAAATTTAAATATACTTTATATATAACTGTAAAAATAAAAAGCAGCGTAATAAGGAATTTCTTTCTTTAAAGATTTTGGCACCATTGAGAATTCTTTCAAAAAGATTGAGTGCTATTTCAGTGGTTGAAGTGCCAGTCGGCATTGCCTAAGTAACGTCCGGCTCTTGCGCGCTTCTCTCCATCCGTTGATATATATATATATATATATATATATATATATATCTATATATATATATATATATATATATATATATATATATAGGAAATAGGTCGCTATTCAAGTCTTCTATATATATTATAATAATTGTTAAAAATAATTAAATTAATACTCTTTAGTCTTTACTAAGTATGGATCTTCTGTTTTTTATGGGAGAGACTGAATAAGTAAAAATGAGGGAACCTTATTATGAAACGATTTTTAAAAAAATTACTATAGTTTGCATTAGAACTTTTATGAAATATTGTGTAGGTAGTTTTTTATATGCAGCAATCACTTCCAAACGATTTTTGTATGAAACGTATTACTCGATTATATTTATTCGGATCCGGAGCGAATTCGTCCTGTATCCGTCCCGTGTCCGTATCCCGAATAATCCGAATTTGTATCCGTATCCGGCCTTCACATATCCGACTCCGAATCTGAGAGAAAAATATGGGTTAGGATACGGGAAGAGCACTATCCACCCGTATCCGATCCGTTTTCACCCCTACATACTGTTATATCGAGATTCACTTATGACATTTCCATAGAGTGATCTCAATGCGGGTCTTTCCAGTATTGATTATCCAATCAATACCCATAAGTTTGATCCATACCATACGCACAATCATCCGATGATTATCAATCAAACTTATACTAGTATATTAATCACTTGAGTCTCCACTCAAAGCGATTCGACCATGGACATTTGAATAATCTTATTATTCGTGAATAACAATTATTCGATTATTATAATAATCAATGAGAAATAAATAATTTTATTTAAATGTGACAATTATAAATCTAGGCACATCGAATGTCCTAGGGCACTATTCCCAGCATGTTGATATTCTTGAGATGTTTTGAGACTTGTGGACCGGGTAAATCCAGGGGATTACCTTGACGAGGGATCTGGGGTATATATTATTGTTTAGATAGTTCGGCTGACTCCTGACTTGGTATGTACCACCCGGAGGGTAATCCAACTAGGGATGTCCCGACGGGGATTCTGGGGTATATATTATCGTCCAGAACATGCGTTCGGGCCGGGTATATACCTGGATGCCCAGTGATTTGATGAGATATGATATGCATATTATTTCAGAATAATGACGTGATATGGTACTGCTTATGTTTTTGATTGTGATGATGATGTTTGATTGTATTTTCGCACGTTATACATATTCATGTTATCAATGTACTTGCACCGGCTGTTTGCTGACTCCTTCGGGGGTGGATACATTGTTTATGTACTTGGGTACGAAATTCCATGGCGAGCAGGCACAAGGGAGAGTACGAAGACGAAGAGCACCAGTGATATTGCCCGGATATCCTAGTCATTTATTTAGTTATCTTTATCTTAGTTTTGTTTGATCACTCATGAGTGCAGTGGGTCGTTGTCATTTATTTAGTTATGCCCATGTGTGGGCTGGGTTGAATTGGGTTTAGTGGTCTGTATATTAAAGACAGGCGTTTTCGGATGATTTTGTCATGGTGTAGTCTGTCGGTGGGAAATTTGTTGTTCGTCGACCTTGACGGTCGATACTAGTCATGGAGTTTTACTATGCGACCTGGTCGGTCGATGTATTATTATCTTTACAGGTTTCCACCTTATGAATTTCCAAAATGGGTTCATGGCGCTATAGCAGAATTGGCCCGGGATGAGGTTGTTACAGACCAGGTGCAAGGATTGGAACAAGATCAAGAGATCATCATTCGAGTTTTATTTTCTTTCTTTCTTTCTTTTCTTGTTAGTTTATTTAGTTCAAATATGTTGAACTTGAGTAGGACTTCTTCTTCTCTTTTCACCATGCCCGGCAAAACTTGTTAGATTCTGGATATGGGAGTAGATTGTTTGTGATGGATTGACTACTAAATTAATATCTACTTGAATTCTTTTTTCATTTAATTAGATTTTATTCATGTTTGAACACTTGATCAATTTTTTGCATGCTTAACATTATTGTTCATAATCTGAGAGATGAGCTCAGACATAATCAATTATGAGATCAGGATATTGGTAACTGATTGTGATGACTTTTGATCTTTTGTACTTTTTGGAGTTAGATAATTTATGGTAGATGGAGACGTCATCATAGATTATTTAATCTACGTTGCAATTATATCTCGAGAGGGACTTTAAAGGAACTTTGTGATCACCATATTAGGAAGGCAAGTATAACATTAATCACAAGTCAAATCTTTCGATCATAGCCAACAACGAAAACCTAGTCTTAAAATCTACTTATTCATCATACAAAGTCTCCTCCTTTTAAACTTGCCTCTATTATTAGTTTATAAGATTTTTATATTCTCATCAATACTCGATTGTCTAGATAAAATTTAAATCACTAGAATCTAGTACTTGATACAATAAGAATAATTAGTCTATGTGGATACGACCTTGCTCGCCTCTTTCTATATCTACTTCGTAGACTTGTGGATAGTAAAATAATTAGCGAACAAGTTTTTGGTGCCGTTGTCGGGGGTCTAATTTACTTTTACTAGTATTGATATTATGATAAGTGTTTTTTGTCTTATTTTAGACTTTTTTTTCTTGTTTTGTTTTATTCTTGGCTACTTCTTGGTTTGTTTGGTCATCTCAGGTAGTGCTTGATGGACGATTTAAGTGCTCCAGTTTGTTGGTTGTACAATAAAAGGCACTCGTATTTGTGGAGTGTATATTGGAAGACGTGTTATGCCAACCACAAAGTAAGAATAATGATGTGTAAGATCCAAGTAAAGAAATGAAAATGCATTACAAGATGCAGTCTACGGAAAAGAGCCACCATCAGTTTCAACCTACCCTATAGAGACATCTATTCAAGAACAAGAAGTACTCATTGAGATATTGAGAGATTTTGTGCTTCAAGATATGAATCAAAGTTCATGTTTTTCTACACCTAAAGCGGAGGCGTATGTGCCTATCTTTACGCCCACCGTCAATCCCAACAATCTTCATGATAATGGTGTAGACCTCAATGGAAGGGCAGTAAAATGGAATGGAAGGGCCTCATCATATGCTTTGGGTACTGGATAGAGTGAAACAGGCGTCTAGCTGGAGACGTTAAACTTAGCATTGGTTGGGAGGTAACCCAACGGTTTTTGTATATTTATATTTTTCATTTTTGTTAGTTCATTAGTTTTTGGCTGGTGTGGTTTTAATTTAGTTGTTTAGCTTATTTTCAGTTTTTGGACTAACCGCTTCGAGTTTTGTATCTATTTTGCAGGAAAACAGCCCCAGAGGACAAAACTGGGCATCAGGCATGACACGGCCGTGTCAAAAGACATGGGCCGTGTCACATTACACAAACTTTTAATAGCACCTACAACAGGTATGACACGGCCATGTCAGTTGACACGGGCCGTGCCGATCGGGGTGAGTAAAAGGTACTTCAGCCTAACCAACAAGGAAGAAAGAGGAAGAAGCAAATAATGAGACAGCAAATTACAACCTTGAGAAAGCGATTCAAAGACTCCCAAGAAATAATTCTACAAATTAAAGAAATAGAAGTCATATGTTGCTAAACTCATATAAACAGGAACTTCAATATGGTCTACAAAAAGGAATAGAAATAAGCAAGATCTGTAACACCCCCAAAACCATCCGGGATATTACAGCACCGTGGGCCTCGCGCCGAAACCCATCAGGCTAAAAACCATTTACAAAACGTTCAAAATCGCCAAAAAGGACGATGACGGTAATATTTTGCAAATACTCAAATATTTTGAAAAACATAATTCTGAAATACCGTCATAGAATACCATTTGAAAATACAAGGCGAAATGTCAAATCTCAACAGTTCAAAATGTACGTTAAGCCACCACATAAACGTACCGATAAAATAGTTAGGAAAAAGGGTTTAACGAAATAACCCAAGTTCGCAAAGTGACAAAATGCCATTTTGAAAATACACACGAGTTGGTAAAAATACCAAAGAGACATTTTAAAAATACACACGCAGCGGATAAAAATACAGTTCAAAATACACATTTGCAGCGAAAATAAAACAACCAGAAAAGAATACTCAGTACTCAAAAACATGCCACAGTCAGTATCACCCGGGAAGCTCAGCCCTTCACGACCGCTACTAGCTCGATCTCCGAGTACCTAAAAATAAAGCCCACGACGGGGTCAGCCACAATACTCAATAATGATAACGATCACATCATCATAAATAATTACATACCAATGTAATAATACTGTAAGAATACTACCAATGTAATCTTACCGACATAACCTTACCAATCCATAACAATCCAATCCTTACCATAATCCACATTTCGCATCCTCGAATGACGAAATGAACTCAACAACAATCATCTTTACTGTATTCCAAAAATACCGATAATCCTCAAAACATCATCATAACTCATAAGTGTGGAAATAATCTAATCTGTGCCAACTCCTGTCCGTCGGATTACACAATCGAATCTCAACCTGGATAAACCAATAATACACAACATATATGTCGATCAACTATCACATGATAATGATAACAAATCCCGAACATCGACGTACAGTCCGAAAGCTCATACGATCAATAACAATGATCAACCAATAATTCAATCGAGAATATCATCGACATGATACCTCCAATACGATCAACAAAGGACCAACGATAACCGGGAATACCCTCAACAAGGTAAACTCCAAACACAATCAACAAAGATCAATAATGACCGAGAATACCCTCAACAAGGTAAACTCCAAATGATCAACAAAGGACCAACAATAAACGAGAATACCATCAACAAGGTAAACTCCAAATGATCAACAATAATGGATCTCAAAGAAATAACTCCGACTGTCGAACATACCCCTCGGGCGTATGAACAACCAGTCACAAACCGTCGAACATACTCAACCATGAATGGAGGATGAACGACCAAACAATATGGCTCAAAGATGGAAATCATAGTACGCCCGATCCGGAAATGTGTCCGTGCACAAGCCGCCCCGGGTATTGATCACATACACGTGTGGTCTTGTACCTAATTAGCCTCACGAACTACGTCTCGTGTGCACGGTTCAATGTGGAAATATCAACACATAACCATCATGTGCCCGGCTAAAAATCCTACACAATAACCAATCGGCATGCAGATATGACTCCAGATATGTCACGATGCAACATGACAACGAAACTCAAAGAAACACATATCCAATAAGGATCAAAAGACTCACCGAAGTGAACAACAACAGACTGACAATGAAAAGTCGACACGACTAATCAATATCTAAAACATCAATCCTGGGATCATCATCCCCAAATGAATGACCAACACGATCTACGATCTCAATACAACAGTCCTGGGATCAGCATCCCTCAACGAATAACCGATACGAAACTCATTACACTAAACCTCAACATAGACAACAACTCAACATACTAATTATCCACATGACTGAACAAATACTTAGATTACCTCAAAGCCGAGGACCATATCCATCAACATCCCCCAATGAGACGATCAACACAACCATTAATACCAACAATAGTCCTGGTTGATCCCTCAACGAACAACCAGTACGAATCTCAATATACGATGCCTCAACACACAACATATATAACAACTCAACATAATAATTATCTCATAGCTGAACAATACATAAATTAACTCAAAGCCAAAGACAACATCCTTTCCACGAACCACATCCCTGAACGAATACACAGTTATACAAATAATCTCAAATAAAGTACCATCCATTAAATACCAAAAACCTTTATCCCGATACTTATGTCATCACGATAACTATCCTCGATATCCGATATTCTATATCCTTGACCAAAGATAACTCAATTCTTCCCTGAACAAAATTAAATCATATACCTTATGATTTATTACAACCAGAGTATGATATACAAACCATTATCCTGACACCTTACATTTCTAACAACATTGCTATACGAATTATAAATGAAATGAAAACGAAACCATTCATCAAATATTATAAACTGAACAAGTATAAACTTGCCTCGATACCGATACCACGAAGCTGTTACCAAAATCCATTGCCTTAGTCTGCGAGCTCCTCAGCCCTGACCAAAATCAATCTACGGACTCTTTAGCCTCAACCGCAACACAACGGTCATAATCCACGATCAAAACATCACAACATATTGCAATAACCGATTAACACACATTCGATAAAAATCAATAACCGACATACCCAACCAAAAAATTCAACGGTTCAACGAAACCTCGATCATATACATAAAACCAAATAATTCAACTCAACAAATACGAACTCATATCCACCATACAAGCCGTAACTCGATGACCATAAATAACAATCAATAACCGATCAACAAACACAACGGTTCTACAATATCCCGACTAAACACATATCCAAACAACCCGAACCAATCAAACACAAACTCAAAACCACAATACGATTCCACAATCCGAAGATCATATCAATAATCAATTTAACCAAGTGTCTAAGCATTAACGATTCCAAATTCAATCTTAAATACGATTACAAGTTTCCTCCTTGTAAATTCATAATAAAAATCAATTACCGATTATCATCATCAATCCGGACAATCCGATCAATTCAACATTATAGAATACCATAGTCCAAAGGTTTCAAATATTTCCATTATCCGAATTGAACACTTATTCAACACGTATAAATTCTCAAACTCAAAAGTGAATCATAACCTTATCAAACCCGAAAATCATATTCGTATTCCTATACGAATATTGTACCAAAACACATAACTTAGTTATAGATATGAATATTCCATATTCATATCCAAAACACCAACATCACTTAAACATGATCATCAATTCATATAATTCAAGAATTCCTTAAGAACACAACTTATTCCGACATCACATTCAAAATCCTCAAACGACATAATCCGATGTGTTCTAACATCTAAACAATCCTTATTCACAATTCAAGGTATATATAATCATGTCCTTCAACATATATACTTCTCATAATATCATGAATCGCAACAAACTACCAAGAACATCAAGAATACTATGATTCCATAATCATAACAACATAATCGAATCATTTGATCACCAATTCATTATTATCCCTTAACAAAATTCTCGTAAATACCAAGAATCATCACAACAATATCAATTCCATCACCATTCATACGAAAACGTGTAGAATTTTGCAAGTTCTACTCATTGAGACATTTCATCGAACACTTTGAAGGCATAGTCCAATTCAATCGATTATTCAAAGAAATACTCGAATTCGTTTCACAAAACTTCAAGAGTATTGAATGATTACTAGTTTACAATCAAGTTCAATCAATAATCTGAATCAAAACGAAGCAAATCGGCCAAAACACCAAGAAACCTCAAGAACATCCAAAAACCAAAAGTTTAGGTGATCTTACCTTCGATCCGGGAGGAAGATGATGTTAATCTATGAATCAAACTTCCAAAACATGTTGTTACATGATGATCTTACTCAAATCCATCCACTTTTGCTGAAGGAATCGCGAAAAAACGAAGAAAAATGAAAAATGCCCAAGATGACTCGGTCTAGGCCTTATATAGGCTGAGACCTGCCGGCACGTTACGTACGTAACCGGCGGGTCCTTACGTACGTAGCCGGCAGTGGCCTACCCATCGCCGGTTTGACCGACACTTTACGTACGTAATCGGCACCGCCACGCACGTACGGCACTTACGGCCGTTACCGGCCACGTCCTTACGTACGTTATCGGCCATTCCTTGCCCCCAGCGAGTCACTGCCGACCGTGATCGGCCACCCCTACGAGTCACTGCCGACCATGCTCAGCCACTGCAGGTCCTCTCGGCCCCGAATCGGCCAGCCACCTCGTAATGTACGTAACACTTATTCCATTGCGTACGTAATATGTATGTTGACTTGCTACAGTATTATACTCGTATTACGTACGTAATACACCCTATATAACGTACGTAACTCCATCCGTTGACTCACCTGTCCACATATGCGCCGAAAGCCGCCGACACCGGGCCCCAACTGTCCGATTCCTCTTGTTACGTACGTTATGTACACTATATAACGTACGTAAGCTAACACATTTTACGTACGTAAGCTCCAAGGCTTAACGTACGTAATGGCTTTTATACATAGCCAAAAATTCAATTGTTCCTGTCCGACGTCTCGACATACTGGATACGAATATACGGCATGCTGAATACACATATACTCAACCCAAAAATATTCTCATACGATATACCTGATATCCAAAACAGTTCAACCTGATACAACAAATCCTCAATATAACTGTCAATCAAAACGTCAATTACACAAGTATAACTGTCTCGGTTCTCAATTTATTTTATCCATACTGTATAGACACCAAGCTATACAATATACCTCAGATAAAATAACGCGAAAAATTTATACTAAAAATCCGGGTATTACATACTACCCCCCTTAAAATAAATTTCGTCCTCGAAACTTGCAACCTGTCGCCAACAACAGATAAATCCAAAATTTCCAACTCATCACAAAAGCAATCAAGCGTCGCCACAAGCGAATAACCAAACCAATATACTTACAGGTGCGTGAAGCCGATGATCTCCCGTGATACTAGCACACGACTCCCATACGAAGTCTCAACACAACCAGCACACACCAATATCACAAATAGCAGTTTGAAAAGATCTCAAAAATTTTGGAAACTCCAAAAATTGATTTGACTCAAAAGTCAGAAAAATCATTTTCAAAAGCCACGCTACTACCGTACCGGTAGAGCCACATAACACACACGCCTGGGTTCACAAAACCCAAGCTCCGATACCATCTTCTGTAACACCCCCAAAACCATCCAGGATATTACAGCGGCATGGGCCCGCGCCGGAACCCATCAGGATAAAAACCATTTACAAAACGTTCAAAATCGCCAAAAAGGACGATGACGGTAATATTTTGCAAATACTCAAATATTTTCAAAAACATAATTCTGAAATACCGTCATAGAATACCATTTGGAAATACAAGGCGAAATGCCAAATCTCAACAGTTCAAAATGTACGTTAAGCCACCACTTAAACGTACCGATAAAATAATTAGGAAAAAGGGTTTAACGAAATAACCCAAGTTCGCAAAGTGCCAAAAGGCCATTTTGAAAATACACACGAGTTGGTAAAAATACCAAAGAGCCATTTTAAAAATACACACGCAACGGATAAAAATACAGTTCAAAATACACATTTGAAGCGGAAATAAAACAACCAGAAAAGAATACTCAGTACTCAAAAACATGCCACAGCCAGTATCACCTAGGAGGCTCACCCCTTCACGACGGGGTCAGCCACAATACTCAATAATGATAACGATCACATCATCATAAATAATTACATACCAATGTAATAATACTGTATGAATACTAACAATGTAATCTTACCGACATAACCTTACCAATCCATAACAATCCAATCCTTACCATAATCCACATTTCGCATCCTCGAATGACGAAATGAACTCAACAACAATCATCTCTACTGTATTCCAAAAATACCGATAATCCTCAAAACATCATCATAACTCATAAGTGTGGAAATAATCCAATCTGTGCCAACTCCTGTCCGTCGGATTACACAATCGAATCTCAACCTGGATAAACCAATAATACACAACATATCTCTAGATCAACTATCACATGATAATGATAACAAATCCCGAACATCTACGTACAGTCCGAAAGCTCATACGATCAATAACAATGATCAACCAATAATTCAATCGAGAATATCATCAACATGATACCTCCAATACGATCAACAAAGGACCAACGATAACCGGGAATACCCTCAACAAGGTAAACTCCAAACACAATCAACAAAGATCAATAATGACCGAGAATACCCTCAACAAGGTAAACTCCAAATGATCAACAAAGGACCAACAATAACCGAGAATACCATCAACAAGGTAAACTCCAAATGATCAACAATAATGGATCTCAAAGAAATAACTCCGACTGTCGAACATACCCCTCGGGCGTATGAACAACCAGTCACAAACCGTCGAACATAACCAACCATGAATGGAGGATGAACGGCCAAACAATATGGCTCAAAGATGGAAATCATAGTATGCCTGATCCGGAAATGTGTCCGTGCACAAGCCACCCCGGGTATTGATCACATACACGTGTGGTCTTGTACCTAATTAGCCTCACGAACTACGCCTCGTGTGCACGGTTCAATATGGAAATATCAACACATAACCATCATGTGCCCGGCTAAAAATCCTACACAATAACCAATCGACATGCAGATATGACTCCAGATATGTCACGATGCAACATGACAACGAAACTCAAAGAAACACATATCCAATAAGGATCAAAAGACTCACCAAAGTGAACAACAACAGACTGACAATGAAAAGTCGACACGACTAATCAATATCCAAAACATCAATCCTCGGATCATCATCCCCAAATGAATGACCAACACGATATACGATCTCAATACAACAGTCCTGGGATCAACATCCCTCAACGAATAACCGATACGAAACTCATTACACTAAACCTCAACATATAAAACAACTCAACATACTAATTATCCACATGACTGAACAAATACTTAGATTACCTCAAAGCCGAGGACCATATCCATCAACATCCCCCAATGAGACGATCAACACAACCATTAATGCCAACAATAGTCCTGGGATCAACATCCCTCAACGAACAACCAGTACGAATCTCAATATACGAAGCCTCAACACACAACATATATAACAACTCAATATAATAATTATCTCATAACTGAACAATGCATAAATTACCTCAAAGCCGAAGACAACATTCTTTCCATGAACCACATCCCTGAACGAATACACAGTTATACAAATAATCTCAAATAAAGTACCATCCATTAAATACCAAAAACCTTTATCCCGATACTTATGTCATCACGATAACTATCCTCGATATCCGATATTCTATATCCTTGACCAAAGATAACTCATGCCTTCCCTGAACACAATTAAATCATATACCTTATGATTTATTACAACCAGAGTACGATATACAAACCATTATCCCGACAACTTACATTTCTAACAACATTGCTATACGAATTATAAATGAAATGAAAACGAAACCATTCATCAAATATTATAAACTGAACAAGTATAAACTTGCCTCGATACCGATACCAGGAAGCCGTTACCAAAATCCATTGCCTTAGTCTGCGAGCTCCTCAGCCCTGACCAAAATCAATCTACAGACTCTTTAGCCTCAACCGCAACACAACGGTCATAATCCACGATCAAAACATCACAACCTATTGCAATAACCGATTAACACACATTCGATAAAAATCAATAACCGACATACCCAACCAACAAACTCAACGGTTCAACGAAACCTCGATCATATACATAAAACCAAATAATTCAACTCAACAAATACGAACTCATATCCACCATACAAGCCGTAACGCGATGACCACAAATAACAATCAATAACCGATCAACAAACACAACGGTTCTACAATATCCCGACTAAACACATATCCAAACAACCCGAACCAATCAAACACAAGCTCAAAACCACAATACGATTCGACAATTCGAAGATCATATCAATAATCAATTTAACCAAGTGTCTAAGTATTAACGATTCCAAATTCAATCTTAAATACGATTACAAGTTTCCTCCTTGTAAATTCTGTAATACCCGGTTGTAATTCAGTCATTATCATTCAGTAATTTCATTCGGTGATTGTCACTATGTAATCTTTCACTTGTTAATAATCATTCATCCGTGTTCACCGTTCGGTATAACTTCGAGTTGTGTATCGATATTGTTCATTGTTTCAACTTTATTCGGGAATCGTGACAAGAGTATTATCTTGATTGTGGTAATTGATTCATTAGTCGGTGTTGACGTTGGTATTCATGTCATTTCAAATCTCTTCATTGTTCAAATCGTGTTTTGTTGGGCGAATCCTTGTAATCATTGCTTGGAACCACCGTTTTGGGGTTTCCGTACTTCCATTTCGTGTTATTGGTTCCCAAATATCAATTCCTATTGCTTTATTCTCTTCCCGGGTCATTTTTCTTCATTTTGGGACCAAAGGGGGGTGTGGGCCGCGGCACAAGGAGTGTGCGCCGCGGCACACACATTTTTCTGGCAGCCGAGCGGCCAGACAGTGTGCCGCGGCACATGTCACCGGCCGCAGACACCGCTGAAGTCATCGCGGCACACCCGTCCGGGCCGCGGCACACTCGTATAGCATTTTCGGCCATTCAACGTCTGTACCTTGTGCCGCGGCACACTGCCGAGCCCTGGGAGCAATTTTTTGGTTTGTGCCGCGGCACACTCGGCCTGGGCCGCGGCACACCGATCAGTCAGCCCTATAATTCAGTCCTTTTCGCGTTTCAACCGATATTTTCTCCATTTCTTCACCTTCATCCGAGAGAGAGGGCTTGAGGGAGAGGATCTTCATCATCTACCACTTGAGTGTTGGATTTTCATCATTTTCATTCGGTTGTGAAGCTCGGATCATCGATCTATCGCGTATTTCTCCGGATCATAGTGCTTGGATCTTCAAAGGTAATTTTCATCAACTTCTTGGATTTTCGATTTGTGTTGAGATATGATGTTTTGGATGTTAAGATCATGTTGTATGAAGTGATATACGCATGATTATAGATATGTTTGATTATTCATTGGATTATTGAAGGATTATTCAAGAACACTTTGAATTTTGAGTTGGATTTGGGGGTTTTCGATTAATTGTCGTTGTAATCACGATTTTGGATATTCATAACGGATTATTGATCGTATTGAAGATGTTTTGTTGGTTTGAAACACTTCTTGGGGATTTGATGTTGGTATTATTGAGGTTTGGTTGTAATCAATTGAAGTTGGCCACAAAGTGTTTGATATAATGCCCCAATGAACTTGGTTTAATCGTATCGATGTTTTGAGTTCGTTATATTCATGTTTGATTCGTATATTGAACGGATTGTTGGTAATTTTATTTATTCAAGGTTGTTCGAGCGACCGATATCTCAATTAGGACGTTGTTCGTGGAAGGATAATTGTCACCGGTGTTGTGTAAGTTAATTCTTACTCGGTTAAAAGGATATTCATTCCTTTTGCTGTTGTTCATTCATAATCATAATTCATTCATCATTGTATTAACCGTATTAAGATTTGTAATTGTCGAATAATCACTTCATTCACGAGGAACGACGGTTCCAAGCATTTCATTGAGTTATCAATCACTTCACTGTTATTTCCATCTCGGTGAGTCATTCTTGAACTTGTCGAATTATTATTCATTGATATTCATTGTGGTCATTCTCGTTCATATGACCTTCTGGGTTCATATTGCGTGGCCGGGTGCAGATGTGTGGAATTTTTAGTCGGGCACGCTATGGCCATGTATTGGGAGTGATACATTGGGCTGTGCACACGGTAAAGATTAACTCCGTGAGACTAATTAGGTACAAGAACGGGTGTTTCCGGTCATCCGTCTTGTACACTTGCACAGAACACTACGGGCGTACTATGATACTCCTCTTCAGCGTAATTCATAACTAAGGATATTTTATAACTAAAGATATATCATGATTGTGTATTTTCAACTCTTGAGGATTGTTGTTACGTAATCGACTCCCGGCCGGGATTTTGTTTTTCAGGTCATGGTAAGGCAAAAGCACGGGAATAGCATGTTGACGGCGAGGAGTCCCAGTGATACTAGTAGGGGGCCCCGATCTTTCAGTTATTCATGTTGTTGTCCGTTATTTTCCGCTGCAGACTTTCATTTGGATACTCTGTTTCACTCAGTGGTGTATATTTTATCTGCATATAAAATATACATGTATTCTGTATTATCCTCGATGTGTTGTATGAAACTCCTCATCGGAGTAATTATTGTTGTAATGTGGTTCGGTACTACATTTACCCTGTGTAATTCATTCATTTTCATTCGCCTAGTGGGTCCCAGTCGGGGGTCCATGGCACTGTAATATCCGCCTAGTTTGGGGTGTTACAGAGTTGGTATCGGAGCGTGGTTTTGAATACTACCTTCCGAGTCATGTCTCATTTGAAATCATCGTCATCGGACTAGTATCATTGGACTTTCGCGTCACGTGTGACCTGTGCAGATGCCGAGCCAATCAGACCGAAAGAACTGTAAGACTTCTAACGCCATGGTATAATTTCTGGCAATAATCATTCATTCATAATTCACTAGTTAGCAATCCTCAAACATCATTTTCATTTTAACCATGTTGATCATATTAATTCATTAATCACTCAATTCATTTCATTACACAGTTGATGATCAGGACGATCATGTTAACTCATTAATCGCTTAATTCATGTCATTACTCAGTTGTTGATATGGAAGATCATATCATTAATCTTGTTAATTTGTTCAATAATATCATTTTAATAATTTCATTAGATAATCATGTCACCTCAATTAATCATGCATGTAATCACTGTGTTATAGCGCATATGCTCATTTTCATCATTTCATGACGTAAATCATAATGCGGTACTCATACGGGATCTATGATTATCATGCGACCTTCCTACTTCAGTATGGAGAGAGCTGTCAGGGGATGCACGGGGAGAGGACGTGGTGCGGGCCGGAACCCGAGGAATAATCACTCACCGTCAGGAAGTCGTACCCAGGACTCAGCTCGATCGGAAGATGTTCGGGTCGATCCACTCGCTTTTATGCAAGTCATGATGACCCATATGCAATTGCTTAATCATCATTGCGCCACTCTGACCGGATTAATCGAGAGAACTCTCCCGTATGAGCATGCTGCTAAGGAAATTGCTGAACAACAACCTTCATCTGTCAGCAAGAAATCAACGAAGCGTAATCAATCCGGAGGCGGTCAGTCAACCTTCAAGAAGGCTCGTACGGGTCCTATCGTTTCTGAGCGACCTCCTACGGCGCATAATCGTGCGGGATCTCAATCCCGAGCGGCCAGTTCGGCCATCACCTGTTTCAACCGTGGAGCGCCGGGTCATTACAGCACTAAGTGTCTGAAACCGTCTATCACGTGCCATAATTGTGGGAATTTTGGGCATAAGGCCCGTTTTTGCAGAAAGGACTCCAAGTCGGCTTCGGCGGCATCTCAAGCCCCGAAGCAATCAGCGATTCAGAATCAGACTACTCTGCCAGCGTCGTTTAAGACAATGGAGGCAAATTCAGGCGGAGCTCATATTTATCTGACGGGAGCGTCCGGTTCGGGGGCCGGCAATTCCCGGGTTCATGTGATGAAGAGGATCGACGATCCGGTGGCCTGAATGATCTCAGGTATACTCGTAATTTTATTTCAACCTGTGTGTACCTTTTGATACTGGTGCACCGCATTCATTCATTTTCGAATCATGTTTGAATAGACTTAAATTGGATAATCCTATTGCTTGTGGACCTCTTTGTAGGTCACAAGTCGTCCAAGAACAAGTCTACAGGGGGGTGAATAGACTTGTTGAAACTCTTGAACTCTTTTTCACGAAGAGTGAGTTTCTTCAGCTGATAGTCAAACAAATGACTTGGAGTCGTTTGTTCTTGGATATGTGCGGAAGTCAGCTGATGACGAATATAAATTAACTTAATGAAACACTTAACAATGTATGCAGCAGTTAAAGTATGATGCAGTAAAACAGTAAATAACACAGGCAATTATAGTGGTCTCAGAGGTGGGGTAATCCTCTACTAATCCACTTTTCTCCAAACCAGTTGGAGATGAATTAACTATAATTTTCAACCAGTGATAAATATTACAGTGATTCAAACCACACTACAACAGCTTCCAACCAGTGGAAATCCGTGCCGTTGTACACACTTGACTGCCTTGCACCTCTTGATCCTCGATCCTCGGATGCCTTTACATTCTCTTACTTCAACTAGTGAAGTGTAATATCCGCAATTTCGAATTTCGGTAATTTTCTTTTTCCGGAGGAAGTTCGTTTTGACAACTCTATCATGACCGTTTCGTCATTCCGAGAATGATTAATTCTGCACTTTTTGTCATCCGAGTTCGTTTCGGTGTCGTTTTGTTGAGTTCCGTGTCCTTAATCGACTTTTTCACGTGGGAGTTCGACTTTGTAAAGTCACCATTAATTCTTGGAAACTCCAAAAATTCTGAATCTTTACAACATTATAGAGAATCAAGTTAGCTTTCCAATGGTTCAAACGGTGAGTCAATCGGAGTCCAGACGAAGGAGTTATGGTCGAAATAGCGAAGACTGCACGGTGTGCCTTTTTGGTGTTGAAGGGGGCTGTACCGTGTGCCGCGACACACTCAGGATGTGCCGCGGCACTAAGCTGATTCCTGGGCATTTTTAGTGGCCCTGGTCCGCGGCACACTTGTCCTGTGCCGCGGCACACGGGCTTTTTCTGCGTTTTTTAGCAGATTTTCGAGGAGAAAACTTCATTTTTCTCCTCTCTTCTTCCTCCTCCCATCTAGAGCGATTCCAATGGCGATTTTGGGCGATTTGAGTGCTCCAAAACTTGTAGAGATCATCTACCTCAAGTCTTGTTGTAGATTTTTGACCTCTACTTGAATCCTTCATCCAAATCAAGGTATTTTGGCTTGAACCCTTGTTTTTGTAGATTTGGGGATTTTCCTTTTTGATTTCGATTCCAATCCGTTTTTAATCAATTAATTGTTGTATAAACGTTGTTTTGAACTTGTTCTACGGATTGGATACTCGTATCTTTGGTTCGTTCAACCCGAGGGGTGATTTCTTTGTTCTTGAAGGGTCTTGGACATTTAATGTTCGATTAAATGTTCGAATGAGTTCCCTTTGATAGTTTGTTGGGATTTCCGTTGTTTTCGGCCTTGATTCTCGTCGTAATCATGTTTTATTATTCCCTACGGAGGATTATAGGTGCTCGATGATTCCGATGTTGAATTCCGTTGGTGTTGATGATTCATATGGTGTTTTCCCGTAGTAATTTCGGTCTTTATCACGTTCTAGATAGTGTTCGGGAATTTGAGGGCTACCCGGCCGTATCCGTTCACTTTTCCATTGCTCGTGATATCGAGGCAAGTACCTTGCCCATACTCTTCTTATTTTGTGGATATGATGATCGGTGATCGTCTTGGTGTGTTTGTTTGGTTGTTTGAAATGAAGTTTCAAAAGATTTCGGTTTGGCCTCGTTAAAGGTTTTCTTTCAAAATGCGTGTGTGTTTTGTGAACGGCGTGTTTTGGGAATTGATTATGATTTGATTATTTTGAACGTTGAAGGATTTGATGATGATACTCCTATTGTTTAAAGTTATGGAATCGTGTATTCCGTATTTAATCTTGTTATTGTGTTTTGAAGAGTTTGATAATGGTGTCGAGTTAATGGCCATCTCTAGTGAGTATTCTTAATGAACTTACATTCTTAGCATGTTAGTTTTGCATGAGTAATGTGTGTGTGTGTATGCTCACTACGGGTTAGATCCGACGGGGTCTCGGTAGGGGTCCACAGAGACGTGGATCGACGAGCTTGCTTTTAACCACTACGGGTTAGATCCGACGGGGTCTCGGTAGGGGTCCACAGAGACGTGGATCGATGGTTAATTGTGGTGCATTTTACAAATGTGACTTATTTATGGCATTTCCGGAAATGAGCGCTTTTGAACGGTTTTCATGATTGCATGCATTGACTAAGTGTGTAAGAGGTAAGTTGTTCGTTTGGCTTACTTGGCTAGGATGGCACAAGAGTATTTTGTTGTTTATTTTAAATCCTTTATTTGTGGATTTTGATGTTGGGAGACGAACCTTGTGGTCGTTCTTGTGTACTGTGAGTTGATGAGATTTGGGGCTAAAATCCCAACGGTTTTGTAAATGTCATTTTTCGGAAAGTAAAGATTTGGGGCGGTGACCCCTTTTGTCTTGTGGATTTTGAAAAGTAGGATTTGATAATCCTAAATGGTTTTCTATTAAAACTCTCGATGGCATTCTAAACCGTCTTATAAATTATTTCCATTGATTTATGGTATTTCGATTTTTAAAGGTTTTCTCAAACCCTTGCCTCGAGAAGTACTTTTCGTTTCGTTTGGATCTTTGAGGATTCCTGGTTATTGTTATTCGTGGAATGTGAATTGTATGGCTCGTATTTGCACTTTGTATTTGCACTAGCAAAACAGTGGAGTTTTGCTAACCCCCGAGTATTCGGGGGGTGGATGTCTATTTTTGCATTCAGGTTTTGGAGCATAACACAGGGTCGGCACGAAGGATGATGAAAGATGAACGATACTAATCACATGAGGATCCGTTGATGTCGTATTGGTCTAGTTGTATTTTCTTTTCTGCTGCAGTATCTTTTCCCCGTTGTACGGGAATTTATTGTATTTTGACCCCTGCGTGGGTATATGTTGTAATTGAGTTGTATATTTTTATTGAAAGACCAAATCGGTCTACTGAGTCATTTAGCCTTGAAGGCATTGTCGAGATGTTAAATGTTGTTACCAGCCTGGTAGATCTTCGAGGAGAGGGTCTACGGCGTGTAATATCCCTGAGTGGATTGGGGGTGTTACATAAATGGTATCGGAGCTTAGGTTGTGGAAACCTAGGCTGTCGGGTCAAGTCGTGTTGTTTGAGTCTTGTTTCGTCGGATTTTATCTGACTGAGTCGTGTCGCGACGCGTCGTTTGAGTTTGTTGGTCGTGATTAGTATCGTGGGGCGATCATCATCTTCGTGCGACCTGTGGAAGTAAGTCTCCCTTCTTTGTGTTGTGCCTCGTGTGACACGAGCTATTTTTATGATTATTTGTTAAGTGATGGAATCTTTATGTGGATCTTGATTTCACGATATGTATTTAGTCGACTCTCGTACTTGATTTATACGAGGAGTTTCGTCGCTTGTGATGTCTTTTTATTGTTGTTTTTGTCCGTTGCTGATGATTTTCGAATCGATTTGCACGTTTTACAAGTTCTCTTGTGGAAGCTTTGTGTTTATACACGTTCGACTTGTTCACTAGCCAGTGCGGGAGGGTCCTTAGAGACCTCGAATGGGGTCAGTGGTTTTGTTCTGAATCCTAGGCGGTCTTCGACTGTGGTATTTTATCGTTTGTTTCCGTTTAAAGACATGTATTGTCTTGATTTTAAACGTTTTGATGGGTGTACTAGGAGTTGTTTTAGTGAACGTCGATATGCGTGAGTTTTGGGCATTCTAGCCTATTGGATTTTTGAAAACCTTGAGTATCTTAAAAAAATAAAATTCGAGACATATTTTTCAAATGAGTTATTTTCTTGTGGTACATCCAAGGTGCCACAATATATTTCAAAATTTTTCTACCTCGAGGACCAAAATGTTTTGAGATATTTTCAATGTTTTAGAAACACTTTTATTTAGACCCAAGGGTCGAATATTTTGAAAGTTTTCACTAAGAGAAAGTGTCCTCATTTTTATCAAATGCGAAACGGTTCTCCAAAGTCTCGATAACGATGTTTCACGTTTGTACTTTTTGAAAGGTGATACTCAAGATCAATCGGTGTTCTTCTAAATTATTTTCAAAATGAGGTTTTCGTTTTTAAAACCTATCCATTCCCGTTTGAGGGCTGGGTATATATGTATGATGTTCGCGTTGTCATATTGATGTTTGCTCCCGAGAATGACCGAATTGGCGGTGTGAGCGTTGAGTCGTTTTCCACACATTTGTTGTGTTAGCCCCTTGTGAGAGGTGGGATGTTGGTGTTGAATATTGTCGCCTCGTGGTGATTTCTGCGTTGTCGCGCATGTGCGAGCTGTTAGAGCTTGGGTTGATATGGTCGTGTGCATCGGTGATCGTTCCGTTATGTGTCGGTTGTTTAATGTCTTGTTACCTTGCTCCCGTTTTTGTGAATTTCATGGACGAGGTCGGAGGTAATGCCCGTACTATTTTGACTTCTGTATTTTCTCTTTCTCCAGTCTATCGATTCGCTCATGTTCATTGACACTTTATGAACTTGTTCTGTATTTCGGTTTCATCGTTCGAACGAGCTGTGATCTTGTTGTGGGCCGATCTGGTTATCGATGTGACTTTTTTTTGAGTTCGGTTCGATTCTTGTGAACCTTGTTCGGGAGTAACATCATTTGGTTTTACTAGTCCTTTTATTCGAAGGGATCGGATTTTGAACTTCTGTATATTCTACTTTGTCGACTCATTTATGTTCGTTGACATTTCTGAGCTTGTCCTGCCCCTTGTTTTTGTTTATCGAACGAGTGTGGCATCATTTCGGAATAACTCGTTTGTCGTTGTGACTTTTCAATTTCTATTCCCTTTCATGTGGATCTTATGTGAATGCATACGTTGTTGTTTTCACCGGATCATATATTGTCTCGAGTCGAGACGTGAACCTTGGAGTTGTTGTTTGAATTTTATTGTTCTTCGTGATTCGAACATGATTGTTCGCTTTTTGTTGTCTCGACCGTTGTGGTTCGGTCGTTTGTTTGTTCGGTTTTTGTCCTCGTTTCGTGATCGTTGAGCATTCAGGCTCATTCCTAATTCCCTTAAGTTTGGGAAATTAGTCTCGTTTTCGATCTTCCAACCCTTGGCGGTGGAATTCCGTATTAGTTCGGCGATTGGCTCGCGTTTGATTGATGTACCGTTGGGTTGGCCAATCATCGACTTTCGTTAGTTGTGTTTTGTGATTGTCGGTTTTTTGACTTGGCTATATCTTCCGTTTGATGACGCTTGTCATTTGTTGGTTTTATTGTATCCCTAACGGCGACGTTGTGTTGGTCGTCGTGGAGCGTGTTTTCACGCCGTATGACTCTTTGCATTTCTTGCAGCGTTTCGCCGTTGGGCGCGAGTTTTCTATTTTTGTGTATCTCGTCGAGTTTTCTGGCGGGTATATTGCTCCCCCTACTTGTTTTAAGTTTGGGACGAAACTTCTTTTAGGAGGGTAGAATGTAATATCCGCAATTTCAATTCGGTAATTTTCTTTTTCCGGAGGAAGTTCGTTTTGACAACTCTATCATGACCGTTTCGTCATTCCGAGAATGATTAATTCTGCACTTTTTGTCATCCGAGTTCGTTTCGGTGTCGTTTTGTTGAGTTCCGTGTCCTTAATCGACTTTTTCACGTGGGAGTTCGACTTTGTAAAGTCACCATTAATTCTTGGAAACTCCAAAAATTCTGAATCTTTGCAAAATTATATAGAATCAAGTTAGCTTTCCAATGGTTCAAACGGTGAGTCAATCGGAGTCCAGACGAAGGAGTTATGGTCGAAATAGCGAAGACTGCACGGTGTGCCTTTTTGGTGTTGAAGGGGGTTGTACCGTGTGCCGCGGCACACTCAGGATGTGCCGCGGTACTAAGCTGATTCCTGGGCATTTTTAGTGGCCCTGGGCCGCGGCACACTTGTCCTGTGCCGCGGCACACGGGCTTTTTCTGCGTTTTTTAGCAGATTTTCGAGGAGAAAACTTCATTTTTCTCCTCTCTTCTTCCTCCTCCCATCTAGAGCGATTCCAATGGCGATTTTGGGCGATTTGAGTGCTCCAAAACTTGTAGAGATCATCTACCTCAAGTCTTGTTGTAGATTTTTGACCTCTACTTGAATCCTTCATCCAAATCAAGGTATTTTGGCTTGAACCCTTGTTTTTGTAGATTTGGGGATTTTCCTTTTTGATTTCGATTCCAATCCGTTTTTAATCAATTAATTGTTGTATAAACGTTGTTTTGAACTTGTTCTACGGATTGGATACTCGTATCTTTGGTTCGTTCAACCCGAGGGGTGATTTCTTTGTTCTTGAAGGGTCTTGGACATTTAATGTTCGATTAAATGTTCGAATGAGTTCCCTTTGATAGTTTGTTGGGATTTCCGTTGTTTTCGGCCTTGATTCTCGTCGTAATCATGTTTTATTATTCCCTACGGAGGATTATAGGTGCTCGATGATTCCGATGTTGAATTCCGTTGGTGTTGATGATTCATATGGTGTTTTCCCGTAGTAATTTCGGTGCTATCACGTTCTAGATAGTGTTCGGGAATTTGAGGGCTACCCGGCCGTATCCGTTCACTTTTCCATTGCTCGTGATATCGAGGCAAGTACCTTGCCCATACTCTTCTTATTTTGTGGATATGATGATCGGTGATCGTCTTGGTGTGTTTGTTTGGTTGTTTGAAATGAAGTTTCAAAAGATTTCGGTTTGGCCTCGTTAAAGGTTTTCTTTCAAAATGCGTGTGTGTTTTGTGAATGGCGTGTTTTGGGAATTGATTATGATTTGATTATTTTGAACGTTGAAGGATTTGATGATGATACTCCTATTGTTTAAAGTTATGGAATCGTATATTCCGTATTTAATCTTGTTATTGTGTTTTGAAGAGTTTGATAATGGTGTCGAGTTAATGGCCATCTCTAGTGAGTATTCTTAATGAACTTACATTCTTAGCATGTTAGTTTTGCATGAGTAATGTGTGTGTGTGTATGCTCACTACGGGTTAGATCCGACGGGGTCTCGGTAGGGGTCCACAGAGACGTGGATCGACGAGCTTGCTTTTAACCACTACGGGTTAGATCCGACGGGGTCTCGGTAGGGGTCCACAGAGACATGGATCGATGGTTAATTGTGGTGCATTTTACAAATGTGACTTATTTATGGCATTTCCGGAAATGAGCGCTTTTGAACGGTTTTCATGATTGCATGCATTGACTAAGTGTGTAAGAGGTAAGTTGTTCGTTTGGCTTACTTGGCTAGGATGGCACAAGAGTATTTTGTTGTTTATTTTAAATCCTTTATTTGTGGATTTTGATGTTGGGAGACGAACCTTGTGGTCGTTCTTGTGTACTGTGAGTTGATGAGATTTGGGGCTAAAATCCCAACGGTTTTGTAAATGTCATTTTTCGGAAAGTAAAGATTTGGGGCGGTGACCCCTTTTGTCTTGTGGATTTTGAAAAGTAGGATTTGATAATCCTAAATGGTTTTCTATTAAAACTCTCGATGGCATTCTAAACCGTCTTATAAATTATTTCCATTGATTTATGGTATTTCGATTTTTAAAGGTTTTCTCAAACCCTTGCCTCGAGAAGTACTTTTCGTTTCGTTTGGATCTTTGAGGATTCCTGGTTATTGTTATTCGTGGAATGTGAATTGTATGGCTCGTATTTGCACTTTGTATTTGCACTAGCAAAACAGGAGTTTGCTAACCCCGAGTATTCGGGGGGTGGATGTCTATTTTTGCATTCAGGTTTTGGAGCATAACACAGGGTCGGCACGAAGGATGATGAAAGATGAACGATACTAATCACATGAGGATCCGTTGATGTCGTATTGGTCTAGTTGTATTTTCTTTTCTGCTGCAGTATCTTTTCCCCGTTGTACGGGAATTTATTGTATTTTGACCCCTGCGTGGGTATATGTTGTAATTGAGTTGTATATTTTTATTGAAAGACCAAATCGGTCTACTGAGTCATTTAGCCTTGAAGGCATTGTCGAGATGTTAAATGTTGTTACCAGCCTGGTAGATCTTCGAGGAGAGGGTCTACGGCGTGTAATATCCCTGAGTGGATTGGGGGTGTTACATGAAGTACCCCGTACTCAAGATTATAGACAAGAGTGTTTGTCTTCTCCAACTTAAGAGCTTCCTTAAGTATGAACTTTTAGATCTGCTCTTTTCACGATGCTATTTGATTGCTTGAGATTGCTTGACTGCTTTGATCGCTGGAATGTATGTTCGCACCGGTAGTTGCTCAGTTTCAAATCTCTGGATATATATAGGTCAGATCTCTGAGCTTTTTCCTTGTAGCCGTTGCAAATCTTTTGAACAAATCCGTCCGTTGGAGGGAGACTTCATTGTTTAATCTTTCTGAACATTGCAAGGCTGGATTCCCATTATTTTATTTTATCTTCCGACCGTTGTGAAGACTTCTGCATGTGAGCGCCGAATCTTTTGAATATAAAAGTCTTCAAGGTGGGTCAGGATGATTTATTTAAATCATATCTCTTGCGGGAATCACTCCAATTTGTCTCTTCACGTTGCATGTGAGCTTTCCGTAATATTTGACTTTTCAACGCATGCTGACGTGGACTTGGAGTACTTGGCTGTAGTCGAGTAGGCTGATATGCAGCTAACATCTCTGCAGATAGGTCCTCTCGGCTGTTTACTGTTTGTGACTTATCTGGTCAGGTGACTTCCCTGAGGTACCTCGGCTGCAGTTTGGTCAAACTTCTCTGATAAATTTAGTTGACCAGAGCTACTCTGACTGGAGTCGGTTGTTCCTCTCTGATGGACTAAGCTGTACTTAGTACTTAGCCGTTTTTCAGCCTAACAAATTTTGGCCTACAGAAGATACTCATTTGGTTCTTCTTTACATTTTGCCAAGTTTTATACTTAACATATTTTGGCCTATGGAAGATACTCATTTGGTTCTTCCTTACATTTTTCCAAGTAATAAACATTTGATTTTATATTAATGACATCATCAAAATCTAACAAGTATTCCTAACAAATTCCCCCTATTTTGATGATGGCAAAACTAAGTAAGAAATCAAATGACCAAGTCTGCACTTAAGTGCGAGACAAAAACTGAAATCAGTCCAATATTGAGACAACTGGAAATTGTCATTCAACAGACTGTTTATAAAATTTTCTGACTTATTATTGAAATTTTACAAGAAGGTTTTAAGTACAGAAAATAAAATTACAAGTAAGAGAAATAACTAAAGGTCATCTGCCTCTTCCTCTGCCTCTTCGAATAGGCTGCTTGGCAGGCTTGAATGGTTTGGATCCGATTGGTCTTATCTTGACTGGAGCAAGACCATATTTTCTCTTCACAACAAGTGCTGCGAAGTCTTGTTCTTGCTGGGATCTGAATCTGTTCTCAAGACACACTAGCTTGATTTCTCTTTGAAGTGCTAACTCATCAAGTTCACCGTCCATACGGGTCGGTGCTTCCTCTGCTCTGAAAGGAGGGATCATAGGATAAGCATTTTGTTCTTTAGCGTGCTTCTTCAGAACAGCCCAAAGCTTCGGATGGATTTCTTCCATGAAGTTTATGAAAATTTCTTGTGGGGAGAGTTTGTCATCATGGAGTAGTTCCCAGATGTAATAGTCTCTGATGAACCTCTTCCTAGCAGCTCCCCACATCTCAAGAGCTTCAAATGGAATGAAATCCTCAACAAACCATAGCTCCTTCCCTTCCCGTTCTAGAGTAGGTTCAAAGCCACCTCTTGTCCTTCTTCTTTTTCCTTCAGGCTGGTCAGCCTGGTCGTCTGGATCCACAGCTTCCTTTCTCTTCAGAGTAGAGGGTCCTTCAATTTGAAGGACATCCTGCTTCTTCTTGCTTGTGATTTCTCTCTCTTCCCCCTGAATTCTCTCTTCCCCCTTTTTGCCAGCATCAACAAGGGTAGTTAACTGCTGTTCCATCCTGCTCATCCAATCAGACATGCCAAATGGCATTCTGTTGTTGGTAGGGGGAGGAGGCTGAGGGATCTCTCTCTGTACAAGGGTGTCTATCTTGGCATTTATTGTCTGAAGGTCAGGAGTGACCTGAGTTGATAGCAGCTCTCCAATAGTGTCTCTGACGATTTGCTTGATCAGCTCAGTCATGGTAGGGGATAACTGAGCTGATGGAGAGTGCTCTCCTGATCCTTCTGCAAAGGAACCACTGGACTGCAGGCTCCGGTCTGCAGCTGGTAGGTCAGAGTGGGTTTTCTCCGGGGTCCCTGACCTGGAGTCTTCAGCCAGCTCTGCGTCTAGGCTGGTGTACCGGGCAGGTACAACAATCCTATCTGCAGCTTCGTGAGTAGGCTCTGGCTCGGGCTCTTGTTCTGGCTCCTTGTCTCCTTCTTTCTCTCCCTCTTTCCCTTCTTCTTCCTTTTCTCCAGAGTTTTCTTTTTCTTCTTCCTCATCTTTTTCTTTTTCATTTTCCTTCTCTGCTCCTGCTTCTCCTCCATCATCATTATCATCATCATCATCATCATCATTCTTATCATCATCCTTCTCCTTCTTTTCTCCTTCATCATCCTCATCCTCCTTTTCTTCTTCATCTTTTTCCTGATCTACCTCCTCTCCTTCTTCTTCATCTCCTTCATCAGCCACTTCCTCTGTCTTCTCAATTTCTTCAGGCTGTTTTTCAACTGGAATATTTTCTCCTGTTTTTCTCTCTTCTTCATCTTCTTCAGCCACCAAATCAATAATTTCATTATCTCCATCTACTTCTTCAATCCTTATCTCCTTTTCAACTTCCTCTTCCTCCTCTCCAAAAACGCCATCAAAAATGCTGAGCATGATAGAATGGATAAAGTGGTCCATGTTTGTTTTAAAATGTGACATGAACCATTTATCCTGGAGGATTAAAGCCAAGCCTGATTCTTTGCAAAATTCAATCAGAACCTCCTCAGTGGCTTGGGGATATTCCCAACCACTAGTTGCAATGAAAGTTTGAAGATTTGTAAAAGGCATAGTTTTGAAAGATTTCCACTCTTCAAAAATATGTACAAAAGAGTGTTTTTCTGCTTGTGGTTTAACAAGCTGGAGTTGTTCAATAGAAAGATTGAAGGTATTATTTTCTAACAGGTTAAAAGTATAGTCAGCTTCAGGAATAGAGATTATTAGACCTGCTTCCTCTTCTTCGGATATGTAGACTGGAGGGGTGAGAACAGCTATAATCCGAGTTTCAGTGGTGTCTGGTGCAGGCAGGTCTTCAGGATGAACTGGTGATCGAACTGATGGGCTGGTATGGTGTTCAGACTTCTCTCCCTCGCTAAACTGCAGTTTCCTTGGCCTCTTAGGCGAGGGTTCCGGTGATGACTGCAAAGTAGATGGTCCTTCTGGGGCTGGTCCCCGTCTCTTGAATCTGACTGCAATTGGTGTATCATCGGACTCGTTGTCGGACTCGACTGCAGTTCCGATCTCAGCTGCAGGTCTGTCCGACTCCTCTGATAAATCGTATCTTGGATATGACCTTGAGTCCGCCAGCTCCTTCAACAACTGAGCTGCTTTCCCAGTGCCTCCGACTTTCTTCTTTTCATGGTCCATATGACCAAGCCTCTTATTTGGGTGGAAGGGGTCAGTGTTTCCCTTAGCCACTCCGGTCTTCTCCAAAAACCAACTAAGATGTGTTCCGAACGCCAACTTAGTTTTGAACTTCTTCTCATCTTCAATCCACTCGACCTTGTTCACCTCGCGCACGAGTTGCCTGAAAATATAGTCTGCCCAATCGACTTCCTCTTCCTGAATCAACGCACCCAACACCATAAACTTCGATGATGACAGTTGGTCATAACTGCCCGCCATCCCCATGACTATCTTGTTGGTAATGTCCAACGCAACACGGTAAATCCTTTTTAATTCATTCCTTTTGGCTGTAAACTTCAATTTTTCTGGGATATTTTCGACTTTAATCGTTTTCCAGGTTTCGGCGGCTGATTGTTTGAGAGCTTCGACCGCCAAACCACGATGCTTCATCCCGAATACAGAACGAATCTTCTCTCGATCTATGCTGACAGGTACTCCGCCGACTGTGCTGTGAATCCCATGTTGAATCAGATAAGCATTGCGATAGAACTCAACAACATCTTCCTTGAACAAATGTTGCGAGTTGATGTCGAGAAATGGGTAGATCCCATTAAGCTTCATCGCCCGGATCAAATTGAGCATGTCGTAGTCTTCCAGATTTGCTTCTAGTAAACCTTCAAAGTCGACAACCATGGAGAAGATGACCTGGTCCTTCACCGCCTTCAAATTCACTCCTTCGAAAGATGCCATTTCTGCAAATAGAGGATTTTTAGTGTATATTTTTGCTCTGTAAATTCTAGGGTTTCTGTAAGCGTAAAAAGTAAAGTGAAAGGTCTTCTTTCCTTATAAAGAAGATGAAAAGACGTTTGTATTAGTTTATTATATATTTGAACGGTGGTACGCCTTTTGATATTCTTTTTGAATTTCAAATTTGAATCGGTGGCCCAATTTAAAATTCGACGGTTGATTCTGATTGGCCATCGTAAAGGTTGATTTAATAGGCGTTTGACGCGTGTATTAAAATTGCCACTTGGCTTATAAAGATGTATATTTAAATGCCATTTCGTTAGCCAAAATAATATTATAAATGTGTAAAAAATTTAGAGGTCAGTTTAGAAAACTTAGCTGGTCTGATTCGTTGACTGTTGACCACTCTGCAACAGGTGAGTTTGACTTCTCGCCTGGTATTCTGTACAGCTAAGTTGCTTCGTCTGGCCTTCGTCTTCTCGCCTGCATCATCTTAGGCTGATTCTGGGGGGTCCGTCCTAACTTGCTTCAGAACTAGATTCCCAATCTAGTAATCCAAGGTCTCTGCTAAGCTCTAGGAATCTTTCTTATGGCAGGGGTTTGGTGAAGATGTCAGCTATTTGGTAGTCTGTGCTGACTCTTTCAACTGTAACCCTTTTGTTAAGCACATGGTCTCGAATGAAATGGTGCTTAACGTCAATGTGCTTCGTCCTTGAGTGCAAAACTAGATTGTTGGTTATTGCAATAGCACTATTGTTGTCACACCAAATAGGAACTTCGTTGGCAATAATATTATAGTCCCTTAACTGTTGTCTGATCCATAGAATTTGTGCACAATGACTACTGCAGACTAGGTATTCGACTCTGTAGTGGAGATAGAGTTAGAAACACCGCTTCTTGCTAAACCAGATATCGACCGGTTCCTAGGAATTGACACGTTCCACTAGTGCTCTTCCTGTTGATTTTGCATCCTGCGAAATCCGCATCTGAGTATCCTGATAGCTCGAAGTTGTCATCCTTGGGATACCATAGTCCAACATTAATTGTAGACTTTAGGTACTTAATTATTCTCTTGGCTGCATCTAGGTGTGATTGCTTCGGCTTGGACTGGAATCTTGCACAAACTCCTACGGCATATGATATGTCCGGCCCTTGCGGTGAGGCGAAGAGATCCGATGAGTCCTCTCGTAGTGGGTTGAGTCCACCGATATGCCTCGCCTGCCTCGCATCCGGTGAGTACTTGTGCTCATTGGAATTCTTGCGGGTTTGGCTGATTCCATTCCATATCTCTTGATAAGATCGCTGGTATACTTTGCTTGGTTGATAAAAATTCCTTTTTCCATCTGCTTAACTTGTAATCCGAGAAAGAAGTTAAGCTTTCCCATCATACTCATCTCAAATTCTCCTTGCATGAGGTTGGAGAATTTCTCGCATAGCTCTGGATTGGTTGACCCGAATATGATGTCATCCACATAAATATGGACTATTAATATGTGGCCTTCGTGCTCCACTCTGAACAGGGTCTTGTCCACTTTCCCTTTGCAAAATCCATTTTTCTCAAGAAACACAGACAGTGTTTCATACCACGCTCTTGGTGCTTGCTTGAGTCCATACAGAGCCTTCAACAGTTTATAGACTTTGTCTCCTTTGACAAAACCTGGGGGTTGCTCTACATAGACTTCTTCTTCTAGGATTCCGTTCAGAAACGTACTCTTTACATCCATCTGGTAGACTTCAAAGTCCTTGAATGCAGCATATGCGAGGAATAGTCTGATGGCCTCTAATCTTGCAACAGGTGCATAGGTTTCATCAAAATCTATTCCCTCACACTGTGCATAACCTTTTGCTACGAGTCTGGCTTTATTCCTAACAACAGCTCTGTCTTCATCACTCTTGTTTTTATACACCCATTTGGTGCCAATAACTTTCTTGTGATCAGGTCTGTCTGTTAGTTCCCAAACTTTGTTTCTTTCCATCTGCTCCAATTCCTCTTGCATGGCATTAATCCATGAATAATCTTCCAAGGCTTGTTCTGTAGTCTTGGGTTCAATTTGCGACATGAAACATGAGAACATCGCCATTCTGGCCTGGTAGGGTTGGTATCTCGTCTTAACTCCATCACCAACTTTCCGATAATTTGCTGAATTGGGTGATCCTTGAGCCATTTGGGGATATCGTCCTCTTTCGGGTTTGTTCCTTGTTGGATTGCCACGGTGGTTATCTCGCATCACTGGGTTCTGGGTCTGCAATCGGATCGCCACCGCCTTGTCATCTGCAGACTTGGTTACGATCTGCAGATGAGTCTTTGTCGCCTCCATTGGGTCTTTCCGCAGCCGATTGGATCGGATAGGTTTGGTGATCCTGTCGATCTGCATTGGGTCTTCATTAGCCGGTTGGGTCATCAGGCTGATCTGCAGGTGAGTCCACCATTCCAGTGTCATGTATAATGACTTCTTCAAGGGTTGCTGACTTGAGCTTGTTCTCAATTAGCTCAAGTTGTTTCCTGTACTCAACGGTAGATTCATCAAAAACAACATAGGGTGTTTCCTCCACAACTAAGGTTCTTTTATTAAAAACTCTATATGCCTTGCTTCTTTGGGAATATCCCATAAATAGACCATCATCAGTTTTAGCATCAAAGGCATTTAGCTGTGTTTTACCGTTGTTGTGGATGAAACACTTACAACCAAAAACATGAAAGTAAGCAACAGTAGGAGTTCTATTATTCCAAACCTCATAGGGAGTTTTGCCATGTCTCCCTACTATCATACTCCTGTTCTGGGTGTGACAGGCTGTGTTGACAGCTTCAGCCCAGAACCTTTTGGGTAGGTCCGCTTCTGCAATCATGGACCTTGCTGCTTCCTTCAGGGTTCTGTTCCTTCTTTCAGCAACACCATTCTGCTGGGGCGTCCTGGCTGCAGATATCTCATGCTGGATCCCATTCTGATCGCTGTAATCAGTTATCGCCTTGTTGAGAAACTCTCCTCCTCTATCTGATCTGATCTTGATTATGGAGAGGGATTTCTCATTCTGGATCCTTCTCAGCAGCTCAGGTAACTTGGTCAAGGTTTCACTTTTCTTGTATAGAAAAATGATCCAAGTGTATCTTGAATAATCATCTACTATTACAAGTGCATGCTTTCGGCCGCTCAAAGTCCTTGGCTTGATAGGACCAAATAGATCCATGTGAAGTAGATCTAAGATCCTTGTTGTGAGCGTTGTAGGCTGAACTGGCTTGAATGATGCCTTAGTCTGCTTTCCCTTCTGACATGCATCACAGAGTGCTTCCTTTTTGAATGCTTCATTTGGAAGTCCTATGACCAGCTTCTGAGAGCTAATCTTGTTGATGGCTTTGAAGTTTAGGTGACATAGTCTTTTGTGCCACAGCCACCCATTCTCAGCTACTGTCTTGGATAGAAAACAGGAGTTAGGTGTTCCTGTGTTCCAATCAATCATGTAGACATCTCTTCTTCGGAAACCTTGTAGCTTTATTTCTCCAGATAAGATGTCTATCACCATACACTTCAATATGGTGAAGACTACTAGATTCTTCTCGTCACAGAACTGGCTTATGCTCAGGAGGTTGTACTTGAGCCATTTGACATAATGGACTTTGGATATGACAATGTTTCCTCGGTGCAGCTCTCCAAAGCCTTTTGTCTGTCCTCTAGAGC
The DNA here is from genome assembly GCA_033398695.1 of Orobanche coerulescens. Classification (NCBI taxonomy): domain Eukaryota; kingdom Viridiplantae; phylum Streptophyta; class Magnoliopsida; order Lamiales; family Orobanchaceae; genus Orobanche; species Orobanche coerulescens. The sequence continues at coordinate 12,409,438 of CM065817.1, forward strand.
TATCTCCAAAGGTTACATCGGGACCTCTTTCTTTGATGTATTTGGTCAGCATCTTCTTGTTCCCGGTCATATGCCTCGAGCATCCAGAGTCTACAAACCATTCTTCACCTCCAAAATTTGAGCTTGAGGAGATGTGGTTGTAGTCCTTCCACCTTTTCTGCAATTAAACAAGCAGAGATTTAGGTACCCAAATTTGTGTGGATCCTTTGGGGTTAGTTGGTTTCCTGGAGAATTGATTTCTCCTTGGATTATAGAAATTGTTATTATTATTATTATAACCCTTATAAGGTGTCTGTGGTTGAGGTCTGAATCTTCTGGTTGGATTGTATACCGGATATTTCTCAAAATTATGATAGTGTGGACCATTTCTAAATCTAGGTTGAGACCATTTATTAAACCTTTGTGGTCTCCACACTTGTTCATTTTGGTAGGATAACCTTGAGGTTTCCATCTGCCCCTCCCATTATGAAATCTATTTTTGGGGAGTTGTTGGTAATAGTGGGCATGTTGTATGGGCTGCTGCTTTTGCCTGGGCCATTGCCTAGTCGCCTGTCTAGGTGGTCATGCAGTGTAACCCGACCGCACTTAGACGTTTGACTTGGTCATTGCTGCTTTTGAATATCGGTTTATATACGTGCTCAAGAATGAGACTATTGTTTCTCCCTTGATAAACTTGGTTTCAGAACTAGAGGGAGTGTGAGAATCATATCCAAGGCCTGATTTGGTATATAATGACCTTTTATAAGTACACAATTCTCCCAGGGTTGAAGACGCCTTCAGGGAGGTTATTTCCTGCGCCTGAGTTTTATTTATCTGTGCCAGCTTAGTAAACTCAGCTTTGGCATGAGCAATTGCAGCTGATTTTTCTTTAAGTAAAACGGTTAGCCGATCTATCTCAGCTGTATTGACACTTGCCTGGTTTTTAAAGTCAGCTATAGTTGTCTCAACCTTTTTTAAATCTAGGCTGAGTTTTTCGAAATCATTTTTCAGCTGCCTATTCTCATCTTGCAGCTGAGTCTTCTCTCATTGTCTGACTTGGTGTGCAGATTTGAGTGTTTCAAAATCTTTAAATAACTGATTTACCGATTCATGTAGATCCATATCTTGTGACATGGCTGAGCTATTATTTGAACCGGTGGGTTTAGAAGTTACCTCTTCATCAGCTAAGTTTGCCATCAGGAAATCATACTCCTCGTCTTCATCAGAAAAGAAACCGCTGCTTGATTCGACATGCTCCTGGTCTTCTCCGATGAGAGCCTTTCTTCTATCTTCCTTTCTGCCCACCTCCTTCTTGGTTTCGTCCTTCTTGAGCTCGGGACAATCTATTTGGATGTGTCCTATTTTGTGACAGTTATAGCATTCTACTTTCCAGACTTCCAAATTTTCTGGTTCCTTCTTGGATTCTCCTTGTAGTTTTTCTTATACTTGGAGTAGTTCTTTCTGAAATTGCTGAACCTTTGCATTATGAAAGCCATTTCTTCCTCAAAATCTAGTGGATTTGGAGGTTTCACGTCAGATAGGCTCTTGGCAGGGGACTCGGCTGCAAATGCGATTCCCTTCTCTGCAGGCTCAGTTGAGGATGAACTTGGAAGATCGAACTCATAAGCCTTCAGATCAGAGAACAGCTCCTGAATTTTTATCTTATTCAGGTCCTTGGACTCTCTCATGGCTACGGCCTTCATGCTCCATTCGGGATTGAGAGATCTGAGGACCTTTAGTGCCATTTCCCTGTTGCCATAGGTTTTGCCCAGGGAGTTGATCTCATTGATGATTTCAGTGAACCTTGTGTCCACTTGATCTATAGATTCACCATTCTTCATTTTAAAGTTGTCAAATTTTTGGATATCAATTGACAGCTTGTTTTCCTTGATAAGCTCCGTTCCTTCACACATTAGAGCTAATGTGTCCCAAATTTCTTTGGCGTTCTTACAGTTCTTGATCTTGACCATGGTGGATTTTTCAAGAGTTTGATATAACAGAACTCTCGCCCGGTTGTCAAGATTGGCCAGCTTTCTTTCTTCGGGAGTCAGCTCCGTCCTCTTCTTAGGAATCTTTTCTGGCCTCCCAGCTGCGATCTCCTCTGCTGTGTTGTCTTTTTCAAAGATGAATGGACCGTCTTCAATGATGCACCACATGTCGTCATGAATTGAAGATAAGTGTGCCTGCATTCTTATCTTCCACAGATCATATTCGTCAACTGAAAAGACAGGGAGTCTAGAGTGCATGTGTTCCATTATAAAGTGAGAGTTAAGATATATCTAATATAGATCTGGTTCGTGAAAAAAATGAACCAACCTCTCTGATACCACTTGTAGGTCACAAGTCGTCCAAGAACAAGTCTAGAGGGGGGGTGAATAGACTTGTTGAAACTCTTGAACTCTTTTTCACGAAGAGTGAGTTTCTTCAGCTGATAGTCAAACAAATGACTTGGAGTCGTTTGTTCTTGGATATGTGCGGAAGTCAGCTGATGACGAATATAAATTAACTTAATGAAACACTTAACAATGTATGCGGTAGTTAAAGTATGATGCAAGAAACAAGAATAACACAGCAATTATAGTGGTCTCGGAGGTGGGGTAATCCTCTACTAATCCACTTTTCTCCAAACATTGGAGATGAATTCACTATAATTTTCAACCAAAGGATAAATATTACAGTGATACAAACCACACTACAACAGCTTCCAACCAGTGGAAATCCGTGCCGTTGTACACACTTGACTGCCTTGCACCTCTTGATCCTCGATCCTCGGATGCCTTTACAGTCTCTTACTTCAACCAGTGAAGTACCCCGTACTCAAGATTATAGACAAGAGTGTTTGTCTTCTCCAACTTAAGAGCTTCCTTAAGTATGAACTTTTAGATCTGCTCTTTTCACGATGCTATTTGATTGCTTGAGATTGCTTGATTGCTTTGATCGCTAGAATGTATGTTCGCACCGGTAGTTGCTCAGTTTCAAATCTCTGGATATATATAGGTTAGATCTCTGAGCTTTTTCCTTGTAGCCGTTGCAAATCTTTTGAGCAAATCCATCCGTTGGAGGGAGACTTCATTGTTTAATCTTTCTGAACGTTGCAAGGCTGGATTCCCATTATTTTATTTTATCTTCCGACCGTTGTGAAGACTTCTGCATGTGAGCGCCGAATCTTTTGAATATAAAAGTCTTCAAGGTTGGTCAGGATGATTTATTTAAATCATATCTCTTGCGGGAATCACTCCAATTTGTCTCTTCACGTTGCATGTGAGCTTTCCGTAATATTTGACTTTTCAACGCATGCTGACGTGGACTTGGAGTACTTGGCTGTAGTCGATGCAGCTAACATCTCTGCAGATAGGTCTTCTCGGCTGTTCACTGTTTGTGACTTATCTGGTCAGGTGACTTCCCTGAGGTACCTCGGCTGCAGTCTGGTCAAACTTCTCTGATAAATTTAGTTGACCAGAGCTACTCTGACTGGAGTCGGCTGTTCCTCTCTGATGGACTAAGCTGTACTTAGTACTTAGCCGTTTTTCAGCCTAACAAATTTTGACCTACAGAAGATACTCATTTGGTTCTTCTTTACATTTTGCCAAGTTTTATACTTAACATATTTTGGCCTATGGAAGATACTCATTTGGTTCTTCCTTACATTTTGCCAAGTAATAAACATTTGATTTTATATTAATGACATCATCAAAATCTAACAAGTATTCCTAACACTCTTACTATCGGTCTACCTGGTGATGGAAGAATTTTCGGAAATCATACCGAATTAAGCTTAATTACCGCGATTGGTTGGTGGACCTAATCGTGGTGGACTTACCTAGGACGATGTAATATTGGGTGTTAATTAGATGGATCGTCATGATACCATCCTCGGTGATCGTAAACGTTTAGTCACTATCATTTTCGTTGTTGGGGTTGAATGTGTGCTTCAGGGAGGTGATCCCCGTTGTTCCGGTAGTATCATCAATATGATGGTAGCAGTAATTAGGAAATCGAGTTGTTCAATCATTCATTGTATCATTTTCATCGATTGGCCGTACTAAGGCAATCGAGTTATTCAATCATTCATTATATCATTGTCATCGATTGACCATTCTAAAGCAATCGAGTTGTTCAACCATTTGTAGTATCATTGTTATCATTTGACGATGTACTCCCAGACGAGCTACCTGTTTTACCCCCACAGAGTGATGTGGAATTCGCGATGGAGTTGGAGCCCGGTACGTCCCCGATATCGAAGGCACCGTACCGGATGGCCCCGACCGTAATGCAGGAGTTGAAGAACCAACTTGAGGAGTTGTTCGAGAGAGGTTATATCCGTCCGAGTGCGTCCCCGTGGGGAGCACCAGTGTTGTTTGTCAAGAAGAAGGATGGTTCGTTCGGCTTGTGTATTGATTGCCGGGAATTGAACCGGGTGATGATCAAGATTAAGTATCCACACCCCGTATTGATGATCTCTTAGATCAACTTCAGGGAGCTTCAATATTTTCCAAGATCGACCTAAGATCTGGATATCATCTGTTGCGAATTCGAGAGTCGGATATAGCTAGGACAGCGTTTCGTACACGCTATGGTCATTATGAGTTCGTAGTTATGCCGTTCGGGCTAACTAATGCACCTGCGGTATTCATGGAGTTAATGAATCGGGTTTTCATCGACTTTTTGGATCAGTTTGTTGTTGTCTTCAGCGATGACATTCTGATTTATTCTCGTAACCGAGAGGAACACGAGGTTCATCTTCATCAGGTTCTCGACGTGTTAAGACGAGAGCAACTTTATGGAAAGTTTCCAAATGTGAGTTCTGGATGTCCGAAGTGACTTTTCTCGGACATGTAATTTCATCAGATGGAGTGCGTGTTGATCCTCAGAAGACGGAGGCTATCCAAGATTGGTTACCTCCGAAGAATGTTAAGGAAATCCGAAGCTTTCTCGGATTAGCCGGTTATTATCGGCGGTTTGTGGAAGGATTTTCTAAAATCGCTCAACCCTTGGCGAACCTTTTGCGAAAGGATAAGAAATACACGTGGTTCGACGCGTGTCAACGGAGTTTTGAGGAGCTCAAGAGTCGGTTAATGTCAGCACCTGTACTTTCCTTGCCGCAAGGGACGGAAGGATTTGTGGTTATAGTGATGCATCCGGACAGGGTCTCGGATGTGTGCTCATGCAGAATGGGAAGGTTATTGCCTATGCTTCACGGCAATTGAGACCTTACGAGATTAATTATCCGACCCACGACCTGGAGCTTGTAGCCGTGGTGTTCGCTTTGAAAATCTGGCATCATTACCTTTATGGCGTCACCTGTCAGATTTTCACCGATCACAAGAGTTTGAAGTATATATTTACTCTGAAGGAGTTAAATATGCGGTAGAGACGGTGATTGTAACTAATCAAAGATTTCGATATCGAGATCCTTTACCACCCGGGCAAGGCGAATATTGTCGCCGAAGCCTTGAGTCGTAAGTCCGTTCAGGAACATATGCTTGCTCGTTTAACAGTTCAGAAGGAGCTTCAGCAGGAATTCCTTAGACCCGAGATCGAGGTCTGGCTTCAGCGAGTTCAGGGACAGCTTTGTATGTTAGAGATTTCATCGTCACTTGAGGAGGCAATCCGAGAGAATCAGAGTTCAGACCCATCATTGTTGCGCATCCATGAGGATGTGGCTCAGGGGAAAGCCCCTGATTCGTGGTCCACAAGGATGAACTTTTGAGGTTTAAGAATCGGTTGTACATACCGACGATTGACGAGTTGAAAGACTCGATTTTGAGAGAAGCTCATGCTACCCCTTATTCTGTTCATCCGGAGTCTAGCAAGATATACAAGGACTTGAAACAAAATTACTGGTGGAATAATATGAAGCGAGAAGTCGCGGAATTTGTTTCGAGATGTGTAACCTGTCAGCAAGTCAAGATTGAACACCAGCGACCGGCGGGTATGCTGAAACCTCTCCCTATTCCAGAATGGAAGTGGGAAGATATTGCTATGGATTTTATCACGAATTTGCCGACGAGTCGTCGTGGCATGAATACGATTTGGGTGATCGTGGACCGCTTAACTAAGTCAGCCCACTTTCTCGAGATTAAGGATACTTTGGGTCCCAAGAGACTTGCCCAGTTATTCATCAAAGAGATAGTGAGGTTGCGCGGTACTCCTAAGAGTATCGTTTCTGATCGTGACGGGTGATTCATGTCTCATTTTTGGAATCAGTTCATCGTGCTATGGGAACTCAACTTAATTTCAACACATCTTTTCACCCTCAATCCGGCGGACAATAAGAGAGGACTATTCAGACATTGGAGGTCATGTTGAGGGCATGCGTCCTCGATTAGAAAGACGTTTGGGAAGCCCAACTACCATTGATCGAGTTCACGTATAATAATAGTTGGCATGCTTCGATTAAGATAGCACCTTACGAGGTCTTATACAGTCGTTGTTGTCGATCTCCTTTGTGTTGGGATGACTTAGCAGAATCCATCGGCACTGAGCCTGATATGCTTAAAGCCGCCCGTGAGAAGGTAGCTTTGATCAGGAGTCGTTTGTTGACCGCTCAGAGTCGACAGAAATCATATGCAGATAATCGTCGTCGACCACTAGAGTTCGAGGCGGGTGACCACGTGTTGGTCAAGGTATCCCCAAGTCGAGGTATTTTCCATTTTGGAAAACGGGGAAAGTTGAGTCCGAGATTCATTGGACCGTTTGAGATTTTGGATCGAGTAGGCGAGCTAGCTTATCGATTGGCCTTACCTCCGGCGTTGATCCGAATTCATAATGTGTTTCACGTCTCTCAGCTACGGAAGTACGTTTTCGACCCGAGTCACATACTTTAGTTCGACGAAATCGAGATCGCAGATGATCATTCGTATGAGGAGTGTCCCGTACGAGTCTTAGAGTGGCGAATCAAACAGTTGAGGAATAAGGTGATCCCTTTGGTTAAAATCCAGTGGCCTAGACACGGAGTCGAAGAGGCTACTTGGGAAACCGAGGATAGCATGCGGGAGAGTTATCCCGAGTTGTTTGACCCTTAGTTTCGAGGACGAAACTCTTTTAAGGGGGGGTGTATGTAATACCCGGTTGTAATTCAGTCATTATCATTCAGTAATTTCATTCGGTGATTGTCACTATGTAATCTTTCACTTGTTAATAATCATTCATCCGTGTTCACCGTTCGGTATAACTTCGAGTTGTGTATCGATATTGTTCATTGTTTCAACCTTATTCGGGAATCGAGACAAGAGTATTATCTTGATTGTGGTAATTGATTCATTAGTCGGTGTTGACGTTGGTATTCATGTCATTTCAAATCTCTTCATTGTTCAAATCGTGTTTTGTTGGGCGAATCCTTGTAATCATTGCTTGGAACCACCGTTTGGGGGTTTCCGTACTTCCATTTCGTGTTATTGGTTCCCAAATATCGATTCCTATTGCTTTATTCTCTTCCCGGGTCATTTTTCTTCATTTTGGGACCAAAGGGGGGTGTGGGCCGCGGCACAAGGAGTGTGCGCCGCGGCACACACATTTTCCAGTTTTGGCCGAGCGGCCTGTATTGTGTGCCGCGGCACATGTCAGCCGGGCCGCAGACACCGCTGAAGTCATCACGCTGCACACCCGTCCCGGCCGGCACACTCGTATAGCATTTTCGGCCATTCATTTCAGACCTTGTGCCGCGGCACATGTCGGCCGGGCCGCGGCACACCGCCGAGCCACAGGAGCAATTTTTGGTTTGTGCCGCGGCACACTCGGCCTGGGCCGCGGCACACCGATCAGTCAGCCCTATAATTCAGTCCTTTGCGCGTTTCAACCGATATTTTCTCCATTTCTTCACCTTCATCCGAGAGAGAGGGCTTGATGGAGAGGATCTTCATCATCTATCACTTGAGTGTTGGATTTTCATCATTTTCATTCGGTTGTGAAGCTCGGATCATCGATCTATCGCGTATTTCTCCGGATCATAGTGCTTGGATCTTCAAAGGTAATTTTCATCAACCTCTTGGATTTTCGATTTGTGTTGAGATATGATGTTTTGGATGTTAAGATCATGTTGTATGAAGTGATATACGCATGATTATGGATATGTTTGATTATTCATTGGATTATTGAAGGATTATTCAAGAACACTTTGAATTTTGAGTTGGATTTGGGGGTTTTCGATTAATTGTCATTGTAATCACGATTTTGGATATTCATAACGGATTATTGATCGTATTGAAGATGTTTTGTTGGTTTGAAACACTTCTTGGGGATTTGATGTTGGTATTATTGAGGTTTGGTTGTAATCAATCGAAGTTGGCCACAAAGTGTTTGATATAATGCCCCAATGAACTTGGTTTAATCGTATCGACGTTTTGAGTTCGTTATATTCATGTTTGATTCGTATATTGAACGGATTGTTGGTAATTGTATTTATTCAAGGTTGTTCGAGCGACCGATATCTCAATTAGGACGTTGTTCGTGGAAGGATAATTGTCACCGGTGTTGTGTAAGTTAATTCTTACTCGGTTAGAAGGATATTCATTCCTTTTGTTGTTGTTCATTCATAATCATAATTCATTCATCATTGTATTAACCGTATTAAGATTTGTAATTGTCGAATAATCACTTCATTCACGAGGAACGACGGTTCCAAGCATTTCATTGAGTTATCAATCACTTCACTGTTATTTCCATCTCGGTGAGTCATTCTTGAACTTGTCGAATTATTATTCATTGATATTCATTGTGGTCATTCTCGTTCATATGACCTTCTGGGTTCATATTGCGTGGCCGGGTGCGGATATGTGGAATTTTTAGTCGGGCACGCTATGGCCATGTATTGGGAGTGATACATTGGGCTGTGCACATGGTAAAGATTAACTCCGTGAGACTAATTAGGTACAAGGACGGGTGTGTCCGGTCATCCGTCTTGTACACTTGCACAGAACACTACGGGCATACTATGATACTCCTCTTCAGCGTAATTCATAACTAAGGATATTTTATAACTAAAGATATATCATGATTGTGTATTTTCAACTCTTGAGGATTGTTGTTCTGTGTAACTAACCCCGGCTGGGGATTTTGTTTTTCAGGTCATGGTAAGGCAAAAGCACGGGAATAGCATGTTGACGGCGAGGAGTCCCAGTGATACTAGTAGGGGGCCCCGATCTTTCAGTTATTCATGTTGTTGTCCTTTATTTTCCGCTGCAGACTTTCATTTGGATACTCCGTTTCACTCAGTGGTGTATATTTTATCTGCATATAAAATATACATGTATTCTGTATTATCCTGGATGTGTTGTATGAAACTCCTCATCGGAGTAATTATTGTTGTAATGTGGTTCGGTACTACATTTACTCTGTGTAATTCATTCATTTTCATTCGCCTAGTGGGTCCCAGTCGGGGGTCCACGGCACTGTAATATCCGCCTAGTTTGGGGTGTTACAAATTCATAATAAAAATCAATTACCGATTATCATCATCAATCCGGACAATCCGATCAATTCAACATTATAGAATACCATAGTCCAAAGGTTTCAAATATTTTCATTATCCGAATTGAACACTTATTCAACACGTATGAATTCTCAAACTCAAAAGTGAATCATAACCTTATCAAACCCGAAAATCATATTCGTATTCCTATACAAATATTGTACCAAAACACATAACTTAGTTATAGATATGAATATTCCATATTCATATCCAAAACACCAACATCACTTAAACATGATCATCAATTCATATAATCCAAGAATTCCTTAAGAACACAACTTATTCCGACATCACATTCAAAATCCTCAAACGACATAATCCGATGTGTTCTAACATCTAAATAATCCTTATTCACAATTCAAGGTATATATAATCATGTCCTTCAACATATATACTTCTCATAACATCATGAATCGCAACAAACTACCAAGAACATCAAGAATACTATGATTCCATAATCATAACAACATAATCGAATCATTTGATCACCAATTCATTATCTTTCCTTAACAAAATTCTCGTAAATACCAAGAATCATCACAACAATATCAATTCCATCACCATTCATACGAAAACGTGTAGAATTTTCCAAGTTCTACTCATTGAGACATTTCATCGAACACTTTGAAGGCATAGTCCAATTCAATCGATTATTCAAAGAAATACTCGAATTCGTTCCACAAAACTTCAAGAGTATTGAATGATTACTAGTTTACAATCAAGTTCAATCAATAATCTCAATCAAAACGAAGCAAATCGGCCAAAACACCAAGAAACCTCAAGAACATCCAAAAACCAAAAGTTTAGGTGATCTTACCTTCGATCCGGGTGGAAGATGATGTTAATACATGAATCAAACTTCCAAAACATGTTGTTACATGATGATCTTACTCAAATCCATCCACTTTTGCTGAAGGAATCGCGGAAAAACGAAGAAAAATGAAAAATTCCCAAGATGACTCGGTCCAGGCCTTATATAGGCCGAGACCTGCCGGCACGTTACGTACGTAACCGGTAGGTCCTTACGTACGTAGCCGGCCGTGTCCTACCCTACTGCCCAGTTTGGCCGACAGGCTTACGTACGTAACCAACAGCTGCTTACGTACGTAACGGGCACTTACGGCCGTTACCGGCCACGTCCTTACGTACGTTATCGGCCAGTCCTTGTCCCCAGCGAGTCACTGTCGACCATGCTCGGCCACTGCAGGTCCTCTCGGCCCCGACTCAGCCAGCCACCTCGTAAAGTACGTAACTGTTGCGATATTTCTTAAACGCAAGTGCACGTTATCGTATACAAGTAATAAAGTGATGAGTGAGTATCGTTCCCACGAGGACTGAATCACTAACTACCGATTTTTATGTATTCTAGTTTTATTTGAACAATCGAACTTTGGTTTTGCAATTAATTACTAAAAGAATTAATAAAAGACTAGACAGTAAAAACGATAGCTTGAAGAAAGAGAATCAAATGATGAATAAGTTTAGGATTCTGAATCCACCTCGGTTTATCCGAATTTACTCTCGATTATCTGAAGTTAATGATTTTCCCAATTTATTGAAGGCGAAGATTGCTAATATACTCTACCGCCTGTAACACCCCCAAAACCGTATGGGAATATTACACGCCGTAGACCCCTTCCACAAGGATCTACCAGGCTAAATATCCATAAACGACTAAATGCTTGCCTGGCCAGGGTCAAACAATATAATAATACAGACCGTTAAGGTCACTTACACATAAACACACAGACCGATGAGGTCACACAACTCTATCAACAGAACTGTCTAACAACATTACCCACACAGGGGTCGAAACACAATACAGCGGAAGACTGAATGAACTCTAACAATACAACCAAACTCTACCAACTCTCGACTCTTGATTAGTATCGCAGCTCGTCATCCTCTTGTGCCAATCTCGTGATCGCCTCGAATCTGCATGTACCTGGACGCAAAACATACATCCACCCCCCGATTACTCGGGGGTTAGTAAAACTCCACTGTTTTACTAGTGCAAGTATTAAATCATACGAAATATAACAAGCAAGTAATAATCGTGAATCAAATATAACAATCAAGTATCAAAATATCCCCGGGAGGTTTTCACAAGGAAAGATAAGCTATGAAGCATTCGAAATTAAGATTATCACCTCGGGAATTTTTAGAATTTCAAAACCTTTCCAAAATCTTAGGGTCTTAACCCAAAGCTCAAAATTGTATTTCAACAATTTACAGTACGAAAACATTCCATAAATCTCATGGGGCTCGGCCCAACATTCTTTTCTTAAAACTTTCTTACAAAAAGTTTGATTTGCAAAACATGATTCGTGACACCGTGATCCCCTGTCACGTGTCTCCGTAGGTTCAACAACCCGCACGGACTTGACCAATCACAACAATCACAACAATCAATCATGATCATGACTCCGTGATCGCTTGCCACGAGTCTCCGTAGGTTCAACAACCCACACGGATTGAGCAAACACAACAATCACAACAATCAATCATGCTCACGACTCCGTGATCGCTTGCCACGAGTCTCCGTAGGTTCAACAACCCACACGGATTGAGCAAACACAACAATCAAAACAATCAATCATGCTCACGACTCCGTGATCGCTTGCCACGAGTCTCCGTAGGTTCAACAATCCACACGGATTGAGCAAACACAACAATCACAACAAACAGTCCCGACCCCGTGAACCTGTGTCACGTGTCACCGTAGGTTCCGTCGAACCCGCACGGTTGGACGTACTGTGTCCTGACTCAATGGACCTGTGCCATGAATCATCGTAGGCCTCGTCAGACCCGCACGATTGGACCTCAGCACCACACACTAAGTTCTGATCCCATGGACCTGTGCCATGAATCCTCGTAGGCCCCGTCGAACCCGCACGAGTGAACTTAGCGTTCCAACATATCACATTCACATTCACATTACATACAACAATGAACACAGTTAGTCAATCACGTTGATCACCACAAAATCGTACGTCACACGCACATAACACAATCTCAACACTCTCAACAACTATCATCAATCAACGACGTACAACCAACATAACACACGTTCGGTATGCAATGCATTACACAACAACTAACACATATACCAATATAACACTATTATCACAAAGCCTTCAAATTTCGGAAAACACAAACAACTCAAACGGGACATATTTACGAAGGCAAGCAAAATCATCATAGATCTCATATGTGATTACTAGTCACAAGATACAAGTCGTATAGTAAGATACTTGCCTTAATAACCGCTACCAAACGCTCCGAAGAACACGGTTCGACCGGGAAGCTCGGACCCCGAAGAAGACAATGAACGGAAGGGTTCCGACTCAAGTTCTTCACAAGAATTCGTTCCTAAGTCACAATGATATCAATTCAATCACAATTCTACGAAAACGTATGGAACTTCCCAAGTTCTACCCATTGAAGCATTTTATCGGACACTTTGAAGGCGTAGTCCAATTTAATCGATTATTCAAAGAAATACTCAAATTCGTTCCACAAAACTTCAAGGGTATTGAATGATTACGAGTTTACAATCAAGTTCTAACAATAATATGAATCAAAACGAAGCAAATCGGCCAAAACACCAAGAAACCTCAAGAACATCCAAAAACTAAAAGTTTAGGTGTTCTTACCTTCGATCCGGGTGGAAGATGATGTTAATCCATGATTCCAACTTCCAAAACATGTTGATATAAGTTGATTCTACTCAAAACCATCGATCTATGGTGAAAAATCGCAGAAGGAATGAAGAAAAGATGAGAAATGGCCGGATGACTCGGTCCAGGCCTATAAATAGCCGACTGCCGGCCGCCACGCACGTAATCGCCAAGGCCTACGACGAATCGCCAAGGCCGAACTCTGGATCGATCACGGACATGTTACGACGTATCGGCAGTCGCTACGCACGTAACCGGCAGTCGTTACGCACGAATCGCCTTACGGGCCATCGCTGGGCCATTACGGCCGTTACTCGCCAGTTCGCCACCAGCCTCGGTCGATCCGACGGTCCGGAAAATCCCGAAACTCAGACCTGAACATAAACCGAAAACACGATTACGAAGTACTCGCAAAGACGAATCCGAACACTAAGAGAACACATGATTCCGACCACCCGAGGGCTCGAATTTCGACAACGGAAGTAATTACCCCAAACTTTGGGAAATTACGAAAATGGCCCAACACGTCCGAAATACATGATACACGATCGAAACACCAAACCGAAGCTTACAACATGAATAATAACATTAAATGGACTTCCGAGAAACTCGAAACAACAGTTTCAGACGAGATTCGCGAGAATCGAACTCAAGTGCGGAAAAGTCATTTAAGAACACGAAACTCAACAAAACGATACCGAAACGAACTCGGATGACAAAAAGTGTAGAATTAAATATTCTCAGAATGATGAAACGGTCAAAAGTGAGTCGTCGAAACGGACCTCCTCCGAAAAATGAAAATTACCGGAAATCCGAAATTGCGGATATTACACCGCCTCTCCCGAGGTCAATAGATTTTTCTAAAGACGAATAGTGCATTCTATCCCTAGGTGAATTAACTCGTCAATAGGCAAAAAGCATAAAATCTCCAAAAGGCCACGTAGTTCCTATGAGTATATTCCTATCTCACAGAATAAAACGGTCCTCACCAATAGTTCCTCACCAACTCTCCTCTCCCGATTCGAATTGAATGATTAAAACAATACAACTATTGGCCAGATAATTGAAAGCATTAAACACGATTGGGAAAACTCAACAAAAAGGGAATTAAATAGATAATCTCAAGCAAATCCGTCAAAATGTAGGTTTCATCAAAATCCTAGATTAGGGTTTTAGCCTGACATGCTAAATAATGAAAATACAGAATTAATAAATAAAAGCATGAAAATCAAACGCAGATGAAGAGCTCGGATTCCTCCGTTCTTCTGGCTTCCGCCCTCTGCCCTTGATCTCTTCTGCTTCTCTCGTCTGCGATAATCTTCTGTGTTCCTTCTTTTCCCAAGCCTCCAAGATTCAAAAAAAAAACCTTTTAATTAGGGTCTTAAACCCTTATTTATAGCTCTCACAGTCTCCAAATCGCGTCCGTGTGAGTAGGTCGAGAACTGGATTCAAAACGGCTCAAATCCACGCGGAGAACACCAAAACCGCCTTGTGTGCCGCGGCTCACTTAATCTGTGCCGCGGCACATGGCATGTAATTTAAAACCTGGACGCTGGGTGTTACGTCTGGGCCGCGGCTCACCTAGACTATGCCGCGGCACAGGGTACAGTCTACTCTGGTGCCCGCTGGTTGCCTTCCTGTGCCGCGGCTCACTTGCCTTGTGCCGCGGCCCACGGCCAAAATTCACCGTTTTCGCCCGTTTTGCCTCGTTTTAGCTTCCAGACTACAATCTCCTGTCAAACATACAAGAATAAGGCATTAAAAGCTCATTTATGCAAATTTACTCGCTAAAATAATACGAAATAATGATAAATAAGCGTATAAAAATACGCCTAACAGTAACACTTATTCCGTTGCGTACGTAATACGTACATTGACTTGCTACAGTATTATACTCGTATTACGTACGTAATACACCCTGTGTAACGTACGTAACTCCATCCGTTGACTCACCTGTCCACATCTGTGCCGAAAGCCGCCGACACCGGGCCCCAACTATCCGATTCCTCTTATTACGTACGTTATGTACACTATATAACGTACGTAAGCTAACACATTTTACGTACGTAAGCTCCAAGGGTTAACGTTCGTAATGGCTTTTATACATAGCCAAAAATTCAACTGTTCCTGTCCGACGTCTCGACATACTGGATACGAACATACGGCATGCTGAATACACATATACTCAACCCAAAAATATTCTCATACGATATACCTGATATCCAAAACAGTTCAACCTGATACAACAAATCCTCAATATAACTGTCAATCAAAATGTCAATTACACAAGTATAACTGTCTCGGTTCTCAATTTATTTTATCCATACTGTATAGACACCAAGCTATACAATATACCTCAGATAAAATAACGCGAAAAATTTATACTGAAAATCCGGCTATTACAAGATCATCATTTATTTTCTCATATCAATACTACAATGTTGTCACGCATTTTATTCATCTCATTAGATGTTTCTCTTGAGTTTTCATGGTTGGCGGCACGGCTGGTGTAGCTAGTTTTGTCAAGTAGTTTTTCGTGGGGTATATAATCCGGGTGACTCTCAAGTATACTAAATAGTAGCCCATCTTCTGTGTTCATTCTAATGTAGTTATGCAAAGCAAATATAGCCATAATGACATTAATCTGAGTCTGCACACTAAACTGTGGCATTTGTCCCAATATCTTCCACCTTTTCTTCAACACACAAAACGATCTTTCAATGCAACTTCTAAGTGATGAATGTAATTTATTAAACGCTTCCTATCCATTTGTTGGTTGCTCATTCTCAAACTGAGATTTGTGGTACCTTGTATTTGGGTAGCAATTATTAGTAGTAGCAATTATTAGTAGTAGCCTAATATATGAAGACAATAACTGGAATATGTTATACCATCTCCAGATATATGTTAGTAGCTTATATGTCATATCTTAATATATTCCAGTTATATGTTAGAATTATTAGTAGTAGTCTACAACTACTATTATTATTATTATTATTATTATTATTAATTTAAGGGTATTATTGGAACATGAAATATGATAAGCTAGCTTATTAAAAAAATAAGCTAATTTTATTAGCTTATAAGCTAATACTAAACAGAGCCTACATGTATGTGTTAGTGTGAATCAAGATCACAGAGCTCTCGTGTATCAAATATAACTAGCTCATTTGCTTTGGCTAAATACTTTTGATCTTATTTACCACTAACTGCATAGGATATTTACCAATTAACTTATAGGAGAAAGTATTCAATCTTGATATTCAGTAAGGACTACTACTTGCCCATCATGTTGCACTTCAATATTGACCCCTACCAACAGGTGATTGGTTCGAGTTACTCCAATGACTAACTTAATATCACAAGCACATCTTCTACTGAACACTTACGTCAAAGGTTTATGCATACTTATGCCTATCATAACCTTACAATTCAGTCATTGATGATCCTATAGCGAAATTCATGTGACTGAATCGAGGCGAGTCGTATCCGAGTATGCTAATCCAATTAGCACAACCTGTACTGAATGCTCCCACTATTCCTGAGTGAAGATACACACGTGTCCAAGCATACATTATATATGTCTTTATAAAACTTAATTGTCCTTTATCGACTTGCGGATGAGTTAAGCAAATGAATTTTAAGCACTTCCAGTACCAGACTCCTTATCTCATAAGGAGTGGAACGTTTCTATTCAATTGCATGGACATTATATCTATTTATTTATCAAATCAAGGACTCCAATAACATCCAGTAAATAAAGAAATGATTGCTGCCTTTATTAGTTCAACATAAGTTTATAATTACATAGAAGTGCCCTAACTCTCTCATCTCAGAGTGGCATTCGAGGGTACACTCTAACAAAAGCATCGCTTCATCAGAGACCACGCGCATAAAAAGAATGGCAAGATCGAGAAGGTGCACACTGATCTTCAAACAGCATACATCTTTACCAAACCACGGTGTGAAACCATGTTCATGGTCATTAAACACCACTATTTCTCTCATTGATGCTAGATTTAATTCCATACCTGATGGAAACTAGTATAAATAGCAGCATCCATGATGCATTTCATATACTGAAATCAGATTCAAGAATTTTGCATAGCCTCACACATACATAAAGTATTTGCCCAGTTCTCGCATTTTTTCAATTCGCCGGAACTTCATTTTCTGATGTGCTACATAATCAAATACGTTAGCCGTTGTATTTTTGGAGACAGTACGATTGACATGTCCGCACTATATGGGAGGCAATTGTCTTGCGGGAAGATTTCAATCGCCTCGACTGCATTTGCAGAAACTTTTTTCTATAATTTTTATTTTATATTTCCCTTTTATTTTGAAATTGAATCATAAGAACTGTAATACTCTTCATAATTTACTTTTTTTGTTTTAATTGCTGAATATACCGGAGCAATATTCACAACAATTTATACATGGCCTAAAACTGATTAAAATAACTATATGATTAAGTAAGAGCATGGTTGTGTTATTTT
Organism: Orobanche coerulescens; assembly: GCA_033398695.1. Taxonomy (NCBI): domain Eukaryota; kingdom Viridiplantae; phylum Streptophyta; class Magnoliopsida; order Lamiales; family Orobanchaceae; genus Orobanche; species Orobanche coerulescens. The sequence continues at coordinate 12,427,065 of CM065817.1, forward strand.
ATTTTATTCATTACATTATTTTACTCTCGACTCATATCTAGCACTCGTTCATTGTCTACTTGTGCCATGGACCAATTAACATCCACCACTCCTGATTCCTCATTCGACCCCAAGGCCTTCCACACCGCAGCGGACCCATCAACAACATTGTTCCTACACGGCGGTTGATACGCATGTTCCGCATCGCACCCCTGCTGCGAGTCGCACTCGTCCACCACAATAGCTGTAGTGCTTCTGCCGTTCTGGACCGCCGTGATCCGAATAGTCTGGAGGCACCGTGATCTGCCCGCGTACCAACCAGTCGACAATGCGACAACCCTTTCCCCGTTGTTGTGGTACTTCTCATCACACTCTGACGCGCCGCCACCATCCCCACCGGGGCTGAAGTCGTTCAGGGTGAGTTTGGCCGGTGTGGAGGAGGTGACGGGTGGTGAGCAGCCGTATTTGGGGTATGATTTGCCGTTGCATTTGAGGGTGCCGTTGGGCTGGCAGCTGCCGCCGCTGCCAGAGGGCGGGGAGGGAGACATCCCGCACCGCTGCAAATGTGGGATCCAACGTCGGGGTCGTCTTTGCAATTTCCGTTAATGCAGATTAATTCACCTGCGCAGTCGTTTAGGGTTGTAGGAAAAATAGCTTAATTAATACCATAATTAATTATGGTAATTAATGACATTAAATAGTATATTTGGAATCTACATTTTGTGTAGATTAATTTAGTGTATTTACTTGTTCAATTTCGTTAAAAAATGAATGAGTAATTAATGCACAAAGTTAAGCCATTTAATAGTCGGGAATGTGGTGTGGTATCCTATCCCACATTGGAGAAGCAAGGAAAAGTTGAGCTATTTATAAAGGACTTTCCATCATAAAGGAGCAATCAAGTGTGCTCCATTATGGTGCACCCTAGTTGGCTTTAATTAATTTTTAAGGCTAAAATCCAAATCCTACGAGGAAGGTGCAAAGCACCTTCCGAGTTCGAGTCCGAGCACGTGCACGTCGCACTTGTCGCAACAGGCGCTTCGTAGGCGCACTTTGCACTTAGCCTTTCGTTTTGACAACTGTGATAGTGGCTCGGATGACGTGGAGGGTGACTAGGATGACACGTGGTAGTGACATGGCAGGAGTGGAACACGAGCGGCGGTTCACGACCGAACCAGTGCAATGGTTCGGACCATTCGATGTAATCTGGACCAGCACAATGGTTTGGCTCTTCTGAACCAATGCAGCCCTTCCCACCGGACCACAAGGTGTCTATCCAGTCAGAAAGAGTCACCGATTCGGACAGGGTGCTTTACAGGCTATAAATAAGCCCCTGCGGATGATGATTGTTCACACATAATTAATCAAGATAATAATACACTCATACTATCCTAAGTTCATACTACAAGTCCCAAATATCCAGTAGTTCGCCCGGAATTTGATTCCTAGTACAAGGTATCGAGTTCGTAGAAAAACCGTTGTATCTTGGGGACGTTTGCCGTTCAACCGTGTGTACTGTGCGGGGTAATTTCGTCTTACGGAGAGAGAGTCCAACTCTTACCTCGGTTTTGCATCATTTGTCATTTTCTACAGCATTTACAAACAACAATCGTAAGGCGAAATTTTCTGTAGAAGATGGTGTCGTCAAGCAACAATGTTCATGCTCCTGCCCATGCCGAAAATCCAGAGAAGTTCTCAGGTACTGATTTCAAATGTTGGCAATCAAAAATACTGTTCTACCTTACTACTCTCAACCTCTGTCGCTTCCTTTCCGAATCTCCTCCTGTTGTGGGGGATGATGAAACTGACACCCAGAAACGCACGGCATTGGATGCATGGCTGTAATACCCGGTTGTAATTCAGTCATTATCATTCAGTAATTTCATTAGGTGATTGTCACTCAGTGGATTTTCACTCATTTATAATCATTCATCAATCATGTTCATTCACTCGTGTTCACCGTTCGGAAAAACTTCGAGTTGTGTATCGTTATTGTCCATTGTTTCAACTTTCCGCATATGAGTTCGACTTTGTTAGATCACCATTAATTTTTGGTAACTCCAAAAATTCTGAATCTTTGCAATATTATAGAGCATCGAGTTAGCTTTCCAATGGTTCAAACGGTGAGTCAATCGAGTCCGGACGAGAGTTATGGTCGCTTTAGCTCACCCGCTCATTTTTCGATTATCGGCGATCATCGCCGACCAACTCGGCCGTGTCGTCCGACACGGCCCGTCTTTGTACTCGTCCGGAAATGCGAAGTCTCGCCACGTGACTCGACCGTGTCGGCACGGCCGAGTCGAACTCTTCCGGATAAGCCGTAACCGATCGCCAGACGCCCGGCCGTGTTCCGTGACACGGCCGAGTCATGCCGAAGTCGCCGGACAGTCACTATCGGAAGGCCCTTCGGCGCCGCGACCGTGTCAAGCAGACATGGTCGAGTCCCTGCCGGCCATGCGCGCCGCGACCGTGCCGATCGGCACGGGCCGTGTCCGACAGGCCAGTCAACCCCTATAAATTCGTTTTTTGAGCATTTCAGCCCAGTCCTTCCATTTCTTCCACCTTCATACGAGAGAGAGAGGCTTGAGGGAGAAAATTCTCTTCACCTATCACTTGAGTGTGGTTTTTAATCATTTTCATTCGGTTGTGAAGCTTGGATACTCGATTAAACTCGTGTTCTTCGGATCGAAGTGGTTGGATCTTCAAGAGGTAATTTCTTCAACACCTTGGATTTCGATTCTATGTTGAGATATGATGTTTTGGACGTTATAATCATGTTATATGAAGGGATATGTATATGATTATGAGTTTGTATAAGGATTCATTGGATTATTGAGGGATTATTCAAGAACACTTTGATTATCGAGTTGAAATTGGGAGTTTTCGATTAATTGTCGTTATAATCACGTTTTCGGATATTCGTCTTGGATTATTAAATCATATTGAAGATGTTTTGTTGGTTTGAAACACTTCTTGGGGGATTTGATATTGGTATATTGAGGTTTGATTGTAAACAATCGGAGTTTGGCCGCAACGTGTTTGATTTAATGCCTCAATGGATTTAGTTTAATCGTATCGACGTTTTGAGTTCGTTATATTCGTGTTTGATTCGTATATTGAACGGGTTGTTGGATATTGTATAATTCAAGGTTGTTCGAGCGACCGATATCTCAATTAGGACGTCGTTCGTGGAAGGATAATTGTCACCGGTATTGTGTAAGTTAATTCTTACTCGGTTAAAAGGATATTCATTCCTTTTGTTGTTGATCATTCATAATCATAATTCATTCATCATTGTATTAATCATATTGAGACTTGTAATTGTTGAACAATCACTTCATTAACGGGAACGGCAGTTCCGATCATTCCATTGAAACTATCAATCACTTCATTATTACTCTCATCTCGGTGAGTCATTCTTGACTTTGTCAGATTATTATTATTCATTGATATTCATTATGGTCATTCTCGTTCATATGACCTTCTGGGTTCATATTGCGTGGCCGGGTGCGGATGTGTGGAATTTTTAGCCGGGCACGTGATGGCCGTGTATCGGGAGTGATACATTGGACTGTGCACACGGTAAAGCTTAACTCCGTGAGACTAATTAGGTACAAGGACGGGTGTGTCCGGACATTCGTCTTGTACACTTGCACAGAACACTACGGGCGTACTATGATACTCCTCTTCAGCGTAATTCATAACTAAGGATAATTCATAACTTCAGATATATCATGATTGTGTATTTTCAATCCTTGAGGATTGTTGTTCAGATAATCGACCCCGTTTGGGGATATTTGTTTCTCGTGTCATGGCAAGGCAAAGGCACAGGAGAGCACGTTGACGGCGAGGAGTCCCAATGATACTAGAAGGGGGCCCCATGCTCACCACTTATTCAGTCATTTATGTTTCCTTTATTTATTCCGCTGCAGACATTCCGTTTGAATACTCGTTTCATTCAGTGTTGTGTATTTTATCGTCACATAAGATACATATGTATTCTATTTTATCCTGGGTGTGTTGTATTAAACTCCTAATCGGAGTAATTGATGTTGTAATGTGGTTCGGTACTACATTTACCCTGTGTAATTCATCCTTTTTCATTCGCCTGGTGGGTCCCAGTCGGGGGTCCATGGCACTGTAATATCCGCCTAGTTTAGGGTGTTACAGAGTTGGTATCGGAACGTGGTTTTGAATACTACCTTCCGAGTCATGTGTCATTTGAAGTCATCGTCATCAGACTAGTATCATTGGACTTTCGTGTCACGTGTGACCTGTGTAAATGCCGAGCCAATCAGACCGAAAGAACTGTAAGATTTCTAACGCCATGGTATAATTTCTGGCAATAGTCATTCATTCATCATTCATCAATTAACAATCCTCAAACATCATCATTCATTGTGATCAGGACGATCACATTAACTCATTAATCACTTAATTCATTTCATTACTCAGTTAATGATCAGGACGATCATGTTAACTCATTAATTACTCAATTCATTTCATTACTCAGTTGTCGATCTGGATGGCCATATTATCAATCTTATTAAGTTATTCAAGATAATCATTTCAAGAATTTTATCAGATAATAATGTCACTTCAGTAAATCATTCATATAATCACTAAGTTAGAACATGTATACTCATTTTCATCATCTCATGACATAATCATAACGTGATAATTATGCGGGAAATGTAATCATTATGCGACTTTCCTCCTTCAGTATGGAAAGGGCAAGAATAGGACGTGGAGGACGAGGCCGTGGAGCGGGCCGAATCCCGAGAGCTCGTGTGAATACACGTGCGAATGCGAGGAATAATGCTAATTCATCTAGCAGCGACGCTGCTACTCATTCACCTGGACGTGATCATTCTCTATCAGGGAGTCGTACTCGGGACACCGCTCGTCGGAAGGTGTTCTGTTGACCCACTCGCTTTATGCAGGCATGATGGCCCAAATGACCCAGATGACACAGCTGATGCAGACGATGCATAACTCAGTCAATCAAAATCAACAGGCTCCTCCGCCGCCACCTCAGAGGCAAGAGAGGAATGTGAGCAATATCATCGGCGACATCTCTCGCCAGAGGCCACCTACTTTTGAGGGCTCGTCTGAGCCGGCGGATATTATTTATTGGCTCGAGCATTTCGAGAAGTTGTTTGCTATTGTAGAGTGTCCCGAAGGACACAAAGTTTCTGTTGCGGCTTACTACCTGGGTAAGAGCGCACATTCTTGGTGGTTGTCGTTGAAACCCACTGAAGGATCATGTACTTGGGAGCAGTTCAAGACTCTCATGATGGAGAGATATTATCCGGCCCCACTCAGAGAGGCCAAGCTGTCAGAATTACTCACCCCCGACCCCTCAACAGACGAGGATGTTCTCTCCATTGCCGAGAAATTTCAGGAACTTCTTCCGTTCGCCTCATCTATCATTCATTCCGGGGCGGATAAGATTAAGTATTTCAGCAAGAGGCTGAAATCCCATATGAGATTACAATTGCTTAATCATAATTGCACCACGTTGGCCGAATTCATTGAGAAAGCTCTTACCTATGAGCTTACTGCTAAAGAAATTGCTAAGCTGCAACCTTCGTCTGCTAGCAAGAAATCGAAGAATCGTAATCACCAAGGCGGTCGGACAACCTTCAAGAAACCTCATGCGGGCTCGCTTTTACGAGCGACCTCGTGACGCCTAAACCCGCGGAATCTCGATCACGAGCGGCCGGTTCGGCCATCACTGTTATAAGCGTGGGGATCTTGGTCATGTCGGCACCAAGTGTCCGAGACGATCATCACGTGTCATAATCAGGAATTATTGGGCATAAGGCCCGTTTTGCCGTAGGGACTCCAAACCTACTCAGCGTCATCTCAGCCCCAAGGCCACTGCTCGTAATCAAAGCCACTCAATCAAGATCGTTTAAAACGACAGGAGCGACTAAAGGTGGAGCCTATAGTCGGCAGACGGAGCGTCCGGTCTGGACTAGCAAGCCCCGTATTTATGAGATGAAGAAGACCGATGATCTCGAGGCCCGAATGATCTCGTGTACACTCGATATTCTATCTCAACCTGTGTGTACCCTTTTTGATACCGTGCATCGCATTCATTCATTTCCGAGTCTTGTTTGAGTAGACTACGTCTGGGTAGTGCTACTAGTTGTGAGCCTTATGTCATTAGCCTACCCGATGGTAGACGAATTATCGTAATCGGAGATCTCAATTGTCCGATTCGGCCATGGTCGTGTATGGCCCGCGGACCTAATCGTAGTAGATTTGCCGAGGGACGACGTCATCTTGGGTATTGATTGGATGGATCGTCATGATGCCATCATTAGTGTCCGTAAGCGTATGATCACTATCATTTCAGACGATGGGGTCGAATGTGTGTTTCAGGGAGGTAATCCCTACTGCTCGTAAGGTCATTAATTTGATGAAAGCAGTGAGGTTACTCAATCAGGGATGTGTTGGTTATTGGTGCTATATGACCAAAACCGAGAAGTCACCAATAATGTTGACGGATATTCCGGTAGTAAGGGAATATGCCGATGTTTTTCCAGACGAGTTACCTGGTTTGCCTCCACAGAGAGATGTGGAATTCACGATTGAGTTGGAGCCTGGTACGTCTCCGATATCGAAGGCACCGTACCGGATGGCCCCGACCGAAATGCAGGAGTTGAAGAATCAACTTGAGGAATTGTTCGAGAAAGGTTATATCCGACCGAGTGCGTCCCCGTGGGGAGCACCAGTGCTGTTTGTCAAAAAGAAGGATGGTTCTTTTCGCTTGTGTATTGATTACCGGGAATTGAACCGGGTGACGATCAAGAATAAGTATCCTTTACCTCGTATTGATGATCTTTTAGATCAACTTCAGGGAGCTTCAGTATTTTCCAAGATCAACTTAAGATCTGGATATCACCAGTTGCGGATTCGAGAGTCGGATATCGCGAGGACGGCGTTTCGAACACGCTATGGTCATTATGAGTTCGTAGTTATGCCGTTCGAGCTAACTAATGCACCTGCGGTATTCATGGAGTTAATGAATCGGGTTTTCATCGACTTTTTAGATCAGTTTGTTGTTGTCTTCATCGATGACATTTTGATTTATTCTCGTAGCCAAGAGGAACACGAGGTTCATCTTCATCAGGTTCTCGACGTGTTGAGACGAGAGCAACTTTATGGAAAGTTTTCCAAATGTGAGTTACGGATGTCCGGTGACTTTTCTCGGACATGTAATTTCATCGATGGAGTTCGTGTCGACCTCGTAAGACGGAGGCTATCCGAGATTGGTTACCTCCGAAGAATGTTAAGGAAATCCGAAGTTTTCTCGGATTAGCGGGCTATTATCGGCGATTTGTGGAAGGATTTTCTAAAATCGCTCAACCCTTGACGAGCCTTTTGCGAAAGGATAAGAAATACACGTGGTCCGACGCGTGTCAACGGAGTTTCGAGGAACTCAAGAGCCGGTTAATGTCAAGACTGTACTTTCCTTGCCGCAGGGACGGAGGGATTTGTGGTTTATAGTGATGCGTCGGACAGGTCTCGGGTGTGTGCTCATGCAGAATGGAAAGGTTATTGCCTATGCTTCACGGCAATTGAGACCTTACGAGGTTAATTATCCGACCCACGATCTGGAGCTAGCAGCCGTGGTGTTCGCTTTGAAAATTTGGCGTCATTATCTTTATGGCGTTACCTGCCGATATTCACCGATCATAAGAGTTTAAAGTATATATTTACTCAGAAGGAGTTAAATATGCGACAGAGACGGTGGTTGGAATTAATCAAAGATTATGATATCGAGATCCTTTACCACCCGGGCAAGGCGAACGTTGTCGCCGACGCCTTGAGTCGTAAGTCCGTGCAGGAGCGATGCTTACTCGTTTAACGATTGAAGGAGCTTCGAGGAATTCCTTAGACCCGAGATCGAGGTCCGCTTCAGCGAATTCGTGGACAGCTTTGTATGTTAGAGATTTCATCGTCACTTGAGGAGAAAATCGGGAGGATCGGGGTTCGGACCCGGCATTGATGCGCATCCGTGAAGATGTGGCTCAGGAAAGCCCTCGATTCGTGATCCACGAGGATGGACTTTTGAGGTTTAAGAACCGGTTGTGCGTATCGCGAATGACGAGTTGAAAAACTCTATTTTGAGAGAATCTCATGCTACCCCTTATTCTCGTTCATCCGGTCCAAGCAAGATGTACAAGGACTTGAAACAAAATTACCGGTGGAGTAATATGAGCGAGAAGTCGCAGAATTTGTTTCGAGATGCTTAACTCACAACAAGTTAAGATTGAACATCGGCGACCGTGGGTATGTCGAAACCTCTTCCTATTCCCGAATGGAAGTGGGAAGACATTTCTATGGATTTCATCACGAGCTTGCCGACGAGTCGTCGTGGCATGAATACGATCTGGTGATTGTGGACCGCTTAACTAAATCAGCTCATTTTCTTGAGATTAAGGATACTTGGGCTCCCGAGAGACTTGCCCAGCTTATTCATCAAAGAGATAGTGAGACCGCACGGTACTCCTAAAAGTATCGTTTCCGATCGTGACGGACGGTTTGTGTCTCATTTTTGGAAATCGGTTCATCGTGCTATGGGAACTCGGCTTAATCTCGATCGCCTTTCATCCTCGGTCAAATGACGGAAAATCGTAGAGAACTATTCAGACATTAGAGGACATGTTGAGGGCATGCGTCCTCGATTGGAAGGACGATTGGGAAGCCCAACTACCACTGATCGAGTTCACGTATAATAATAGTTGGCATGCCTCCATTAAGATGGCACCTTACGAGGCCTTGTACGGTCGTCGTTGTCGATCTCCTTTGTGTTGGGATGACTTGTCAGAATCAATCGGCACCGAGCCCGATATACTTATAGCCGCCCGGGAGAAGGTAGCTTTGATCAAGAGTCGTATGTTGACAGCTCAGAGTCGACAGAAATCATATGCAGATAATCGTCGTCGACCAATAGAGTTCGAGACGGGTGACCACGTTTTGTTCAAGGTATCCCCGAGTCGAGGTATTTTCCATTTCGGAAAATGAGGGAAGTTGAGTCCGAGATTCATTGGACCGTTTGAAATTTTGGATCGAGTAGGCGAGTTAGCTTATCGATTGGCTTTACCTCCGGCTTTGAGCCGAATTCATAATGTGTTTCATGTCTCTCAGTTGCGGAAGTATGTTGCCGACCCGAGTCACATACTTCAGTTCGACGAAATCGAGATCGCCGACGACCATTCATATGAGGAGCGTCCTATACGAGTCTTAGAGCGGCGAATCAAACAGTTGAGAAATAAGTCGATTCCTTTGGTAAAGATTCAGTGGTCTAGACACGGAGTCGAAGAGGCTACTTGGGAAACCGAGGATAGTATGCGGGAGAGTTATCCCGAGTTGTTTGACCCTTAGTTTCGGGGACGAAACTCTTTTAAGGGGGGGTGTATGTAATACCCGGTTGTAATTCAGTCATTATCATTCAGTAATTTCATTCGGTGATTGTCACTCAGTGGATTTTCACTCATTTATAATCATTCATCAATCATGTTCATTCACTCGTGTTCACCGTTCGGAAAAACTTCAAGTTGTGTATCGTTATTGTCCATTGTTTCAACTTTCTGCATATGAGTTCGACTTTGTTAGATCACCATTAATTTTTGGTAACTCCAAAAAATCTGAGTCTTTGCAATATTATAGAGCATCGAGTTAGCTTTCCAATGGTTCAAACGGTGAGTCAATCGGAGTCCGGACGAGAGAGTTATGGTCGTTTTAGCTCACCCGCTCATTTTTCGCTTATTGGCGATCATCGCCGACAACTTCGGCCGTGTCGTCCGACACGGCCCGCGGCCGTACTCGTCCCGGAAATGCCGGGTCTCGCCCACAGGACTCGACCGTGTCGTCTCGCACGGCCGAGTCGAACTCTTCCGGATAAGCTGTAACCGATCGCCCAGACGCCCGACCGTGTTCCAGACACGGCCGAGTCATGCCGAGTCGCCGTCGGATAGGTCACTATCGGAAGGCCCTTCGCGCCGCGACCGTGTCAAGCAGACATGGTCGAGTCCCTGCCGGCCATTGCGCGCCGCGACCGTGCCGATCGGCACGGCCGTGTCCGACAGGCGCCAACCCCTATAAATTCGTTTTTGAGCATTTCAGCCCATTCCTTCCATTTCTTCCACCTTCATACGAGAGAGAGAGGCTTGAGGGAGAAAATTCTCTTCACCTATCACTTGAGTGTGGTTTTTAATCATTTTCATTCGGTTGTGAAGCTTGGATACTCGATTAAACTCGTGTTCTTCGGATCGAAGTGGTTGGATCTTCAAGAGGTAATTTCTTCAACACCTTGGATTTCGATTCTATGTTGAGATATGATGTTTTGGACGTTATAATCATGTTATATAAAGGGATATGTATATGATTATGAGTTTGTATAAGGATTCATTGGATTATTGAGGGATTATTCAAGAACACTTTGATTATCGAGTTGAAATTAGGGGTTTTCGATTAATTGTCGTTATAATCACGTTTTCGGATATTCGTCTTGGATTATTAAATCATATTGAAGATGTTTTGTTGGTTTGAAACACTTCTTGGTGGATTTGATATTGGTATATTGAGGTTTGATTGTAAACAATCGGAGTTTGGCCGCAACGTGTTTGATTTAATGCCTCAATGGATTTAGTTTAATCGTATCGACGTTTTGAGTTCGTTATATTCGTGTTTGATTCGTATATTGAACGGGTTGTTGGATATTGTATAATTCAAGGTTGTTCGAACGACCGATATCTCAATTAGGACGTCGTTCGTGGAAGGATAATTGTCACCGATATTGTGTAAGTTAATTCTTACTCGGTTAAAAGGATATTCATTCCTTTTGTTGTTGATCATTCATAATCATAACTCATTCATCATTGTATTAATCATATTGAGACTTGTAATTGTTGAACAATCACTTCATTAACGGGAACGGCGGTTCCGATCATTCCATTGAAACTATCAATCACTTCATTATTACTCTCATCTCGGTGAGTCATTCTTGACTTTGTCAGATTATTATTATTCATTGATATTCATTATGGTCATTCTCGTTCATATGACCTTCTGGGTTCATATTGCGTGGCCGGGTGCGGATGTGTGGAATTTTTAGTCGGGCACGTGATGGCCGTGTATCGGGAGTGATACATTGGACTGTGCACACGGTAAAGCTTGACTCCGTGAGACTAATTAGGTACAAGGACGGGTGTGTCCGGACATTCGTCTTGTACACTTGCACAGAACACTACGGGCGTACTATGATACTCCTCTTCAGCGTAATTCATAACTAAGGATCATTCATAACTTCAGATATATCATGATTGTGTATTTTCAACCCTTGAGGATTGTTGTTCTGTATAACTGACCCCGTTTGGGGATATTTGTTTCTCTGGTCATGGCAAGGCAAAGGCACAGGGAGAGCACGTTGACGGCGAGGAGTCCCAATTGTAACACCCCAAACTAGGCGGATATTACAGTGCCGTGAATCCCCGACTGGGACCCACCAGGCAATGAAAATGATGAATTAAATAATATAATTGTAGTACCGAACCACATTATATTACCAAGTACTCCGATGAGGAGTTTAATACAACACACCAGGACAATAGCGAATACTAGTATATTTTATATGAAGATAAAATACACCACCCTGAATAAATAAAATATCTCAAACGGAATTTGCAGCGGAAAATACAAATGATGTAATAATCAAATGATCAAATGATCAAACAAACGGGATGACTGGGGCCCCTACTAGTATCATCTGACTCGCCGCCAACATGCTCTTCCGTGCCTTTGCCTTGCCGTGACTAAAACAAAATCCCCAACGGCCGGGCCATACGTAACAACAATCCTCAAGAGTTGAAATTACACAATCATGAATTAACCAAGTTATGAAATATCCTTAATTATGAATTACGCCAAGAGGAGTATCATAGTACGCCTGTAATGTTCTGTGCAAGTGGACAAGACGAATGACCGGACACACCCGGCCCTTGTACCTAATTAGTCTCACGGAGGTAAGCGTTACTGTGTGCACGGTCCGATGTATCGGTGAACCTAATACATGACCATCGTGTGCCCGACTAAAAATTCCACACACCACACCCGGCCACGCAATACGAACCCTAAGGTCACATGAACGAATGACCATGATGAATATCAATGAATAATAATTAGACAAGGCCAAGATGACTCACCGATATGAAAGTAATAGTGACGTAATTGATAACCCAATGAAATGATTTGGAACCGCTGCTCCACGAGAATGAAAGGAATATTCGACAATTACAAGTCTCAAAATGATTAATATTATGATGAATGAATTATGATTAAGAGCAATCAACAACAAAAGGAAACAGTATCCCTTTAACCGAGTCAGATTTAACTTACACAATACCCATGAAGAATGTCCGTCCACGAACAACGCCCTAAGGGAAACACCTGCCGCTTCGAACAACCTTGAATAACAATAATTACCAACAATCGTTCAATACACGTATCAAGCAACAAAACACGACTAACCCAAAGGTCGAAACAACGATAATCAAACTCATAGGGCATTCCAACGAATACATAACCAACCACACAACTTCGAAAATATCCAATCCCGCATATGTCGAAATCAACACCAAATTGAGTATTTCGAACCAACAAAACACTTCAATGATATCAATAATCCATTAGGAATCCATAATTCATGATTACAACAACATCAACCGGAAAATCCCCAATTAACCGAAGTCAACCCCAAGGGTTCTTGAAATAATTCCGAAAATAACCATTAAATCCGTAGGAATATATTTATCCAAGGTAGGTAATCCATAACTAACATATTCCAATGATAATCCAAGCTTACACGAAGAAATCGGAAGGAAAACCCAAAAATCCGAAACTCTAGATCCAAGAAATTAATACCTTTGATTCGGTGTTTTGGAGATGATGAAGTGATGATTAATCCAACTCAAAGACTTGAAGATGATGATGGATGATTACACCTTGAAGAATACTCTCTAAATCGCCCAAATCGCCAAGAACCGACGAGAGAAAGAGATTAGAATGATAAATGACGAACTCTGACTAAACTGTCCAATTTATAGTCAGTCCAGGTTAGCGTGCGCTAGCCTTAATGCGTAGCGTGCGCTAACGGGGAATTTGGGTATTCCAGTACCCACTGCCGAAAACGGTAGCGCGCGCTACGTACCTTTTTGTAGCGTGCGCTACGGCCATACTACTAGCGTACGCTAAGACCCATTATTAGCGTGCGCTAACGAAATATTGATGCCCAGTACTGAAGTCCAGAAAACTGTCTGCCCTCTGATCTGACCTCGATAGCGTGCGCTACAACCAACGATTAGCGTGCGCTATAATATTGATTGCGTACGCTAAATATCACGCATAGCGTGCGCTATGAATTAATCCAGTGCAGTCCAGTAGCCACTGGGCTTAACCTGATCCGTCCTTAGCGCGCGCTACACCACATATTAGCGTGCGCTACTACAACCCGTTAGCGCGCGCTACTTACCACTCGTAGCGTGTGCTACAAATAATCTCACCTGCAGTCCAGTACCTTCTGGACTGCAGCCAATGCAAACCTTAGCGTGCGCAAAAGCTGAGTGGTAGCGTGCGCTACCTATACTCAATTAGCGTACGCTAAAATGAGTACGTAGCGTGCGCTACTCCTCACGCACAGTTCGCAACAAAAATGACAGTGACGATAAACACGGCACGAAACTCCAATCAGATTAGTGATGAATGACAATTGATACACGATACAATTACTCTGAATGATGAATACCATGACTGAATCTGAGTGACAAATGATCAATAATGAGTGAAATTACTGAATGATAATTACCGAATGATAATTACTGAGTGATTTACTGAATTACAACTGGGTATTACATACACCCCCCCTTAAAAGAGTTTCGTCCCCGAAACTAAGGGTCAAACAACTCGGGATAACTCTCCCGCATACTATCCTCGGTTTCCCAAGTAGCCTCTTCGACTCCGTGTCTAGACCACTGAATTTTAACCAAAGGAATCGTCTTATTCCTCAACTGTTTGATTCGTCGTTCTAAAACTCGCATAGGACGCTCCTCATATGAATGATCGTCGGCGATCTCGATTTCATCGAACTGAAGTATGTGACTCGGGTCGGCGATATATTTCCGCAACTGAGAGACGTGAAACACATTATGAATTCGGCTCAACGCCGGAGGTAAAGCCAATCGATAAGCTAACTCGCCTACTCGATCCAAGATCTCAAACGGTCCAATGAATCTCGGACTCAACTTTCCCCTCTTCCCAAAACTTAAGATACCACGACTCGGGGATACCTTGACCAACACATGGTCACCACTCGAACTCTAATGGTCGCATTTACTGCTATCTCAGATGATTTCTGTCGACTCTGAGCGGTCAACAAACGACTCCTGATCAAAGCTACCTTATCACGGGCGGCTATAAGCATATCGGGCTCGGTGCCGATTGATTTTGATAAGTCGTCCCAACACAACGGAGATCGACAACGACGACCATACAAGGCCTCGTAAGGTGCCATCTTGATCGAAGCATGCCAACTATTATTATACGTGAACTCGATCAATGGTAGTTGGGCTTCCCAATCGTCTTTCCAATCGAGGACGCATGCCCTCAACATGTCCTCTAATGTCTGAATGGTCCTCTCTGATTGTCCGTCGGACTGAGGATGAAAAGCGGTACTGAGATTAAGTTGAGTTCCCATAGCACGATGAACTGATTTCCAAAAATGCGACACAAACCGTCCGTCACGATCGGAAACGATACTTTTAGGAGTACCGTGAAGTCTGACTATCTCTTTGATGAACAGTTGAGCAAGTCTCTCGGGACCCCACGTCTCCTTGATCTCAAGGAAATGAGCTGATTTAGTTAAGCGGTCCACGATCACCCAGATCGTATTCATGCCACGACGACTCGTCAGCAAACTCGTGATGAAATCCATAGAAATGTCTTCCCACTTCCATTCGGGAATAGGAAGAGGTTTCAGCATACCCGCCGGTCGCTGATATTCAATCTTAACTTGTTGACAGGTTAAGCATCTCGAAACAAATTCTGCGACTTCTCGCTTCATATTACTCCACCAGTAATTTTGTTTCAAGTCCTTGTACATCTTGCTAGACCCCGGATGAACAGAATAAGGGGTAGCATGAGCTTCTTTCAAAATCGAGTTTTTCAACTCGTCATTCACGGCACGCACAACCGATTCTTAAACCGCAAAAGTCCATCCTCGTGGACCACAAATCCGTGGGCTTTCCCCGAGCCACATCCTCACGGATACGCAACAATGATGGGTCCGACCCCGATTCTCTCGGATTGCCTCCTCGAGTGACGATGAAATCTCTAACATACAAAGCCGCCCGAACTCGCCGGCTGCACTCGATCTCGGTCTAAGGAATTCCCGCCAAGCTCCTTCCGAATCAAGTTAAACGGGCAAGCATCTCGCTCCCGAACGGACTTACGACTCAAGGCGCGGCGACAACGTCGCCTTGCCCGGTGATAGAGGATCTCGATATCATAATCTTTGATTAATTCCAACCACTGCCTCGACGCATATTTAACTCCTTCGAGTAAATATATACTTTAAACTCTTATGATCGGTGAATATCTCGATGTAACGCCATAAAGATAATGACGCCAAATTTTCAACGCGAACACCACGGCTGCTAGCTCCAGGTCGTGGGTCGGATAATTAACCTCGTAAGGTCTCAATTGCCGTGAAGCATAGGCAATAACTTTCCCATTCTGCATGAGTACACATCCGAGACCCTGTCCGGACGCATCACTATAAACCACAAATCCTTCCGTCCCCTGCGGCAAGGAAAGTACAGGTGCTGACATTAACCGGCTCTTGAGTTCCTCAAAACTCCGTTGACACGCGTCGGACCACGTGTATTTCTTATCCTTCCGCAATAAGTTTGTCAAGGGTTGAGCGATTTTAGAAAATCCTTCTACAAATCGCCGATAATAACCCGCTAATCCGAGGAAACTTCGGATTTCCTTAACGTTCTTCGGAGGTAGCCAATCTCGAATAGCCTCCGTCTTCTGAGGGTCGACACGAACTCTGTCTGATGAAATTACATGTCCGAGAAAAGTCACTTCGGACATCCAGAACTCACATTTGGAGAACTTCCCATAAAGTTGTTCTCGTCTCAACACGTCGAGCACTTGATGAAGGTGAGACTCGTGTTCCTCCCGGTCACGAGAATAAATCAAAATGTCATCGATGAAGACAACAACAAATTGATCCAAAAAGTCGATGAAAACCCGATTCATTAACTCCATGAATACCGCAGGTGCATTAGTCAATCCGAACGGCATAACCACAAACTCATAATGACCATAGCGTGTTCGAAACGCCGTCCTCGCGATGTCCGACTCTCGGATCCGCAACTCATGATATCCAGACCTTAAGTCGATATTGGAAAATACTGAAGCTCCCTGAAGTTGGTCTAAGAGGTCATCAATACGGGGTAAGGGATACTTATTCTTGATTGTCACCCTGTTCAACTCCCGATAATCGATACACAAGCGAAAAGAACCATCCTTCTTCTTGACAAACAACACTGGTGCTCCCCACGGGGACGCACTCGGTCGGATATAACCTTTCTCGAACAACTCCTCAAGTTGGTTCTTTAATTCCTGCATTTCGGTCGGGGCCATCCGGTACGGTGCCTTCGATATCGGGGACGTACCAGGCTCTAACTCAATCGTGAATTCCACATCCCTCTGTGGAGGCAAACTGTAACTCGCCCTGGAAAAACATCGGCATATTCCTTCACCACCGGAATATCTTAACATTATCGATGACTTCTGGTTTTGGCCATATAGCACCAATAACCGATACATCCCCGATTGAGTAACCTTACACTTTCATCGAATTAATGACCTTACTGCAATGTAGGGATTACCTCCCCGAAACACACATTCAACCCCATCGTCTCGAAATGATAGTGACCATGCGCTACGGACACTAATGATGGCATCATGACGATCCATCCAATCAATACCCAAGATGATGTCGCCCCTCGGCAAATCTACCACGATTAGGTCCGCCGCCATACACGACCATGAAATCAATCGACAATTCTCAATCTCACGATTACCGATAATTCGTCTACCATCGTGCAGGCCAATGACATAAGGCTCATAACTAGTAGCACTACCAGACGTAGTCTACTCAAACATGACTTAAATGAATGAATGCGATGCACCAAAGATCAAAAAGGGTACACACAAAGTTGAGATAGAATATCGAGTGTACCCGAGATCATTCGGGCCTCCTGATCATCGGTCTTCTTCATCTCATAAATCCGGGCTTGCTAGTCCTGTGACCGACGCCTCCTGTCACCGCTAAAAGCTCCACCTTTAGTCGCTCCCCGCTGCTTTAAACGACGCCGATTGAGTGGCTCGATTCTCAACGGCCGATCGCTTAGGTTCCCGAGATGACGCCCGAGTAGGTTTGGAGTCCCTACGGCAAAACGGGCCTTATGCCCAAGAATTCCACAATTATGACATGTGATAGTCTCGCCTGGACACTTGGTACCGAGGTGACCAAGTTCCCCGCAGTTATAACAGGTGATGGCCGAACTGGCCGCTCGAGACTGAGATTCCGCGGGTTTAGACGACACAAGAGGTCGCTCAGAAAAAGCAGAGCCCGCACGGGGTTTCTTGAAAGTTGTCTGACCGCCTTGATCGACACGATTCTTCGATTTCTTGCAAGGCATTTAAGGTTGCTGCTTAGCAATTTCCTTAGCAGTAAGCTCGTAGGTGAGATCTTTCTCAATGAATTCAGCCAACGTGGTGCAATTATGGTTAAGTAACTGAAGTCTCATACGGGGTTTCAGCCTCTTGCTGAAATACTTGATCTTATCCGCCTCTGAATGAATGATAGATGAGGCGAACGGAAGAAGTTCCTGAAATTTCTCGGCAATGGCGAGAACATCCTCGTCTAATGAGGGGTCGGGGGTGAGTAATTCTGACAGCTTGGCCTCTCTGAGTGGGGCCGGATAATACCTCTCCATCATGAGTCTTGAACTGATCCCAAGTACATGACCCTTCGGTGGGCTTCAACGATAACCACCAAGAATGTGCGCTCTTACCCACGTAGTAAGCCACAACAGACACTTTGTGTCCCTCGGGACACTCTACCATAGCAAACAACTTCTCGAAATGCTCGAGCCAATGAATGATATCTGCCGGCTCAGACGAGCCCTCAAAAGTAGGTGGCCTCTGGCGAGAGATATCGCCGATGATATTACTCACATTCCTCTCTTGCCTCTGAGGTGGCGGCGGAGGAGCCTGCTGATTCTGATTGACGGAGTTATGCATCGTCTCCATCAACTAAGCCATCTGGGTCATTTGGGCCATCATGCCTTGCATAAATGCGAGTGGGTCAACCCGGACACCCTCTGACTGAGCCGTGTCCCGAGTACGACTCCCCGATAGTGAATGATCGCGTCCAGGTGAATGAGTGGCAGCGTCGCTGCTCGATGAATTAGCATTGTTCCTCGCGTTTGCACGTGTATTTACACGAGCTCTCGGGGTTCGGCCCGCTCCACGGCCTCGTCCTCCACGTCCTCTGCCAGCCCTTTCCATACTGAAGTGGAAAGTCATATGATGATTATATATCTCGCATGAGTATCACATTATGATTATATTATTAGATGATGAAAATGAGCATACGCGCTCAAATACAGCGATTACATGAATGATTAATTGACGTGACATGATTATCTGATGAAGTTACTGAAATGATTATCTTGAATGAGTTAACAAGATTAATGATTTGATCTTCCTGACCAACAACTGAATAATGAAATGAATTGAGTGATTAATGAGTTAACCTGACCGTCCTGGTCAAAATGACAATGATGATTGAGGATTGTTAACTGATGAATTATGAATGAATGATTAATGCCAGAAATTATACCATGGCATTAGAAATCTTACAGTTCTTGGTCTCGATTGGCTCGGCATTTGCACAGTCACACGTGACGCGAAAGTCCAATGATACTAGTCGATGACGATGATTTCAAACGAGACATGACTTGGAGGGTAGTATTCAAAACCACGCTCCGATACCAACTCGTAACACCCCAAACTAGGCGGATATTACAAAGGCCGTGAATCCCCGACTGGGACCCACCAGCAATGAAAATGATGAATTAAATAATATAATTGTAGTACCGAACCACATTATATTACCAAGTACTCGATGAGGAGTTTAATACAACACACCAGACAATAGCGAATACTAGTATATTTTATATGAAGATAAAATACACCACCCGAATAAATAAAATATCTCAAACGGAATTTGCATGAAAATACAAATGACGTAATAATCAAATGATCAAATGATCAAACAAACGGGATGACTGGGGCCCCTACTAGTATCACTGACTCGTCGCCGCCAACATGCTCTTCCCGTGCCTTTGCCTTGCCGTGACTAAAACAAAATCCCCAACGGCCGCCATACGTAACAACAATCCTCAAGAGTTGAAATTACACAATCATGAATTAATCAAGTTATGAAATATCCTTAATTATGAATTACGCCAAGAGGAGTATCATAGTACGCCCGTAATGTTCGTGCAAGTGTACAAGACGAATGACCGACACACCCGCCCTTGTACCTAATTAGTCTCACGGAGGTAAGCGTTACCGTGTGCACGGTCCGATGTATCGGTGAACCCAATACATGACCATCGTGTGCCCGACTAAAAATTCCACACACCCACACCCGCCACGCAATACGAACCCTAAGGTCACATGAACGAATGACCATGATGAATATCAATGAATAATAATTAGACAAGGCCAAGATGACTCACCGATATGAAAGTAATAGTGACGTAATTGATAACCCAATGAAATGATTTGGAACCGTCGTTCCTCGTGAATGAAATGATTATTCGACAATTACAAGTCTCAAAATGATTAATATTATGATGAATGAATTATGATTATGAGCAATCAACAACAAAAGGAATGAGTATCCCTTTAACCGAGTAAGATTTAACTTACACAATACCGATGAAGAATGTCCGTCCACGAACAACGTCCTAAGGGAAACACCGGTCGCTCGAACAACCTTGAATAACAATAATTACCAACAATCGTTCAATACACGTATCAAGCAACAAAACACGACTAACCCAAAGGTCGAAACAACGATAATCAAACTCATAGGGCATTCCAACGAATACATAACCAACCACACAACTTCGAAAATATCCAATCCCGCATATGTCGAAATCAACACCAAATTGAGTATTTCGAACCAACAAAACACTTCAATGATATCAATAATCCATTAGGAATCCATAATTCATGATTACAACAACATCAACCGGAAAATCCCCAATTAACCGAAGTCAACCCCAAGGGTTCTTGAAATAATTCCGAAAATAACCATTAAATCCGTAGGAATATATTTATCCAAGGTAGGTAATCCATAACTAACATATTCCAATGATAATCCAAGCTTACACGAAGAAATCGGAAGGAAAACCCAAAAATCCGAAACTCTAGATCCAAGAAATTAATACCTTTGATTCGGTGTTTTGGAGATGATGAAGTGATGATTAATCCAACTCAAAGACTTGAAGATGATGATGGATGATTACACCTTGAAGAATACTCTCTAAATCGCCCAAATCGCCAAGAACCGACGAGAGAAAGAGATTAGAATGATAAATGACGAACTCTGACTAAACTGTCCAATTTATAGTCAGTCCAGGTTAGCGTGCGCTAGCCTTAATGCGTAGCGTGCGCTAACGGGGAATTTGTGTATTCCAAGACCCACTGCCGAAAACGGTAGCGCGCGCTACGTACCTTTTTGTAGCGTGCGCTACGGCCATACTACTAGCGTACGCTAAGACCCATTATTAGCGTGCGCTAACGAAATATTGATGCCCAGTACTGAAGTCCAGAAAACTGTCTGCCCTCTGATCTGACCTCGATAGCGTGCGCTACAACCAACGATTAGCGTGCGCTATAATATTGATTGCGTACGCTAAATATCACGCATAGCGTGCGCTATGAATTAATCCAGTGCAGTCCAGTAGCCACTGGGCTTAACCTGATCCGTCCTTAGCGCGCGCTACACCACATATTAGCGTGCGCTACTACAACCCGTTAGCGCGCGCTACTTACCACTCGTAGCGTGCGCTACAAATAATCTCACCTGCAGTCCAGTACCTTCTGGACTGCAGCCAATGCAAACCTTAGCGTGCGCAAAAGCTGAGTGGTAGCGTGCGCTACCTATACTCAATTAGCGTACGCTAAAATGAGTACGTAGCGTGCGCTACTCCTCACGCACAGTTCGCAACAAAAATGACAGTGACGATAAACACGGCACGAAACTCCAATCAGATTAGTGATGAATGACAATTGATACACGATACAATTACTCTGAATGATGAATACCATGACTGAATCTGAGTGACAAATGATCAATAATGAGTGAAATTACTGAATGATAATTACCGAATGATAATTACTGAGTGATTTACTGAATTACAACTGGGTATTACACCAATGATACTAGAAGGGGGCCCCAGTCTGTTCAGTCACTTATTCAGTCATTTATGTTTCCTTTATTTATTCCGCTGCAGACATTCCGTTTGAATACTCGTTTCATTCAGTGTTGTGTATTTTATCGTCACATAAGATACACATGTATTCTATTTTATTCTGGGTGTGTTGTATGAAACTCCTAATCGGAGTAATTGATGTTGTAATGTGGTTCGGTACTACATTTACCCTGTGTAATTCATCCTTTTTCATTCGTCTGGTGGGTCCCAGTCGGGGGTCCACGGCACTGTAATATCCGCCTTGTTTGGGGTGTTACAATGGCATCATAGCGACTTTTTATGTCGGAACTATATTTTGAATGGGCTGGATGACACACTTTACAGTGTTTATTCCCCAATCAAAATGTCCAAAGAGTTGTGGGACTCATTGGAGATAAAATATAAAACAGAAGATGTCGGTTTGAAGAAGTTCATCGTGGGTCGTTTTCTAGATTTCAAAATGGTGGACAATAAAACTGTTCTCGAGCAAGTGCAGGAAATACAGTTGATCCTGCACGATATTTTGGCAGAATGAATGAGCTTGTCTGAATCCTTTCAAGTTGCTGCCATAATCGAGAAGTTGCCCCCGATGTGGAAGGACTTCAAAAACTACCTCAAGCACAAACGCAAGGAAATGGGCCTTGAAGATCTTATTGTGCGACTGAGGATCGAAGAGGACAATCGGAAGACTGATGTCAAGATGAACAAGTCATCTATGGAGGCAAAAGCAAATCTCATCGAGTTAAGCAACAACAAAAAGCGGAAATTTAACGGGAAGAAGCAAGACTCGAAGAATCAAAAGAAGATCAAAGGAGAATGCTACAACTGCGGTAAATTCGGGCATATGGCGAAAAATTGCCGCAAACCAAAAAAGGACAAGAAGAGAGATCAAGCAAATGTTATCGAGAATAAGTATGTTCCCATCGATTTGTCCAGTCTTGATATGTGTGCAGTTGTAGATGAAATCAATATGGTCAGAATCCCAGTCGGATGGTGGGTGGACACCGGCGCTACTAAACATATTTGTGCCGATAAAACCATGTTCTCCTCATATGAGCCCGTCACCGAAGAAAGAAAGTTGTACATGGGAAACTCCGCTGCCTCAAATATTGTCGGAACTAGAGAGGTTATACTCAAGATGACGTCGGGATTGAAATTGATGCTCAAGAATGTGCTACATGTTCCAGACATCCGTAAGAATCTTGTGTCTGGATCAGCATTGAGCAAAGCCGGATTTAGGCTAGTGTTTGAAGCGGATAAAGTTGTAATAACTAAAAATGGTCACTTTATCGGAAAAGGCTATATAGATAACGGCCTTTTCAAACTGAATGCTATCAATGTACGTGGCGGAAATGAAATAAACGATAAAGTTGTTTATTTGGTTGAGTCTCCTAATTTATGGCATGATAGATTAGGACATGCAAATCTAAATATACTACGTCGTTTAGTAAATTTAGATTTATTGCCAAAAATGACTTCCGATCAAACACAAAAGGTGTGAAATCTGTGTTGAAGCAAAAATGGAAAATCTCTTTTCATTCAGTGGAAAGATCGACAAAACCTCTTGAATTGATTCACACCGATCTGTGCGATTTAAAACTTGTGCAAACAAGAGGTGGAAAGAATTATTTTATAACTTTTATAGATGGTTGCACAAGATTTTGTTTTGTGTATCTTTTAAGAAGCAAAGACGAAGCATTCGAAGCTTTCAAAACATACAAAACAGAAGTTGAAAATCAACTCAACACCAAAATCAAAATGATTCGAAGTGATCGAGGTGGTGAATATGTTGCACTTTTTGAAGAATATTCTCGTGAAAATGGCATTATTCACCAAACGACTGCACCTTATGCACCCCAATCAAATGGTGTTGCCGAACGAAAGAATAGAACATTGAAGGAAATGATGAATGCTATGTTGATAAGCTTGGACCTATCACTTAACATGTGGGGAGAAGCTATTCTTTCGGCCAATAAAATTTTGAATAAATTACCCAAAAAGAAGCAAGATAAAACTCCATATGAATTATGGAAAGGAAGGAAACCGTCCTATAAATACTTAAAAGTGTGGGGGTGCTTAGCAAAAGTTGAAGTACCGAAACCCAAGCAAGTAAAAATAGGACCAAAAACGGTTGATTGCATTTTCATAGGATATGCAAATAATAGTAGTGCGTACCGGTTTTTGTACACAAATCGGAAGTACCCGATATAACTGAGGGAATGATTATAGAATCAAGAAATGCCATATTTTTTGAAACTATATTCCCTAAGAAAGAAAAGAATGAAATAAGTTCGAAAAAGAGTACTTATGATGAAATCTCGCCAAATAGTAATGGACCAACACCGGTACCAAGGCGAGGAAAAAGAATAAAAACTGCAAAAACCTTTGGTCCGGATTTTGTAGTCTACTCTTTAGAAGACGAACCAAAGACAATCAAGGAAGCATTGTCTGATTTCGATACCGATCTATGGCAAGAAGCTATTAATAGTGAAATCGAGTCAATCTTGAACAATCACACTTAGCACATTGTTGATCTTCCTCCGGGAAATAAACCTTTAGGTTGCAAGTGGATTCTCAAGAAGAAATACAAATGTGACAAATCTATTGACAAATAGAAGGCATGTTTGGTAGCCAAAGGATACAAACAAAAGGAAGGGTATGATTACTTTGATACATACTCACCAGTTACTCGGGTTACATCCATTAGAACGCTACTTGCAATAGCAGCATTGTAAAATCTTGAGATACACCAAATGGATGTAAAAACGGCCTTTCTAATTGGAGATTTAGAAGATGAAATTTATATGGAACAACCTGAAGGGTTCGTGGTTCCCGGCCAAGAAAACAAAGTTTGTAAACTTGTTAAGTATTTATATGGACTTAAGCAAGCACCCAAACAATGGCATGAGAAATTTGACCAAGTAATGATGTCAAATGGTTTCAAAATCAATGAATGTGATAAATGTGTGTACATCAAAGGTACATCTGACAATTTTGTCATTGTGTGTCTATACGTTGATGATATGCTAATTATGGGTAGCAATAATAAAATCATCATAGGCACTAAGGAAATGTTAAAGAAGAACTTCGACATGAAGGATATGGGATTAGCCGATGTGATTCTAGGAATCAAGATCTCCAGAACACCCGATGGAATAGTCTTATCACAATCTCACTATGGTGAGAATGTGCTTAAGAAATTCAAGGCATACGATCTACCTCCGGCTAAGACACCTGTTGACTTAAGTTTACACTTAGCCAAAAATCGAGGAGAACCCATATCACAAACAGAATATGCTAGGATAATTAGAAGCCTAATGTACTTAGCAAATTGTACAAGGCCAGACATATCATATTCTATTAGTAAACTGAGTCGGCTTACGAGTAATCCCGGAAAGGATCATTGGACCGCATTGACAAGAGTGTTGAGATACTTAAAACACACCGTCAATCATGGTATACATTATTCGAGATATCCAGCTGTTTTGGAAGGATATTGTGATGCCAACTGGATATCTGATACTAAAGACTCTAAATCCACAAGTGGTTATGTATTTACCATTGGTGGAGGAGCAATATCATGAAAATCTTCTAAGCAAACATTCATAGCCCGATCTACAATGGAATCGGAGTTTATTGCTTTAGACAAAGCCGGCGAAGAAGCCGAATGGTTAAGAAACTTCTTAGAAGATATTCCCTGTTGGGAAAAACCTTTGCCTCCCGTTATGATACATTGTGATAGCATGGCAGCCATAGGGAGGAAAAAGAACAGTATATATAATGGTAAGTCTCGACATATTCGTTGAAGACACAATACCATTAGACAATTGATCACTACAGGAATAATGTGTATTGACTATGTAAAGTCAAAAGACAATATAGCGGATCCGTTTACGAAAGGTATTAACCGTGATCAATTATATAATGCAGCAAGGGGAATGGGATTGAAATCCACACATTGAGAATTTCATAATGGTAACTCAACCAGGATGATTGGAGATCCCAAGAACTTGGTTCAATGAGACAACTAAGTAGTGAAAGTTCAAGTTAAGCACTTGAAAATCCATTCTCGTAGTTGTTCAAGTGCAAGCCTGCAGTTTGTGGTAAAGGGTAAGCTTTTTAAAGCTTTTAATGATTCCTATAGCCTTTTATAGGTGGAGTATGGCAGGATACTCTTCATAGGAGATCACCTATATAAGTGAAGAAGTAAGGCCGCTTCATAAAATTATTAACACTTATGAATCCAAGAAATGGTCCAAGGCCAAAATGGACACAACGTGAGAACGAAAGATATTAGATTTATTATTGTGTGTATGTTATTGTCTTGGTTTACATAAAAGTTGACCGGTTCAAGACATCACGTTCACCGAGCAACGAGTAAATCGATAGCATTACACTAAGGAAGGTTCAAGGCTAACTACCACCTATCCTGAAGCAATAATAGGTCGTCGGGACTTAGTGCATATTGCATTTGCATTAATCATCATTCATGTGGGGGATTGTTGAAAAATAGCTTAATTAATACCATAATTAATTATGGTAATTAATGACATTAAATGGTATATTTGGAATCTATATTTTGTGTAGATTAATTTAGTGTATTTACTTGTTCAATTTCGTTAAGAAATGAATGAGTAATTAATGCACAAAGTTAAGCCATTTAATAGTTGGGCATGTGGTGTGGAATCCCATCCCACATTGGAGAAGCAAGGAAAAGTTGAGCTATTTGTAAAGGACTTTCCATCATAAAGGAGCAATCAAGTGTGCTCCATTATGGTGCATCCTAGTTGGCTTTAATTAATTTTTAAGGCTAAAATCCGAATCCTACGAGGAAGGTGCAAAGCACCTTCCGAGTCCGAGTCCGAGCACGTGCACGTCGCACTTGTCGCAACGGGCGCTTCGTAGGCGCACTTTGCACTTCCACTGAGATAGTGGCTCGGAAGACGTGGAGGGTGACTAGGATGACACGTGGCAGTGACATGGCGGGAGTGGAACACGAGCGGCGGTTCACGACCGAACCAGTGCAATGGTTCGGACCATTCGATGTAATCTGGACCAGCACAATGGTTTGGCTCTTCTGAGCCAATGCAGCCCTTCCCACCGGACCACAAGGTGTCTATCCAGTCAGAAAGACACACCGATTCGGACAGGGTGCTTTACAGGCTATAAATAAGCCCCTGCGGATGATGATTGTTCACACATAATTAATCAAGA
Source organism: Orobanche coerulescens (assembly GCA_033398695.1). Lineage (NCBI taxonomy): Eukaryota > Viridiplantae > Streptophyta > Magnoliopsida > Lamiales > Orobanchaceae > Orobanche > Orobanche coerulescens. The sequence continues at coordinate 12,453,893 of CM065817.1, forward strand.
TAATAATACACTCATACTAGCCTAAGTTCATACTACAAGTCCCAAATATCCAGTAGTTCGCCCGGAATTCGATTCCTAGTACAAGGTATCGAGTTTGTAGAAAAACCGTTGTATCTTGGGGACGTTTGCCGTTCAACCGTGTGTACTGTGCGGGGCAATTTCGTATTACGGAGAGAGAGTCCAACTCTTGCCTCGATTTTGCATCATTTGTCATTTTCTACGGCATTTACAAACAACAAGGATTTGGCAAGGGCCATTGCATGAAGAGATTGCAGCAGCAGAGTTAAAAAGGGAGAAGATATTAACTAAAATACAAGTAGAAAGAAAAATAGGATTAGCCATGGTACTTTCAGAATATAGTAGAAACTAAAATGGTGGAATAAAATAGGTACTACAACTACACTTATACAGTGAGATTAAGATAACATATTCGGTAAAATTCATAAAAATCATTTGTGTTATACTTAACGTGCGTCAAATATCCTTATATTTTATAAATTGCACAAAATATCATTTTATTATAAGAAATTCTGTACAAAATTCCCTACAAAAGTGTAAGAATTAAATAATATTTAAAATTCATAGAAACATTTAAAAAATTTGAAATTATTTTTAGATTCTAAAATTTTATTAAAATTTTCACAAAATTAACAGAAAATTTCACTTTTACGAAACACAAATAAATTATTTAAAATTCAGAAATAACTTTTAAGAAATAAAATTTTACGGAACAGGTAGAATTTTTTTAAATTCGGTAAACTTAAAAGTTTGTATTCCTTTTACGAAAAAATAAATACTTTGAAAAACTTATAAAAATATTCAGTTAACTTTCTGATATGAGATGAATATTTTAAATTTAAAAAATAATTTCAGATTTTTTGAATAATTTTCTGATTTTTAAATATTTTATTAATATTTTTTTTCTTAACAGAAAAAATAACGCCGTCAAAATGTTTGACACAAAAGTAAAGGTGAAGAATTTTGTGCAGAATTTTTTGTAGCACAGGCAAATTTCGTACATGTTGTAAACTAAAAGAGTGTAGAGAGAATAGAATAGAGAATGTAATTTTTATATGTTACAACTGAGGGTGGAGGTCTCTATTTATAGAGTACAATAGCTTGGAGTCCAAGCAATATAATACTCAAGGTAGGGTTACTATAATACATCAACGTATCTTATTGAGTGGGCATCCACAACCGTTATATTTATAACACTCCCCCTTGGATGTCCATCGTTTCTAAGCTGATTCCTCATTAAAATCTTGCTAGGAAAACCATATAAGACAAAACTATAGCTAAGGAAAAAGAGTACAATATGAGGAACTTAGGACAATGTTGGACACGCATATATTGCCTCGTTAAAACCTTAATACGGAAAACCAAGTGAGATAAAACCTTATTGAAGGAAAAAGAGTACAACGCATTATAGTCCTGAAAAATGCTCCCCCACGAGTAAATGCTACCCGAAACATTACTCCCCTTCGAAGTAAGGACACAACTACTAATTGGTGTGATTATTGAGTCGTCGCATGCCTATCCTATATACGAAATTCTGAAACGTTGACTTCGGCAGTGCCTTTGTGAACAAGTCTACTAAATTGTCGCTTGATCTTACTTGTTTTACAACTATCACCTTTCTTCGTTGAAGCTCGTGTGCGTAGAATAATATTGGTGGCAGATGCTTGGTTCGATCACCTTTGATAAACCCTTCTTCTACTTGAGCAATGCAGGCGGCATTATCTTCATTAATAGTTAGCACTTAGCAGTTTTTGCCTAAATCTTTCATCTCGAATTCTTTCTCCAAGTAGTTAGGAGTTTCTCCAATTCTTTTGAGTGCCCGATAAGATTAATATCATCTACATATCCTACTACTATAGCAAATTCATCTACAGATTTCTTGATGAAGACACAAGGGCAAGTTTTACTATTTTTATATCCTTCCTTAGTCTCATATATATTAAGACGATTGTACCACATCCTTCCTGATTGTTTTAACACATACAGTGCTCGTCTTAGTTTTATCGAACACATCCCTTTTGTATTTGTCTCAGGCATTTTAAATCCTTCTAGGATTTTCATATAGATGTCAGTATCCAAGTCTCCATATAGATATGCAGTTACAACATCCACGAGCCTCTATCAAGGTTTTCAGAAACTGCAAGACTAATTAGATATCTAAAAGTAAAACCATCCATAACTGGGGAGTATGTCTCCTCATAATCAATCCCGGGTCTTTGAGAGAATCCTTGTGCTACAATTCGGGTTTTGTATCTTTCAACTTCATTTCTCTCGTTTCGTTTTCTTACAAAAACCCATTTGAACCCGACAGGATTTACACATTTTGGCGTTTCCATCATAAGTCCGAACACACCGCGTTTCTCTAGAGAATTTAATTCTACTTGAATAGCATATTTCCACATTGGCCAATCTTTTCGTTGTCGCCATTCCTTTACACTACGTGGTTCATGTTCATCATCATTGTCCTTTGATATTTCAACAGCTACTGCATAGCTAAATATGTCATCGATGACAAATGCTTTTCTGTCCCAAAATTCACCCGAAAATGTATGAAAAATTGAGATCTCATCATTTTCAGGTACCCGTGCCTCCTCATCAGGGGCTATCATAGACATTTTAATGAATTTGGGAACTTCTGCATTTTTATTATTTGTTTCTGGAGCTCTAGCCTTCACCAGGCTTTTATCAGGACAAGATGTTGCATTGGATCTCATTTTTCTAGGAGCACTATCCTTGGAACCTGTAGGTCTACCACGCTTCTGGCGTGTAGTAGAGTCATTTGCCGGCATTGGACCTTGTCCAACTGGAACATTTATTCTGGCTGGCACATCCATAGCTGGTACATGTGATTTTGTTACCTTTGCCGCATTATTAAATGCATCAGGCAATTTATTTACAATTTCCTGCAAATGTATCATTTTCAGTATCTCATTTTCATATTGTAGAGTTCTCGAATCTAGATGAGACAGGCTAGGTGTGTGCCATGTCAATTTACACCATTCACGTTGTTCCTTGGCAACCAAATTTTGTTGCTTATCTCCGCCTAACGGCGGGAATACTCTCTTATCGAATTGGCAATCTGCAAATCTTGCGGTGCGTACATTCCCTGTCATTGGGATATTTTATTATAGATAAACACACAAAACCAATGTAAATACCTAAATGCCTTTGGGGACCCATTTTTGTTCTCTTTGGAGGCGGAATTGGAACATAAACTGCATACCCAAATTTTCTTAAGTGTGATATGTTAGGTTGCCTACCACCAACAAGCTGTAGGGGTGAGAAATTATGGTAAGCAGAAGGACGAAGCCTAACTAGAGATGCAGCATGTAGGATGGCATGTCCCCAAGCAGTAAGTGGCAAACTAGATTGCACGAGTAATGGGCTAGCTATAAGTTGAAGACGTTTAATAAATGCCTCAGCTAATCTATTTTGTGTACGTACATACAGAACAAGATGTTCTACTTCAATCCCTAGAGATGTACAATAACTATCGAATGTTCGTGATGTAAATTCAACCGCATTATCCAATCTAATTGATTTGATATGGTTATCTGGAAATTGAGCTCTAAGCTTTATGATATGAGCTAATAGATTGAAAAAAGCTAAATTTCTAGTTGACAATAAACAAACACGTGACCACCTAGATGATGCATCAATAATTACCATGAAATACTGAAATAGTCCACCAGTAGGATGAATAGGACCACATATATCACCTCTATCCTTTGTAAGAAAGCAATAGATTCATTCTCAACCTTTAAGAGAGATGGTCTAGTTATTAGCTTTCCTTGTGAACATGGGACACAGAAATAATTCTTAGGTAAGTCGAGATGGTATTTCCCTAATGTATGTCCGCAAGAATTGCCAATGATCTGCTTGAACATAGTTTTCCCAGGGTGACCCAAACGGTCATGCTAAATTGTACACAAAGCAGGATCATGCTTCTTCTGTTTCACCACATTCAAGTGGGATTCAATTACACTAATCTTGGTGCAATACAGACCCACTGAAAAACAGGAGAACTCTTCTAATGTCTTCCTCCCAACATTAGATATGATACATAGAGCCTCTTTGTTACCATTATTTCGAGTTTCAATATGGTACCCATTTATGCGTATATTTATGACACTACAAAAAATACAGTATTTACCGATGCCGTTTACCGACGCCAGTAAACGGCGTTGGTATTTTTAATATTTAATTACGCTGTTACCGACCCCCATAAATTTGGACGATCCCCGACGGCTTTAACGATGCCATATCGCGGGTGTCTTCCCACGAAATTTTCCGACGCCATTACCGGCGACTTTCGGCATCGGAAATTCTCCGACGGCGCCTAGGCCGTTGTTAAATGTCATGATTATTTTACACAATTATGTGACTCACCTGAATTAACGACATCATTCCCGCCGTCGGTATTTTTCAAATTTAACAACGCCTTTACCGACGCCAAGCTATCTGTCAAAATTAACAAGGCCATTACCGATGGCCCGTTGGCGTCGGTAAATTTTAATACATACTCTGCACTCTGCATGTTCTAATTTACTCCTGAAAAATGCCTCTCTCCCCACCTCTCTCCCCGGTGACTTAAAATCCCCCCAAATCTATCTGCTGCTGTCGATCGGAGCAAGATTCTACTCGGCATCCATCTGGGGGTGAGTCTCTCTCTCTCTATTTTCATGCTACCACTCAGAAGAAAATGGTTTTATGTAATATTGTTTGTGATTTGTGACTTTCTCTTTCTAGATTTGTGACTTCACTGAATGTTTTTCGGCTGTACAACTCTTCGTCCTTAGCAGTGACATCGAGCTGCTACGCCCCAGGTGCAATTATTTTCTCCTTTCTCAATTTTATCATCTCTGTGCGGTTCTATATTTTTTGGGGTGTATGTTTCGTTTATCAGGTTTTTGGGGTGTTTGTTTCGTTGTTTACATCTCTGATGCATTGTTGTTCCTTTTCATCTGACGCCCCCAAATGTTGCTCTTGTTCTATTTTGTTATGGTATCACTATACACACCTCATTCCATTTCAATTCCTCATTATTCCAACTAACATGGTGATTAAAGCAATTAGAAAACCAAGTACTGAAACTGAAATTATCGCTCAAGATGAGGAAAAGCATGTTGACATGCAAAGAACATATGGTAAATGGTTTGAATCTCTTATTTGCATATAGGGCATAAAGAATCAATAGTGTTAATAAATTCATAAAGTTTGGCATTCACATGCATATAGGGCACTCATTCTTCGATATGAGAATATACACAAAAGGATTGCAAAAACTACATGCGAAATGCAATTCACTAAAAATATAGTTCATAGGCAAGCAGAACTAAGCTTAACAATTAGAGTCACTAAGTACAGTGGAAAGAGATTTCATGATATGAAAAAATGTGATAATATCAGTTTCACTAACATATATATAGTTTGTCATGTCATCACGATGTTCGACTAGTAAAGCATTCCAACTATACTTCATAAAAAATTCTAGAACGCCTTGAGCAGAACTCAGCTATTATCCTTATCATCAGTATCTCCGAACAAAACCATAGAAGAGAGTCTGTAAAATTTAACTAGCAAAACCACAATTATGATTGTAATCACAGACCTGTAAAGAAAGATTATTGCAATACAAATTATGTCAAGTGGATAGTAAATGAACCGCATGAAGCTACATGACCAGGAGGTTACATCACCAGTCATAACAGGTGTTGTAACACAAATACATGCGACTTAGATCGTGGCTTATGGAATATGTCTGTCAAAACAGCAAATATTTCTTATTTCATGGTCTTCAAGAAGAGATAAAAAGCTGAGATAAAGGCACCTGATTTTCCATCCAGACACCACTTAAACATTTCCACAAAAAACATTTTTATTTTTGGGTAGATGTTCATACCCAAAAACAGTTTAATCCAATCAAATTCGATAGTGCCTGAAACATGATGAGCAGTGAGATGTTTGTAACAAGCTAATTGTTATCTTATGCGTCCTCTCTAAATTACACCTCAGTTACGTTTGTTGTCATTACGGTGGAAAACAATTGGTTACCCTGTTTTTGGATGTAAACTGAAATGATGAATCTTTCATCAGCTTATCTGTCCCTATCATAAGCAAATTATCATTATTTCACTCAGAGATTTACTCATATATTATGTATATGTACATGTATAGATATACTCATATGTTATCTTTTTTTGATTATTTTGTTACAATTTTTAGAATGGGTGACAACCGTGACTGGATGTATCACTGGAAAATTGATGGTTCTTAGAATCCTGCATTTCTCTCTGGACTTAACAACTTTATCGAGTATGCAAGTAGTCAGCCGCACTGCATGTCGAGTGACCAAATAAGATGTCTATGTAAAAAATGTGATAATATACAGTTTCATGATACAGAAAGAGTTAAGTATCACATTGGAAAATTTGGGTTCATTAGGGAGTATAAAACTTGGATTTTTCACGGCGAAACTGAAATGGATGAGGGATGTGAATATATGGATGAAGATGTGAATATGGATACCAACGAGTCGGGATCCAATTCGTATCGTACGATGGTCATGGAGCATGTCGGGCCTCAATTTAATGTTGAGAATGTGGAAGAACCACCAAATCCTGAAGCAAAGCGAATATATGACACTGTTGAGTGCTGGAGACAAGAGTTGTGGCCTGGTTGTGCTAATTACTCCCAATTGTCTTATATGAATCGTTTCATGAGTTTGAAAGCAGAGAACCACTTATCAAAAAAGTGTTTTAATCAGTTTGCAAAGTTCATGAAAGACAGTCATCCAAAAGGAAATCTATGTCCCGATAACTTCTATAGTACAAAGAAATTATTGCGTGGGTTGGGATTACCTGTAGAGAAGATTGATTGTTGTCCAAACAACTGCATGCTTTATTGGGACCATTAAAAATTCAGTGAGGGTTGTATATTCTGCAGTACATCATGCTACAAAGATATGTGTCGTGCCTCAGGAAGTCGTAGGAGGAAAAAAGTGGTAGCCATGAAGATGTACTACTTTCCTCTTATTCCGCGATTGCAAAGGCTATACATGTCAAATGCTACCGCGGCAGATATAAGGTGGCAAGCTTCATTTTCTAGTTCAAATGATGGAATTATGCGTCATCCTACAGACTTTCTAGCATAGAAGCACCTTGACACTATTTATCGTGATTTTGCTGCGGAGGCTAGAAATGTGAGATTAGGTCTTTCGGCTGATGGTTTTGCACCTTTTGCACAGTCAGGGCGGCAATATTCATCGTGGCCAGTTATAGTCACACCCTATAACTTACCACCTTGGCTCTATATGAAGGAACAATTCATGTTCCTAACAATCTTAGTACTAGGGCCACGCAATCCTAAGATGCAATTAGATGTGTTTTCCAGCCGCTCATAAAGGAGTTGGTGAACTTGTGGGAAGAGGGTATTCCAACATTTGACATCTTATTGAAGCAAAATTTTCAAATGCGAGCAGTGTTGTTGTGGACTATTAGTGATTTTCCAACGTATTCAATGTTGTCTGGATAGAGTACTGCTGGAAGATTGGCATCCCCTCATTGCATGGATGAGACTGAAGCGTTTACTCTTCCTAAGAGTGGTAAACAAACATGGTTTGATTGTAGTCAGAAATTCTTGGAGCCGGATCATATGTTTAGGAAGAACCGACGAGCATTTAGAAAGAATATGACATGTGAAGTACCTACACCTGAGAAAAGGTCGGGCACTGAGATATTGAATCAAATAGAGGCACTGGGTCTTGTGAAAGTGACAGAGGACTACAATGACACAAACAAAGAGATATCCAAGAATTCTAAGAGCGGGTGGAAGAGAAGAAGCATCTTTTGGGATCTCCCATATTGGAAAGAACTTCTGATTCGTCACAATTTGGATGTCATGCATATTGAAAAAATGTGTTTGACAATGTGTTCAACAATGTGCTTAATGTGCAGGGAAAGACCAAGGATACCACCAAGTCCAGAGACCAGTTGCAATTGCTCTGCATCAGACCTGATTGAAGAAAAATGAGATGACAGGAAAGTATCCGAAACCTTGTTACTCCCTTGACAGAGATGAAAAGAGAGTACTATGTGAATGGATATCTCGTCTTAAATTTCCTGATGGCTACATGTCCAATATTAGCAGATGCGTGGATAAGAAAGAACTAAAGATGAGAGGGATGAAAAGTCATGACTGTCATGTGTTCATGCAATGCTTGTTACCTATTGCGTTTCGTGAATTTATTCCTCAAGCTATTTGGAAGGCAATTACAGAGTTGAGTATCTTCTTTAAAGACTTGACATCTCGGACAATAAAAATAGAGGACATGTGTACACTTCATGAAACAATTCCAGTTACTTTGTGAAAACTTGAGCGTATCTTTCCGCCTAGCTTCTTTGATTCTATGGAGCATCTTGTTATCCATCTGGCTGATGAAGCCCGCATTGCTGGTCCAGTACAATATCAATGGATGTATCCATTTGAGAGGTATATGAAGACATTGAAATATTTTATAAAGAACAAAGCCAAAGTTGAAGGATCCATCACCAATGCCTACTTAATGAAAGAGGCATAAACATTTAGCTCATACTACTTTGAAGATTAGGTGACTACGAAGATTATAAGTGTGCCTCGAAATGATGAGGGGGGAGCCGATGAAAATGATGATCCGAATATGCTCTCAATTTTCAAATTGGATGGCCGTCCTTTTGGCAAAATGCCTTCACGATATTTTGATGCCAAATAGTATAATGCAGCACATATATATATTTTATCCAATTGTGCCGAGGTTTCAGAGACATACTTGATGTGAGTACCCTCGTGATATTTTATTTAATGAAGAATATATTCATTCATTAAATATAATAACTCGTGTGTTTTTTGAAGATTGTTTGAAATCAAATTCGAGCAACTAATCCGAAGATAATGGAAAGTGACTTACAAACAAGAGTTGAAAAGGAGTTTGCAAGTTGGTTCAAAACATATGTAAGTGTGGGGTCTCGTATCAAATTATTTATAGACTAATTTCATATGTAGAAAGTTACATAACTAACATACTTAATAATTGTCATAGGTTAATTATCATTCAAGTAATGCAAGCCAATGCATTAAGGACCTTGCAGAAGGGCCATTGTACGGGGTTCATTTTGGGTGTTTAGTTAATGGATACAGGTTCCACAGGATTGACCATGGGTCACATAAAAGTACTATGAATAGTGGTGTCTGCATAGAGGGCGAGGTTTATGTGAGCAAGATTTTTACGGGCGATTAATAGAGGTGTATGTGGTAGAGTATAATGGTGAACCCACTAAAACAATTGTGTTATTCCACTAGTAGAATAAACATCAAAGACTTCGGTACGTCTCACTTCGGTAATCTATATTAGCAAAGTAAAAACAAACAACAACTTCGCTTTTCAATTTACTGAAGTCAAAAATCCACATAGACTTCAGTAAATGGTACCAAACAAAAAAGTAGGAGCTAGTTAGAAATTTAAAGTTACAAAGACTTCGCTAATTTGATAATTACTGAAGTAAAAAGCGCAATAATTTTTTTTGATTAAAAATATATCCCCATTAGTGAAGTAACGTATATCTTAACCGGGATTTTACCCAAACCCTACTAGAACCGCCCCCTCAATCTCTCCCCAGCTCTCATTTCTCTCTTCTTTCTTCTCTGTGGAGAAAGATGGAGACCGGTCTCCCATGAACTCCTCCTCTAATCACCTAAATCATTAGTAGTTCTCTGAAATCACGAGGAGAAAAGGGAAAGCGATTTCACTCCTTTCCTCTTCAGTTCCAAATGCGGCGAGAAAATCTGCAAGGCGGTTTGCAGCGCGAGGCACCCATCTCAATCAGATCGTCTAAGGCATCTTGATAAGCTCCTGGCACTATCGAACTAGATCTACAAGGTAAGCTGGGGTTTCCACATCTCCTTGGATCATCTTTAAGCTCATCAATGAATCGACCTTCACCTCTAAATTTGGAATTCTTCTTTCCCACACAGCAGTGCAGGTTGTTTTTAGAGCTGTAAGCTCGATTTGGTTGATGGGTGCTACAGGAGTTTGTTGGCTCAACCCCCATAACAGTCTCCATTGGAGTCATGTGCAACTCATTCGATTCCAGCCTATTGACCGGTTGATGGGAGCGATCCATCAATATTGATTTTGACCCATCCAGTCGCCAACTTCTTCCAGGTATGATACTGCCCCGATTTGCTCTTCCCTTTCATGGATAATTGTAGATCGAGGCTCATTCTTTTGATTTGGAAAACTAAGGACTGTGTGGTGTCGAATGCCCTCTGAAAATTGAAGCATTTCTCGATTTCCATAGGCTCCATATTTAAGCTGGGTGAGTTTCTGCTTTTTTATTTCTTGACTTCTCAATCCAATGGTTCTACTCATTGTGAGTTGACACCATGATCCGAAGGGCTCTAAAATTATTCTTGAAATTAGATTTTTGATACTTCATCATGACTGTGAGTAAGGTCCTAAAATCAGCTTGGAGGATGCTTACTCTTTTTCCCTTCATTTCTTTGAACTGTTTGGAGCCCATCTTGTTTGTCTTTATACTCCACCTTCTATTGAATGCCAATTGTTGATGTCTTACTGCTCTTCTGTGTTGAAAATTTCCAATACATTTTGCTGTTTTGCAGACAACTGCAGTAAGCATTGGTAGATATCAAATAATGTTTCATTGTTATTCCATATAGGGTTTCTTATCTGGACTCATTGTTTTGCAGGTGGAGCCAATCAGAAACTTATTTGCAGCCCTTTTTCTGGCCAGTATTGGAATGCTTATTCATGTTCAATTTCTTTGGAACCACATTGACATTTTGGTGGCAGCTGTTATATTGGTGATTGTTATAAAAACAGTTGTTGTCACTTTAATCGTGACAGGATTTCGCTACAACAACAAAATGTCGCTTCTTGTATGTGATTGCCCTATCTTATTAAATAATTTTATTTTTATCGCATGATGATGTAAATCTAGTCTTAATCGGATTGAATTACTGATTTACTCAAGAAATAACATGTTTATAAAATATTCTCTTTGTTGAATTTTTATATATTCATGTTCTAGGGCTTTCCGAGACGAGTTCGGCAGTCTTTCCGGATTCAAAATCAGAGTTATATATCAAAAGTTATCATCCGAAGAAGATTTGGGGCAAAAACGCAAAGTCTAAAAAATTTCTGGGCTGAGAATGAAGTCTGAAACTCCATACGGGCGTAACATCATAACATACGGGCGTAACTCACAAAACCAAAAGCCGTAGCCTACTTACGGCCGTAACTCATGTATATTACGGTCGTAAGTCATCCATGTTACGACCGTAAGTCATCCATGTTACGGCCGTAACTACTGAATGTTACGGCTGTAACTCTTGGCATATTTTGATCATTGTATAATTTTTTATACTTTTGGTCTATTATTGAGGGGATGACTGGCATTGATCCGATCTATTGTAATAATGCTGGAGTTTTGGAGCTATTAGATGACTTTGGGTGTATAAATAGACCCCTTAGATCCATCATCATTCATCATTCATCTTATAATTTTTCCACCTTTTGTAATATTTTCTTTTTATGTAAAGAACATGTTGGGGTTCCGAAAATAATACGAAATACGCAGCGGAAATAAATATGAATCCCAAACAGGATCGATCAAGTAACGTATATACAAAAAAAAAATACAAAGATAAAGGATCATACCCTTGAACCCTTTGAAATAAATCTTCGTAAAATGTAGACGATGATCACGATCCCGTCCCAAACACGAAATCCCTTCGTTCCAAGCACCGAAACTTCGAAGCCTCTACTTCACACGCGTCAGAAGTTTCCCGGAAAATTTGACGTAACTTCGTTCTCCAAGAACACGGCTAGGAAGTTACCGTAGGAATTTTCTCTCTATTTTTCTTTGAATTTCTTTCACCTCTAAGATGAAAATAACATAAAAAAAAATAATATTCTTCCTCACTTCAGTTTTTCTCTCGGCAGGAGCAGCAAGCTTATTGCTTTTTTGTGTCTTCTCTCTCTCCTTGTTTATGTTGGTGAAGAGGTATAAATAATGGAAACATCTCATCATGTAGTTATTAATGTGAGAAAAGAATCTCAACACATAATAACAAAACATGACAACAACAACATAACATGCAAGGGTGGAAAAAACATGTGAGGGGGCGGCCCATTAGGAAATTTCCTAGAAACGAGCCGAGTCACTCGGCTCGTGTACCGGACGTTCGTCAAACGACTCCGTTAAATACACTCTGTTTAATCACCAATGTATTTATATTAATTAATTAATATAATTAATTAATAATATCAAATACAAATATATTTCTCTAAGAAATATAATTTATGAATTAAATTAATTACTCGGTAACTTAATTTTAATTCATAAGACTGCTATTTTGATTTATCTAATAAATCATAATTAGATATCCAATATCTAATATTAATAGAGAGATAATAAATTCACATTTATCCGTCAACGCTCCTGATGCGCGACTCCGTAGGTCCGTCTCAGCTGGCATTGGGAGGAACTAATGAGTGCGGGCAGCACTTAGCCAGCCTAGCGGGCCGCACTGTAAACCCCGACTGAGGACGAATGAAGGGATCATTCCAGAACCATTATGTCGTGAATACTATATACGTATAGACCCTTTATCAGATGTCCCGTTCAAGACTTTGGGTCACGGTAAAGTCAAACCCTACTATTGACTAGATTCTATACATGTGTTAATGCAAATCAAGACCGAGTGATTAATAGTGTATCTAATATGACTATATCAGAATGATTTGGCCAAAGACTCATGATCTTATTTGCCATTAACCGTATAGGACATACGCCTGCTCACTAACAGGAGATAGAATCCTTTCTTGGCATACAGTAAAGACTGCTACCTGCCCGTATAGTCCGCACTTCGAGGTCGACTCAGCAATTAAGCAAATGAGTCTAACTACTCTAATGACTAACTAAATGTCACAGGCACATCTTCTACTGAACCCTCAAGTCAAAGGTCCACGTATACTATCACAACCTTTTGATTCGTCATCGACTCTCCGAGAGTGAATACCGTGTGACTGAATCGAGTATGAGTCGTGTTCGAGTATACTGGTCCCACCAATATACTTTATAACTATGCTATCAAGACGTGCACACATCCTAGCATCAGTTATACAAGTCTTATTAAAACTTAATGCCCATTTAAGTTTATTGACTTGCGAACGATTTACGTAAATAAACTTTAAACACTTTCAGTGCATTTTCTCTTATCCCATAACGAGAATGGAATGTTCAGTTTATTTACATGTACTTCACTTCAATGTTTACCAAGTCAAGAATGCAATTGAAATACAATAAACAATGAATGAATCGAATTGCCGTTTTATTATTTATTTCATAATTACAAGTACAATGCCCCTACTCTCTCATCCCCTGAGTGGCATTCGAGGGCATATTCCTAACAATCTCCCACTTGCACTCAATGCCACACATCATGATATCCAATATCCATGTTCTTCAGATGTCTTTCTAAGACGGCCTGAGATAATGGCTTAGTGAGCGGGTCAGAGACATTGTCTTCTGAGTCTACTCTTTGCAATGAAACATATCCTTTTTCCACCATCTCTCGAACGATGTGGTACTTTCTCTCTATATGCTTGGTGTTGTGGTGAGCCCTCGGCTCCTTGGCTTGGGCGACAGCTCCATCATTATCACAGAATAGTGATATAGGCAACTCCGCGTTAGGCACCACTTGAAGTTCTTGTATAAACTTCTGCATCCAAAATCCTTCTTTGCTAGCCTCTGAGGCAGCTTGATACTCTGCTTGGCAGGTGGAATCTGCAGTAGCGGTTTGCTTGGAGCTTCTCCAAGATACTGCTCCTCCATTGAGAGTAAATAAATACCCAGATGTCGACTTAGAGTCGTCATTGTCTCCTTGAAAATCAGAATCGGTGAATCCAATCACCTTCAGTTCTCGACCACCGTAAGTAAGAACCAAATCTCTAGTTCTTATTAAGTACTTAAGAATGTTCTTTACGGCAGTCCAATGTTCCCTTCCCGGGTTTGCTTGAAATCGACTTACCATACTCACAGCATAGGCTAAGTCTGGTCTCGTACACAACATAGCGTACATGAGGCTACCCACTGCCGAGGCATAGGGTACCTTACTCATCTCTCTCTTATCTTCCTCACTTTGAGGACACATTTTCGTGGTGAGATGAATTCCATGTCGCATGGGAAGGAACCCTCTTTTAGATTCATCCATCATGAATCTTCTCAGGATTTTATCTATATAGAGAGCTTGGGAAAGTCCTATCATTCTTCGTGGTCTATCTCTGTAAAGACGATCCCTAGAATATAGGAAGCTTCTCCCAAGTCTTTCATGGAGAACGTTTTAGAAAGCCAAGCTTTCACAGTGCTGAGCATTGCTACGTTATTTCCTATAAGTAGAATATCATCTACATATAGTACAAAGAACGCAATGTTGCTCCCACTGACCCTTTTGTAAACACATGGTTCCTCTTTATTTCGTACGAAGTCAAAGTCCTTGACTGCTTCGTCAAATCGAAGGTTCCAACTCCGAGAAGCTTGCTTAAGCCCATAAATGGCTCGTTGCAGCTTACACACCTTATGAATATTAGCTTTGGATACAAAACCCTTAGGCTGTTCCATGTAGATTTCCTCCTCGAGGTATCCATTTAGAAAAGCCGTTTTGACATCCATTTGCCATATTTCATAATCATAATAGGCAGCAATGGCAAGCATCATGCGAATCAACTTTATCATAGCTACGGGCGAGAAGGTATCATGATAATCGATTCCTTCCCTTTGGGTATAACCCTTTGCCACAAGCCTGGCCTTATAGGCATCAACCTTGCCATCCCCATCAGTCTTTCTCTTATAGATCCATTTATTTCCAATAGTCCTCATGCCAGTTGGAAGATCTACTAGAGTCCAGACCTGATTGGTATGCATCGAGACTATCTCAGCTTCCATTGCTTCTTGCCATTTATCGGAGTCTACATCCACTATTGCTTGGTCATAGGTGACAGGGTCATTTTCACTGCTATCATGTGTGTCGTGGAGACCCAGTTCCTCGACATGTGTATAGCCATACCTCTCAGGTAAGTGAGATACACTATCAGACCTTCAAAGTGGAGGTTGTGTTACAATAGGTTCGGTTCTTGATCCCTGATCAGATGTCTCCTTAGGACTTTCATTATGCTCTTCCAAAGAGATATTTCTACCCGAGCCACCTTCCGGAATAAATTCATCCTCAAGGAAGTGCGCTTATAATGCCACAAAGACCCTATGGTCTTCTGGCATGTAGAATAGATAACCCATCGAGTCCTCTGGGTATCCTATGAAACGTCCTTTTATGGACCTCGCTTCCAGTTTGTCCACCTTAGCCTTTTTGACATAGGCTGGACATCCCCAAATACTTATGTGATTAAGGCTTGGTTTCTTACCCTTCCACATCTCATGCGGAGTGCTAGGAACAGATTTGGAAAGACATCTATTAAGGATATAAGCAACGGTTAGTAAGGCATACCCCCACAGGTAAATAGGTAAATCAGTGTAATTTAACATGGAGCGAACCATGTCCAACAAAGTCCGATTTCTCCTTTCTGAAACACCATTTAACTGTGGGGTTCCTGGAGGCGTGAATTGTGAAACTATTCCATGTTCCTTAAGGAACTCATCAAACTCTGTGCTCATATATTCGCCACCTCGGTCCGACCAAAGTGCTTTGATATGACATCCAGTTTGTTTTTCAACTAGGGCCTTAAATTCTTTGAATTTAGCAAAGGCTTCGGATTTATGTTTCATTAAGTACACAATCCCATACCTAGTATGATCATCTGTGAACGTTATGAAATATTGATATCCGTCTTGGGCTACTTCTAAAGCACCACAAACATCGGTATGCACCAATCCAAGTTTATCGGCAGCCCTTTCAAAAGTCCCTGTGAAGGGGAACTTAGTCATTTTGCCTCTAAGGCAAGATTCACAAGTTGGATAGGGTTCTACACCCAATGGACTTAAAAGTCCATCTTTCTCCATTTTCTGAACCTTGGTCTGACCAACATGACCAAGTCTAAGGTGCCATTTAAGAGCTTGATTAGTATCTTGCCTACCACGTTTCCTAGTTATAGTGTTCACTGCTGTTTTATTTTGCATGTTCAGATGATATAAACCATTCAACAATGTAGTTGTGCCAACTAATTTATTTCGAAAATAAATTTTACAACTGCCATTGCCAATGAAGAAACAAAATCCTTTCCGGTCCAAGACTGGAATGGATATAATGTTTTTATGCCCCTTGGGCAAAACAAGTACTTCATCTAATGTCAAAATAAAACCGGGTTCTAAACCCAGAAGGATTGATCCAATATCGGTTGCCTCGACACTTTGTCCGCTTCCAACAATGATCATTATTTCCCCAGCTTCAAGTTTTCTACTTCGTTCCAGATCCTGATTCATAGTACAAATGTGAGAAGTGGCACCTGAATCCAGAATCCATGAAGCAGAATATACAGTAGCGGAACAATTAGTTTCAAAAATAAAAAGTTCCGTACCTGATGCGCCATTAATCTTGGGACAAGTCCTTCGCCAGTGGCCCAGCTCACCGCATTCAAGGCATTTGTCTGTAGGTTTTGGACCGCCTACCTTTTGAACCTTTCGGGCCTTGCCCTTTCCTTTTTGCACCCCTTTCTTGGGTTTGTACTGCTCATAGGTCTTTTTATTCTTGTTCTTGGACCTCCGAGGCCCAGAAGAAATCACAAGAGCAGCCTCTCTCGGTTTAGTCTTCATGTTAGACTGCGCCGTCACCAGTTTATTCATTAGCCCAGCTAATGTGCATGAAATTTCATTACAGTTGAAATTCACTACAAACTGCGTGAAAGAGTCAGGGAGAGATTGAAGGATGAGATCAATTTGAAGGGATAAATCCATATTAAAGTTGAGCACCTCGAGCCTCTCAATCATAGAGATCATCTTGAGGACGTGGTCTCCCACTTTCTCTCATTCTTTCATCCTATCACTGAATAACTGCTTCGATATCTCATATCTAGCAGTCCTACTGTGCTCTCCATAAAGTTCGGTCAAGTGTGCGAGAATTTGCCTAGCAGAAGTCATTTTCTCGTGCGCTCTCTGCAGCTCATTAGTCATTGAGCCCATCATAAAGCCACGGACTAGCACGTCATCCTTGACCCATTTTTCATGGACGTCAATGTCTTCCTGATTACCCCTAGTCCGGATTGGAGTCGGTGGAATGTCCGCCTCCAAGACGTATCCCAGAGACTCCATACTGAGTACAATCATCAGATTCCGCAACCAGTCAACAAAGTTGGGGCCAATTAGGAGATCCTTTTCAAGTAGTATTGCAAGTGGGATTTTAGCCATTTTAGAGAGATTCAATTTCGTTTTCTGCAAAGATTTAGACAAGATTAAATTAGTGACTTGTTTAATTATGACCGAGTATAGAATTTAAGGGCTTGTATAATTCTTGTCTCGGCTCCCACTAATTTTATCGGAATTATACACTCCCATGTTATAATCCGAAAATCATGGTTAGATCGACTTCTTAGTGGTGATCAAGTTCTTTACAAATTTTAACGCAGCAACCTATCAGGTTTCTTGCCAATTAATTTCTGTAAAGTGGTGTCTAACACCAACCCGTCTAACGGATGATTTGATCTTCTTTTACCCCTAGTCTTCATGCCCTCAACCTATCAGGTTTCTTGGCAATCCAGACTATCTAAGTTGTTGACCATCAACGTTTATCGGTTTGACTATTGAATCTCACCCGGCAACCTATTAGGTTTCTAGGGGCGAAATTTATCACCAACCGAAGGCATCTAATGCACTCAAGAATTTTTCAACCTTTACCAAATATACTACCCCGATAACTCGGAAGCATAGCACACCAGCTCGGGTATTAATTTTCTACGAGTTTGATGTAGGGTAGGAAACCTCGTAACCTTTTTCAAACTTAGTCTGTTTGTAGTCGGGAGAATTTCGCGATTAATGTTACACTTTGCACATTAATTCAATTATACGCGCGTTTGTTGGTTTGTCAATCATTCAAAATGAAAAACAGAAAACAGTAACCTAGTTACTACCAACATATAGCTCATGGACCTAATTCTTAAGTACTGGGTCAAGCGAATGACCCAATAAATAAAAAAAACAGTCTTCGATTCTTCGTCTTCTCGGTCGGTTATCTTCGGTCTTCGTCATACCCAAAATAATAACTACATCATTGAAAAATTGCATCATATACAAGTTTTTCTAGTAAATATAAATAGGCTCAAAACGACCTTTACAACCCAATCGAATCGAATAAATCAAAAACTAAGTCCACGAGCTATATCACCATCACATAAGGATTCCATACAACATGTAATGGCAATGAAATAAACAATTAATTTTAGTATAAATTAATCTAATTAATCTATAAATTAATCTATTCAATTTCTACTATATTAATCCAATTAATATAAAGTGGTATTAAAATTAAATAATCAATTAATATATTAATCCAATCAATATAAAATTAATCTATTCAATTTTAATGGTATTAATCCAATTAATACTAATAATCGTCATTTTAATTCGTTCGAAGTAATCCAGCTAAAATAATATTCTCGTTTAATTTATTTCCCTTAACACAAAAATATTCCAAATATTAATTTAGTCAAATTAAAATCCAATTTAAATTTTGGGAAATAATTACAACGAAATATAAACTTAAAACGGAGTCTCGGACAATCCGGTTTTAGGACCAGCCCGCGGACCGATTCAAAATCGGGCCAAAAACACGAGGGATGCCTGGCCGAGCCATGCTTGGAAGCCTGGCCGAGTCCTGATCGGCAGGCATCGGCTGCCTCTCGGCAGCTGCGGCAGAGACATGGCCGAGCATGCTCGGCAACTGTCGGCCAGGCCAGGTAATGCCGCCAAAGACCACCGCGTGCACGTTTCTTCGTTTTTTGGCCCGTTTCCAAAAACGTGATGCTACAACGAACAATTTAAAATCTAAGATTATTCCAAACATGATTCTAAATCATAATTATCATCCAAAAGCATTCAAAATGCACAAATAATCGTATATACGGAAACATTGACCTCGCTCTGATACCACTGTTGGGATTCCGAAAATAATACGAAATACGCAGCGGAAATAAATACGAATCCCAAACAGGATCGATCAAGTAACGTATATACGAAAAAAAAAAAATACAAAGATAAAGGATCATACCCTTGAAGCCTTTGAAATAAATCTTCGTAAAATGTAGACGATGATCACGATCCCATCCCGAACACGAAATCCCTTCGTTCCAAGCACCGAAACTTCGAAGCCTCTACTTCACACGCGTCGGAAGTTGCCCGAAAAATTCGACGTAACTTTGTTCTCCAAGAACACGGCTAGGAAGTTACCGTAGGAATTTTCTCTCTATTTTTCTTTGAATTTCTTTCACCTCTAAGATGAAAATAACTTAAAAAAAATAATATTATTCCTCACTTCAGTTTTTCTCTCGGCAAGAGCAGCAAGCTTATTGCTTTTTTGTGTCTTCTCTCTCTCTCCTTGTTTATGTTGGTGAAGATGTATAAATAATGGAAACATCTCATCATGTAGTTATTAATGTGAGAAAAGAATCTCAACACATAATAACAAAACATGACAACAACAACATAACATGCAAGGGTGGAAAAAACATGTGAGGGGGGCGGCCCATTAGAAAGTTTCCTAGAAACGAGCCGAGTCACTTGGCTCGTGTACCGGACGTTCGTCAAACGACTCCGTTAAATACACTCTGTTTAATCACCAATGTATTTATATTAATTAATTAATCTAATTAATTAATAATATCAAATACAAATATATTTCCCTAAGAAATATAATTTATGAATTAAATGAATTACTCGGTAACTTAATTTTAATTCATAAGACCGCTATTTTGATTTATCTAATAAATCATAATTAGATATCCAATATCTAATATTAATAGAGAGGTAATAAATTCACATTTATCCGTCAACGCTGCTGATGCGCGACTCCGTAGGTCCGTCTCAGCTGGCATTGGGAGGAACCAATGAGTGCGGGCAGCACTTAGCCAGCCTAGCGGGCCGCACTTTAAACCCCGACTGAGGACGAATGAAGGGATCATTCCAGAACCATTATGTCGTGAATACTATATACGTATAGATCCTTTATCAGATGTCCCGGTCAAGTCTTCGGGTCATGGTAAAGTCAAACTCTACTATTGACTAGACTCTATACATGTGTTAATGCAAATCAAGACCGACTGATTAATAGTGTATTTAATATGACTATATCAGAATGCTTTGGCCAAAGACTCATGATCTTATTTGCCATTAACCGTATAGGACATACGCCTGCTCACTAACAGGAGATAGAATCCTTTCTTGGCATACAGTAAAGACTGCTACCTGCCCGTATAGTCCGCACTTCGAGGTCGACTCAGCAATTAAGCAAATGAGTCTAACTACTTTAATGACAAACTAAACGTCACAGGCACATCTTCTACTGAACCCTCAAGTCAAAGGTCCACGTATACTATCACAACCTTTTGATTCGTCATCGACTCTCCGAGAGTGAATACCGTGTGACTGAATCGAGTATGAATCGTGTTCGAGTATACTGGTCCTACCAATATACTTTATAACTATGCTATCAAGACGTGCACACATCCTAGCATCAGTTATACAAGTCTTATTAAAACTTAATGCCCATTTAAGTTTATTGACTTGCGAACGATTTACGTAAATAAACTTTAAACACTTCCAGTGCATTTTCTCTTATCCCATAACGAGAATGGAATGTTCAGTTTATTTACATGGACTTCACTTCAATGTTTACCAAGTCAAGAATGCAATTGAAATACAATAAACAGTGAATGAATCGAATTGCCTTTTTATTATTTATTCCATAATTACAAGTACAATGCCCCTGCTCTCTCATCCCCTGAGTGGCATTCGAGGGCATATTCCTAACAGAACACACTTGTGTTCTTGAGTGATTTGTGTAATAGTGGTATATCATATGTTGTTCAGAGAGTTTATTGCTTCTTTCTCCTTTATCTACTAAGGGAGTTAGGATCAATTCTTTCTCTTGTTCAACTAATAATGACCACGCAAGCTTGTATTATGTATATTAAACCCTTCATGGGCTAAGTTACCTTAGTTGGGATTATAAACAAGGTTAGTCATGTTATTTAAGTTTGTATAAAGATCTATTATGAATTACTTATTATTGTGTGTGATTTTCATTGTTTTAACAATCTTTATTTATTTGGCCAATAAATGACGATATTTATGGTCTTCGTATGTTTCGAAAGAAAATATGTTTGATTAGATCAAATGATCTTCACTCTAAGTTGTTCTAGGGGATAGAAATATACCTCTAGACCTTAGATGATTCTTTGAGTTATTTTCATAAATCCTAATGCTATGTATTGAAGCCAATCAACATAGAAATATAGTGGATTGATTCAATATATAAGGGGCGTTTTATAGTTCGAAAGAGAAACCGTCTTTTTAAGGAAAATCGAATCTACACAACATAATAAGTAAATTCATCTTATGATCTCCTATACATCTTATATAACTAATGATGAACTAAGTTTGTAATCCCAACTATTTCATTTTATCTTTTATCAATCTATTATTAGTACAATCTTTCATTTCCTTGAATATTAGAACTATTATTGCATTTTCTTTGCAATTGTCAAACCAAACTCTTTAATTGTGTGTTTCACTCATCTTAGTATCTATAAAAATATACTAATAGTGTATAATTCAAATTATAACCAAACTTCCTCGTGGGATCGATAAATCGGACTCAAAAAGTCAACTTACTACTTGAGACGATATCGTGCACTTGCGATAGTTACACTAAGAACGTGTCAAGCTTCATCTTCATTTTTGCTTGCAGCTTCAGATTCTTTCGGCACCTTTGAGGCTACACAAAAGCTGCATGATCAACAAGTAATATGGAGTTTATTAAAGGGCCACAAAAGAAAACTGAAATAGAAACGATACCAGTCCTGCATGTAACATTTGATGCTATCGTGGTAGTGAACTCCCAATAATATAAAGGCATACTCCCTCCGTCACACATAAGAATGCATTATTGGGAAATATCAGCCTAATGTGCAACGGCATAACAAATAAAATGCTCACAAATCTCAGCTGGTAAAAATTATAATTGAGCAGGCAACTTACAGGAGGACATAAACTAAAAATATTATAAGCTTGAGTATTTAAATATTATTATACATTCACAAAAGAAAGAACATCAAAACAAACAAACATCATTATAAATATACAATATCCCGAATACATCAAGAGCCAAAACAAATAGGCGGTAGTTTTACAATAATCCTCTTCTAGACTCGCTTTTTCAAAACCTATTACTGGCTGCAGCAACAAGAAAAATAAAACAATGACCAAGCAAGAAAAACCAAACAATTCAGTATCAGTCTTGAATTGTAAAAAAAATTGAAAACATCACACCCAGTAATCTCCGAACAAAACGCCTGATAGAACCAGAAATTCACACCCTTTTAACTTCCCAAACTCAAGAAAAGCAAACAATGACCAAAAAAAATCAGCAGCCTTACCCTCAGTCGAACGAACCCAGATTTCTTAAAATAGTTCTCAACGATCCAACTGAACCTAGAACCCCCTAAACCAAAATCAGAACTCGTCCAGATTCTAAGCCAACCCATGAACACAAAAAACCGAACACCTCAAAATTTAGCATAAACCCTGATTTTCAACTTCAGTACAATTCATCACCCAATCAAACCGGGAATTCATAATTTCTTGATATTCATACAAAAATCAATACAAAAACTTAAAATAAAATTTTATAACCCAGGGTTCATATCTAAAATCTCAAACCTGAAACGAATCAGACTCAATGGTGTGAACCAGAAGACCCAACCCATATTCAATACCTGAAATTATTCATGTACCATCACCACAAGCTTTCCGGCAACCGCCGCCGCTGTGGATCCCTCTCGTCGCACCGCTTATAGGAGGACCAGGTCCGTAGCTTGCCTGGTCACGCAGGTCGCATTGTAGCCGATTGGTGTGTGTTCGTCTGACTGTGCGCGTGTGGAAGAATGGTGAGAGGGAGAAAGAACTGGGCCGAGAGAGAGAGAGAGAGAGAGAGAGAGAGAGAGAGAGACTTTCTTGAGATAGGGATGAGAGATCGGAAAAAGAGAGAATGAGGTGTTAGTCGGTGATTAATTAGGGTTAGGATATTTATACCCATCAATTTTTTATTATTATCTTTTTCTAAAAATACTTCTCGACGATCCAACCGTACGGATGTCAATATATATATATAATTGAGTGTTGTTCCTAAATTTTCAAAAAATAAAAAATTAATTTAGTTTGAGATCTTAGCAAACCGCTACTAAATTGACTAATACTAGTAACTAGTGCCTTTCACGGATTACTGTTTCTATTTTTGTAAAAATATTTATCGACGATCCAACTATACGGATGTCAAGATATATCTAATTAAGTGATGTTCCTAAATTTAAAAAAATAAAATAAAAAAAATATTTGGTTTGATATCTTAGCAAACACTACTAAATTGATTAGTACTAGTAACTAGTGTTTTTCATGTATTTTTGTTTCTATTTTGTAAAAATATTTATCGACGATCCAACCGCATGCATGTCAATGGATATCTAATTGAGTGATATTCCCAATTTTCAAAAAATAAAAAAATAATTTGGTTTGAGATCTTAGCAAACTGCTACTAAATTGACTAATACTAGTAACTAGTGCTTTTCACGGATTATTGTCTCTATTTTTGTAAAAATATTTATCGACGATCCAACCGTACGGATGTCAAGATATATCTAATTAAGTGATGTTACTAAATTTTCAAAAAATAAAAAAATAACTTGGTTTGATATCTTAGCCAACACTACTAAATTAACTAGTACATTAACTAGTGCTTTTCATGGATTATTGTTTCTATTTTTGTAAAAATATTTATCGACGATCCAACTGTACGGATATCAACATATATCTAATTGGGTGATATTCACAAATTTTCAAAAAATAAAAAATTAATTTGGTTTGAGATCTTAGCAAACCGCTACTAAATTGACTAGTACTAGTAACTAGTGCTTTTCACGGATTATTATTTCTGTTTTTCTAAAAAAAATTATCGATGATCCAACCGTACGGATGTCAACAAATATCTAATTGAGTGATATTCTCAAATTTGAAAAAAATAAAAAATTAATTTGGTTTAATATCTTAACAAACCACTACTAAACTGACTAGTACTAGTAACTAGTGCTTTGTCCCGGATTATGGTTTCTATTTTCGTAAAAATATTTATCGACGATCCAACCGTACGGATGTCAAGATATATGTAATTGGGTGATGTTCCTAAATTTTCAAAAAATAAAAAATTAATTTTGTTAGAGATCTTAGCAAATCACTACTAAATTGACTAGTACTAGTAACTAGTGCTTTTCACGGATTATTTTTTCTATTTTTGTAAAAATATTTATAGACGATCCAACCGTACGGATGTCAGTATCTAATTTAGTGACGTTCCCAAATTTTTAAAAAATAAAAAATTAATTTGGTTTGACATCTTAGCAAACCACTACTAAATTGACAAGTACATTAACTACTGCTTTTCACGGACTATTGTTTCTATTTTCGTAAAAATATTTGTTGACGATCCAACCGTACGGATGTCAAGATATATCTAACTAAGTGATGTTACCAAATTTTCAAAAAATAAAAAATTAATTTGGTTTGAGATCTTAGCAAACCGCTACTAAATTGACTAATACTAGTAACTAGTGCCTTTCACGGATTATTGTTTCTATTTCGTAAAATATTTATCGATGATCCAACCGTACGGATGTCAAGATATATCTAATTTAGTGATGTTCCCAAATTTTCAAAAAGTAAAAAATTAACTTGGTTTGAGATCTTAGCAAACCACTACTAAATTGACAGTACTAGTAACTAGTATTTTTCACGGATTATTGTTTCTATTTTTTAAAAATATTTATCAACGATCCAACCATAGGAATGTCAAGATATATCTAATTGAGTGATGTTCCCAAATTTTCAAAAAATAAAAATTAATTTGATTTGAGATCTTAGCAAACTACTACTAAATTGAGTAGTACATTAACTAGTGCTTTTCACGGATTATTGTTTATACTTTTTTAAAAATATTTATCGATGATCCAACCGTACGGATGTCAAGATATATGTAATTGAGTGATATTACGAAATTTTCAAAAAATAAAAAATTAATTTGGTTAGAGATCTTAGTAGGGTAAAAATAAGAAACTTCTAGATTTCAATCAAGGGCTCTTATTTCGCCACCTCAACAATCCAAGTGAAAGCTTTTCCACCAATCACGTGCTGTCACAGCAGACAACAGTTTATTTGTAAAACGCTTGTATAAATAAGTTTATGACAACAATTTAAATTTGCAAAAGCTTGCATGAAAGTGTTGAAGACAACAGTTTAATATACAAACCCGTTTTATGACACGTTGTGTGAAATGTAATACAATAACATAGTTAAAAACGCTTGTCTTATTTCAACAACGGTTTAACGTGGCATTGTCTTAAGCTAATTCCCACAATATATTTTTAAAACGATTGTCTAATACTTCGAGTTTGCACAACACCACCGACAAAAAGCCTTGCCTGATTGGTTTTTCTAGACAATGGTTTTTAAACAGTTTTAATGTACTTAGATTACACAATACTTTTTCGAGGATAAAAATAAACTGTTATCTGTTAATTTCAGCCAACACTTTTTCGGCCGACTGTTGTCTGATTAGTGTTGTCTGATTGCGTTTTTCCTGTAGTGTAAGCTCAGCCACATTTCTTTTCTCCGCGGCAGGTTTTAAGAGGGAAGCTGGGATATGAGTGAAGAGTGCATAAGAGCTCTTAGTGGACCACCCTGATGATAGTTTCCCATTTGATTCGGACATTGGAGATTGAAGTTACCTTTCATTTAGACTTGATTTAGATTTGTATTTTAGTTTGGAAGTTATTTTGTTTAAACTTATTTATCTCCTTAGAAAACTTATGTAACCATTATATTAATAAAGTCTTCCGCTTGCGTATGTTCTGTTGACGCCATAAATATGACATTTGACCCGTTCTCGGATGGGGGTGTTACGAAGGGACTGACATACAAAACCACATTCTCAAAGAGTAAATCTATATACGCAACTTCCTAAGTAGGCATTGAATTAAATAAGATGTAACATGAGAAACCTACAGGGTGCATACAAAGGAACATTCTGAAAAACTAAACTCGTATAGACAACTCCCTAAGCAGGCATTCAATTAAACGCAACATAACATAAAAAACATTCAATTAAACGCAACAAAACTTCAAAAACCTACAGGGTGGCACAATTATGTGTTTACACATCGACTAACAAACAATGTAGGAACTTACCGATAGTCTATAATATTTCCGGCGACATGTAAAAGACCAAAACCAAAACAAACCTCCTAAGCAGGCATTGAATTAAATAAGATATATTAACATGAAAAACCTAGAGGGTGCATACAAAAGAACATTCTGAAAAACTAAACTTGCATAGGCAACTCCCTAAGCAGGCATTCAATTAAACGCAACATAACATCAAAAACATTCAATTAAACACAACAAAACTTCAAAAACCTACAGGGTGGCACAATTATGTGTTCACACATCGATTAACAAACAATGTAGGAACTTACCGATACTCTATAATATTTCCGGTGATATGTAAAAGACCAAAACCACAACAAACCGCACACCATATATACCCCCATCAGGAGTGGAATACAGCTGGCACCCATGCATAAAAGACCTAGAAGTTACGAGTGAAGTGGGAGAGGGCAGGTGAAGTGGGAGAGAGACATACCTAGAATTGTGAGTGAAGTGGGAAAGGGCTAGAAGATATGAGTGAAGTAGGAAAGAGCGAGTGAAGTGAGAAAGGGAGATAAATATGAATGAGATGGTTGTAGGTGGAAGAATAATAGAAGTGGGCGCGTGAAATGGGAGAAGGTTATGTGAGTGATGAGAGTGATGGGGAATCAAGTATTTCCAAAACACACCGGGGTTTAAAATAGTAGCATATATGAAAACATAAAGAAACAATCATATCATAAGAAACAAACTAGTAAACTAAGTAATCTCCGTTGGAGGTGCAAACTACACAACATAATAATTCTTGAGATCATAGAACTTGAAACGAAGAAGCTGCTATGCGAAGGTATAGATAAGCCAAATGTAAGTTTAAGTTGAATTGGCTCATGATCCATTTTAATAGAGCAGTAAGCTCATTGATAGTGTGCATATGAGAAAAACATAGAATCCTATATTGCAAAAATAAAAATAAAAATATAAATAAACCAATTAATTCAAGAACCGAAGGCATATATCATCATAATGGATTTTACACCCATGTGCATCTTTCTTCAAAATATCATCCCAAAATACTTGTTTTTAATAGGAAGCATAGCCTAAAAGTACTGTAATAAAAGTGATGGTTACATCGTTATAGCGCACATACAACTAAAACCAAGCAAAGTCTGAGGCCATTGTGTACATTAACATTACTCTGCTGTCTGAGGCTGCATTGTGTACATTAACATTACTCTGCTTCTCATGTAAGTCAAGAATTCCCCTGGAAACTCTTCCAACAGAGACTGCATCATTGATATCTCCATAATATTTATAGACATGTAAGTTTAAGTGGAACAAACTATACAGAAAGAAAGTCACTGCAGGTAATTCCAACAGGTTTATCCAACAGCTTTGTTGCAAAGCGACCTTTCCATAATAATGCACAACCTCACAAACATTTAACAATGATTAAAATAGCAACCTAATCGACTTTTGCACCGGAACATTTAGTAGAAAAACAAGAACAGAAAGATACTATTAATAACAATAATAAACATTACAATCCGTCATACAGCAATCTATAAATGTATTTATTTTCGCAAAGGAAAATAAAACAGCTTCCAAAGGGGCTCTAGCCAACAAGATACAATTCATCAGCAGAGACGCACACAAACAAATAACCAGCAGAGATGGACCCTTAGTACATTCATGCTTATTAAACTTTTATGAGTTTATGCATTCAAAACTTCCAAATACTAACTGACTTTTATACTTTTCAGCAATTTGGATAAAAACTTCAGGGAAAATAACAGCCCGACAAGAAGAAGATACAGCCTCCTCCTCTAGGTCTTCTTGTGAATGCTTTTCTTGGTCTTGTGAAAGATGATTCTTCTTCTTCGTCCTATTCCTCTTCAACTTCTTCTTCGTATTCATCTTCTTGTTTATCCCCTCTTCAGTTAAAGGTACCGCTGCTTCTTCGGGGCTAAGGATCTTAGAACTGAAAGTACAAAGTTTATATCAAAAGACATACAAACAATAATAATAATAATAATAATAATAATAATAATAATAATAATAATAATAATAGCATGTCCTAGGCCAATGATCAAAAATTTGGTATAAACCTGACTAGGAATGTACGAGGAGAAGAACGACGTGGCACGTGAGCAAAGTGACTGTTGTTACCCTTATTCGCAGCATCAACAAATGATTTAAGGTTTTTTTTCCTAGTTGCGTCGTATTCTGGGTCCTCCTCGTAAGCAAAGCAGACAACATCAAGAGCTATATTATTTTCCTTTAAACATTTTCCAATCTCTAGAATGTCATCCATCAGGCAGCATCCAGGACTGAAAGACAAGAGCAAACATGTATATAGGTGATGCAATAATATTTATTATAAGCATATATAATAAAAGAACGTACATACCCTGCAACAAACACAAGCATCCTTCTCTTCGTGTCTTTGGGAAAGCCTGAAAAGCCATTCAGAGAAACCGATAGCGCACCAGGTACGGAAAGCCCACCGCCCCAAGTAATGTGTTCTGAGCATAGAAAATAATAATAATTTCGTACATCATTAAACACATGGAGTGGCGAACAATAATAAAATAAATTTGCTAACCTAGTGTGTGAGTCAGAAAAAGTTCAACATCGCTGGTAGGTGGAGTTGGAAAGTTAAAGGCACCACAGCCCATTGTCGCTACGCCCACACGAAACTTCGGATTAGACTGTAACAAAAACCAATAATAAATATATAATGACTTTGTTTGAAAGTAGCTAGGGAGTTTATGGTAAGAAAAAGACCTTGATTTTAGCGCGGCAATAGAGTCTGATAGCCTCTAATTGAGTCTTAAACACATCACTATCCACTGGAACATAAACGGAATTGTCAATAAGGATCATTGTAACCTCGGCCGCCATGGTTGAAGATCGAGAAATCAAAAGTCCCTGCATCATGAGATATAGTACATAATCTCAATAATCAAAACCCCAATTATCAAAAATCAATCAACTAATTCACAACAAAACACACATACATAATTTATTGACAGTAAATAAAAAATAAATTACCTGCGCGTTAGGGGTGTGAAATTGATCGATGTAAAGATTGAATTTACAGATTTTTTTTTTTTTTTTTTTTTTTTTTGGGTTTGTGAGTTTTTGGTAGGTTGTGACTTGTGAGAGGAGATTTTATATCAGCAGACCGACCGTGGTGGATGGTTGAATTTAGGGCTACCGACGACCCGACCCACTCTATCCGTAGTCCGTACCACCAGCTTTCGTGTTTAAAAGAAATTTTTTTTTATAACTAACTAGCTTCATTCCATTATATTATACTAGCATGGAACGTTCGAGAGCGAATGTTGTTTAACGATTTGATTATAGAAACCGGTCGGCGAATGTTGTTTAACGAACGTTGCTCGGAGGCGAATTAAATTGAATTTGAGTTTTTCTTTTTGAATGAGTAAGATTAAAACGCTCAAAAAAACATGTGTTTGATGTTACTTATTAGAAGAACTAAAAGAAAAAGAAAAAAATTCAAATAAACAATAAATTTGTGAGGCTCGTGTAAACGATCACAAAACTTGTATATGTATTATATGTATTTGGTTGTGCACTAAATGTTGTATATGTATATGTATTTGGTTATGCAATAAATGAACAAAAGTCAATTGTAGTCTAGTTGTTGGATACTGCATGGGTGCGGGTGCGGGTTCGCGTGGGATTCGCACGAGATTCGCCACGTGGCGAATCCGTGCAAAAAAAAAAATCGGACTCGCGTATCCTTGCACAGAATACGTGTATCCGGTGCGTGGTTGATTTTTTTTTTACTGTTTTTTTGTAATTTTTAAAAAGTAAATCAAATAAACTAAAATACAAAAAGTAAATTATTTAATAAGTAATTACTTTTAACTTTAGCAGCATTCACGAACAAAGATCGAAAGCTCCGCTCCTCAAAGCCATTTTGAATTATTTTTTGTATGACTTGTTTTATGTATTTGAATTGGTTTTATGGTGATATTTGAATTGTTGTTTTTTATATTTAACAAGTGTTATATATAATAAAATATAAAATAAACAGACGTATCATTGCTGTATCGCACTCTAACATTTTCAAAAAACCGTATCCCCGCACCCGTATCTGCCCGCACCCGTCCCCGTCCCCCGCACCTGTGCAACATAGTTGGAATATTTTGCTTTCACCCGGACACCTGGGTTGAAATCTTCCCACTACATGTTTTTTAAATCTTACACAATTCCATAATTAGCAAGTGTTGAATCTTAAAATTTTAAGCCTTCCATAAATAGAATGTCCCAAATGCTTTATATTGTAACGCCTCTTGAACGACACGACCAAAAACATGAATTTTTTTCGCGAAAGTATATTTAAGAATTGACTCGTTAACAAGATGATTAAAAATCTATAACCAATTGGACTTTAAGACTAATAATAAATAGAATATAAGCTTAATTACTTTCAATATAACAATTTACTCGGCTTATCAAGATCTACGGTTAAAAGTTACGAACTTCCAAAATTTTTCCAAACCCAGACCAGGCCCGTCCAGACGATCGGTCTGGCCATCCAGTCGATCGGTTGGATCCTTCAATCCACTCCAACCGATCGGTTGGAGCCGACTGTCCAGCCTACACTTATTAAAAACCCATTTCCGGAAACCATACATCCCGAACTCGATAATTTACAAAAATTTCCAGAACTTAATAATACATCATGAATTTCATAAAAACATAAAGTTTTGGCATAAACAACACTCGAACCCTGGACTTTCAAATTCAACGGAAATACTCAATATGACCCATTGACCCGTTTACTCTTTTACTCAAGGATTCAGCACTCCACACATAATTATTACTAAACATGACTTATCATAATATTACTAAAACGTTAAAGTGCGTCAATACAACATCTTGACCCATAAGTTTCAAAACGGGTGAGATTGGCTATATACCAAAACACCCCTTAACTATAACATCATTGACATCATTCACACAATTCAAGGGCCATAAACATCAAAATGACCAAAGATATACCAAGACAAAAGACACTTCCGGGGCTTCCAACCTTCCACACACGTTTGGTCCAAGAAACAGAGTCTTTTACTTACTGATCATAAAATAATAGACTTCCATCATAGCTAGCAACTAAATCGTCCCCTTACCTTTACCTTCAACGCTTGAACCTATAAAACATTCATTAAACTTATTCGTAAGCAAAACGCTTACTAGGGATCGATTCCCTACTTCAACAACTTGATCACTAGCACTAGAACACAAGATTGCTTTTTCCCTCCTTTTCTTCCTCCCGAAGCATTCTCCACACACACACTAATTTTCTGGAACTCTCCCTAGTTTACTAGTAATCTATATATTTAATTAATTAACTTTGGGTACTTGGCAACACTATTCCCTCAATCCTCATTATTCCTATATTTGCCACATATCTTATTAGAACTTGTCACTTACTTATTTATAGTTTATAACTTTACCATCTACTCTAAAAACATATTCTAAACAATATAATACTATCACCTTCATTATAAAATAGTACCTTATCGGGTTACGGGTGTAATAATTCTCCCCCCACCCCTTAAACGAGATTTCGTCCCCGAAATCTGCTCTTGAAATAAATGAGGATACTTATTCCTCATCTTCTCTTCCGGTTCCCATCTAATACTTGTACCCTTGCTATGTTTCCATTGCACTTTTACCAACGGGATTTCTTTGTTGCGAAGTTGTCTTATTTTTCTTCCTAGAATTGCCTCCGCTTCTTCTTGAGAGGTTAAATTTGGGGCGATCTCGATGTCATCGAAAGTGATCACACTAGTCTCATCCGCTCAACATTTTCTCAAGTAAGATACATGAAAGGTATTGTGAATTCCATTCATCTCTTCGGGAAGCTCTAAAACATAAGCCACTTCTCCAACCCGTTTCAAAATTTTAAACGGTCCTATAAATCTTGGGCTAAACTTTCCTTTGTTTTTAAATCATAACACACCTTTCCGTGGTGAAACTTTCAACATTACGAAGTCTCCTACATTAAATTCAATCGGTCTCCTTCTATTATCGACGTAGCTTTTCCACCTATCTTATGCCGCATTTAGTCTTTCTTGGATTGTTTCTATTTTCTCGGTCGTTGACAAAATAATATTCATACTTGCTATTCTCTACTCCCTACTTCCTCCCAACATACCGGTGTTCGACATCTTCTTCCATAAAGCATCTCATATGGTGGCATCTCGATACTTGCATGGTAACTATTATTGTAAGCACATTCTACCAAAGGTAGATGATTGTCCCAGTTGCCCCCAAAATCTATTGCACAAGCTCGTAACGTATCTTCTAAGGTTTGAATTGTTCGTTCATTTTGTCCGTATGTTTGTGGATGGAACGCCGTAATCATGTGCAACTTTGTTCCTAATTCTTCTTGGAAACTTCGCCAAAAATTAGAAGTGAAACGTCCGTCTCTATCCGAAACAATAGAAATGGGTACTCCATGACGTGCAACAATTTCATTGACATAAATCTTTGTCAACTTATGAACGGGCATATTCTCTTGGATTGGAATAAAATGAGCACTCTTTGTCAAGCTCTTTACTATAACCCAAATTGCATCATGTTTCTTCGCCGTTCTAGGTAATTTAGTAACAAAGTCCATTGTGATCTTTTCCCACTTCCAAACCAGAATTTCTAACGGTTGAATCTTTTCATACGGCTTTTGATGTTCAGCTTTGACTTTTAAACAAGTCAAACATTTTTAAACACATTTAACACAATCCATCTTCATTCCCAGTACCAATAATTCTTCTTCAAATCAAGATACATCTTAGTAGCTCCCGGATGAATAGAATAGTTTGACTTATGTGCTTCATCTAGGAGTAATTATTTGACATTACTTCGAAAGGGAATATAAACTCTTACGTGCTAAGTCTTGATTCCTCGACTATCGTCTTCAAGATGAGGGATGTAGGATGCAATACGTTCACTTTCCCAATTCTCTTACTTCAACGCTTCCACTTGAGCCGCCTTAATCTTATCAAAAAGATCGGAAGTGACAATCATCCATAACGAATGAATCCTTGTAACCTTCTCTCTTTCTTTACGACTCAAGGCATCTACTACCACATTTGCCTTACCAGAATGGTAGCGAATTTCACAATCGTAGTCCTTTAACAAATCTAGCCACCTTCGTTGTCTCATATTCGGGTCTTTCTTTTGTATGAAATATTGTAGGCTTCTATGATCGGTGTAAATTGTGAACTTTACACCATATAGATAATGCCTCCAAATCTTTAAGGTAAAAACTACGGCTGCGAACTCAAGATCATGCGTCAGGTAATTCTCTTCATGCTTCTTCAATTGTCTTGAGGCATAAGCGATCACTTTTCCTCGTTGCATAAGGACAAACCCAAGACCGGAATAGGATGCATCACTATAAACTACCAAATCTTCGGTTCCTTTGGGTAGTACAAGAATTGGTGCTTCACCTAATTTCCTTCGTAGGGTACAAAAAGCATCGTCTTGCTCTTCACCCCATATAAAAAGAGAATTCTTCCTAGTGAGTTTGGTTAAGTAGGATGCGATCTTGGAAAAATCTTGAATGAACCGACGGTAATACCCCGCGAGTCCAAGAAAACTTCTAATTTCGCCCACATTCTTTGGTGCTTTCCAATTCATCACAGCTTCAACTTTAGACGGGTCAACCTTAATACCTTCCTGATTAATAACGTGACCAAGGAATTGGACTTCTTGTAACCAAAATTCGCATTTCGAGAATTTGGCATACAATCTTTCTCTTCTTAACGTTACAATAACTTCCCATAAATGCACTTCATGTTCTTCCTTGCTTTTTGAGTAGATAAGAATATCATCAATAAACACTATGATGGATTTGTCCAACATCGGCCTACACACGTGGTTCATGAGATCCATGAAAACTGCGGGTGCATTTGTGAGGCCGAAAGGCATAACAACAAACTCATAATATCCATATCGGGTTCTAAAAGTCGTCTTAGGAATGTCTTCTTCCCGAACTTTTAATTGGTGATAACCCGAATGAAGATCAATTTTCGAAAACCATTTCGCGCCTTGGAGTTGATCAAATAGGTCATCGATTCTTGGTAAAGGATACACATTTTTCACCGTGACTTTATTCAATTCACGATAATCAATGCACATCCGCATGCTACCATCTTTCTTCTTAACGAACAAGATCGGAGCCCCACACGGTGAACTACTAGGGCGGATGAAGCCTTTGTCAAGTAATTCTTGGAGTTGGCTCGTTAATTTTTTCATTCCAGATGGAGCTAAGCGGTAAGGAGTTTTGGCAATAGGAGTAGCACACGGAATAAGATCAATACGAAATTCAACTTGCCTTTCAGGTGGAATACCCGGAAAATCTTCTGGAAAGACATCACTATACTCATTCAGAACTGGAACCTCATCAATACTTCTCTTATTGAAACTAGTATCTACCACGTGTGCCATAAAGGCATAGCAACCATGTGACAAATACTTCCTAGCTTTCATCACTGAACATAACCTAAGTTCACCCTTTCTTTTCTCACCATAAATAGTGATTTCACGACCTTGAGGATTAATGACTCGTATGAGCTTTTGACTACATAGAATGGCGGCATTATGGTTACTAAGCCAATCCATGCCGATCACGACATCGAACTCTCCGAGCATAATAGGAATCAAATCTATCCTAACTGTATTATCATCGATTTCTATCTCTACACCATGGTAAACATTAGATACAACTACAACCTTACTATCGGCTATCTCGACTTCAAAGGGAAAACAAAGTTTACTTAGTGGAGTGGATAGGTTTTTGCTAAATTCATAAGATACTTAAGAGACACTCGCACCCGAATCATACAATACACGAGTGGGTACGGAATTAATAAGAATTGTACCTGAAACAACATCGGGCATTGACTTAGCTTCTTCAGCGGACATCACATACACTCGGGCTTTGGGATTAGGAACTTCTGCCATTTCTTCCTTTACCGATTTTAAAGGCCTCGCCTCAATTGCTTTCGTCTTCGGGCATTCATTAATCCTATGCCCTAACTCATGACATCCGTAGCACATAATCATTGGTTTCTTGCAATCTTTACTCATGTGGCTTAGAGCACCACATTTATAACAACCCGGTAAGTTTGCCCGACATTCTCCAAGATGAAATTTATGACACTTTTTGCACGGAGATTTAGTTTGGGTTCTACCGCCCTTTCGACCATAATCTTGTTTAGGTTTCTTTGCATCTCGATCAACAAAATCTTGCTTTCTCTTATTATCTTTCCCTTCCACATCCTTCTGCCTTAGTAAATCTACCTACTTCACACAGGCTCTATGATGCAGCAAGCGGAAGCATATTCGTATTAATCTGTTGATTCTTAGAATATCCGGATGAATACACAAACGTGATTAACGTTTAATTCCGTTGATTCGATATGAATACCGGAAGAACAACGATAAAAACACGAACAAAGGGATAAAACCCAATATATTTCTATTTCATCAAAAGCCTCTTTACAAATGATCCTAAGACGCCTATTTATAACATTAAACTAGGGTTTAAGGCGTGTAGGCCCTAAAAGCCCAACCCATTAACAACTAATTAAAACATAATTAAAACCCTAAACAATAGAATATAAATAATAATATAAATACAATCTAATCTCCATCATTCTCTCCCTCTTTGAAAAGATTCGTCCTCGAATCTGAATGAATCTAATCTCCAACAGTGTAACTGAGTTAACAACGTACTCATCTTCAGGGAAAACAAAATTAATTAACACTTCACGATATTTGACTTCAAATACATCCGCAGTACGTATGTGCCCCAAAATCTTGAGACGATAGGCCAATGAAGGTTCCCGAAGCATAGCAAAATAGCTGTCATTAGCTATGAAGAAATAGTAGGGATGGACTGTGGGCCACGAAGCAAATTTCCCCAAATTTTGAGATAAATTTCCATGCTCAGGATATACATCAGAATTGTGGTTATGAAGCCCAACCCGTTTAAAAAAATTCAGAGGCCCAACAGTCAAATTTTGACTAAAAATAATCCTATTTTCTTCTCCAATTTTATTAGGCTCAACATCAACAAATGGAGCCCGTGAATTATTAAAAGAAGTAGCTGGGCCATAAAACTCATTAATGGTAAGCCCAAGCTT
The DNA here is from genome assembly GCA_033398695.1 of Orobanche coerulescens. Taxonomy (NCBI): domain Eukaryota; kingdom Viridiplantae; phylum Streptophyta; class Magnoliopsida; order Lamiales; family Orobanchaceae; genus Orobanche; species Orobanche coerulescens. The sequence goes on from CM065817.1 coordinate 12,490,563, forward strand.
CGTAACACATGCAAAAGGCCCATCACATGGGTTTAGGGTGTTAGAACAAAATAGGCAGCCATCGTCTTCCATCATGGCTGCAACATCGACATCTTCATCAGGAGGCGGCGTAACCGTTTGCTGTATCACGGAGGGTCGCAACTGTATATCGGCTTGGATGATAATGTGGAGGCGACATCTGTGAGCATGCGGTTGGGAAGTGACTATGGACTAGTGTTGATAGATCTGGCGGTGGAAAGCGGAGAGTGCTGGCGGGGCTAGCGCGGTGGTTGAGGCGACGCGCGGATCGGTGGTGGATGGTTGCTGGTGTGTGGATGCAAGCGTGGTGGTAGGGCGGTGGATTGTGGTGGGTGACTGGTGGTCCGCAGTAGCGGCTGTCGTGAGGCATGGTGGTTGTGAGACAGGGGCAGCCGGATTTAGATCCGGTGGTTGTGCTGCTGCAGCGGCAATCAGGGCTGCCAAGACTGGATTTGGCGGCGGCAACGGCACGAACATATCCAGTGTGTCTCGTCGACTGTAGCTGTCGAAAATCCCAGCGACGGCGGCATCCAATTGATACCAGAAAAAATCAAATTCCTCCCCTGTCATCGTCGATGAACCCACAGAATCGTTATGACTCTGGATACCAACTGATGCAGCAAGCGGAAACATATTCGTATTAATCCGTTGATTCTTAGAATATCCGGATGAATACACAAACGTGATTAACGTTTAATTCCGTTGATTCGATATGAATACCAGAAGAACAACGATAAAAACACGAACAAAGGGATAAAACCCAATATATTTCTATTTCATCAAAAGCCTCTTTACAAATGATCCTAAGACGCCTATTTATAACATTAAACTAGGGTTTAAGGCGTGTAGGCCCTAAAAGCCCAACCCATTAACAACTAATTAAAACATAATTAAAACCCTAAACAATATAATATAAATAATAATATAAATACAATCTAATCTCCATCACTCTACCTAAGAGATATTCAAGCGTGGCACACTTGAAAGGGGACACCACTTGCCGAATATCTTCACGAAGCATTCTTTGAAATTTTTCAACCTTGAGCTTTTCGTTCCTGTGGTATTCGGGAAATTAAGGAATCATATCAACAAACTTCATCCAAAGCTCATTTACCCTTTCCTTAGTCTGTACGAGAGATTGGAATTCCTCCCGAATCTTGGCAACTTCTTCGGTTGGAGCATATTCCGCTCTAAAGAGTTTATTGAATTCATTCCATGAGCACACTTCAATCCAAGCTTCATCTTTCTCACATATTCTACCTTCCCACCATATCTTAGCACTATCACGAAGAAAGTTTGTTGCGAAGATGACTTTATTTCTTTCCTCACAATGACTTGTATGAAAAGCACCCTTGACAGCGGTAAGCCATCGTGTGCAAGCAATGGGATCGGGAGTTCCGTAAAAGTTGGCACTTTACATGCCGCGAAGTCACGGTAGGTAACCTTCTCATCTTTGGTTTATCTCATAACTCCTTCCTTCTTAAACTCTTCTAGTTCCTTATGTCTCACTTGCCTAAGATTCTTTGTTGTTCGCTTGATATAGTATGGCATTGCCTTCCTAACTGTAATACCCGAGATTTCTGATATGTATTTGGAACTTGTGATATTGTAATTATTGTACTTTTGTCTGAGTATTATTCTACGTATTTCATAATCCGATGTTGTCAAGCGTATGATTTCGTGTATGTGATTTAGAAATTGTAATTCTGCACATGTAGCGCATGCTATCGGCTATGTGTAGCGTACGCTAACATAGACTCAATAGCGCACGCTACAAAGGATTATTAGCGCACACTATGCGTGGTCAATTTGATTGAGACGTGCGGTAGGTGAGATCTGGCCGGGGGACCCTTGTCGGATCGTGTCGGGATGAACCTGGACGGCTTTCGGGAAAAGCCAAGTCAACGCCTTAGCGCACGCTACAGGTATATGCGTAGAGCATGCTAAGTGCTGAATACAGTTAAGACAGTGATCCGTTTGCACTGAAAATTTGGAGACATTATTTGTACGGTACTCATTGTCAGATCTTTACCGATCATAAGAGCCTCAAGTACATTTTCAGTCAGAAAGAATTAAACATGAGGCAGAGAAGGTGGCTGGAGTTGATCAAGGATTACGACTTGGAGATTCTCTATCATCCGGGTAAAGCAAACGTAGTAGCCGATGCTTTGAGCCGTAAACCTGTTTCTCTTCGAGTGTTGGAAGCACTTACATCCCAAACCAGCATTCAGCGGGAACTGATCCGTGAAGGGGTTGAAGTATGGGCACCAGGAATCCAAGGGCAACTTTATGTGATGGAACTGACTTCATCACTAGTCGAGGAGATCAAGTCTAAGCAGTTGGACGATTCTCTGATCCTTCGATTATGTGACGAAGTAAAGAAAGGAAAAGCCCCAGGATTCGTGTTACAAGACGATGGAGTTCTGAGATTTCAGAATCGACTTTGCATTCCCGATGATGGTGATTTGAGACGGACTATTCTGAAGGAAGCTCACAGCGCGCCCTATTCTATTCACCTGGGCAGCAGTAAGATGTATAAGGATTTAAAACAAAATTTCTGGTGGGGGAATATGAAGAAGGACGTAGCAGAGTACGTTTCGAAGTGCTTGACTTGTCAACAGGTTAAGATTGAACATCAGCGACCTGCCGGAATGTTAAAGCCGCTTCCGATCCCCGAATGGAAATGGGAGGATATCTCGATGGATTTCATCACCAATATGCCAAGGACTAGAACGGGAATGAACATGATTTGGGTTGTAGTTGATCGACTAACCAAGTCGGCTCATTTCCTAGGGATTAAAGATACATGGGGGCCCGAAAGATTGGCGCGAGTATTTATTGCGGAGATAGTCAGATTGCATGGGACGCCGAAGACCATTATTTCGGATCGAGATGGTCGTTTCGTGTCGCACTTCTGGAAAGCAGTTCACAGGGCTTTGGGAACTGAACTCAACTTTAGCACGGCTTATCATCCCCAAACGGACGGTCAGTCCGAAAGGACTATACAGACAGTAGAGGACATGCTTAGAGCCTGTGCATTAGATTGGTCAACTGATTGGGAAGTTCACTTGCCCTTGATCGAGTTCACCTATAATAACAGTTGGCATGCTTCTATTAAGATGGCACCATTTGAAGCTTTGTACGGGAGAAGATGCCGATCACCCCTGTGTTGGGATGATTCTTCGGATTTGATCGGGACGGAACCAGAATTGATTATTCATACTCAAGAGAAGATAGCTTTGATTCGAGCAAGACTGTTGACTGCCCAGAGTCGACAAAAGTCTTACGCAGACGTACGTTGTCGTCCTCTAGAGTTCGACGCTGGGGACCATGTGCTATTGAAGGTGTCTCCTACACGAGGGATTTTCCGTTTTGGGAGGAGAGGCAAGCTTAGTCCAAGATATATCGGACCATTTGAGATCCTCGAGAGAGTTGGAGATTTAGCATACAGGTTGGCCTTACCGCCATCGCTAAGTCACGTTCACAATGTGTTTCACGTATCCCAATTGCGGAAGTATGTACCGGACCCCAGCCACGTCATTGATTTTGACGAGATCGAGATAGCTAATAACGGCACCTTCGAAGAGAGACCAATCAAGATACTTGAGAGTCAGATCAAACAATTGAGGAATAAACCAATACACTTGGTTAAAGTACAATGGTCACTACATGGAGTCGAAGAGGCCACTTGGGAAACGAAGGACAGTATGAAGGCTAGATATCCGGAGTTGTTTTCATCTTAAGTTTCGGGACGAAACTTCTTTTTAGGGAGGAAGGATGTAATACCCGAGATTTCTGATATGTATTTGGAACTTGTGATATTGTAATTATTGTACTTTTGTCTGAGTATTATTCTCCGTATTTCATAATCCGATGTTGTCAAGCGTATGATTTCGTGTATGTGATTTAGAAATTGTAATTCTGCGCATGTAGCGCACGCTATCGGCTATGTGTAGCGTACGCTAACATAGACTCAATAGCGCACGCTACAAAGGATTATTAGCGCACGCTATGCGTGGTCAATTTGATTGAGACGTGCGGTAGGTGAGATCTGGCCGGGGGACCCCTGTCGGATCGTGTCGGGATGAACCTGGACGGCTTTCAGGAAAAGCCAAGTCAACGCCTTAGCGCACGCTACAGGTATATGCGTAGCGCACGCTAAGGGCTAAATACAGTTAAGACAGTGAGCCGTTAGCGCACGCTACGAGCAGGTACTAGCGCGCGCTAATAGCCATTTCTTATAAATAGGACAGCACCCTATTCGTGATTTCAGTTCTTTATTATCCCATACCCGAATTCTTACACTTAGAACATAACTTCCTCCATCCCAAACACTTCATATCAACATCCTAGCTCGTGATTGAAGATCATATATCGTTGGAGATTGGTGTTCAAGCCTTCGGTGTTCGATTGCTTCGATTTCCTCCGTGTTCTTCACTACTTTGAGGTAGGTGATTCTTCACTGATGTTAGTAATGTTCTTAAGGACGTTTGATCATGTTTTGATAGCCAGTTATTTCGTTTATAATCGGTCATCACATGTTAGAAGGATACTTTTGACGTATCGGCACTATATATCGTATGAACCTTTGAACCATCTTAGTATATGGACTCCTAAGCGTTTTCAAATCGAATTATGATCAGTAATCGGATATTACCTAGATTGTTGCGTTTTACACATTGGAATCAAGCGTTTTGGAACGTAGGACAAATGGAACTTAGAATATTTCTTGAAGATCTAAAATGAATTATGATGTTGAGATGATTATCCGTATATTTGTATCTCATAATCATAGAACTTCCACAAACCTTATTAGCATGATATGCCCGAGGATGACTTGTATTATCACCATAGAATTCATGAGTTCATCACCATTCAACCTGGGCCATAGCGATTACGCTATGCAAGATTAGCGCACGCTAACATATGTAAGTTAACGTGCGCTATCGGGGTTAAGTTAACGCACGATACGTACGTTATGAGATCAGCCGAGTCAAACTGTCAGTCCGTGGCTAGCGAACGCTAGTCTTATATGATAGCGTACGCTAACAGGCCGGCTTAGCGCACGTTACGTAGAGTACGTAGCGCACGCTAAGCAGTCCGGGCAGATTGTTTATTTTGAGCTTTTCGGCCGTAGACCGAATTGTTAGGCCATCGTTCGACTTGAGATGATTTGTATATCATTCCTTTTGTTAAGGTTCGAGCTTGTTATGTTGATTGAAGGAGGCGGCCTTCGAGTGTGTTGAGATCATTGAAGTGTTTCGTTCTTGCCATTTTCGAGGCAAGTATCATATGTCGAGTTCGATTTATATTGAAACTTTGATCATGCTTGTGGTTTTGTTCATGTTGTTGAATATGAGATGTATTTCTGAAATTTCTCGTGGTATTCGTTGTTATTTGTTCGTATTGATGAACATATTGAAATGCATATATGTATGCATAGTTGATTGATTTATGGTATAAATGATCCGAGGGGATCATGAGGATCTATGCTGAGGGCGCTGGATCGAATGTCCACCATGCGTTGGTCCGATGGGATCATCATGGGGATCTATGCTGAGGGCGCTGGATCGCTGGACGGGTTTTCCACCATGCGTTGGTCCGACGGGATCATCATGGGGATCTATACCAAGGGCGCTGGATCGCTGGATTACCCTGTACTGTGTTGATGGAATCGTGAGGATTCGCATCATTGGATTCCGATGACGGAAGTCCGTTTTGCATGTTTTATGATGCATTGATGATTTATGTATTACGATACTTGTACTAGCATTGTTTTGCTAACCCCTTCGGGGGTGGACATTGTTTTGATGTTCAGGTAGCCGAGGAGCGGGGAAGCAACCACAGTACCGACAGGACGATGAAATGGCTCAGTGATGTGGTCGATGTTATTGTTATTGTGATTTGTCTTCTTGGTCTATTTAGTACTCGAGTACATCTGTTTTAATAATGTCCTTTCGATATGGTTGTATCAGTTAACTCATTTGATCGGTTGAATCAAATCTGTATTTGAACTTCAGTTGTACGATTGGTTTATATTTACACTCCTTTTAAAATTAGCCTTGTAAATCCTTACCTAAAGGGTTTACGGCGCTGTAATTATTCCGAATATCTCGGGGTGTTACAGAATATGGTATCGGAGCTAAGATTCATGGATATCTTGGCAGTCGGGTTAGTTGGGTCAGTTTATGTTATTTGATTATTGGTCGTTTGTAACATCACTGCTGAGCCAGCATCGTCGTGTGGACCGTGGTTGTAAGTTCCTAAATCTCAAATACTACCGTTTTATTTTATTCATGTTTTGTGAACATTGATGGATGTACTTTTAGAAAGTTTGCCCTGGATATTGAGTATTTATGTTTACAGTATGTTTAGAGGAGGTCGTGGACGCGGTCATGGACGCGGACGTGGAAATGCGAGACAAGAAGAGTCGGTATCTACCCCAGAGATAACCGCTAGTCGAACGGATTCCCATTCCGGGGGACAGCAGGGATCGGCAAATAATAATGCAGATCCTAACGTGCCGGGAGTGCTTCAGCAGGTGGTTGCCCAGATAAACCAGTTTGCTCAAGTTGTGGATCGCATGCAGACGGCGATGGGACAGCAGCATAACGTGGATAATCGAAGAGATAGATGGCTTACGGAGGTGATCAAATTGCACCCTCCGAAATTTGACGGTTCTGCTGAGACGCTTTCTTGGGATCACTGGCTGAAGGAATTAGAAAAGATTTTTGCAGGGATTAACTGTCCCAACGATAGGAAGGTTCCGGTCGCCCAGTATCTTCTGACAGGGGAGGCTTTCGACTGGTGGGAGGCCATTCGACCGGAGGAGCACAATGTTGACTGGACGGAATTCAAATTGATGATGGAAGCGCAGTATTGTCCTCGCCCAGTTAGAGAAGCCCGAGTTCGGGAGTTTTTCTCACCACAAAATTCAGAAGCATCTGTGACGGACGTGATTAAGACCTTTAATCACCAGCTGACTTGTGTGCGCCACTTGGTCAGGACCGAGGCGGAAAGGATTTTCCATTTTGACATGCGAATGAAGCCGGAAATTCAGCAATATATGTCCGGATTTGAATGTACCACCTTGTGACAGTATCAGGACAAGGCGTTGGCCTATGATATGAAAGAGGCAGCAGTAGAGAAATCGACGGAAGCAAAGAAACAGAAGGTGTCTGGTAACTTCACGGAGAATAAGAGTAGCGGGCCTCGTAGGGGTCAGTCCTCTTTTCATTCATCCAGGAGACCTCCGCATCCTTCTCGAGGTGGAAAGAAGTTCCGGGCAGCACCAACTGTTTCAGACGCAGGGAAAAAGTGTTATAACTGTGGCAAAGCGGGACATGTTCGACGTGATTGTTTCGCGCCTGCTGTGACCTGTTTCGAGTGTGGACAGGAAGGACATCGCGCAACTTTTTGTGGGAATGCGACCCGATCTTTTGGTACTCGCACTCCAGCTCCAGTTCCGAAGGAGACGAGTGTGAACCAGACGCAGCAGAGTGGATTTCAGCAGCAGAACGTTGGGAAGAGCGAGACATACAGTGATGGGTCTGTTCCTCCGCGCCTATACGAGATGAGGAAATCTGATGATCAGAACACTACTGTTGCATCAGGTACAATTCAGATCCTTTTGCAACCAGTTAGTGTTTTATTCGATTCCGGAGCTACACATTCTTTTGTATCATTGAACTGTGTAAATCGTTTGAAAATCTCGTGCTTGTATAATTGTGAACCTTATGTTGTGGGATTACCGAGCGGAGAGAAAATTGTGGGAACCCTAGAAGCTAGGGATTTTCCAGTAACTATAGGAGGGAGAGATTGGCTATCGAACCTTATTGTGGTTGACATCTACGGTGACGATTTAATTCTCGGAGACGATTGGCTCAACCGTTATGGAGCTATTCTGAATTACCGAGAGAGAGTCATTTCTATCATTGCTGATGACGGATCTGAACACTTATTCCGAGGATGGAGACCAGGAAGCTCGGGAAATTTGATCAAAGCAATGAAGGCCGTGAAATTATCAAGCGGGGATGTCACGGACTTTGGTGCTATGCCATGAGGAAAGAGGAAGGAGTAGAGCTCTCGTCTATTTCGATTGTGAATGAGTTCTCGATGTATTTCTGACGAACTACTCAGGTTACCTCCACGAGAGAAGTGGAATTCACTATCGAATTAGAGCCTGGAGCAGGCTCCTATTTCCAGTGGCACCATACCGCATGGCGCCAACCGAGATGTATGAACTCAAGAAGCAATCGGAGGAATTGTTACGAAGGGCTATATTCAACCTAGCGTTTCTCCTTGGGAGCGCCTGCTCTCTTTGTCCTAAGAAAGACGGATCCCTCCGATTGTGTATTGATTACGGTGGATCTCAATAAGATGACGATCAAGAATAAGTACCCTATACCTCGGATCGACGACTTGTTTGATCAATCGCAAGGGGCGAGGTATTCTCGAAGATTGACTTGCGATCGGATACCACCAGTTGAGAATTAAGGAATCGGATATACCGAAATCGCTTTGGATCCAGACGGCATTATGAATTCGTGGTAATGCCGTTTGGGCTTACCAATGCTCCTGCAGTGTTCATGCAATTGATGAATCGGGTATTCTTGGAATACTTGGATAAATTTGTGGTCGTCTTCATTGATGACATCTTGATATATTCGAAGGACGCAGGGGAGCATGCCGAGCATTTGCGTGTGGTTTTGAGCACTTTGAGGAAGGAACAGTTGTATGCAAAGCTTTCAAAATGCGAATTCTGGCTTAAGGAAGTAACTTTCCTTGGGCATGTGATATCAGCTGACGGAGTTCAGGTGGACCCGAAGAAAGTCGAAGCAATCTTGGAATGGGAAGCTCCTAGTAACGTGAAAGAAGTCCGAAGTTTCCTAGGACTTGCCGGATATTATCGCCGCTTAGTAGAGGGATTTTCCAAAATTGCTCGTCCGCTCACTCAGATGTTACAGAAAACTCAAAAGTTTAAGTGGGATGAGAAATGCCAGGCTGGTTTTGATGAACTTAAGAAGAGACTGACGACAGCACCTATTTTAGCATTGCCAGATGGAACTGATGGATTCATGGTATACAGCGACGCTTCGAATCAGGGTCTGGGTTGTGTATTGATGCAAAGAGATAAGGTGATTGCTTATGCTTCTCGGCAATTGAAACCGTATGAAGTAAATTACCCGACTCATGATCTGGAGTTAGCAGCTGTAGTCTTTGCACTGAAAATTTGGAGACATTATTTGTACGGTACTCATTGTCAGATCTTTACCGATCATAAGAGCCTCAAGTACATTTTCAGTCAGAAAGAATTAAACATGAGGCAGAGAAGGTGGCTGGAGTTGATCAAGGATTACGACTTGGAGATTCTCTATCATCCGGGTAAAGCAAACGTAGTAGCCGATGCTTTGAGCCGTAAACCTGTTTCTCTTCGAGTGTTGGAAGCACTTACATCCCAAACCAAAGATTCAATGAACCGATCCGTGAAGGGGTTGAAGTATGGGCACCAGAATCCAAGGGCAACTTTATGTGATGGAACCGACTTCATCACTAGTCGAGAGATCAAGTCTAAGCAGTTGGACGATTCTCTGATCCTTCGATTATGTGACGAAGTAAAGAAAGGAAAAGCCCCAGGATTCGTGTTACAAGACGATGGAGTTCTGAGATTTCAGAATCGACTTTGCGTTCCCGATGATGGTGATTTGAGACGGACTATTCTGAAGGAAGCTCACAGCGCGCCCTATTCTATTCACCCGGGCAGCAGTAAGATGTATAAGGATTTAAAACAAAATTTCTGGTGGGGGAATATGAAGAAGGACGTAGCAGAGTACGTTTCGAAGTGCTTGACTTGTCAGCAGGTTAAGATTGAACATCAGCGACCTGCCGGAATGTTAAAGCCGCTTCCGATCCCCGAATGGAAATGGGAGGATATCTCGATGGATTTCATCACCAATATGCCAAGGACTAGAATGGGAATGAACATGATTTGGGTTGTAGTTGATCGACTAACCAAGTCGGCTCATTTCCTAGGGATTAAAGATACATGGGGGCCCGAAAGATTGGCGCGAGTATTTATTGCGGAGATAGTCAGATTGCATGGGACGCCGAAGACCATTATTTCGGATCAAGATGGTCGTTTCGTGTCGCACTTCTGGAAATCAGTTCACAGGGCTTTGGGAACTGAACTCAACTTTAGCACGGCTTATCATCCCCAAACGGACGGTCAGTCCGAAAGGACTATACAGACAGTAGAGGACATGCTTAGAGCCTGTGCATTAGATTGGTCAACTGATTGGGAAGTTCACTTGCCCTTGATCGAGTTCACCTATAATAACAGTTGGCATGCTTCTATTAAGATGGCACCATTTGAAGCTTTGTACGGGATAAGATGCCGATCACCCCTGTGTTGGGATGATTCTTCGGATTTGATCGGGACGGAACCAGAATTGATTATTCAGACTCAAGAGAAGATAGCTTTGATTCGAGCAAGACTGTTGACTGCCCAGAGTCGACAAAAGTCTTACGCAGATGTACGTTGTCGTCCTCTAGAGTTCGACGCTGGGGACCATGTGCTATTGAAGGTGTCTCCTACACGAGGGATTTTCCGTTTTAGGAGGAGAGGCAAGCTTAGTCCAAGATATATCGGACCATTTGAGATCCTCGAGAGAGTTGGAGATTTAGCATACAGGTTGGCCTTACCGCCATCGCTAAGTCACGTTCACAATGTGTTTCACGTATCCCAATTGTGGAAGTATGTACCGAACCCCAGCCACGTCATTGATTTTGACGAGATCGAGATAGCTAATAACGGCACCTTCGAAGAGAGACCAATCAAGATACTTGAGAGTCGGATCAAACAATTGAGGAATAAACCAATACACTTGGTTAAAGTACAATGGTCACTACATGGAGTCGAAGAGGCCACTTGGGAAACGGAGGACAGTATGAAGGCTAGATATCCGGAGTTGTTTTCATCTTAAGTTTCGGGATGAAACTTCTTTTTAGGGAGGAAGGATGTAATACCCGAGATTTCTGATATGTATTTGGAACTTGTGATATTGTAATTATTGTACTTTTGTCTGAGTATTATTCTCCGTATTTCATAATCCGATGTTGTCAAGCGTATGATTTCGTGTATGTGATTTAGAAATTGTAATTCTGCGCATGTAGCGCACGCTATCGGCTATGTGTAGCATACGCTAACATAGACTCAATAGCGCACGCTACAAAGGATTATTAGCGCACGCTATGCGTGGTCAATTTGATTGAGACGTGCGGTAGGTGAGATCTGGCCGGGGGACCCCTGTTGGATCGTGTCGGGATGAACCTGGACGGCTTTCGGGAAAAGCCAAGTCAACGCCTTAGCGCACGCTACAGGTATATGCGTAGCGCACGCTAAGGGCTGAATACAGTTAAGACAGTGAGCCGTTAGCGCACGCTACGAGCAGGTACTAGCGCGCGCTAATAGCCATTTCTTATAAATAGGACAGCATCCTATTCGTGATTTCAGTTCTTTATTATCCCATACCCGAATTCTTACACTTAGAACATAACTTCCTCCATCCCAAACACTTCATATCAACATCCTAGCTCGTGATTGAAGATCATATATCGTTGGAGATTGGTGTTCAAGCCTTCGGTGTTGGATTGCTTCGATTTCCTCCGTGTTCTTCACTACTTTGAGGTAGGTGATTCTTCACCGATGTTAGTAATGTTCTTAAGGACGTTTGATCATGTTTTGATAGCCAGTTATTTCGTTTATAATCGGTCATCACATGTTAGAAGGATACTTTTGACGTATCGGCACTATATATCGTATGAACCTTTGAACCATCTTAGTATATGGACTCCTAAGCGTTTTCAAATCGAATTATGATCAGTAATCGGATATTACCTAGATTGTTGCATTTTACACATTGGAATCATGCGTTTTGGAACGTAGGACGAACGGAACTTAGAATATTTCTTGAAGATCTAAAATGAATTATGATGTTGAGATGATTATCCGTATATTTGTATCTCATAATCATAGAACTTCCACAAAACTTATTAGCATGATATGCCCGAGGATGACTTGTATTATCACCATAGAATTCATGAGTTCATCACCATTCAACCCAGTTTTCTGTTAGCAGTATTCTGCCATGCAAGATTAGCGCACGCTAACATATGTAAGTTAACGTGCGCTATCGGGGTTAAGTTAACGCACGATACGTACGTTATGAGATCAGCCGAGTCAAACTGTCAGTCCGTGGCTAGCGCACGCTAGTCTTATACGATAGCGTACGCTAACAGGCCGGCTTAGCGCACGTTACGTAGAGTACGTAGCGCACGCTAAGCAGTCCGGGGAGATTGTTTATTTTGAGCTTTTCGGCCGTAGACCGAATTGTTAGGCCATCGTTCGACTTGAGATGATTTGTATATCATTCCTTTTGTTAAGGTTCGAGCTTGTTACGTTGATCGAAGGAGGCGGCCTTCGAGTGTGTTGAGATCATTGAAGTATTTCGTTCTTGCCATTTTCGAGGCAAGTATCATATGTCGAGTTCGATTTATATTGAAACTTTGATCATGCTTGTGGTTTTGTTCATGTTGTTGAATATGAGATGTATTTCTGAAATTTCTCGTGGTATTCGTTGTTATTTGTTCGTATTGATGAACATATTGAAATGCATATATGTATGCATAGTTGATTGATTTATGGTATAAATGATCCGAGGGGATCATGAGGATCTATGCTGAGGGCGCTGGATCGAATGTCCACCATGCGTTGGTCCGACGGGATCATCATGGGGATCTATCCGAGGGCGCCGGATCGCTGGACGGGTTTTCCACCATGCGTTGGTCCGACGGATCATCATGGGGATCTATACCAAGGGCGCCGGATCATTTGGATTACCCTGTACTGTGTTGATGGAATCGTGAGGATTCGCATCGTTGGATTCCGATGACGGAAGTCCGTTTTGCATGTTTTATGATGCATTGATGATTTATGTATTACGATACTTGTACTAGCATTGTTTTGCTAACCCCTTCGGGGGTGGACATTGTTTTGATGTTCAGGTAGCCGAGGAGCGGGGAAGCAACCACAGTACCGACAGGACGATGAAATGGCTCAGTGATGTGGTCGATGTTATTGTTATTGTGATTTGTCTTCTTGGTCTATTTAGTACTCGAGTACGTCTGTTTTAATAATGTCCTTTCGATATGGTTGTATCAGTTAACTCATTTGATCGGTTGAATCAAATCTGTATTTGAACTTCAGTTGTACGATTGGTTTATATTTACACTCCTTTTAAAATTAGCCTTGTAAATCCTTACCTAAAGGGTTTACGGCGCTGTAATTATTCCGAATATCTCGGCGTGTTACACTAACCGCCCTCCCTACTTTCTTAGAGATCATTGCACTTAATGCTCTTGTCTCCTCTTCCGGAAATCCTCTAAGATTGAGGCTCTCGGAACTAGAAGAAGACCCATCATCACTTTCATTATAATCCGCATTACTAGATGAAGACTCGGCTCCTTTGGAAGTTGAAGCTTTCAAAGCTTCCTTGTGATGCACATTTACCATCTTATCTTCTTACTGAAAATAACAATTCATTTAATCAATACCAAAGCATACATACACAAGACATGAATAACACATTATACTCATATGCCTAGTTAACCTAAGGCTTGTCGCGGTGTATAGTCTCAACGATCTCAAGTATACATATGCATCATATTTTCATCACTACGGTGGCCAGGCGTAGTCATAAAAATACTCTACATATGTATCTCGGAAAACGTAAACAATACACTAACAACAAACAATATCACTAACGCGCCTAATATAGTCTAAGTCTAGGAAATCGTTATGTGACATCCTAAACCTCTTAGACCAAGGCTCTGATACCAAGCTGTAACACCCCTTGAACGACACGACCAAAAACGTGAGATTTTTTCGCAAAAGTATATTTAAGAATTGACTCGTTAACAAGATGATTAAAAATCTATAACCAATTGGACTTTAAGACTATCAATAAATAGAATATAAGCTTAATTACTTTCAATATAACAACTGACTCAGCTTATAAAGATCTACGGTTAAAAGTTACGAACTTCCAAAAATTTTCCAAACCCAGACCAGGCCCGTCCAGCCGATCGGCTGGATCCTTCAATCTACTCCAACCGATCGGTTGGAAGTCCATCCGATCAGGTGGAGCCGCTGTCCACCCTGCACTTATTAAAAACCCATTCCTGGAAACCATACTTCCTGAACTCGATAATTTACAAAACTTTCCAGAACTTAATAATACATCATGAATTTCATAAAAACATAAAGTTTTGACATAAACAACACTCGAACCCTTGACTTTCAAATTCAAGGGAAATACTCAATATAACCCATTGACCCGTTTACTCTTTTACTCAAGGATTCAACACTCCACACATAATTATTACTAAACATGACTTATCATAATATTATTAAAACATCAAAGTGCGTCAATACAACATATTGACCCATAAGTTTCCAAAACGGGTGAGATTTGCTATATACCAAACACCTCTTAACTATAACATCATTGACATCTAACCATTGTTACTTGAACTTAGTACTACCATTTACAAGACTTATTTTGACACAATTCAAGGACCATAAACATCAAAATGACCAAAATATACCAAGACAAAAGACACTTCTGGGGCTTCCAACTTTCCACACACGCTTTGTAATACCCGGTTGTAATTCATTCATTTTCATTCAGTAATTATCAGTCTGTAATTGTCACTCAGTAATTCTCACTCATTAATAATCACTCATCATTCATGAATCACTCATTTGCGTTCAATGTTGGCATGTTGTAATCGTATATCAGTTACCGATCGTCATTTTATCTCCGTTTTTAGATCGAGACGGGAGTATGATCATTTTCATTGTGATTGATAGCCTTGTACTGGGAGTATCATCTTTGGCTCGTGTTAGACTTGTTCACTTTCACATTCGTATGATATGTCGGATCATTCATCAGTCGTAACGAGGAATCGGAATTATCGGATTGATTCACCTTGGCCAGCATCGAGTTACGGCCGTAAGGTTCTGGGTTACGGCCGTAAGTCAGCGGGTACGGCCGTAAGGCTGGCCGGTTACGGCCGTAAGTGGTCCAGCAGGCTACCCAGGTATTTTGGCCGAAGGTGAGTTACGGCCGTAATGAAGATGAGATACGGCCGTAAGTGGTGTTCGTAAATTTCGGGTGTTTTTGACGAAGGCGGGTTACGCCCGTAACTCAGGAGCGGTTACGGCCGTAAGTCTGCCAGTGCTTTGACGGCCGAGTTACGGCCGTCTGAAGTTGGCCGGTTACGGCCGTAAGGCCGTTGACTTGGAAAGTTATGGCCGTAAGAGGGCCGAGTTACGGCCGTAACTTCCGGCAGTATATATGGTTTGGCCGGGACACTTTTTCCTCATTTTCTTCATTTTCACTTCCTTCTTCCTTTTGTCCGAGAGAGAGCTTGGGAAAGGGATTCTTCCTTCATCAAACACTTGAGTACTGGAGTTTCTTCATTTCCATTCAATCATATAGCTCGGATACTCGTTTTAACTCGTGTTCATCGGATCGAAGTGGTTGGATCTTCAAGAGGTAATTTCTTCAACACCTTGGATTTCGATTTTGTGTTGAGATATGATGTTTTGGACGTTATAATCATGTTATATGAAGGGATATGTATATGATTATGAGTTTGTATAAGGATTCATTGGATTATTGAGGGATTATTCAAGAACACTTTGAATATCGAGTTGAGATTGGGGGTTTTCGATTAATTGTCGTTATAATCACGTTTTTGGATATTCGTTTTGGATTACTAATCGTATTGAAGATGTTTTGTTGGTTTGAAACACTTCTTGGGGGATTTGATATTGGTATATTGAGGTTTGATTGTAAACAACCGGAGTTTGGCCACAACGTATTCGATATAATGCCCCAATGAACTTAATTTAATCGTATCGACGTTTTGAGTTCGTTGTATTCGTGTTTGATTCGTATATTGAACGAGTTGTTGGATATTGTACAATTCAAGGTTGTTCGAGCGACCGATATCTCAATTAGGACGTTGTTCGTGGAAGGATAATTGTCACCGGTATTGTGTAAGTTGATTCTTACTCGATTATAAGGATATTCATTTCCTTTTGTTGTTGTTCATTCATAATCGTAACTCATTCATCATTGTGATAACCGTATTAAAACTTGTCATTGTCAATTAATCACTTCAGTCACAAGGAACGACGGTTCCAAATCATTTTGTCGTGCTATCATTCATTTCACCATCATTTTATCTCGGTGAGTCATTATTCGTTTCCGATGTCACTTTTGTTATATCGTGGCATTCCTGGTCATCAAGGCGTGCCGGTTGGTATGTGTAGGATTTTCATGTCGGGCACATTTATGTCGTGTGTTGGTTGTTGGCCTCACATTGGACTGTGCACACGAGTCGATTGCTCGTGAGACTGATTAGGTACAAGACCACGCGGTATTTGATCGATACTCGTTGGTGGCTTGTGCACGGACACATTTCCATCCCGGGCGTAGTGTGGCGCCACCCTTTGAGCCGTACCGTTAGTTGATTCATACAGCATGTTTGATTGCGTATGTTTTCAACAAGATTGGGTTATAATCTAACCGCTTCATTTTAATCGAACTTGTGGTTTATACTACATATTTATATGATTGTGTTTATTCAACTCTCGAGGATTGTTGTTCTGTATAACTGACCCCGTTTGGGGATATTTGTTTCTCAGGTTATGGCAAGGCAAAGGCACAGGGTGAGCACGTTGACGGCGAGGAGTCCCAATGATACTAGAAAGGGGCCCCATTCTGTTCAGTCATTTATGTTTCCTTTATTTATTCCGCTGCAGACATTCCGTTTGAATACTCATTTCATTCAGTGTTGTGTATTTTATCGTCACATAAAATACACATGTATTCTATTCTATCCTGGGTGTGTTGTATGAAACTCCTAATCGGAGTAATTGATGTTGTAATGTGGTTCGGTACTACATTTACCCTGTGTAATTCATCCGTTTTATTCGCCTGGTGGGTCCTAAATGGGGTCCACGGCACTGTAATATCCGCCTAGTTTGGGGTGTTACAGAGTTGGTATCGGAGAGCCTGGTTTTGAATACTACCTTCCGAGTCATGTCTCATTTGAAATCATCGTCATCGGGCTAGTATCATTGGACTTTCGCGTCACGTGTGACCTGTGCAGATGCCGAGCCAATCGCATCAAGGAACCGTAAGACTTCTATCGCCATGGTATAATTCTCGCAAATTTCATTCATTCATAATTTATCATTTAACAATCCTCAAACATCATTTTCATTTTGACTTAACGGTCATTTTAACTCATTAATCACTCAATTCATTTCATTACTCGGTTGTTGATCTGGAAGATCATATAAATAATCTTGTTAACTTGTCCAAGATAATCATTTCAATAATTTCATCAGAAATCATGTCACCTCGGTTAATCGTTCATGTAGTCACTGTGTTAGAGCGTATGCTCATTTTCATCACCTCATGTCATAGTCATAATGTGATATTCATGCGAGAGATATAATCATCATGTAACTTTCCACTTCGTATGGAAAGAGCCGGCAGAGGACGAGGAGGACGAGGCCGTGGTGCGGGCCGAATCCCGAGAGCTCGTGTGAATACACGTGCGAATGCGAGAAACAATGCCAATTCATCGAGCAATGATGCCGCCACTCATTCACCTGGCGTGATCATTCACTATCGGGAGTCGTACCCGTGACACGGCCCGGTCGAAGGTGTTCGGGTGGACCCACTTGCTTTTATGCAGGGCATGATGGCCCAAATGACGCAGATGGCGCAACTTATGGAGACGATGCACAATTCGGTCAATCAAAATCAACAGGCTCCTCCGCCGCCTCGGAGGCAAGAGAGGGGTGTAAGCAATATCATTAGCGATATCTCTCGCCAGACCACCTACCTTTGAAGGCTCATCCGAGCCGGCGGATATTTTTCATTGGCTCGAACACTTCGAGAAGTTATTTGCTATGGTGGATTGCCCGAAGGGCATAAAGTTTCGATCGCGGCTTACTATCTTGGTAAGAGCGCTCATTCATGGTGGTTATCGTTGAAGCCCACAGACGGATCATGTACTTGGGATCGGTTCAAAACGCTCATGATGGAGAGGTACTATCCGGCCCCACTCGGAGAGGCCAAGCCGCCGAGTTACTCACTCCCGACCCTTCATCGACGCGGATGTTCTCGCCATTGCCGAGAAATTTCAGAACTTCTTCCGTTCGCCTCATCTATCATTCACTCGAGGCGGACAAGATCAAGTATTTCACAAGAGGTGAAACCTCGTATGCGCCGCAATCGCTTAATCATAATTGTACCACGTTGGCCGAATTCATTGAGAAAGCTCTTACTTACGAGCTTACCGCTAAGGAAATTGCTAAGCGGAACCTTCATCTGTGGCAAGAAGTCTAAGAACCGTGAATCAGTCTGACGGAGTCGTGCCACTTTCAAGAAACCACGTGCGGGCTCTACTTTTTCGAGAGACCTCCCCTGGCATCTAAACCCGCGGAATCTCGATCACGAGCGGCCTCGGCCATCACCTGTTTCAACTGTGAGGAACAGGCCATTTCAGCACTAAATGTCCGGCAAGCATCACGTGCCTCAACTGTGGATTGCCGGGCATAGGGCCCGTTTTGCCGAAGGGACTCTAAACCCACTCCGCGTCATCTCGTGCCCCGTGACATTCAAAGATTCGTAATCAAAGCCACTTCACCGGCTGCTTAAGACGACAGAGCTAGCAAGGGCGGAGCAAAGAGCTATCGACGGAGCGTCCTGGTTCGGGGCCAACAAGCCCGAATTTACGAGATGAAGAAGACCGATGATCCAGAGGCCCGAATGATCTCGTGTACACTCGATATTCTATCCTGCACTGTGTACCCTTTTTGATACCGTGCATCGCATTCATTCATTTCCGAGTCATGTTTGAGTAGACTACGCCCGGGTAGTGCTACTAGTTGTGAGCCTTATGTCATTGGCCTACCCGATGGTAGACGAATTATCGTAATCGTGAGATTCAGAATTTTCCGATTCGGCCATGGTCGTATGGCCAGGACCTAATCGTAGTAGATTTGCCGAGGGACGACGTCATCTTGGGTATTGATTGGATGGATCGTCATGATGCCACCATTAGTGTCCGTAAGCGTATGATCACTATCATTGCGGCGATGGGGTTGAATGTGTGTTTCGTGAGGTAATCCTACATTACAGTAGGGTCATTAATTTGATGAAAACAGTACGATTACTCAGTCAGGGATGTGTTGGTTATTGGTGCTATATGACCAAAACCGAGAAATAATCAGTATTGTTGTCGGATATTCCGGTAGTATGGGAATATGCCGACGTTTTCCGCACGAGTTACAGCTTGCCTCCACAGAGAGATGTGGAATTCACGATTGAGTTGGAGCCCGGTACGTCCCCTATATCGAAGGCACCGTACCGGATGGCCCCGACCGAAATGCAAGAATTAAAGAACCAACTTGAGGAGTTGTTTGAGAAAGGTTATATCCGACCGAGTGCGTCCCCGTGGGGAGCACCAGTTCTGTTTGTCAAGAAGAAGGATGGTTCGTTCGGTTGTGTATTGATTAGGAATTGAATCGGGTGACGATCAAGAATAAGTATCCTTTACCCCGCATTGATGATCTCTTAGATCAACTTCAGGAGCTTCAGTATATTCAAAGATCGACTTAAGATCTGGATATCACCGCCACGGATTCGAGAGTCGGATATCGCGAGGACGGCGTTTCGAACACGCTACGGTCATTATGAGTTCGTAGTTATGCCGTTCGGGCTAACTAATGCACTGCGGTATTCATGGAGTTAATGAATCGGGTTTTCATCGACTTTTGGATCGGTTGTTGTTGTCTTCATCGATGACATTTTGATTTATTCTCGTAACCGAGAGGAGCACGAGGTTCATCTTCATCAGGTTCTCGACGTGTTGAGACGAGAGCAACTTTATGGAAAGTTTTCCAAATGCGAGTTCTGGATGTCCGAAGTGACTTTTCTCGGACATGTAATTTCATCAGACGGAGTTCGTGTCGACCCTCAGAAGACGGAGGCTATCCGAGACTGGTTACCTCCGAAAAATGTTAAGGAAATCCGAAGTTTTCTCGGATTAGCGGGTTATTATCGGCGGTTTGTGGAAGGATTTTCTAAAATCGCTCAACCCTTGACGAACCTTTTGCGAAAGGATAAGAAATACACGTGGTCCGACGCGTGTCAACGGAGTTTTGAGGAACTCAAGAGCCGGTTAATGTCGGCTTTGTACTTTCCTTGCCGCGAGGACGGAGGGATTTGTGGTTTATAGTGATGCGTCCGGACGGGGTCTCGGATGTGTGCTCATGCGAGAATGGAAAGGTTATTGCCTATGCTTCACGGCAATTGAGACCTTACGAGGTTAATTATCCGACTCACGATCTGGAGCTAGCACCGTGGTGTTCGCTTTGAAAATTTGGCGTCATTATCTTTATGGCGTTACTGTCGAGATATTCACCGATCATAAGAGTTTAAAGTATATATTCACTCGAAGGAGTTAAATATGCGGAGGCGGTGGTTAGAACTAATCAAAGATTATGATATCGAGATCCTTTATCACCGGGCAAGGCGAACGTTGTCGCGACGCCTTGAGTCGTAAGTCCATGCAGGAGCAGATGCTTGCTCGTTTATGATTCGAAGGAGCTTCGGGAATTCATTAGACCGAGATCGAGTCTGCTCCAGCGAGTTCAGAACAGCTTTGTATGTTGGAGATTTCATCGTCACTTGAGGCGGTAATCGAGAGAATCGGAGTTCGGACCCTTCATTGTTGCGCATCCGTGAGGATGTGGCCCAGGGAAAGCCCCTGGATTCGTGGTCCACGAGGATGGACTTTTGAGATTTAAGAATCGGTTGTGCGTATCGCGAATGACGAGTTGAAAAACTCGATTTTGAGAGAAGCTCATTCTACCCCTTATTCTGTTCATCCGGTCCAAGAAGATGTACAAGGACTTGAAACAAAATTACCGGTGGAGTAATATGAAGCGAGAAGTCGCAGAATTTGTTTCGAGATGCTTAACCTGTCAACAAGTTAAGATTGAACATCAGCGACCGGCGGGTATGCTGAAACCTCTCCCTATTCCGGAGTGGAAGTGGGAAGACATTTCTATGGACTTCATCACGAGTTTGCCAACGAGCCGTCGTGGCATGAATACGATCTGGGTGATTGTGGACCGCTTAACTAAATAAGCTCATTTCCTTGAGATCAAGGATACGTGGGGTCGAGAAGTAGTTGATTGTTCATCAAGGAGATAGTGAGACTGCACGGTACTCCTAAGAGTATCGTTTTCGATCGTGACGGACGATTTGTGTCTCATTTTTGGAAATCAGTTCATCGTGCTATGGGAACTCAGCTCAATCTCAGTACCGCTTTTCATCCTCAGTCCGACGGACAATCAGAGAGGACTATTCAGACATTAGAGGACATGTTGAGGGCATGCGCCCTCGATTGGAAGGACAATTGGGAAGCCCAACTACCATTGATCGAGTTCACGTATAATAATAGTTGGCATGCTTCCATTAAGATGGCACCTTACGAGGCCTTGTACGGTCGTCGTTGTCGCTCTCCTTTGTGTTGGGATGACTTGTCAGAGTCAATCGGCACCGAGCCCGATATGCTTATAGCCGCCCGGGAGAAGGTAGCTTTGATCAAGAGTCGTATGTTGGCATTTCGAGTCGGCGAAATCGTATGCGGATAATCGTAACGACCACTAGAGTTCGAGACGGGTGACCATGTTTTGGTCAAGGTATCCCCGAGTCGAGGTATTTTCCGTTTCGGAAAACGGGGGAAGTTGAGTCCGAGATTCATTGGACCGTTTGAAATTTTGGATCGAGTAGGCGAGTTAGCTTATCGACTGGCTTTACCTCCGGCTTTGAGCAGGATTCATAATGTGTTTCACGTCTCTCAGCTGCGGAAGTATGTTGCCGACCCGAGTCACATACTTCAATTCGACGAAATCAAGATCGCAGATGATCATTCGTACGAGGAGCGTCCTGTACGAGTGTTAGAGCGGCGAATCAAACAGTTGAGGAACAAGACGATCCCTTTGGTCAAGATTCAGTGGTCTAGACACGGAGTCGAAGAGGCCACTTGGGAAACCGAGGAGAATATGCGGGAGAGCTATCCCGAGTTATTTGACCCTTAGTTTCGGGGACGAAACTCTTTTTAAGGGGAGTATGTAATACCCGGTTGTAATTCATTCATTTTCATTCAAGAATTATCGATCTGTAATTGTCACTCAAGAATTCTCACTCATTAATAATCACTCATCATTCATGAATCACTCATTTGCGTTCAATGTTGGCATGTTGTAATCATATATCAGTTACCGATCGTCATTTTATCTCCGTTTTTAGATCGAGACGGGAGTATGATCATTTTCATTGTGATTGATAGCCTTGTACTGGGAGTATCATCTTTGGCTCGTGTTAGACTTGTTCACTTTCACATTCGTATGATATGTCGGATCATTCATCAGTCGTAACGAGGAATCGGAATTATCGGATTGATTCACCTTGGCCAGCATCGAGTTACGGCCGTAAGGTTCTGGGTTACGGCCGTAAGTCAGCGGGTACGGCCGTAAGGCTGGCCGGTTACGGCCGTAAGTGGTCCAGCAGGCTACCCAGGTATTTTGGCCGAAGGTGAGTTACGGCCGTAATGAAGATGAGATACGGCCGTAAGTGGTGTTCGTTAATTTCGGGTGTTTTTGACGAAGGCGGGTTACGCCCGTAACTCAGGAGCGGTTACGGCCGTAAGTCTGTCGGCAGGCTTTCGGACGAAGCCGAGTTACGGCCGTACGAGTTGGCCGGTTACGGCCGTAAGGCCGTTGACTTGGAAAGTTACGGCCGTAAGAGGGCCGAGTTACGGCCGTAACTTCCGGCAGTATATATGGTTTGGCCGGGACACTTTTTCCTCATTTTCTTCATTTTCACTTCCTTCTTCCTTTTGTCCGAGAGAGAGCTTGGGAAAGGGATTCTTCCTTCATCAAACACTTGAGTACTTGAGTTTCTTCATTTCCATTCAATCATATAGCTCGGATACTCGTTTTAACTCGTGTTCATCGGATCGAAGTGGTTGGATCTTCAAGAGGTAATTTCTTCAACACCTTGGATTTCGATTTTGTGTTGAGATATGATGTTTTGGACGTTATAATCATGTTATATGAAGGGATATGTATATGATTATGAGTTTGTATAAGGATTCATTGGATTATTGAGGGATTATTCAAGAACACTTTGAATATCGAGTTGAGATTGGGGGTTTTCGATTAATTGTCGTTATAATCACGTTTTTGGATATTCGTTTTGGATTACTAATCGTATTGAAGATGTTTTGTTGGTTTGAAACACTTCTTGGGGGATTTGATATTGGTATATTG
The DNA here is from genome assembly GCA_033398695.1 of Orobanche coerulescens. Lineage (NCBI taxonomy): Eukaryota > Viridiplantae > Streptophyta > Magnoliopsida > Lamiales > Orobanchaceae > Orobanche > Orobanche coerulescens. The sequence goes on from CM065817.1 coordinate 12,514,069, forward strand.
AGGTTTGATTGTAAACAACCGGAGTTTGGCCACAACGTATTCGATATAATGCCCCAATGAACTTAATTTAATCGTATCGACGTTTTGAGTTCGTTGTATTCGTGTTTGATTCGTATATTGAACGAGTTGTTAGATATTGTACAATTCAAGGTTGTTCGAGCGACCGATATCTCAATTAGGACGTTGTTCGTGGAAGGATAATTGTCACCGGTATTGTGTAAGTTGATTCTTACTCAGTTATAAGGATATTCATTTCCTTTTGTTGTTGTTCATTCATAATCGTAACTCATTCATCATTGTGATAACCGTATTAAAACTTGTCATTGTCAATTAATCACTTCAGTCACAAGGAACGACGGTTCCAAATCATTTTGTCGTGCTATCATTCATTTCACCATCATTTTATCTCGGTGAGTCATTATTCGTTTCCGATGTCACTTTTGTTATATCGTGGCATTCCGGGTCATACTGGCGTGCCGGTTGGTATGTGTAGGATTTTCATTTCGGTGACATTTATGTCGTGTGTTGGGTGTTGGCCTCACATTGGGTGTGCACGAGTCGATTGCTCGTGAGACTGATTAGGTACAAGACCATGCAGTATTTGATCGATACTCGTTGGTGGCTTGTGCACGGACACATTTCCATCCCGGGCGTAGTGTGGCGCCACCCTTTGAGCCGTACCGTTAGTTGATTCATACAGCATGTTTGATTGCGTATGTTTTCAACAAGATTGGGTTATAATCTAACCGCTTCATTTTAATCGAACTTGTGGTTTATACTACATATTTATATGATTGTGTTTATTCAACTCTGGAGGATTGTTGTTCTATAATCGACCCGTTTGGGGATATTTGTTTCTCAGGTTATGGCAAGGCAAAGGCACAGGGTGAGCACGTTGACGGCGAGGAGTCCCAATGATACTAGAAAGGGGCCCCATTCTGTTCAGTCATTTATGTTTCCTTTATTTATTCCGCTGCAGACATTCCGTTTGAATACTCATTTCATTCAGTGTTGTGTATTTTATCGTCACATAAAATACACATGTATTCTATTCTATCCTGGGTGTGTTGTATGAAACTCCTAATCGGAGTAATTGATGTTGTAATGTGGTTCGGTACTACATTTACCCTGTGTAATTCATCCGTTTTTATTCGCCTGGTGGGTCCCAGTCGGGGGTCCACGGCACTGTAATATCCGCCTAGTTTGGGGTGTTACACGCTTGGTCCAAGAAACAGAGTCTTCTACTTACCGATCACAAAATACTAGACTTCCATCATAGCTAGAAACTAAACTGTCCCCTTACCTTTACCTTCAACGCTTGAACCTACAAAACATTCATTAAACTTATCCGTAAGCAAAACGCTTAGTAAGTATATGACATAACTTAACAACATCATCAAGTCATAACTAACAAGTTTGCTAGTTACAACATATCAAGGAATACATTCATAATATTAAACATACCTATATCAAGCATATATAATTATGCTACATTACACACTTTCTAGTATTGGATCCAAGCAACTTAACATTAACAATTTACTTGATCATTACATCATAACACATCATAATTCAATATAAATTTAAATTATGAAACATTAACAAGTTTAGTCAATATACTTCCCTCACTAATTCACTAGCTCACTACTTGGGAATTCAAGGCTTTATCTTCAATTGCTTCCTATAAAAGGGTTTACCCTAATTAGTAACTAATTTAATGAATTACCAATCTTTAACCAATTTACTCAATTCAATATTTTGAACCCTAATTCCAAAATCATCAAATCATTTGCTCGAGATGACTACAAGGAATTAGAGTAGCCAGGGATTGATTCCCTACTTCAACAACTTGTTCACTAGCACTAGAACACAAGATTGCTCTTTCCCTCCTTTTATTCCTCCTGAAGCGTTCTCCATACATACACACTGATTTTCTGGAGCTCTCCCTAATTTACTAGTAATCTATATATTTAATTAATTAACTTGGGGTACTTGGCAACACTAGTCCCTCAATCCTCATTCTTCCTATCTTTGCCATATATCTTACAAGAACTTGTCACTTACTTATTTATAGTTTATAACTTTACCATTTACTCTAAAAACATATTCTAAACAATATAATACTATCACTTTCATTATAAAATAGTACCTTATCGGGTTACAGGTGTAATATATATAGTGGTATAGATTGTTTGACAAAACTCATCCGATGGACGAGGTAACTCCATTTTATTGTTTAAAAAAATTCATGTTAGAAGGGTGGGTTAATGTTCACTTATTAATTTCCGGATATGTTTATTATGTTAAATTTTTTTAAACTTATAATAGCATATCTTGTATATAATAAGAGAACTCATTTTTTTGCCAAATCGTAGAAATCAATTAACCAATGAGAGGGCTCGATTTTGAATTCGAGCTCTCTCATTGGCCAATTAAAAAATTGATCCAAAAAAATTGGGTCAATATTTAGTGAAAATTTATTCTTTTGAGTATTATGATGAAAAAACACACGTGTCAAAAATATGAAAAAAACAAACTTAAAAAAAGGCGGAGGGACCTTTTAGCAAAAAAACAGAAACAAGCCCAAGCCCATCAGAACACAAAACACACCTCACGTACCACCTATTGTAGCGTATAATATAGGAGCCCTCTTTTCGTCGCCCGGGTGCTGCTTTTCCTCCCTTCTTCACCTTCTTGCTTGTAAGCTCTCTGCCTCGACTTTCTCTTCGCAATCGCTTCTTCCTTTAATTGTGACACCTTCTTTCATCTTCTTTGTGTTTATTTCCTCGTTTTACGCTCGCCGCTCCAGGCGTTCGCAGAGGTCCGGTTGTTTCAATTTAGTTTTTTTTTTTTGGTGTTCGCGTTGTCTTTTCAGCTCTCTCTTTTTTTTTTCTTCGGTTTGTTTCAGGGGGTATTTTTGTTTTTTTGTTCTTTCTTGTTTAGTATTTTTTGTCCGCCTTTTCTGTGTGTGTTGCGCGGGGATATTTTTTGATTTTTTTGTTCTTTCTTGTTACGTATTTTTGGCTCCCAGTCGACTATTTACGGGAGAGAAGATACATTGCTGAACTAGAATTCAGGTGTTTAAACTTTTGGGTCATCTGGTTGTTCAATTCAATTTGCTTTACTGATAAAATATTTTCATGTTTCATAGTTGGAGTGTTTCATATTTGATGTCTTTTATGATTTGAACTTTTATTGCCATTCAGATTTTTCTAATATCGGGTTAATTTGCTTTTCTCTTAATTTTCTAATCTACTCGATGTTTACAGGGATCACACTTACAATAAGGAAACTAAGTCTCACACAGACAGCATGCTTACTTTTGAGCTGCATTAAATTCAGTTTGATTGACTGATTCTATAGAGCTTCAGTTGAATCTATCTTTATTATATGTCATTATCTGGAAGTCATGAAATCTACAGTCATAGTATTCTGGAAATAAATGTAATGTTACAGTATGATTCACTGCTCTCAAGAAATGTTTTTGAATTTGTCTACAAGATTTCAAATTTTGAGTGCCATATATTTTTATTAATGGATAGATCTTGTGGATTTTACTAATATGAATTTGCTTTTCTCCTTCTCTTTGCAATCTATGATGATGGTTGCAGATATCACGCATCTCTTGTGGAGAAGGAGAGTTGAGGCACTGGATCCTGTGCAGATGAGGCTTATTTCAATTTGGATGCATATATTGAGTATCAAAATAATCATATGTTCTTTGCAATGCTTTGTTGGGCTTTTTGTGAGTTATCTGATTAAATATTGCTTCAATTGTTTGAGGTTTGAGGACCCGAAAGTAAGACTTGTATTGGTCTGATGTCTTGTCGGAGATAAGCTAACTATGTCAATTCTTCATGTCGTGTATTGTCTTTCATCAAACATCATTCCTTTCCTTTTCGTAACTTTTAAATGGAATTTGGTTCACTGTTCCATTTTGGTGAAAAGGTGGTCTCGGTAACTTTAAATTTTTGGCGATGAATTTTTTTTTCGTTCTTAATTTTATATTTTCTACATTTAGATATGTAGGAAGACTTTTTATGAAAAGCTCCACCAAGCCAATTGAGATCCTTACAAAAGCTGAATGAGTTAGCCGGATATGATCGATCAAGAGATTGAACTCTTTGAGGAATGGTGGTGATAACATTAGTACATGTCTAGGCATATACTATTAGACATGAAAACATGTTGAAATTTGCTTATTTCAATTTGGTTGCATATATTGAGTATCAAAATAATCATATGTTCTTTGCAATGCTTTGTTGGTATTTTTGTGAGTTATCCGATAAAATATTGCTTCAATTGTTTGAGGTTTTAAGACACGAAAGTAAGATTTGTATTGGTCAACGATGTCTTGTCGAGATAAGCTAATTATGTCAATTCTTCATTTCGTGTATTGTCTTTCATCAAACATCGTTCCTTTCCTTTTCTGTAACTTTTAAATGGAATTTGGTTCATTGTTCCATTTTTGGTGAAAAGGTGGTCTCGGTAACTTTAAATTTTTGGCGATGAAATTTGTTTTTCTTCTTAATTTTATATTTTCTACATTTAGATATGTAGGAAGACTTTTTATGAAAAGCTCCACCAAGCCAATTGAGATCCTTACAAAATCGAATGAGTTAGCCGGATATGATCCTGCTCAAGAGATTGAACTCTTTGAGGTACTACGGTGATAACATTAGTACATGTCTAGGCATATATTATTAGACTTGAAAACATTTTAGTAGATTAGATATTGCTTTATCTTTGTTCATTGAACACTATAATACCGCGATCTATGTTTGCAATGTCTACATGAAATTAAATTTGAGCCATCTGTTATGTGTGAACGTCTTGATAAAAGAGCTTCATTTAGAATTAATCAGTATTTATTGACTTGTTACCCTTAACATTTTAATGAATATCTCTTTCTTTATGGGATGCTTACCCTCCCTCTCTCTCGGATCGAAGATGGGGACATTATTTGCTTCAAACGGCATCGCCCGAGAGTGAGGAGCAAATGCGGTTTCTGACGTGCCTTCATTTTTGGAATATGTGAAAAACCGCCGTGTCAATCGTTTTTATTATTTCTTGTATCGAGGCAATGTATTTGATGGCACGATTCTTGTGCATCTAATACTATCCGGCCGATGGGTTGTAGTAAAACAAATATCCATGTTCGACAATCCTCTAATATTATTTGAGTTTATTCCTTTTATTTCCTAGCAATCTACGCCAGTGCGACATACGTATTACTACTTGTTCCACAGTATCGCCTTTTGCCGCTTTGATTGCGTCTTTGCGTAGTCCTCCTTAAATTTAGAATCAAATCCTTTTTGCCATAGCTTTGTATTGGTGGAAAGCATGTCCCGGCTTAGGAGGAGTTTTTATTCATGAAACTATGTATTATTTTACCTTATTTCTTCAAACTGCTTTTAATGTGTATTTCTTCTTTTGCAGATTGTGCATTTTCGAGCTTTGGAGAAGCCCAAGGAAGATGAATTTTGTCTAGAGTTGTGAGTACTCTGTGATATCACTATCTAGCCGTCTTGAACTCGAGTTGTGGAAGTCTGTAGGTAAAATTGGTTATGATTGATTTTGGGCTTAAATCTACGAGCAAAGAATCACACTTATGATGATGTTGTGGAAAGAGTTGCCAAGCACCTTGGCTTGGGTGATCCATCTAAAATCCGACTCACTCCTCATAATTTCTACTCTCGGCAACCAAAGCCGAATCCTATCAAATATAGATCGTCGATCATTTGTTGGACATGCTTGTCCACTACAATCAGTGGTCAATAAAACTTTGCATCTTTTCTTCTTCTTTTTTTTTTACTTTTCTTAAAGCATGGGGCTGAGCTAGGGCCTATGCTATTACTGATTAACTAAAGATTTGACTTCTTACGATAGATCTCGGATATACTCTATTATGAAGTGCTGGATATTCCTCTTCGAGTGCGATTAATGCGGCAACGCTCAGAGTTGCCTTCCATTATGTCACAAAGGATGAGGTGCTCAAATTATTGTGCTTTACCCTTGCTTTGAGTCGTATGGAATGATTGATCAATGTCACTTTGTCATTTTTAGGCTATAATCCTCAATATTCGATTGCCGAAGCTAAGCACTGTTGGAGATGTGCTCAATGAAATTAAAACAAAGGTTGGAATGGTGCTTTGAGCAAATTGTATTGCAAGGTGTTCAGATTGAAAATGTAAAAACTTATTTTTTAAATAGATTTCCTATTGGGCAAAATAAGGGGGGTGGATTCTGAAGTCAGCCTCCCCTTAAACTGATTCCTTCCTTGGAGCTGTTTTTCTGCCTCGTCTTGTTCTTCTTGTTTTTCCGGAAGTTAACTTTTTTAAGCAAGTTACCTTTTTTGTGACCATCTAAAAATGAGAAGTGAGAAAACAGCAGCATAAGATAGAAAATGTCTTACATTGTTGCATGCATCCAATGGTAGGTAGAGTTGTCTCATCCAGATGCTGAACTTAGGTTGCTTGAAGTTTTTTATTACAAGATTTACGAAGCCTGGTAACCTAAACACATTAGAAAAACTAATTGACTACATATGTATGGGTGATTTATTTGTGTTGTTTGCTGCTAGCATGCTAACATGCCGGTGCACATGTATGTTTTAGCCTTTAGGTTTTATTTTATCTTTGTTGTTGCTAAAATTTATGGAAGTGATATACAAAATATGTATTCAGAGGAAGCAAGTAGCTGTATTATTTCTTTGTGTGTGTATTGTTGACTAAACATATAATAACTTTTTATAGTATCTCCGGTTTGCTAAATTACTTGAGTGTTGAGATAAATTTTGCTAGAGGTGGTTTGAATCTTAGATTTAGAGCCACTTGTATGTTCTACTTGTGTGTAGCCCCGTGACATACTGTTTTTTATTTGTGCAAGCAACATGAAAATCCGGATAACAAGCCACCATCAAGGGATGAAATGTTTCTTAAAACACGCAAACGAGATCAGAAACGCACATACAAGTCTGCTTATGATCCTGGAACTTTTGTAACTGTTTGTTTTGGTGACAATACAATCTTCTAAATGATCTTATGCATGTTATGTTTTCTCAGTATCTATTTTGAGACAATATTTTTTATGTTTTATCTTCATTCTGTGTTTCAAGTGTTGGTTCTTTATTTTTTATTTTCTTGGGTTGCTTGTGTAAAAAGAGAATGGTTGTGCTCAGGGCAAGGGAAGGGTGAATAGCAGGACAATCACGGCTCAAATACAAAGCAATTATTCCAAGGACTGTTTATGTTTCCCATTTTGATCATAAGATAGTACTAGTTAACAGCTATCTTAGTTATGTTTTTTTTTCCGCTTGTTATTTTGATATGCTTACTATCCTCAAAGAACTGCAATACATAGAAGTGCTTAATAACAATGTGTTTCTTTTTCTTGTATTCGTGGATAGATTTCTGAGGAGCAACTACCCGCACTATTTTTTCGTTCCTATTTCTGTTATTGGGAATGTTCTTTCTGTTAGGGTTGTATACATCAAATCATACTTTATGCTTGTATTACCTTATTTCCCGGTCTTTATATATGAGAATATTTAATTCATTTGTCACATATTTTGCATATTTATTCACGCTATAGTTATGCAGATGTTGTTTAAATTATTTTATATTGTAGACAATGTGGTGTGTCGTGTCACACAGAAGATCACATTATCAGTTCCTTATATAGTACTCCCTCCATTTTTAAATAGATGTCACTTTGGCTTTATGCACACAAATTAAGAAAATTCTTTTATGCCAAAATTTGCCCCTAATAAATGATATTTTGTAACTAATGAAGAGTGAAAAGATGAATTTTGAGGTAAATTAACTATGGGTAATAATGGAATGAAGAGAAGAATAGAGGAAAATGATATCTATTTTGAAAAAGTTACAAAAATTTAAAATGATATTTATTTAAAAGTGGAGGGAGTAATAATTAGTTCACAACCTATATAACATTAGACCGTTATGTGAAAGGTTGTAATATATACTTGAGATTGGTTGGTCTTGACCATTAGCATATATTAGCGTTTCGGTATACGTTGAACATGATCCAGGTGAGATAGACTGACTATAAGAAGAACGTACATCTCGGACAGTTTTTATTTCTTAATTCTAGTGATTAATATTTAATTATATATATTTAATATTTATTGCTTTGATTTATCATGGGTGAGAGCCAAAATGATTGACTCAATATGCTCGATATTTTGGGCAATATTATTATTTATATAATAATTAATATTATAGCTAGAAATCGTGTCCCGACCAGTCGGGTTGATCATGTCCCTTGAGGCACTCGAAAGGATTATTATATTAAACCCTGCAGGTGGAATTAATTTTCAGATATAATAATAAAGCTCGAGTGATATACTCATGTATAACATATTAATTAATTAAAAACTGTCAGTAAGCTTAAATTAGTTAATGGACATGAAATAACTTAAACATGAGAAATAATTAATTCAAAAGAGAGCGCAATTTCGTAATTTGGGATTTTGGTAGGAAGTGCAATATCAACCTTTTAGTGAACTAAGTTGATATTAATAGAGTCATTATATTAGGAAGAGTCCTAATATTGAAAAGATGATCTCTATTGGGATACCTTACTTCATCCTCCTTAAGGTCCTTAGAGTAGCCCAAAACACCTATAAATAGGACATTATGGGGGCTGATTTTTTACACTCTTCTTTGGCACAAAAATTTCGATTTTCTTCTCTAATTTATATTTAATTGTGGATCTTGACTTGTGTCTTAGATTCCACAATTTAGCTAACACAATAATTTTTTAAATATACAAATATTCAAGAAAATAGAGAGAAAATATGTGAGTAAATTTTGGAAGAAAAAGTGGTTCAGCCGACCCATATCACAGTCCAAGCAGTTTGCTAGATTGTTGCCCACACGACATCCGGACATAGGTGAAATATACTCTAGAAGATCTTGAGGTAGAAACACAAGAAGATCGAATAGGAGTACGTGGAGTAGCTCGATCGATCCAAAAGGGAATTTTCTATCACTTCGCTTCAAATGTATGAATTACCAATTCTATTGCGTAAATACGTATATTTAAATTGTTAATTAGTCTGTTTAATTAATTAATTGACAAGCCTAAATAGGTCCGTAATTTTGTTGGTTAGTTTATAAAATCAAATATATTCGTTTAATCCATCTCGCTTCCGCTGCGTTTTATATTCCAACAATTGGTATCGGAGCCGGTCTTTAGGTTTTGTTCAATTTAATTAATTTGTGATTAATTTGCTAGCAATTTAAATATTCATATAGTATGATGTTTAGAATATTTTTGCTAGAAATTGTCTTGCAGGTGAATATGGTCCAATTATCATGGCTATGTGATTTTTTTATTTATTTATTTACGCGTTTTGGTAATTTGGCCCGGTTTTGAGGCATGTATTAAGTTTTTCCCGTGAGAAAATCCACGGGTAGAATAGGACTTTGTTTTTCCTTGTAAAATTTGATGTAAATTCGATATATTTTATTCTTGTAACATGTAATCGAATTGGAATACGCAAAGTACCGAAGAAAAAGAAGTCCAGCGCGAAAAGGAGTCCTGATCGGACGAACCGACCGAGACCAGGCTGTTGACGATCGGGATTCGACCAATGCAGGCGGTCTCGGCCGAATCTGGTCTGCCGCGCATCGACCAGGGGCAGGGTGCCGGGCCGCGGGTCGGGTCGGGCAGCGGGTCGGGTTTTTGTCCGGACAGGTTCGTTCGGTGTATGGTCCTATTCGTTTATCTGCCGTTCGTTGCGTCCGTTGGAGCACAATAATTTTAATTTGGAAATTTCTTGTGCAATTAACTTTGCATGGAAGAAAGCTTCTAAATTTGGCAATTTTTGTGCCCCAACTAGGAGGAGGTGACGAGATGCTTGAAGCAGTGGGAGCAAAAGAGCCGAGGATTTTCTCGTTATTCAAAACGAGGAATAAAAGCCATGATATTTGGATTTAATTATCTAATTTTTTTATTATGTTGATTTTTACTGTTTTGATGAATGGCATGTATGGATGTATGCGTGATATGTTTTCTTGCATGTTAGGACGAGAAAATTAAATACCTTGATTTTTCAAAATAACTTAGTGATTTTAATAATTGATTTTTCAAAATCAAAATTGGCCTCCATATTTGATTTTAATTGTGAAATAATTAGCATGCGCGTTGACATTAAAGTCTTCCTCCACATCGGATGTGCTAATTATTGGCTCACTATTTTTAAACTTCAATTAGATAACGAAAAGGTGAATATTATTTTTTATGATAGGACATCTCCATCTGTAGGACTATTATCATTAAATAATATTCTAAGGTGTCACTATCGATGCCGAGTCGCAGGTCGATATTATCTTGGGCAGCTTGCCAAGAAGCTTTGAGCTTCCGCCTTAACTACAATATGAATCGTAGGACTTATACTTTGGCGGAACTACTGACAGAGCTTTAATCTGCTGAAGGTGTCTTCAAACAAGGTTATCATCAAATTCTTGCGGCAACCGGTGCTAGTTCTTCAAAACCCAAATGGGGAAAGAAGAAAAAGCAGGTTGGCCAGAAACAAGTGGCAACCTTCAAAGCCAAGGGCAAGGCTCCTCTGTCCAAGGCTCCTCAGTCTGAGGCAAACAAAAAGCCGAAGGGCAAATGCTATAAGTGCGGTCTGAAGGGACATTTCAAGAGTGATTGTCCTAAGAAAGGTACGTCTCATGCACTACTAGTCAAAACATGTTTGGCTGCCTGTTCTATCACTTCGTGGATAGTAGATTCGAGCTCCACTGGTTATAACTCGCAGGGGTTCCAAGTAACCAAAATACTTAGCGCGGATGAGATTACTATTAACTGGGGCGACTATTCCAGGCTGAAGGCTGTTGTAGTGGGAGTCGTGCAGTTAAAAGTTAATGATATGATTCTAGTCCTTAATAATGTATTATTAGTACCTGATTTTAGAATGAATTTAATTTCAGTTTCTAAATTGCGTTGTGATGGATATTCAGTTTCTTTTGGAGATAATGCAGTTATTAAAAGAAATGGTGAATATGTTTGCACGAGTACTTATAATGAAGGACTTTATGTCATTAATGCTGCACCAACTCCCTTGCATAATTATAAATTGCTTAATTCTTTGACTAATCCTAATAAAAGAAAAGAACCTTCGAGCATAAATCAAACATATTTGTGGCATTTACGATTGGGTCATATTAACCTTAGAAGATTCAAAGATTGGTGAGCGATGGCCCATTGGATTCACTCCAAGTTGAGTCATTTCCAATTTGCGAATCCTGTCTAGAAGGGAAAATGACTAAAAGGGCTTTCCAAAGCAAAGGAAATCGTGCACAAAATGTATTGGAATTGGTACACACTGATGTTTGAGGTCCAATGAACATCCAAGCTAAGGGTGGTTTCGAATACCTCATCACATATGGATACATCTATTTGATGCGACGTAAGTCTGAATATTTTGATAAGTGTAACACCCCCATAAACCACCGGGAATGTTACACGCCGTAGACCATTTTCCTATAAGGATCTACCAGGCTAACAACAACGTTTGACTGGCCGAGGTCAAACGACTTACTAACACAAACCGATAATGTCAAAATACTAATTACACTGACCAATGAGGTCTCATGATTAAATCAACCCAAAAATAAACTCATTATTGTACATACCCACGCAGGGGTCAAAATACATCGGAAGACTGAAAATAACTCAACAATACAACAACATCAAACTGGACTCTTAACTCTTGATTAGTATCGCGGCTCGTCTTCTTCCATGTCGTCCCTATGGTTGCTCCAACGAACTAAGCACACCTGAAATGCATGATATGCATTTCCCCAATTTAAGGGGTTAGTATTTGAATGGCTAGTACAAGTATTCAGTCACTCTTACGTACTCTACATCCTCATAGTTACGTACGTAATCAGCTCTAATTAGCGTACGCTATATACATCACCTAGCGTACATTAACACCCGTTGACCCAAACTGTCCAAGTTCATTCTGCGAGAATCTGGCCGAGCCCACCTCTGAGCCCACCACCAGCTGGCTCATGTGCTAGCCACCTTGATCAATTATTGGCTACCTTTCATACGCTATGCTTCATTCATAGCGTACGCTAACCTTGGCACATAACGTACGTTATGCTTACTGCTTAGCGTACGTTATGACGTAGTTGCATGTGAAAATTTACAAGTTGATATTATCATGTACGTAGATAAGAATACGAGAAAGATCATACTTCGATTATTGATATCACAAATTTGAATAATACCGGGTTCAATTACATATGAAATACTCAACAATTTATCCGGATATTACAAATATCCCTTTTCGTAGCGGCCGTAATGGGTTTGAGTATAATGGGCAGAAAGGTCGTGAACACCATTACGGCCGTAATGGAGTTGGTGTTACGGCCGTAATGGCTGGCAGTATTTAAAACTGGCAGCAGACGTTTTCAGCCATTTCTTCACCCTCTCTTCTTCCTTCCGCGACGAAAGCACACCCTTGAGTTAGGGCTTGGCAAATCTTCATCCAATCTTCAGTTGAGAAGCATCTTTGGGTATCATATCATCATTCTAACATCAAATCATCCGTTGTTCATCTTAAAATCGAGGTATTTTCTTAGAACTCTAGTATTTGGGGGATTTCGGGAGTTCGGCATGATTTCACCCTTTGGAACCGATTTAGCTTCGATAAGTTATATTATGATTGAGTAGTCGTAATCCCTTGCTTTTATTCTAGTTTAACGGATTATACTTCGAGGTTTTCACCGTTAATAGAATAGAATCGATTATGACTTCGTAGTGACCGATGAATTGCCCCAACGGGTAGAACTAGGATGTATTCCTACATTTCCGCAATATTGAGATTGTTTGTATATCGATATTGTTTTAGGAATGGAACATCGAAGGAAGTTGGATTAAACCTTTCCTTTTCATCGTTACCTTCACGTTGTGTGATTCAAGGCAAGTACATGTATTACATTCCGTTATGTGTGTTGCGGTTTCGATACGAATGATGCATTGTGATATAGTGTATGTTGTTATTCTTCCACTCGGGGACAGTTCGACGGGACCTCTGGGGGCCGATACTAATGGGTACGGCCATGGAAGTGGTTTCCCACCCAGGGACGGTCCGATGGGGCCTCTGGGGGTCGATATTAATGGGAACGGCCAAGGGTTAAACATGGTGATGAACTGTTTTGTTGTAAATATGGTATTCCGGAATATTAATTGCAAATGTTTTTACAAAGTTTTTGACCGTGTTGAACCGTATCTGTATATAATGTAGTGTAATTGTGTACTTGCACTAGCTATTCGAATGATAACCCCTTAAATGGGGGAAATACATTTTATGCATTTCAGGTATCGGTCGAGCTGAGGAACTGGCACGGCATATGCATGAAAAGGATGGTCCAGCATGATGATGAGGCTCGAGTCTGTGTTAATTGTTTTGTCATCGTATTTACTTGGATGTTGGAGTTAGACTGGTCGTTCTACAATTTGGTTAAAGTCCCCTGCGTGGGCAATGAACTTGTGTTGACCTATACTTTATGATGTTCGATTAAAATATTTTGGCCGAGGCCAGGGCCCTGTTTTATTTGTATTATTGTGTCTTATGGAATTTCGATGGTGGATTTTGTGTCGTGTGTTATCCTGATAGACCTTTTGAAGGTTCTACGGCGTGTAACGTCCCCTACGAGATTTGGGGTGTTACAAAGTGCACAAGGCCATACCTCTCAGGCAAATGAGACACCCTACTAGACCTACGAGGTGGTTGTACTTGCGTTTCAGAAGGTTCGGTTCCAATTTCTTGCACAGGTGTCTCCTGAGGAGCTCCATTGTATTCTTCCAAAGAATACTTCTACCTGCTCCGCCTTCCTGAATGAACTCATCTTCCAAGAAGTGTGCTTGAAAAGCAACAACGATCTTTCGATCTTCGGGCATGTAGAATAGATAACCCATCGTCCCAAATGGGAATCCAATGAAACGTCCCTTCATGGACCTCGCTTTCAACTTTTCCACCTTAGTCTTCTTGACATATGCAGGACATCCCCAAATCCTAATGTGATTAAGACTTGGTTTCCTACCCTCCCACATCTCATGTGGAGTTTTAGGAACGGATTTGGAAGGACATCTGTTCAAGATGTAAGCGGAAGTCAGGAGCGCATACCCCCACAGATAAATCGGTAAGTCAGTATAGCCCAGCATGGAACGGACCATGTCCAACAAGGTCCTGTTCCTTCTTTCTGACACACCATTTAACTGAGGAGTGCCTGGAGGTGTTAGTTGTGATACTATTCCATATTCCTTAAGGAACTCGTCAAACTCCATACTCATATACTCCTCACCTCGGTCCGACCGAAGTGCTTTGATATGATTTCCAGTTTGTTTTTCTCGACTAGGGCCTTGAATTCCTGGAATTTCTCAAAGGCCTCGGATTTATGTTTCATTAGGTATACGTAACCATACCTAGTATGATTATCTGTAAACGTAATGAAGTACTGATATCCGTCACGTGCTGCTTCCAAAGCACCACATAGGTCAGTATGGATTAATCCTAGTTTATCAGCGGCTCTTTCAAAAGTCCCTGTGAAGGAGGACTTAGTCATTTTGCCTTTAAGGCAAGATTCATAAGTAGGAAAGGGATTCGATCCCAATGGACCCATAAGTCCATCTTTTTCCATTTTGTAAACCTTGGTCTGACCAACATGACCAAGTCTAAGATGCCATTTCAAAACTTGATTAGTTTCATCCCTACCACGCTTCCTAGTCATAGTATTCACAATGACTTTGTTACTGAGGTTTAGATGATACAGTCCATTTAACAATGTAGCAGTGCCCACTAGTTTATTTCTAAAATAAATTTTGCAGGAACCATCACCAATGAAAAATGAAAATCCTTTCCTATCCATGACCGGAATGGATTTATGCCCCTTGGGCAAAACAAGTACATCTTCTAAAGTCAAAACAAAACTGGATTCTAAACCCAAAAGAAGTGATACTATCTCGGTTGCCTTGACACTATGCTCGCTTCCGACAGTGATCATCACTTCCCCATCTCCAAGCTTCCTACTTTGTTCCAGATCCTGATTCACGGTATAAATATGAGAACTAACACCAGAATCCATCATCTATGAAGTAAAAAATACAGTAGCAGAACAATTTGTTTCCAAAACTAAAAGTTCTGTACTTGAAGTGCCATGAAGAATGGGACAGTCTCTAGCCCAGTGGTCCAGCTCACCACACTTGAGACAAGCGTCCTTCTTCTTGTTCTTCGGAACCGTCGGGGCCTTGCCCTTACCCTTGAAGTCCTTGACTTGTGGTCCCACCTGCTTCTTGGTCTTTTTCTTCTTGTTCTTAGACCTCCGAGATCCAGAAGAAATCACAAGGGCAGACTCCTTCATCCGCAGAGTCTTCATCTCAGACTGAGCGGTCACTAGTTTGTTCATTAGCCCAGCTAAGTTGCATGCAATCTCATTGCAGTTGAAGTTCATAACAAACTGTGGGAAGAAATCAGAGAGAGACTGTAGGATAAGGTAGGTTTGAAGAGAAGTATCCATATTAAAATCAAGAGCCTCCAATCTCTCGATCATAGATATCATTTTGAGGACGTGGTCCCCAACCTTCTCACCTTCCTTCATCCTTGCACCGAACAGTTGCTTGGATATCTCATATCTAGCAGTTCGAGTGTGCTCACCATAAAGCTCGGTTAAGTGAGATAGAATCTGCCTAGCAGAAGTCATTTTCTCATGAGCTCTCTGAAGCTCATTAAACATAGAAGCCATTATGTAAGCACGAACTTTTACGTCATCCTTAACCCACTTTTCGTGGTTTTCTATCTCTTCCTGATTGGCTCTAGTCTGCACTGGAGGCGCCGGAATGTCCGTCTCCAAGACGTATCCCAGTGCCTCTATACTGAGGACTATCATCAGATTTCGGAGCCAATCAACAAAGTTAGGTCCGATCAAGATGTTCTTTTCAAGTAGAATTGTGAGTGGGTTCATTGTCATATTGAGAGTTATGTCTGCACTAAGTACGACAAATTAATTAGTGACTCGTTAAATTATGATCTGAGTATAGAATTGAGGTCTTTTCAATTCTTGTTACCCAGTTCCCACTAATTTTATCGGAATAACACACTCCCATGTGAAATCTGGAAGTATCGTTCGCTCTACTTGATAGTGGTAATCGTGTTCTTTATAAATCTTAATAGATGGCAACCGAACAGGTTTCTAGTCTATTAATTTTCATAAAGTGGTGTCCAACACCAACCCATCTAATGGATGATATGATCTTCTTTTTTCCCTTGTTCACTCCCCTCAACCCATACGATTTCTATGATTCGTGAACAAGTTAAGTTTATACCATCGACGCAAATCAGTTTCACAATTGAATCTTATCCGGCAACCTATCAGGTTTCTAGGGATAAAATTTGCTCTGGTAATTTATCCATCTTCCCGAACGACTACCCCGATAACTCGGAAGTATAGCACATCCGGTTTGGATTTCAATTTCCCAAAAGCTCGATGGAGGGAAGGAAAACCTTGAAACCTTGTAAACTTAATAATTTGTCGTGGAAGAATTTTCGCGATTAATGTTACACTTTGCACATTAATTCATTTAAGCGCATTTGTAGCATTCATACAATATGAACAACCATTCACAACCTAGTTGCTACCAACATGTAGTTCATGGACCGTTCCTAGAAACAAAAACTCCATAATCTAATTACAAGTCTTCGTCTTCTCGAAATGGATCTTCCTCCGGTCTTCGTCATTACATATAAATTTTACATTGAAAAATTGCATCCTAGATACAAATATTTCTAGTAAAATAAATAGGCTCAAAACAGCCTTTACAACCCAATCGAATAAAACCGAACGATTCAAAACTAAGTCCATGAACCACATGCCCATTCAAAAGCATTCATCCAATAAATACTATATAAACAGAAAGCGTAGAGATATATTGATCCAATCAACATACAAACAACAAATAGAATCGATCCAACCGATTCACACAACCGGTAATATGAAAATGTTCAAAATAATTCGGTCGTCCACAAGTATTCTAATCAATCAATGCTCCCTTATAAAATGAAATACCATAATCATTTAATCATATTAAATCCAATTTAATACGCGAAAGATTAATTTTATGGAATACACGAAAAAATTGAGCCGAGGCTAACCTGCATGCCGGACACGGCTCGTGCCGAATGGCACGGTCAAGTTGTGCCGGCAGTCTGCCTGCCCCGCACGGACCGTGCCGAATGGCACGGTCGGGTTGTACCGGCAGTACCCGATACTGTCCTGCCGGACACGGCCGTGTCAAATGACACGGTCGGATCAGCCTGGCAGTTTACAACCCTTGTCCGAAAAGTCGTCCAACGACGATTCGGGGCTAGATTTTCGACCGGATATCCAATATCAATATTTTCCGACTTTCATATCTACAATATAAATCATATTTCCCAGAAATTAAAGATTTATATTTAGATATAAACTTACGAAAAATACAACTACAACGAACGAAAAACATACACCACGATTATGACTATAAATGATTCCAAATCATTCACCATCTAATCAAGCATTCCAAATACCTATATCGTATATACAATCGCAAGACCGACGCTCTGATACCACTGTTGGGATTTGGTGCCTAAAACGAAGGCCCAGCGGAAGCGGTAAAACGAAAATCAATTCGATCTGAATCCCTACGAGGATCGATCGAGCTATGTATATACGAATATTAAACGAAACACAAAAGATACAAGAAATATACCCTTGTAGTATGTTAATTTAAACGGGGTCCTTCTCTTGAGCTATTCCTCAAGCTTTGGTTGATTTCCATACGATCCAATCCGCTCCAAGCTCTTGGATGATCCAACGCCGAAAGCACCGCTCTCTACTTGCCACACACTGGAGAAACGAACGGAACGAAGATCACTTTGCTATCCTCCAAGGATACGGCTAGAGCTAGGATAATGAAGCTTTCTATGTGATTATGATACTATAAGTGTATAACTCACAAACTCTCAATCAATCTCTTGATATTCTCCAAGAACAACAAGAACAAGATGAAGAAGAAGATGAAGACTTTGAAAGGAACTCTAAGTTCTTTCTCTCACTCACTTAACCGTATGATTGCACAAAGAATCAAGTGAGAATCGTTATAAGTCATCCTTCCATTCTTTATACACTTCCACCCACCAAAAACCAACTCACCTCACATGAGAGGTCCCTACAAAAGTCTTTGTCTTCCATTTAAAATGGAAACAAAAGACAAGAGTAAGTGTGGTGGAAATGAGGGGGGCGACCATCATGAAGAAATCGGACAAGTTCGGTTCGTTCCGAACTCCCGTGAGTCCAAATAGATAAAATCCGATTCCGTTCCGATGTGTTTATATCAATTAATTAATCTAGTTAATTAATAATATCAAATACATAATAACATAATTAATTTCTCCAAGAAATAATTATATTTATGAATTAAATTAATCACCCAGTAATTTATTTAATTCATTAGGCCGTAAATCAATTTATCCAATAAATCAATTTAGATATCTAATGTCCCAAATAAGATATCCAATATCTAATATTCATAATGAGAGAATAAGCTCGATTCATTCCGTCGTCAATCCTATTGCGCGACTCGGTAGGTCCATCTCAGTCAGGAATGGGAGGAACGAAAGAGTAGTAGAACCACCTAGCCAGTCTGGCGGCCTACTCTGTACCCCAACTGAGAACGAATGATTGGGATCATTCAAGAATCATTCTGTCGTGAATACCAGTATACGTATAAACTCTTCTTTCAAGTGTCCCGATCAAGTTATAGGGTCACGGTCAGTCAAACCCTAGCTGTACTTGATGCTATGCATGAGTTAATGCAAATCGAGATCATCGAGCTCTCGTGTATCCAATACAACTAGCTCCAATGCTTTGGCCAAAGACTTATGATCTCATATGCCAATAACTGCATAGGACATATAACTCGTTCACTAACAGGAGAAAGAATTCTATCTTGGTATTCAGTAGGACCTGCTACTTGCCCGTCAAGATACACGTCGAGGTTGACCCCCGCCTCCCGGTTTACAAGGTCGAACTACTCTAATGAAAATCTTGACGTCACAAGCACATCCCTACTAAATCCTTAAGTTGAAGGTTCAAGAATACCTATCACAACCTTTCGATTCCGTCATTGGCTGTCCCGGAGTGAAATCCGTGTGACGAATCGAGGGTGAGTCGGTTCGAGTATACTAATCCAGTTAGCATACCTATAACGTGTGCTCCCACTAACCATTTGTAATATCCGTAATTTCTATTTCCGATAATTTTTTTTTTTTCGGCGGGAGTCCGTTTTGATGACTCGCTCGTGATCATTTCGTCATTTTGAGAATATTTATTTCAGCACTTTTTGACGTCCGAGTTTGTTTCGGTGTCGTTCTGTTGAGTTCCGTGTTCTTAAGCGGCTTTTCCGCACTTGAGTTCGATTCTTGCGAATCTCGTCCAAAACTGTTGTTTCGAGTTTCCCGTAAGTTCATTTAATGTTATTATTCATGTTGCGAGCTTTGGCTTGGTGTTTCGATCGTGTATCGTGTATTTCGGACGTTTTGGGCCGTTTTCGTAATTTTCTAAAGTTTGGGGTAATTATTTCCGTTGTCGAATTCCGAGCCTTCGGGTTGTTGGAACATTTTGTTCCATGCATATTTAATAATGTTTTGATGATTAAAGTTGCTAAACAAAACAAAACAACGAAGAGGCGAAGCAAAGCATCGAAGAAAATGAAGTGCAAAATGCTGGACAGAAGACCTATTAACGTACGCTATGGAACTAGCTTAACGTACGTAACTAGTGCAGATTTACGTAAGTAATGATCATCGTATAACATACGTAACATGTTCAAACCAAGTGAACGTTGGAGGAGTCAAAGTCAGAAAAGCATGCAACAGATATATGACGTCAGTAATGACATAAGCCTTAACGTACGTAATGGATGGTATGTTAACATACGTAACCAAAAATGACGAAACTACCTGAACTGATTTGTGAAGAGACTTACGTACGTAAACTGTCGAGGTTAATGTACGTAATGAAGCTTACGTACGTAATGAGAAGCTGATAGCGTACGTAATAAAGTCACAGGGAGCTAACGGCTAGTTTGATGAAGAAGCCTATAAATACCATGTCTATGGTATTGATTCGACACAACAACTTCAAGCATACGAGATAATCATCTGCTATTCATATTGATATTATTGTTGTTGTAATATTGAGCTTACATTGAGTGATTGAGTGTTATACACAAAATCATACACGAGTGGTAAAAGAAAAGATACGATTGGATTCAGTGTTATTAGGATCAAGGATCCGGCATTATTAGAATCACAATCGCTATCTTCGTGAGGTTTATCTAGTACCGATAGAAATCTAGAGGGGTTGATTCCTTGTCCGATAGAAAAGGAAAATGGTTTAACTTGGACCGACACAAAGACAAGTACGAGTGGTTTATCACGGACCAATAGAAGACGTGATTGTAACGGTTATCCTTCGACCGATATAAGAGAGGTGCGGAGGTTTTTATCTTCAACCTATAGAAAAAGATATCGAGAGAGGACGTAGGCTCGTTTATAGCCGAACCTCTATAAATCGCTGTGTCGTTTAATTTCCGCACTTTATTTTACGCTTCCGCAACACGGCGCATTATCCGATCCCGTACCCAACAATTGGCATCGGAGCGGTACTCCAATACGCGGCTTAACATCCGAGGAGAAAAATATCCAATGGCGTTTCAATTTGCTCCTGTGGAAGGCCTTGCTCTCAACCGACCACCATTCTTTGATGGCTCAAATTATTTGATATGGAAGAAAAAGATGTCGATCTTTATTCGTGCCTACGATATAGAGATTTGGAAGATTATTTGCCTTGACCCGAAAATTCCTCTCAAATCCGACGGTACGCTCAAATCTTTCGAAGAATAAGACGATGCCGATTGAAAAAATGACCATCTAAATTGTAAGGCTACTCAACTCTTATTTTGTGCCTTAAATCCGGAAGAGGTCAATCGAATCTCATCGTATGAGAGTGCGAAAGAAATATGGAAAATTCTAGAAATCACATACAAAAGGACGACTCAAGTCAAGGAGACGAAAATCAATATGCTTCTCCATGACTACGAGTTATTCATGATGAAAGGTGACGAGTCCATCACCAATATGCTCGACCGATTCTCGGTCATCACAAATGGACTTGCTTCGTTTGGTAAACCATTATCTAGTAGTGAAAAAGTCAAGAAAATTTTAAGATCACTACCTAGCGAATGGGACAGAATCGTGACCGCGATTATGGAATTCAAAGATCTCAATACGCTCGATTTTAGTGCCCTCGTTGGTTCGCTAATTAATTATGATATCGTGTTAAAATCACGAAGTGTCAAGCCAAAACCAAAGGAGCGATCGTTAGCCATGAAGGCTAAAATGTCGAGAAAGAAAGAAGAAATCCCGGTGGAGGAAAGCGACGAAGAAATGGCATATTATGCCAAAAACATTAATAAGTTCCAAACTTTATTAAACCGGAGGAAGAAGGACATCTCGAGCGAATCTAAGAAGTTCGACAATTCTTGTCGACTATGCGGAAAACCAGGCCACTTCGCTAAGCATTGTCGAGCTAAACCCAAGAAAGAGGTTCTCGTGGCAACTTGGAGCGATGAAGACGAAGACGACGAATTTATCAATCAAAATAATCTTGCTCTCATGGCCCGGAGTTCGTTCGACGACAGCGACGTCGAAAGCCAGGTAAGTAATTCTAACGACGAATTATTTGAAGCATTCGAATTACTTCATACCGATTTTCAAAATGCTTTATTCGAGATAAAATCCCTGAAATCTAAAATTAAATGTTTGGAAATTGAAAATTCCAAAATTATCGAGAAGGGAAAATTCGTTGAAATCGATGATTCGAAATGCATTGAATATGAGAATATTTTGAAGGATGATCTTGCTAAAATTCAAACCGAGCTTAAAGATTTAACGAAGAAATTTTCTCTCGGGAACGAGAGATTTGAAACTATGCTTGGTGTTTAGAAATTCACTTTAAATAAAGAGGGGTTAGGATTCAAATCACGTTCGAAAAACGAATCCGTCAATTTTAATATACCCCGATGTGAAAAATGTTTAAAACTTGGGCATCATATTTCAAACTGTAAAAGCCCACGACGAACGATTAAAGTTAAGAAGCGATCGACGGTGGCGAGCTCGGGGTCAGGGTTTTTGCGGTTGGTCTGAGCTGGATCGGGGAATCTGGGTTCCATCGGGGATGAGTTGTGGAGGTCAACGGTGGCGGGTAGGTGTCTCCGACGACAATAACTGGAGCTCGGTGATGGCTTGATGGCGTGTGACTGGAGAAACAACAACCTGATCGAATTTTCAGGCGGATCGGAGCTGTGCTAGTTCAGCCGGCCCGTTCGAGTTTTGAGGTTCCGGCGGTGGGTTTTTCTTCATGATCTCTAGCCATGGACATGATTTAGTTCAGATATGGACCGATTAGTGGTGTTCCGATCGAGCTAGAGTTCCGATGATCGGAGATGCTTTTGACAGAAGTCAAGTAAGTGGGTTGAGTTTTCCCCGGTGGCCGGATGGCTTCAAATCGGCATAGCTGGAGTGATCGGAGGCGGTTTAACTTTGGATTCTCGATGTCGATTAGAGTTGAGTCGACGGTAGCAAGATTCGGGTTTGGCGTCCGGGTTTCGACTTGGGCTCAACAGGCCGTGTGTGTGTAATCACAACTGTGTGTGTTTGTGTGGTTATATTTACGTGTGTTTGTGTTTCTGACTTTTGGTGTGTGTATAGTATGTGTTGTGTGTGTATTGTATGTATATATATTATGTATATATGTGCTGTGTGTACTATATATATATATATGTGTGTGTGTGTGTATATATAAGTGTGTGCTGTGTGTGTAGTATATATATATATATATAAGTGTGTGTGCAGTGTGATATATATATGTGTGTGTGTGTGTGTGTGAGAGAGAGAGAGAGATATATAGTGTAACTTTATTTTCAGAACCCTCTTGTAATACCCAGATTTTCAGTATAAATTTTTTTACGTTATTTTATCTGAGATAAATTGTATAGCTTGGTATCTATACAGTATGGATAAAATAATTTAAAGACCGAGACAACTGTATTTGTATAATTGTCGTACTTGGTCGACAATTATATTTGAGGATAGGGTGTATCAGATTGTTCTGATTTGGATATCAGAGATATCGTATGAGAATATTTTGGGATGAGTATATGTATATTAAGTATGCGTGTATACGTATCCAGGTATCATGCATATTTTATTTTTGGTATCACATTTATTATTATTACACTTTTTTATAAAAATAAAAAGGGGGAAAAGAATGGAGAAAGTTGAAAAATGGGATTTATCTGAAAGGGAGAGAAATCGAAGAAAAATCGAAAAGATGAAATTGAAAAATGGAAGAAAGGAGAAAAGTCGAAAAAGAGAAGTTGAAAAGAAAAATGAGGAGACGTCGAAAAGATGATGAAAAATTGAAAATTCGAAAAAGAAAAGAAGGAGTCGAAAAGAAAAAGGAAAGAAGAAGTCGAAAAAGAAATGGGAAAAGAAACTAACGAAACGGACAAATTCAAAACTTTGGTCTGTACACATATACATATATTTGTATTTTTTGCAGGAAAATCCCATTGACGAAGTGTTGTTTTGTAATCATCAAAAATGGGGAGATTGTTGAAATATTTTGTTCCATACATATTTAATAATGTTTGGATGATTAAAGTTGCTAAACAAAACAAAACAACGAAGAGGCGAAGCAAAGCATCGAAGGAAATGAAGTGCAAAATGCTGGACAGAAGGCCTATTAACCTACGCTATGGAACTAGCTTAACGTACGTAACTAGTGCAGATTTACGTACATAATGATCATCGTACAACGTACGTAATATGTTCAAACCAAGTGAATGTTGGAGGCGTCAAAGTCAGAAAAGCATGCAACGGATATATGACGTCAGCAATGACATAAGCCTTAACGTACGTAATGGATGGTATGTTAACATACGTAACCAAAAATGACGAAACTACAGGCCGGTTGTGAAGAGGCTTACGTACGTAAACTGTCGAGGTTAACGTACGTAATGAAGCTTACGTACGTAATGAGAAGCTGATAGCGTACGTAATGAAGTCACAGGGAGCTAACGGCTAGTTTGATGAAGAAGCATATAAATACCATGTCTATGGTATTGATTCGACACAACTTCAAGCAAACGAGATAATCATCTGATATTCATATTGATATAATTGTTGTTGTAATATTGAGCTTACATTGAGTGATTAAGTGTTATACACAAAATCATACACGAGTGGTAAAAGAAAAGATACGATTGGATTCAGTGTTATTAGGATCAAGGATCCGACATTATTAGAATCACAATCGCTATCTTCGTGAGGTTTATCTAGTACCGATAGAAAGCTAGAGAGGTTGATTCCTTATCCAATAGAAAAGGAAAACGGTTTAACTTGGACCGACACAAAGACAAGTACAAGTGGTTTATCACGGACCAATAGAAGACGTGATTGTAACGGTTATCCCTCGACCGATAGAAGAGAGGTGCAGAGGTTTTTATCTTCAACCTATAGAAAAAGATACCGAGAGAGGACATAGGCTCGTTTATAGCCGAACCTCTATAAATCGTTGTGTCGTTTAATTTCCGCACTTTATTTTACGCTTCCGCAACATGACGCATTATCCGATCCCGTACCCAACACGGGTGGTCGGAATCGTGTGTTCTCTTAGCGCTTAGATTCGTCTTTGCGAGTAATTCGTAACCGTATCTTTGGTTTATATTCAGGTTCGGGTTTCGGGGTTGTCCGGGCCGTCGGAGTTGGCCACGACCGAGTCACGGCCGCACATTTTGGAGCAGGTGCTGGCCTGGACGAGTTACGGCCATAAGGTCCCGGTTACGGCCGTAAGTGATCGCGAGCATGGTGGGCCGAAGGCGATTCTGGCCGTAAGGCGTCTTTGAATTCTGGCCGTCTGGTCTTGAATTCTGCAAGTAAGGGTGTCGATTCTGGCCGTAGTGACTCGGCAGATTTCATCGGGGCCCCTGAGTTGATTACGGCCGTAAGGCTATGCCGATTACGGCCGTAAGGCTCAATAGTTGCATACGCAAGGTTTCGCCATTGCGCGCTAGCTGATTGACCGATTCGACCGTAAGGCACTGCCGGTTACGGCCGTAACTCTGCCGGCCATATATAGGCCTGGCTCAGCCAGACTTGAACCAACTTCATTTTTTCCTTGTTTTTGTGCGGCTGCGGACGGGAGTGATCGGTAGGAGGAATTCTTGGCCGATTTTACTCATTTCCAAGGCGTTTCGGAAGATCCTTGTTGATTATATCATCGTCCAATTCGTGTTCTTCGTCGAATCGAGGTATTTTCTTACTTAGAACCCTAGTTGTATGATTTTTTGGGGTTTCTTCGTGATTCTTCGATTTAATCCGTGATTTATGAATTGATTATGGTATTCTTGTTGTCTTGGCCATAATCTTCGGATTTTGTAACTCCTTTATCTATTTTTATCACCCGGGACTTGATTTCCGATTTCTTCAAAGGAACCCTTGGATTATTGTTGTTTTTCCGGTTGATTCGGATTCCGTTTAGCGTTATTTATTCGTGGTGATGTTATTTTCGTAGTGTTCGTGAGGTTGTCGAATTCTTGGTTGTTTTTGGAAGTTCGAGGGCTACCCGGCCGTGTCCGTTCGTCGTTTCATTGCTCGCGGTATCGAGGCAAGTATTTTGCCCATACATTTCATGTTTCCTAGGCATAATTGTTGATAAATGATTTTATACGAAATCCAAATGTTTAATGAACGTTAAAAAGGATCGGTATGTTCTCGATAATTGTTGTCTTTCAACGATAATTTGTATACTTCGTGAATAGATGTGTTCTCAGAATATGTGTGTTAGTTTCGTATGTTGAAAGACGTTATGATCACATTTAGTGAATATAATAGACCGTAATCATTTGCCGGGGATTACGTATTGTTATGTGTACTTATTCGGTAAGAGCGTGGCGTTGTGTGATATTAGTTATTCTTCTTTGTAGGAAGTTGTGATCCTTGTTGTTGTTTGGTATTGGTGTTGGATTGTCGTTGTGAATGATTTGTTGTAAATGATGTGCCTCCAGGTAAGATTGATGAATCTCCGGGATCCGTACTTGTTAGTATGGGTCGGGCGAGACCGTAGGGTTATCTAAACGGGTATGTCTTGCGGGGACTCCGAGGTTCGTGGCTTGTTAGCCCGATGCCGGGATAACTTATGAGGTTATCCAATCCGGGTATGTCTTGCGGGGACTCCGAGGTTCGTGGCTTGTTAGCACGAGGCCGAGATAACTTATGGTTGTGGTTTGGTAATGGTTCTATGACTGTTGTCATGAGGACATGTGATTTGGTATGGTTTCCTATTGGGTTATTCACTCGAGTATGTTCTGCGGGAGCATCTGAGGTTCGTGGCTTGTTAGCACGGGACACGAATAATCCTTAGGAATATGTGTTTATGATTTGGGTCGTGGATTCTGTGTTTATGATTTGGGTCGTGGAACCTGTGCTTTGTGAAATGGGTCGTGGACCCCGTGAATTGTTATCGGAATTGTATTTTGGGAAAAATGATCTTTGGGCCGTGTCCCTAAGTATTTTCGAAAGACTTGAGAATTCTTTAATTCCAAATATTTTCAAAACTCCCGAGATCGTAAAATGCTTTGTAAGAGATACATGGTTTTATTCCTACCTTTATAATTCGAACAGTTTTGACCAAATGATTTATCTCGGGAAGTATGTTCATGATTATTATATTCTTGGAATATGTTGTGTATGGCTTGTATTCGTATTTTATACTTGCACTAGCAAAACAGTGGAGTTTTGCTAACCCCCGAGTATTCGAGGGGTGGATGTCTGTATTTGCATTCAGGTTTTGGGAGCACAACGCAGGGTCGACACGAAGGATGATGAAATATGATCGATACTAATCACATGAGGGCCCGTACATTATTGTATTGTTTGGTTGTATTTATCCCGCTGCAGTATTCCTTCCCCGTTATACGGGAGTATTTTGTATTTGACCCCTGCGTGGGCATGTATTGAGATTGAGTTGTATGTTTTTACTGAAAGACCAAATCGGTCTACTGAGTCATTTTAGCCTTAAAGGCATTGTTGAGTTGTTCGATTATGTTACCAGGCTAGTAGAACCTTGAGGAAGAGTTCTACGGCGTGTAATCTCCCTGAGCGGATTGGGGGTGTTACACCATTAGTGTTCGACAGGCACTCTCCATGTCAAAGAACACGTCATACAAGTCTTCACATAAACTTAACGCCCAGTCAAGTTTCATCGACTTGCGAACGATTAAGTATTTGAGCTATAAACCTTTCCAGTGCCGACCCCCTTATCCAATAAGGAGTGGAACGTTTTGCTCTCAAATACACGAACTAGTTTCTATATGTATATTTACGAGTCAGGAATGCCAGTAACTTCTAGTAAATAAAGAAACATTCACTTGCCTTATGATAATCACTTACATAATAACAAGTACAATGCCCTCACTCAACATCCTCTGAGTGGCATTCGAGGGCATACTCCTAACAGTTTGAGGTCTTAGCAAACCACTACTAAATTGACTAGTACATTAACTAGTGTTTTTCACGGATTATTGTTTCTATTTTTTTAAAAATATTTATCGATGATCCAACCGTACGGATGTCAAGATATATATAATTGAGTGATGTTCCCAAAGTTTCAAAAAATACAAAATTAATTTGGTTAGAGATATTAGCAAACCACTACTAAATTGACTAGTACTAGTAACTAGTGCTTTGTTCCGGATTATTGTTTCTATTTTCGTAAAAATATTTATCGACGATCCAACCGTACAGATGTCAATATATATGTAATTTAGTGATGTTCCCAAATTTTCAAAAAATAAAAAATTAACTTGGTTT
Organism: Orobanche coerulescens; assembly: GCA_033398695.1. NCBI lineage: Eukaryota > Viridiplantae > Streptophyta > Magnoliopsida > Lamiales > Orobanchaceae > Orobanche > Orobanche coerulescens. The sequence goes on from CM065817.1 coordinate 12,542,084, forward strand.
GAGATCTTAGCAAACCACTACTAAATTGACAGTACTAGTAACTAGTATTTTTCCACGGATTATTGTTTCTATTTTTTTAAAATATTTATCGATGATCCAACCATATGAATGTCAAGATAATCTAATTGAGTGATGTTCCCAAATTTTCAAAAATTAAAAAATTAATTTGGTTTGAGATCTTAGCAAACTACTACTAAATTGACTAGTACAATAACTAGTGCTTTTCACGGATTATTGTTTCTATTTTTTTTAAAATATTTATCGATGATCCAACCGTACAGATGTCAAGATATATGTAATTGAGTGATGTTACCAAATTTTCAAAAAATAAGAAATTAATTTGGTTAGAGATCTTAGTAGGGTAAAAATAAAAAACTTCTAGATTTCAATCAAGGGCTCTTATTTCGCCACCTCAACATTCCAGGTGAAAGCTTTTCCACCAATCACGTGCCGTCACAGCAGACAACAGTTTATTTATAAAACGCTTGTATAAATAAGTTTATGACAACAGTTTAAATTCACAAAAGCTTGTATGAAAGTGTTGAAGACAACAATTTAATATACAAACCCGTTTTATGACACGTTGTGTGTAATATAATACAATAAGCATAGTTAAAAATGCTTGTCTTATTTCAACAACGGTTTAACGTGGCATTGTCTTAAGCTAATTTCCACAATATATTTTTTAAACGGTTGTCTAATCCTTCGAGTTTGCACAACACCACCGACAAAAAATCTTGCCTGATTGGTTTTTCTAGACAATGGTTTTTAAACCGTTTTAATGTACTTGGATTACACAATACTTTTTCGAGGATAAAAATAAACCGTTATCTGTTAATTTCAGCCAACACTTTTTCGACCGACTGTTGTCTAATTAGTGTTGTCTGATTGCGTTTTTCCTGTAGTGTAAGCTCAGCCGCATTTCTTTTCTCCGCGGCAGGTTTTAAGAGGGAAGCAGGGATATGAGTGAAGAGTGCATATGAGCTCTTAGTGGACCACCCTGATGATAGTTTCCCATTTGCTTTGATTAGACTTTCGAGATTGAAGTTACCTTTCATTTAGACTTGATTTAGATTTGTATTTTAGTTTGGAAGTTATTATGTTTAAATTTATTTATCTCCTTAGAAAACTTATGTAACCATTATATTAATAAAGTCTTCCACTTGCGTATGTTCTGTTGACGCCATATATATGACATTTGACCCGTTCTCGGATGGGGGTGTTACAAAGGGACTAACATACAAAACCATATTCTCAAAGAGTACACCTATATAAGCAACTTCCTAAATAGGCATTGAATTAAATAAGACGTAACATGAAAAACCTACAGGGTGCATGCAAAGGAACATTCTGAAAAACTAAACTTGCATAGGCAACTCCCTAAGCAGGCATTCAATTAAACGCAACATTACATAAAGAACATTCAATTAAACGCATCAAAACTTCAAAAACCTACAGGGTGGCACAATTATGTGTTTACACATCGATTAACAAAGAATGTAGGAACTTACCGATAGTCTATAATATTTCCGGCGACATGTAAAAGACCAAAACCACAACAAACCTCCTAAGCAGGCATTTAATTAAATAAGATATATTAACATGAAAAACCTACAGGGTGCATACAAAAGAACATTCTGAAAAACTAAACTTGCATAGGCAACTCCCTAAGCAGGCATTCAATTAAACGGTTTTACTATCTTTCATCGACTACTCTGCTGAAAAAGGTTTTATTTCTGAGCGTGCTAAACGAATCATAGTCGTTGCAACAACACCAGAAGAACTAATCAAAAAACTCAATGAATTTGTTCCTCAACCAGATCCAGCTCTAGCTAAAATTGTCTGGATGGAAGATTTTACCATGAGAAAACGAAAAGTGGATTCATTCCTCTCCCTTTGATAACCCATGGCGGACCTCTTGTATTTTTACTTTCTGTCGTGTGTAAAAATCGTGCTAAATGATGGCAGCTTAAGGAGTTTCTTCTTGATCTCTTGACGCGCATCTATTCGCGATTTATGTATTGTTATTTTATTGCTGTAATTTTTATTGTTTGTTTTTTATAAAAGCTTTGATGGCAGCGTAAGGCGACTCTTCGGACGTTCTTGAAGCGCATCTTAAAAATTGTGTTATACTTCCGAGTATATTTTATTGTATTTTGTTGTTTGCCTCGTATATTTATTCTCTAGCAGATTCTAAAAGGCGTTAGCTCAAGCAAAACTTTCATCAACAAGGAGTATTCTGCTTTTCTCCATTGCTTTTTATTTTATTATTTTTTTTCTATTTTTTTTTAAAAAACTGAGGACAGTTTTATTTTCAAGTTTGGGGGTGGTATGTTTTGGTGTGTTGGTATTTTGGTGTGTTTTGATTATTGTGGTTATTTGCCTTAATTTTTTATATTTATATATTTATATATATATATATATATATATATATATATATATATATATATTATTTTGATTTGTGAGATTTCTAGATCTCGCCATAACACCAATAAGTTAGCTATATACAAGCTTCTAAAATCGTTTTAAACCGGTTAAAAAATTGTATATTCCAAAAATTTTGAGCTTTAATCTCTTTCCAAGCCCCGTAGTTATCATATAAAATCGAGTCATTCGTTACCTTGAGAAAAGAAGAATCAGTCGGTTGATGAAAAATAGAATGAAATTTACTTAATTTGTGGAGTTTTTGATTTTTCATGCTTAACTAATAAATGATTTTCGCAAAATTCTATTCCCTAAAAAAGGAGTCATTGGTGAAAAGAGCTACACGTTAGCAAATAACGGTGTGAAGGCTATCACCTAAAAAATGACGAAAAGGGAAAAGTGTTGAGCAAAGAATAATCTAATTTTGGGGATCCTAAAATTTTGTGAAAAATAAAGGACTAACCATTGTTAGTGCGTAGTTTGCCGTCTCACAAAAAGTTGGTGAAAAGAGCTACACGTTAGCAAATAACGGTGTGAAAGCTATCACCTTAAAAAAGAGATAGAAATTGTGTTGGTGAAAAGAGCTACACGTTAGCAAATAACGGTGAAAGCTATCACTAAGGGATGTAGTTTATGAGCAGATCTGAATTAATTAGCTACCGAATTTCAATACACTCAATTTCGTGAAAAATCACAATATTTGATGACGCCAATGAAATTCTTCTTCATATTGAGTCGAAAAATAAACGAGTGATCGAGAGCAACCATTAAAGGGAAGTCGTGTATGGCACGAGTGGGAAAGAAATAATCAACCTTTTGGGGGGAAACCTTGCATTTTGGAATTACAAAATAAAACCGTGTTTTAACTTCAAAATCATTAGTAGATTTATTTTGAATCTTGATTCATTTATATCTACTGTATAAAGCTGGTTGTTGTGTATTAATGGAATTTTGATCTCCTTTTCTCTTTTTATATGATTATTTTTCTTAATTTATGTGTGTATTAGTATTTTTATGTCTTATTTTATTTTTATTTTTATTTTTTGAGTGTGATTAATAAAGAGTCTTGCTCGGGACTAGCAAGAATTCAAGTTTGGGGGTGTGATAAGTGTCAGTTTTATACACTTATCCATGGTTTGTATCGATAAATATCACCCATAATTGAGCAAGTCTACTCGTTTTCGCTTTTAATTAATTAGTTTTTTAATAATTTTATTTTTATCGGATGATGATGTAAATCTAGTCTTAATCGGATTGAATTACTGATTTACTCAAGAAATAACATGTTTATAAAATATTTTCTTTGTTGAATTTTTATATATTCATGTTGTAGGGCTTTCCGAGACGAGTTCGGCAGTCTTTCCGGATTCAAAATCAGAGTTATATATCAAAAGTTATCATCCGAAGAAGATTTGGGGCAAAAACACAAAGTCTAAGAAATTTCTGGGCTGAGAATGAAGTCTGAAACTCCATACGGGCGTAACATCATAACATACGGACGTAACTCACAAAACCAAAAGTCGTAGCCTACTTACGGCCGTAACTCATGTATATTACGGCCGTAAGTCATCCATGTTACGGTAGTAACTCATCAATGTTACGGTAGTAACTCTTGGCGATTTTGATCATTGTATAATTTTTATACTTTTGGTTTATTATTGAGGGATGGCTGGCATTGATCCGATCTATTGTAATAATGCTGGAGTTTTGGAGCTATTAGATGACTTTAGGTGTATAAATAGACCCCTTAGATCCATCACCATTCATCATTCATCATTCATCTTATAATTTTTCCACCTTTTGTAATATTTTCTTTTTGTGTGAAGAACACGCTTGTGTTCTTGAGTGATTTGTGTAATAGTGGTATAGCATATGTTGTTCAGAGAGTTTATTGCTTCTTTCTCCTTTATCTACTAAGGGAGTTAGGATCAATTCTTTCTCTTGTTCAACTAATAATGACCACTCAAACTTGTATTATGTATATTAAACCCTTCATGAGCTAAGTTACCTTAGTTGGGATTATAAACAAGGTTAGTCATGTTATTTAAGTTTGTATAAAGATCTATTATGAATTACTTATTATTGTGTGTGATTTTCATTGTTTTAACAATCTTTATTTATTTGGCCAATAAATGACGATATTTATGGTCTTCATATGTTTCGAAAGAAAATATGTTTGATTAGATCAAATGATCTTCACTCTAAGTTGTTCTAGGGGATAGAAATATACCTCTAGACCTTAGATGATTCTTTGAGTTATTTTCATAAATTCTAATGCTATGTATTGAAGCCAATCAACATAGAAATATAGTGGATTGATTCAATATATAAGGGGTGTTTATAGTTCGAAAGAGAAACCGTCTTTTTAAGGAAAATCGAATCTACACAACATAATAAGTAAATTCATTTTATGATCTCCTATACATCTTCTATAACTAATGATGAACTAAGTTTGTAATCCCAACTATTTCATTTTATCTTTTATCAATCTATTATTAGTACAATCTTTCATTTCCTTGAATATTAGAACTATTATTGCATTTTCTTTGCAATTGTCAAACCAAACTCTTTAATTGTGTGTTTCACTGACATACAAAACCACATTCTCAAAGAGTAAACCTATATAAGCAACTTCCTAAGTAGGCATTGAATTAAATAAGATGTAACATGAAAAACCTACAGGTGCATACAAAGGAACATTCGAAAAACTAAACTTGCATAGACAACTCCTAAGGTGCATTCAATTAAACGCAACATAACATAAAAACATTCAATTAAACGCAACAAAACTTCAAAACCTACGGTGGCACAATTATGTGTTTACACATCGACTAACAAACAATGTATGAACTTACCGATAGTCTATAATATTTCCGGCGCCATGTAAAAGACCAAAACCACAACAAACCTCCTAAGCAGGCATTGAATTAAATAAGATATATTAACATGAAAAACCTAGAGGGTGCATACAAAAGAACATTCTGAAAAACTAAACTTGCATAGGCAACTTCCTAAGGTGCATTCAATTAAACGCAACATAACATCAAAAACATTCAATTAAACACAACAAAACTTCAAAACCTACGGGGTGGCACAATTATGTGTTCACACATCGATTAACAAACAATGTAGGAACTTACCGATAGTCTATAATATTTCCCGATATGTAAAGACCAAAACCACAACAAACCGCACACCATATATACCCCCATAAGGAGTGGAATACACTGGCACCCATGTATAAAAGACCTAGAAGTTGCGAGTGAAGTGGAAGAGGGCGGTGAAGTGGGAAAGAGACATACCTAGAATTGCGAGTGAAGTGGGAAAGGGCTAGAAGATATGAGTGAAGTAGGAAAGAGCGAGTGAAGTGAGAAAGGGAGATAAATATGAATGAGATGGTTGTAGGTGGAAGAATAATAGAAGTGGGCGCATGAAGTGGGAGAAGGTTATGTGAGTGATGAGAGTGATGGGGAATCATGTATTTCCAAAACACACCGGGGTTTAAAATAGTAGCATATATGAAAACATAAAGAAACAATCATATCATAAGAAACAAACTAGTAAACTAAGTAACCCACTGTTATAATCCGTTGGAGGTGCAAACTACACAACATAATAATTCTTGAGATCATAGAACTTGAAACGAAGAAGCTGCTATGCGAAGGTATAGATAAGCCAAATGTAAGTTTAAGTTGAATTAGCTCGTGATCCATTTTAATAGAGCGGAAGCTCATTGATAGTGTGCATATGAGAAAAACATAGAATCCTATATTGCAAAAATAAAAATAAAAATAAAAATAAACCAATTAATTCAAGAACCAAAGGCATATATCATCATAATGGATTTTACACCCATGTGCATCTTTCTTCAAAATATCATCCCAAAATACTTGTTTTTAATAGGAAGCATAGCCTAAAAAGTACTGTAATAAAAGTGATGGTTACATCGTTATAGCGCACATACAACTAAAACCAAGCAAAGTCTGAGGCCATTGTGTACATTAACATTACTCTGCTGTCTGAGGCTGCATTGTGTACATTAACATTACTCTGCTTCTCATGTAAGTCAAGAATTCCCCTGGAAACTCTTCCAACAGAGACTGCATCATTGATATCTCCATAATATTTATAGACATGTAAGTTTAAGTGGAACAAACTATACAGAAAGAAAGTCACTGCAGGTAATTCCAACAGGTTTATCCAACAGCTTTGTTGCAAAGCGACCTTTCCATAATAATGCACAACCTCACAAACATTTAACAATGATTAAAATAGCAACCTAATCGACTTTTGCACCGGAACATTTAGTAGAAAAACAAGAACAGAAAGATACTATTAATAACAATAATAAACATTACAATCCGTCATACAGCAATCTATAAATGTATTTATTTTCGCAAAGGAAAATAAAACAGCTTCCAAAGGGGCTCTAGCCAACAAGATACAATTCATCAGCAGAGACGCACACAAACAAATAACCAGCAGAGATGGACCCTTAGTACATTCATGCTTATTAAACTTTTATGAGTTTATGCATTCAAAACTTCCAAATACTAACTGACTTTTATACTTTTCAGCAATTTGGATAAAAACTTCAGGGAAAATAACAGCCCGACAAGAAGAAGATACAGCCTCCTCCTCTAGGTCTTCTTGTGAATGCTTTTCTTGGTCTTGTGAAAGATGATTCTTCTTCTTCGTCCTATTCCTCTTCAACTTCTTCTTCGTATTCATCTTCTTGTTTATCCCCTCTTCAGTTAAAGGTACCGCTGCTTCTTCGGGGCTAAGGATCTTAGAACTGAAAGTACAAAGTTTATATCAAAAGACATACAAACAATAATAATAATAATAATAGCATGTCCTAGGCCAATGATCAAAAATTTGGTATAAACCTGACTAGGAATGTACGAGGAGAAGAACGACGTGGCACGTGAGCAAAGTGACTGTTGTTACCCTTATTCGCAGCATCAACAAATGATTTAAGGTTTTTTTTCCTAGTTGCGTCGTATTCTGGGTCCTCCTCGTAAGCAAAGCAGACAACATCAAGAGCTATATTATTTTCCTTTAAACATTTTCCAATCTCTAGAATGTCATCCATCAGGCAGCATCCAGGACTGAAAGACAAGAGCAAACATGTATATAGGTGATGCAATAATATTTATTATAAGCATATATAATAAAAGAACGTACATACCCTGCAACAAACACAAGCATCCTTCTCTTCGTGTCTTTGGGAAAGCCTGAAAAGCCATTCAGAGAAACCGATAGCGCACCAGGTACGGAAAGCCCACCGCCCCAAGTAATGTGTTCTGAGCATAGAAAATAATAATAATTTCGTACATCATTAAACACATGGAGTGGCGAACAATAATAAAATAAATTTGCTAACCTAGTGTGTGAGTCAGAAAAAGTTCAACATCGCTGGTAGGTGGAGTTGGAAAGTTAAAGGCACCACAGCCCATTGTCGCTACGCCCACACGAAACTTCGGATTAGACTGTAACAAAAACCAATAATAAATATATAATGACTTTGTTTGAAAGTAGCTAGGGAGTTTATGGTAAGAAAAAGACCTTGATTTTAGCGCGGCAATAGAGTCTGATAGCCTCTAATTGAGTCTTAAACACATCACTATCCACTGGAACATAAACGGAATTGTCAATAAGGATCATTGTAACCTCGGCCGCCATGGTTGAAGATCGAGAAATCAAAAGTCCCTGCATCATGAGATATAGTACATAATCTCAATAATCAAAACCCCAATTATCAAAAATCAATCAACTAATTCACAACAAAACACACATACATAATTTATTGACAGTAAATAAAAAATAAATTACCTGCGCGTTAGGGGTGTGAAATTGATCGATGTAAAGATTGAATTTACAGATTTTTTTTTTTTTTTTTTTTTTTTTTGGGTTTGTGAGTTTTTGGTAGGTTGTGACTTGTGAGAGGAGATTTTATATCAGCAGACCGACCGTGGTGGATGGTTGAATTTAGGGCTACCGACGACCCGACCCACTCTATCCGTAGTCCGTACCACCAGCTTTCGTGTTTAAAAGAAATTTTTTTTTATAACTAACTAGCTTCATTCCATTATATTATACTAGCATGGAACGTTCGAGAGCGAATGTTGTTTAACGATTTGATTATAGAAACCGGTCGGCGAATGTTGTTTAACGAACGTTGCTCGGAGGCGAATTAAATTGAATTTGAGTTTTTCTTTTTGAATGAGTAAGATTAAAACGCTCAAAAAAACATGTGTTTGATGTTACTTATTAGAAGAACTAAAAGAAAAAGAAAAAAATTCAAATAAACAATAAATTTGTGAGGCTCGTGTAAACGATCACAAAACTTGTATATGTATTATATGTATTTGGTTGTGCACTAAATGTTGTATATGTATATGTATTTGGTTATGCAATAAATGAACAAAAGTCAATTGTAGTCTAGTTGTTGGATTATTATGATGCACGGATTCTTCAAAATTGACCAATATAGAGTATCGGATACTGCATGGGTGCGGGTGCGGGTGCGGGTGCGATTCGCGTGGGATTCGCACGGGATTCGCCACGTGGCGAATCCGTGCAAAAAAAAATCGGACTCGCGTATCCTTGCACAGGATACGTGTATCCGGTGCGTGGAGGGGGTGTGGGTGATTTTTTTTTTTACTGTTTTTTTGTAATTTTTAAAAAGTAAATCAAATAAACTAAAATACAAAAAGTAAATTATTTAATAAGTAATTACTTTAGCAAAGATTCACGAACAAAGACGAAAGCTCCGCTCCTCAAACCCATTTTGAATTATTTTTTGTATGACTTGTTTTATGTATTTGAATTGGTTTTATGGTGATATTTGAATTGTTGTTTTTTATATTTAACAAGTGTTATATATAATAAAATATAAAATAAACAGACGTATCCTTGCTGTATCGCACCCTAATATTTTCAAAAAACCGTATCCCCGCACCCGTATCTGCCCGCACCCGCCCCCGTCCCCCGCAACTGTGCAACATAGTTGGAATATTTTGCTTTCACCCGGACACCTGGGTTGAAATCTCCCCACTAAATGTTTTTTAAATCTTACACAATTCCATAATTAGCAAGTGTTGAATCTTAAAATTTTAAGCCTTCCATAAATAGAATGTCCCAAATGCTTTATATTGTAACGCCTCTTGAACGACACGACAAAAAATGTGAAATTTTTTCGCGAAAGTATATTTAAGAATTGACTCGTTAACAAGATGATTAAAAATATATAACCAATTGGACTTTAAGACTAATAATAAATAGAATATAAGCTTAATTACTTTCAATATAACAATTTACTCGGCTCATCAAGATCTACGGTTAAAAGTTACGAACTTCCAAAAATTTTCCAAACGCAGACCCGTCGTCCGATCGGATCCGCCATCGATCGATCGGCTGGATCCTTCAATCCACTCCAACCGATCGGTTGGAGTCGACTGTCCAGCCTACACTTATTAAAAACCCATTTCCGGAAACCATACATCCCGAACTCGATAATTTACAAAAATTTCCAAAACTTAATAATACATCATGAATTTCATAAAAACATAAAGTTTTGGCATAAACAACACTCGAACCCTTGATTTTCAAATTCAACGAAAATACTCAATATGACCCATTGACCCGTTTACTCTTTTACTCAAGGATTCAGCACTCCACACATAATTATTACTAAACATGACTTATCATAATATTACTAAAACGTTAAAGTGCGTCAATACAACATCTTGACCCATAAGTTTCAAAACGGGTGAGATTAGCTATATACCAAAACACCCCTTAACTATAACATCATTGACATCTAACCGTTGTTACTTGAACTTAGTACTACCATTTACAAGACTTACTTTCACACAATTCAAGGACCATAAACATCAAAATGACCAAAGATATACCAAGACAAAAGACACTTCCGGGGCTTCCAACCTTCCACACACGTTTGGTCCAAGAAACAGAGTCTTCTACTTACTTATCACAAAATAATAGACTTCCATCATAGCTAGCAACTAAATCCTCCCCTTACCTTTACCTTCAACGCTTGAACCTATAAAACATTCATTAAACTTATTCGTAAGCAAAACGCTTAGCAAGTATATGACATAACTTAACAACATCACCAAGTCATAACTAACAAGTTTGTTAGTTACAACATATCAAGGAATACATTCATAACATTATACATACCTTTATCAAGCATATATAATTATGCTACATTACACACTTTCTAGCATTGGATCCAACTAATTAACATTAACAATTTCCTTGATCATTACATCATAACACATCATAATTCAATACAAATTGAAATTATGAAACATTAACAAGTTTAGTCAATATACATACCTCACTAATTCACTAGCTCACTACTTGGGAATTCAAGGCTTTATCTTCAATTGCTTCCTATAAAGGGGTTAACCCTAATTTGTAACAAATTCAATGAGTTACCAATCTTTAACCAATTTACTCATATCAATCTCTTTAACCCTGATTTCAAAATCATCAAATCACTTACCTGAGATGACTACAAGGAATTAGAGTAGCTAGGGATCGATTCCCTACTTCAACAACTTGATCACTAGCACTAGAACACAAGATTGCTCTTTCCCTCCTTTTCTTCCTCCCGAAGCGTTCTCCACACACACACTAATTTTCTGGAACTCTCCCTAGTTTACTAGTAATTTATATATTTAATTAATTAACTTTGGGTACTTGGCAACACTATTTCCTCAATCCTCATTCTTCCTATCTTTGCCACATATCTTATTAGAACTTGTCACTTATTTATAGTTTATAACTTTACCATTTACTCTAAAAACATATTCTAAACAATATAATACTATCACCTTCATTATAAAATAGTACCTTATCGGGTTACGGGTGTAATAATTCTCCCCCCACCCCTTAAACGAGATTTCGTCCCCGAAATCTGCTCTTGAAATAAATGAGGATACTTATTCCTCATCTTCTCTTCCGGTTCCCATCTAATACTTGTACCCTTGCGATGTTTTCATTGCACTTTTACCAACGGGATTTATTTATTGCGAAGTTGTCTTATTTTTCTTCCTAGAATTGCCTCCGCTTCTTCTTGAGAGGCTAAATTTGGGTCGATCTCGATGTCATCGAAAGTGATCACACTAGTCTCATCCGCTCAACATTTTCTCAAGTAAGATACATGAAAGGTATTGTGAATTCCATTCATCTCTTCGGGAAGCTCTAAAACAAAAGCCACTTCTCCAACCCGTTTCAAAATTTTAAACGGTCCTATAAATCTTGGGCTAAACTTTCCTTTCTTTTTAAATCAAAACACACCTTTCCGTGGTGAAACTTTCAACATTACGAAGTCTCCTACATTAAATTCAATCGGTCTCCTTCTATTATCGACGTAGCTTTCCACCTATCTTATGCCGCTTTTAGTCTTTCTTGGATTGTTTCTATTTTCTCGGTCGTTGACAAAATAATATTCATACTTTCTATTCTCTACTCCCTACTTCCTCCCAACATACCGGTGTTCGACATCTTCTTCCATAAAGCATCTCATATGGTGGCATCTCGATACTCGCATGGTAACTATTATTGTAAGCACATTCTACCAAAGGTAGATGATTGTCCCAGTTGCCCCCAAAATCTATTGCACAAGCTCGTAACGTATCTTCTAAGGTTTGAATTGTTCGTTCATTTTGTCCGTATGTTTGTGGATGGAACGCCGTAATCATGTGCAACTTTGTTCCTAATTCTTCTTGGAAACTTCGCCAAAAATTAGAAGTGAAACGTCCGTCTCTATCCGAAACAATAGAAATGGGTACTCCATGACGTGCAACAATTTCATTGACATAAATCTTTGTCAACTTATGAACGGGCATATTCTCTTAGATTGGAATAAAATGAGCACTCTTTGTCAAGCTGTTTACTATAACCCAAATTGCATCATGTTTCTTCGCCGTTCTTGGTAATTTAGTAACAAAGTCCATTGTGATCTTTTCCCACTTCCAAACCGGAATTTCTAACGGTTGAATCTTTTCATATGGCTTTTGATGTTCAGCTTTGCCTTTTGAACAAGTCAAACATTTTTGAACACATTTAACGCAATCCCTCTTCATTCCCGGCACCAATAATTCTTCTTCAAATCAAGATACATCTTAGTAGCTCCCGGATGAATAGAATAGTTTGACTTATGTGCTTCGTCTAGAAGTAATTATTTGACATTACTTCGAAAGGGAATATAAACTTTTACGTGCCAAGTCTTGATTCCTCGACTATCGTCTTCAAGATGAGGGATGTAGGATGCAATACGTTCACTTTCCCAATTCTCTTCCTTCAACGCTTCCACTTGAGCCGCCTTAATCTTATCAAAAAGATCGGAAGTGACAATCATCCATAACGAATGAATCCTTATAACCTTCTCTCTTTCTTTACGACTCAAGGCATCCACTACCACATTCGCCTTACCAGAATGGTAGCGAATTTCAGAATCGTAGTCCTTTAACAAATCTAGCCACCTTCGTGGTCTCATATTCGGGTCTTTCTTTTGTAGGAAATATTGTAGGCTTCTATGATCGGTGTAAATTGTGAACTTTACACCATATAGATAATGCCTCCAAATCTTCAAGGTAAAAACTACGGCTGCGAACTCAAGATCATGCGTCGGGTAATTCTCCTCATGCTTCTTCAATTGTCTTGAGGCATAAGAGATCACTTTTCCTCGTTGCATAAGGACACACCCAAGACTGGAATAGGATGCATCACTATAAACTACCAAATCTTCGGTTCCTTTGGGTAGTACAAGAATTGGTGCTTCACATAATTTCCTTCGTAGGGTACAAAAAGCATCGTCTTGCTCTTCACCCCATATAAAAAGAGAATTCTTCCTAGTGAGTTTGGTTAAGGAGGATGCGATCTTGGAAAAATCTTGAATGAACCGACGGTAATACCCCGCGAGTCCAAGAAAACTTCTAATTTCGCCCACATTCTTTGGTGCTTGCCAATTCATCACAGCTTCAACTTTAGACGGGTCAACCTTAATACCTTCCTGATTAATAACGTGACCAAGGAATTGGACTTCTTGTAACCAAAATTCGCATTTCGAGAATTTGGCATACAATCTTTCTCTTCTTAACGTTACAATAACTTCCCGTAAATGCACTTCATGTTCTTCCTTGCTTTTTGAGTAGATAAGAATATCATCAATAAACACTATGATGGATTTGTCTAACATCGGCCTACACACGTGGTTCATGAGATCCATGAAAACTGCGGGTGCATTTGTGAGGCCGAAAGGCATAACAACAAACTCATAATATCCATATCGGGTTCTAAAAGTCGTCTTAGGGATGTCTTCTTCCCGAACTTTTAATTGGTGATAACCCGAATGAAGATCAATTTTCGAAAACCATTTCGCGCCTTGGAGTTGATCAAAGAGGTCATCGATTCTTGGTAAAGGATACACATTTTTCACCGTGACTTTATTCAATTCACGGTAATCAATGCACATCCGCATGCTACCATCTTTCTTCTTAACGAACAAGATCGGAGCTCCACACGGTGAACTACTAGGGCGGATGAAGCCTTTGACAAGTAATTCTTGGAGTTGGCTCGTTAATTCTTTCATTCCAGATGGAGCTAAGCGGTAAGGAGTTTTGGCGATAGGAGTAGCACACAGAATAATATCAATACGAAATTCAACTTGCCTTTCAGGTGGAATACCCGGAAAATCTTCTGGAAAGACATCACTATACTCATTCAGAACTGGAACCTCATCAATACTTCTCTTATTGAAACTAGTATCTACCACGTGTTCCATAAAGGCATAGCAACCATGTGACAAATACTTCCTAGCTCTCATCACTGAACATAACCTAAGTTCACCCTTTCTTTTCTCACCATAAATAGTGATTTCACGACCTTGAGGATTAATGACTCGCATGAGCTTTTGACTACATAGAATGGCGGCATTATGGTTACTAAGACAATCCATGCCGATCACGACATCGAACTCTCCGAGCATAATAGGAATCAAATCTATCCTAACGGTATTATCATCGATTTCTATCTCTACACCATGGTAAACATTAGATACAACTACAACCTTACTATCGGCTATCTCGACTTCAAAGGGAAAAGAAAGTTTACTTAGTGGAGTGGATAGGTTTTTGCTAAATTCATAAGATACTAAAGAGACACTCGCACCTGAATCATAGAATACACGAGCGGGTACGGAATTAATAAGAATTGTACCTGAAACAACATCGGGCATTGACTTAGCTTCTTCAGCGGACATCACATACACTCGGGCTTTGGGATTAGGAACTTCCGCCTTTTCTTCCTTTACCGATTTTAAAGGCCTCGCCTCAATTGCTTTCGTCTTCGGGCATTCATTAATCCTATGCCCTAACTCATGAAATCCGTAGCACATAATCATTGGTTTCTTGCAATCTTTACTCATGTGGCTTAGAGCACCACATTTATAATAACCCGGTAAGTTTGCCCGACATTCTCCAAGATGAAATTTATGACACTTTTTGCATGGAGATTTAGTTTGGGTTCTACCGCCCTTTCGACCATAATCTTGTTTAGGTTTCTTTGCATCTCGATCAACAAAATCTTGCTTTCTCTTATTATCTTCCCCTTCCACATCCTTCTGCCTTAGTAAATATACCTCCCTCACACAGGCTCTACCTAAGAGATATTCAAGCGTGGCACACTTGAAAGGGGACACCACTTGCCGAATATCTTCACGAAGCATTCTTTGAAATTTTTCAACCTTGAGCTTTTCGTTCCTGTGGTATTCGGGAAATTAAGGAATCATATCAACAAACTTCATCCAAAGCTCATTTACCCTTTCCTTAGTCTGTACGAGAGATTGGAATTCCTCCCGAATCTTGGCAACTTCTTCGGCCGGAGCATATTCCGCTCTAAAGAGTTTATTGAATTCATTCCATGAGCACACTTCAATCCAAGCTTCATATTTCTCACATATTTTACCTTCCCACCATATCTTAGCACTATCACGAAGAAAGTTTGTTGCGA
The DNA here is from genome assembly GCA_033398695.1 of Orobanche coerulescens. Classification (NCBI taxonomy): domain Eukaryota; kingdom Viridiplantae; phylum Streptophyta; class Magnoliopsida; order Lamiales; family Orobanchaceae; genus Orobanche; species Orobanche coerulescens. The sequence goes on from CM065817.1 coordinate 12,557,555, forward strand.
AGATGACTTTATTTCTTTCCTCACAATGACTTGTACGAAAAGCACCCTCGACAGCAATAAGCCATCGTGTGCAAGCAATGGGATCGGGAGTTCCATAAAAGTTGGCACTTTACATGCCGCGAAGTCATGGTAGGTAACCTTCTCATCTTTGGTTTATCTCACAACTCCTTCCTTCTTAAACTCTTCTAGTTCCTTATGTCTCACTTGCCTAAGATTCTTTGTTGTTCGCTTGATATAGTATGGCATTGCCTTCCTAACCGCCCTCCCTACTTTCTTAGAGATCATTGCACTTAATGCTCTTGTCTCCTCTTCCGGAAATCCTCTAAGATTGAGGCTCTCGGAACTAGAAGAAGACCCATCATCACTTTCATTATAATCCGCATCACTAGACGAAGACTCGGCTCCTTTGGAAGTTGAAGCTTTCAAAGCTTCCTTGTGATGCACATTTACCATCTTATCTTCTTACTGAAAATAACAATTTATTTAATCAATACCAAAGCATACATACACAAGACATGAATAACACATTATACTCATATGCCTAGCTAACCTAAGGCTTGTCGCGGTGTATAGTCTCAACGATCTCAAGTATACATATGCATCATATTTTCATCACTACGGTGGCCAGGCGTAGTCATAAAAATACTCTACATATGTATCTCGGAAAACGTAAACAATACACTAACAACAAACAATATCACTAACGCGCCTAATATAGTCTAATTCTAGGAAATCCTTATGTGACATCCTAAACCTCTTAGACCAAGGCTCTGATACCAAGCTGTAACGCCCCTTGAACGACACGACAAAAAACGTGAGATTTTTTCGCAAAAGTATATTTAAGAATTGACTCGTTAACAAGATGATTAAAAATCTATAACCAATTGGACTTTAAGACTATCAATAAATAGAATATAAGCTTAATTACTTTCAATATAACAACTTTCTCAGCTTATAAAGATCTACGGTTAAAAGTTACGAACTTCCAAAAATTTTCCAAACCCAGACCAGGCCCGTCCAGTCGATCGGTCTGGCCATCCAGCCGATCGGCTAGATCCTTCAATCTACTCCAACCGATCGGTTGGAAGTCCATCCGATCAGGTGGAGCCGCTGTCCACCCTTCACTTATTAAAAACCCATTTCTGGAAACCATACTTCCTGAACTCGATAATTTACAAAACTTTCCAGAACTTAATAATACATCATGAATTTCATAAAAACATAAAGTTTTGACATAAACAACACTCGAACCCTTGACTTTCAAATTCAAGGGAAATACTCAATATAACCTATTGACCCGTTTACTCTTTTACTCAAGGATTCAGCACTCTACACATAATTATTACTAAACATGACTTATCATAATATTATTAAAACATCAAAGTGCGTCAGTACAACATCTTGACCCATAAGTTTCCAAAACGGGTGAGATTTGCTATATACCAAACACCTCTTAACTATAACATCATTGACATCTAACCACTGTTACTTGAACTTAGTACTACCATTTACAAGACTTACTTTGACACAATTCAAGGACCATAAACATCAAATTGACCAAAATATACCAAGACAAAAGACACTTCCGGGGCTTCCAACTTTCCACACACGCTTGGTCCAAGAAACAGAGTCTTCTACTTACCGATCACAAAATACTAGACTTCCATCATAGCTAGAAACTAAACTGTCCCCTTACCTTTACCTTCAACGCTTGAACCTACAAAACATTCATTAAACTTATCCGTAAGCAAAACGCTTAGTAAGTATATGACATAACTTAACAACATCATCAAGTCATAACTAACAAGTTTGCTAGTTACAACATATCAAGGAATACATTCATAACATTAAACATACCTATATCAAGCATATATAATTATGCTACATTACACACTTTCTAGTATTGGATCCAAGCTACTTAACATTAACAATTTCCTTGATCATTAGATCATAACACATCATAATTCAATATAAATTTAAATTATGAAACATTAACAAGTTTAGTCAATATACTTCCCTCACTAATTCACTAGCTCACTACTTGGGAATTCAAGGCTTTATCTTCAATTGCTTCCTATAAAAGGGTTTACCCTAATTAGTAACTAATTTAATGAATTACCAATCTTTAACCAATTTACTCAATTCAATATTTTGAACCCTAATTCCAAAATCATCAAATCACTTACTTGAGATGACTACAAGGAATTAGAGTAGCCATGGATTGATTCCCTACTTCAACAACTTGTTCACTAGCACTAGAACACAAGATTGCTCTTTCCCTCCTTTTATTCCTCCTGAAGCGTCCTCCATACACACACTGATTTTCTGGAGCTCTCCCTAATTTACTAGTAATCTATATATTTAATTAATTAACTTGGGGTACTTGGCAACACTAGTCCCTCAATCCTCATTCTTCCTATCTTTGCCATATATCTTACAAGAACTTGTCACTTACTTATTTATAGTTTATAACTTTACCATTTACTCTAAAAACATATTCTAAACAATATAATACTATCACTTTCATTATAAAATAGTACCTTATCGGGTTACAGGTGTAATATATATAGTGGTATAGATTGTTTGACAAAACTCATCCGATGGACGAGGTAACTCCATTTTATTGTTTAAAAAAAATCATGTTAGAAGGTTGGGTTAATGTTCACTTATTAATTTCCGGATATGTTTATTATGTTAAAAATTTTTAAACTTATAATAGCATATCTTGTATATAATAAGAGAACTCATTTTTTTGCCAAATCGTAGAAATCAATTAACCAATGAGAGGGCTCGATTTTGAATTCGAGCTCTCTCATTGGCCAATTAAAAAATTGACCCAAAAAAATTGGGTCAATATTTAGTGAAAATTTATTCTTTTGAGTATTATGGTGAAAAAACACACGTGTCAAAAATATGAAAAAAACAAACTTAAAAAAAAGCGGAGGGACCTTTTAGCAAAAAAACAGAAACAAGCCCAAGCCCATCAGAACACAAAACACACCTCACGTACCACCTATTGTAGCGTATAATATAGGAGCCCTCTTTTCGTCGCCCGGGTGCTGCTTTTCCTCCCTTCTTCACCTTCTTGCTTGTAAGCTCTCTGCCTCGACTTTCTCTTCGCAGCCGCTTCTTCCTTTAATTGACAACACCTTCTTTCATCTTCTTTGTGTTTATTTCCTCGTTTTCTGCTCGCCCGCTCCAGCGTTGGCAGAGGTCTGGTTGTTTCAATTTAGTTTTTTTTTTTTGGTGTTCGCGTTGTCTTTTCCGCTCTCTTTTTTTTTTCTTCGGTTTGTTTCAGGGGGGTATTTTTTGTTTTTTTTTTTGTTCTTTCTTGTTTAGTATTTTTTTGTCCGCCTTTTCCTGTGTGTGTTGCGCGGGGGATATTTTTTTGATTTTTTTTTGTTCTTTCTTGTTCTGTATTTTTGGCTCCCAGTCGACTATTTACGGGAGAGAAGATACATTGCTGAACTAGAATTCGTGTGTTTAAACTTTTGGGTCATCTGGTTGTTCAATTCAATTTGCTTTACTTGATAAAATATTTTCATGTTTCATAGTTGGAGTGTTTCATATTTGATGTCTTTTATGATTTGAACTTTTATTGCCATTGATTTTTCTAATATCGGGTTAATTTGCTTTTCTCTTAATTTTCTAATCTACTCGATGTTTACAGGATCACACTTACAATAAGGAAACTAGGTCTCACACGGACATCATGCTTACTTTTGAGCCGCATTAAATTCAGTTTGATTGGTGATTCTATAGAGCTTTAGTTGAATCTATCTTTATTATATGTCATTATCTGAAGTCATGAAATCGTAGTCATAGTATTCGGAAATAAATGTAATGTTACGGATGATTCACTGCTCTCAAGAAATGTTTTTGAATTTGTCTACAAGATTTCAAATTTTGAGTGCCATATATTTTTATTAATGGATAGATCTTGTGGATTTTACTAATATAAATTTGCTTTTCTCCTTCTCTTTGCAATCTATGATGATGGTTGCAGATATCACGCATCTCTTGTGGAGAAGGAGAGTTGAGGCACCGGATCTGTGCGGATGAGGCTTATTTCAATTTGGATGCATATATTGAGTATCAAAATAATCATATGTTCTTTGCAATGCTTTGTTGGGCTTTTTGTGAGTTATCTGATTAAATATTGCTTCAATTGTTTGAGGTTTGAGGACCCGAAAGTAAGACTTGTATTGGTCAACTGATGTCTTGTCGAGATAAGCTAACTATGTCAATTCTTCATGTCGTGTATTGTCTTTCATCAAACATCATTCCTTTACTTTTCGTGTAACTTTTAAATGGAATTTGGTTCATTTCCATTTTTGGTGAAAAGGTGGTCTCGGTAACTTTAAATTTTTGGCGATGAATTTTTTTCTGTTCTTAATTTTATATTTTCTACATTTAGATATGTAGGAAGACTTTTTATGAAAAGCTCCACCAAGCCAATTGAGATCCTTACAAAACTGAATGAGTTAGCCGATATGATCCTGATCAAGAGATTGAACTCTTTGAGGAATGGTGGTGATAACATTAGTACATGTCTAGGCATATACTATTAGACATGAAAACATGTTGAAATTTGCTTATTTCAATTTGGTTGCATATATTGAGTATCAAAATAATCGTATGTTCTTTGCAATGCTTTGTTGGTATTTTTGTGAGTTATCCGATTAAATATTGCTTCAATTGTTTGAGGTTTTAAGACACAAAGTAAGATTTGTATTGGTCAAGGAGATAAGCTAATTATGTCAATTCTTCATTTCGTATTGTCTTTCATCAAACATCGTTCCTTTCCTTTTCTGTAACTTTTAAATGGAATTTGGTTCATTGTTCCATTTTTGGTGAAAAGGTGGTCTCGGTAACTTTAAATTTTTGGCGATGAAATTTGTTTTTCTTCTTAATTTTATATTTTCTACATTTAGATATGTAGGAAGACTTTTATGAAACGCTCCACCAAGCCAATTGAGATCCTTACAAAACTTAATGAGTTAGCCGGATATGATCCTGCTCAAGAGATTGAACTCTTTGAGGTACTGGTGATAACATTAGTACATGTCTAGGCATATATTATTAGACTTGAAAACATGTTAGTAGATTAGATATTGCTTTATGCTGTTCATTGAACACTATAATACCGCAATTCTATGTTTGCAATGTCTACATGAAATTAAATTTGAGTCATCGTTATGTGTGAACGTCTTGATAAAAGAGCTTCATTTAGAATTAATCGTATTTATTGACTTGTTACCCTTAACATTTTAATGAATATCTCTTTCTTTATGGGATGCTTACCCTCCCTCTCTCTCGGATCGAATATGGGGACATTATTTGCTTCCGAAACGGCATCCGCCCGAGAGTGAGGAGCAAATGCGGTTTCTGACGTGCCTTCATTTTTGGAATATGTGAAAACCGCTAGGTCAATCGTCGTTTTTATTATTTCTTGTATACGAGGCAATGTATTTGATGGCACGATTCTTGTGCATCTAATACTATCCACCGATGGGTTGTAGTAAAACAAATATCCATGTTTTGACAATCCTCTAATATTATTTGAGTTTATTCCTTTTATTTCCCTAGCAATCTCTCGCCAATTGCGACATACGTATTACTACTTGTTCCCCGGTATCGCCTTTTGCCGTTTGATTGCGTCTTTGCGTAGTCCTCCTTAAATTTAGAATCTGAAATCCTTTTTGCCATAGCTTTGTATTGGTGGAAAGCATGTCCCGACTTAGGAGGAGTTTTTATTCATGAAACTATGTTTTATTTTACCTTATTTCTTCAAACTGCTTTTAATGTGTATTTCTTCTTTTGCAGATTGTGCATTTTCGAGCTTTGGAGAAGCCCAAGGAAGATGAATTTTGTCTAGAGTTGTGAGTACTCTGTGATATCACTATCTAGCTGTCTTGAACTCTGAGTTGTGGAAGTCTGTAGGTAAAATTGGTTATGATTGATTTTGGGCTTAAATCTACAGAGCAAAGAATCACACTTATGATGATGTTGTGGAAAGAGTTGCCAAGCACCTTGGCTTGGGTGATCCATCTAAAATCCGACTCACTCCTCATAATTTCTACTCTCAGCAACCAAAGCCAAATCCTATCAAATATAGATCGATCGATCATTTGTTGGACATGCTTGTCCACTACAATCAGTGGTGGTGAAAACTTTTGCATCTTTTCTTCTTCTTTTTTACTTTTCTTAAAGCATGGGGCTGCGCTAGGGCCTATGCTATAACCGATTAATCAAGATTTGACTTCTTACGATAGATCTCGGATATAATCTATTATGAAGTCTTTGGATATTCCTCTTCCAGAATTGCAGTGTCTGAAAACGCTCAGAGTTGCCTTCCATTATGTCACAAAGGATGAGGTGCTCAAATTATTGTGCTTTACCCTTGCTTTGAGTCGTATGGAATGATTGATCAATGTCACTTTGTCATTTTTAGGCTATAATCCTCAATATTCGATTGCCGAAGCCAAGCACTGTTGGAGATGTGCTCAATGAAATTAAAACAAAGGTTGGCATGGTGCTTTGAGCAAATTGTATTGCAAGGTGTTCAGTTTGAAAATGTAAAAACTTATTTTTTAAATAGATTTCCTATTGGGCAAAATAAGGGGGGTGGATTCTAAGTCACCTCCTTAAAGCGATTCCTTCCTTGGAGTGTTTTTACGCCTCGTCTTGTTCTTCTTGTTTTTCCTAGGAAGTTAACTTTTTAAGCAAGTTACCTTTTTGTGACCATCTAAAAATGAGAAGTGAGAAAATGACATAAGATAGAAAATGTCTTAAATTGTTGAATGAATCCAATGGTATGTAGAGTTTTAACATACAGATTCTGAACTTAGGTTGCTTGAAGTTTTTTATTACAAGATTTACAAGGTAATGTTCTCAGACATTGTAATGATTCAGTTATTTGTAAAACAACACAGGTGGTTAGAACTGCACCTTAAAATATACATGGTTACAATTTTTGGATACAATTACGAAGCCTGGTTACCTAAACACATTAGAAAAACTAATTGACTACATAGGTATGGGTGATTTATTTGTGTTGTTTGCTGCTAGCATGCTAACATGCCAGTGCACATGTATGTTTTAGCCTTTAGGTTTTATTTTATCTTTGTTGTTGCTAAAATTTATGGAAGTGATATACAAAATATGTATTCAGAGGAAGCAAGTAGCTGTGTTATTTCTTTGTGTGTGTATTGTTGACTAAACATATAATAACTTTTTATAGTATCTCCGGTTTGCTAAATTGCTTGAGTGTTGAGATAAATTTTGCTAGAGGTGGTTTGAATCTTAGATTTAGAGCCACTTGTATGTTCTACTTGTGTGTAGCCCTGTGACATACTGTTTTTTATTTTTGCAAGCAACATGGAAATCCGGATAACAAGCCACCATCAAGGGATGAAATGTTTCTTAAAACACACAAACGAGATCAGAAACGCACATACAAGTCTGCTTATGATCCTGGAACTTTTGTAACTGTTTGTTTTGGTGACAATACAATATTCTAAATGATCTTATGCATGTTATGTTTTCTCAGTATCTATTTTGAGACAATATTTTTTATGTTTTATCTTCATTCTGTGTTTCAAGTGTTGGTTCTTTATTTTTTATTTTCTTGGGTTGCGTGTGTAAAAAGAGAATCGTTGTGCTCAGGGCAAGGGAAGGGTGAATAGCAGGACAATCACGGCTCAAATACAAAGCAGTTATTCCAAGGACTGTTTATGTTTCCCATTTTGATCATAAGATAGTAGTTAACAGCTATCTTAGTTATGTTTTTTTTTTTCGCTTGTTATTTTGATATGCTTACTCTCCTCAAAGAACAGCACAAAGAGCAGCAGTTGATTCAATACATAGAAGTGCTTAATAACAATGTGTTTCTTTTTCTTGTATTCGTGGATAGATTTCTTAGTTATGTTTTTTTTTTTTCGCTTGTTATTTTGATATGCTTACTCTCCTCAAAGAACAGCACAAAGAGCAGCAGTTGATTCAATACATAGAAGTGCTTAATAACAATGTGTTTCTTTTTCTTGTATTCGTGGATAGATTTCTGAGGAGCAACTACCCGCACTATTGTTTCGTTCCTATTTATGTTATTGGGAATGTTCTTTCTGTTAGGGTTGTATACATCAAATCATACTTTATGCTTGTATTACCTAATTTCCCGGTCTTTATATATGAGAATAGTTAATTCATTTGTCACATGTTTTGCATATTTATTCACGCTATAGTTATGCAGATGTCTAAATTATTTTATATTGTAGATAATGTGGTGTGTCGTGTCACACAGAAGATCACATTATCGGTTCCTTATATAGTACTCCCTCCATTTTTAAATAGATGTCACTTTGGCTTTGTGCACACAAATTAAGAAAATTCTTTTATGCCAAAATTTGCCCCTAATAAATGATATTTTGTAATTAATGATGAGTGAAAAAATGAATTTTGAGGTAAATTAACTATGGGTAATAATAGAATGAAGAGAAGAATAAAGCTAAAATGACATCTATTTTGAAAAAGTTACAAAAGTCTAAAATGGCATTTATTTAAAAGTGGAGGGAGTAATAATTAGTTCACAACCTATATAACATTAGACCGTTATGTGAAAGGTTGTAATATATACTTGAGATTGGTTGGTCTTGACCATTAACATATATTAGCGTTTCGGTATACGTTGAACAGGATCGAGGTGAGATAGACTGACTATAAGAACGTACATCTCGGACAGTTTTTATTTCTTATTTCTAGTGATTAATATTTAATTATATATATTTAATATTTATTGCTTTGATTTATCATGAGTGAGAGCCAAAATAATTGACTCAATATGCTCAATATTTTGGGCAATATTATTATTTATATAATAATTAATATTATAGCTAGAAATCGTGTCCCGACCAGTCGGGTTGATCATGTCCCTTGAGGCACTCGAAAGGATTATTATATTAAACCCTGCAGATGGAATTAATTTTCTGATATAATAATAAAGCTCGAGTGATATACTCATGTATAACACATTAATTAATTAAAAACTGTCAGTAAGTTTAAATTAGTTAATGGACATGAAATAACTTAAACATGGGAAATAATTAATTCAAAAGAGAGCGCAATTTCGTAATTTGGATTTTGGTAGGAAGTGCAATATCAACCTTTTAGTGAACTAAGTTGATATTAATAGAGTCATTATATTAGGAAGAGTCCTAATATTGAAAAGATGATCTCTATTGGGAATCCTTACCTCATCCTCCTTAAGGTCCTTAGAGTAGCCCAAAACACCTATAAATAGGACATTATGGGGGCTGATTTTTTACACTCTTCTTTGGCACAAAAATTTCGATTTTCTTCTCTAATTTATGTTTAATTGTGGATCTTGACTTGTGTCTTAGATTCCACAATTTAGCTAACACAATATTTTTTTAAATACACAAATATTCAAGAAAATAGAGAGAAAATATGTGAGTAAATTTTGGAAGAAAAAGTGGTTCAGCCAACCCATATCACAGTCCAAGCAGTTCGCTATTGCCCACACGACATCCGGACATAGGTGAGATATACTCTAGAAGATCTTGAG